>CM077664.1:262133694-262740658 GCA_039707655.1 Elymus sibiricus | reverse complement strand
CCGGAGTGGGGCTCCGCCGGCTGGACGGAGGGGACGCGGCCAAGGGAGAGGACGCGCCCGAGGGCCGGCGGCGGACGGGAGGGCCGGCGGCGGCGGACGGGAGTGGGGCTCCGCCGGCTGGACGGAGGGGACGCGCCCGAGGGCCGGCGGCAGACGGGAGGGCCTGCGGCGGCGGATGGGAGGGCCGGCGGCGGCGGACGGGAGGAACCCTAGGGGAGCGACATAGTGCGGGAGGGAGGGGATCGAGTGCGAGGCTGTTCGTGGGCGGTTCTGTGCGGGACTGGGCGGTGGCAATTTGCACGTAATAAGTCCGACCCGCAAAAAAATAAAGATAGCCCACCTCTTTGCCGTCTGTCAGCAGACGACAAAGATTCTTTGCCGTCCGCTGGCAGACGGCAAAGAGGTGGGGCTGGTGGGCTGTTACAGCGCTGGCGTCCACTGGACCCCACCCACCTCTTTGCCGTCTGCCAGCAGATGGCAAAGATTCTTTGCCATCTGCTGGCAGACGGCAAAGAATTGGCTGATGGCAATCAGGTTCTTTGCCATCAGCCAGCTCTTTGCCGTCTGCTTTACCAAAGCAGACGGCAAAGAGCTGGCAGATGGCAAAGTAGCAAATTCCAGTAGTGATAGGTGTAAAGATGCTTTTATTACCAAGTATTTTCCTCCCGCGAAAATTATTTCTCTTAGAAATCAAATTATGAATTTCAAGCAACTTGATCATGAACATGTTGCCCAATCTTGGGAGAGGATGAAATTAATGATAAGAAATTGCCCTACTCATGGTTTAAATTTATGGATGATCATACAAAAAATTTATGCGGGATTGAATTTTGTTTCTAGAAATCTTTTAGATTCCGCCGCGGGTGCTACTTTTATGGAAATTACTTTGGGTGAAGCTACTAAATTGCTTGATAATATTATGGCAAATTATTCACAATGGCATACTGAAAGAACTCCTACTAGTAAAAAGTTGAATTCTATTGAAGAAATTAATACTTTGAGTGATAAAGTTGATGCTCTTATGAAATTGGTTGCTAGCAAAAATGCTCCTATTGATCCTAATGATGTGCCATTGTCCACTTTGATTGAGCAAAATAATGATCCCGTAGATGTGAATTTTGTCTCGCGAAATAATTTCAATAATAATGCTTATAGAGGTAATTTCAATGCTAGACCGTTTCCTGGAAATTCCTCTAATAATTATGGCAATCCTTATGGAAATTCTTACAATAATAATAGGATGCCCTCTGATCTTTAAAGTAATATTAAAGAATTTATTAATGCTCAAAAAGTTTTCAACACTACGATAGAAGAAAAGTTGAGTAAAATTGATGATATGTCTAGGAGCATTGATAGAATTATTCATGATGTGGAAAATCTTAAGACTAAAATTTTGCCACCCAAAATTGATATTAGTGAATCAATTAAAGCTTTATATGTCTCCATGGATGAGAGTAAGAAAAGAACCGCCATGCTAAAAGCTAAACGAGAATTTTTGGAAAAAGCGATTCCTCCCGGTTTCTATCGTAACAATGACGAGGATATTAAAATGATTGGTGTTTCATCTATTGATTCTTTGTTTAGCAATATTAAACTTGATGAAAAAGGGACTGAAGAAGAGTCAAGTTTAGCTAAAGAGCGTCCCCATAATTCGGAGGGTGAAAATCTTGATAAGAAAATTGCTAAAAGTGGGTTTGGAGAGGTAAAAACTTTAAATAGCGATGTGCCCACTCTCTTGGATTACAAAGATTTTAATTATGATAATTGTTCTTTGATTGAGTGCATTTCTTTGTTACAATCCATGTTAAATTCACCCAACGCTTATGAGCAAAACAAGGCTTTTACTAAACATATCGTAGAAGCAATGATGAAAGCGTTAGAAGAAAAGTTAGAACTAGAGATTTCAATTCCTAGAAAATTATATGATGAATGGGAACCCACCATTAAAGTTAAAATTAAAAATTATGAGTGCAATGCTTTATGTGATTTGGGTGTTAGCGTTTCCACAATTCCAAAATCTCTATGTGATGTGCTAGGTTTTACCAATATAGATGAATGTTCTCTTAATTTGCACTTGGCGGATTCTACTATTAAAAAACCAATTGGTAGAATTAATGATGTTCTCATGCTTGCAAATATAAATTATGTGCCCGTTGATTTTATTGTTCTCGATATTGAATGCAACCCTTCTTGCCCCATAATACTTGGTAGACCGTTCTTACGAACTATAGGTGTCGTTATTTATATGAAAGAAGGGAATATAAAATTTCAGTTTCCATTAAAGAAGGGTATGTAGCATTTCCCTAGGAAAAGAATTAAAGCACCATATGAATCAATTATGAGGGCCGCTTATGGAATCAACTTGAAAGATGACAATACTTGAAACTATGCATTATGCCTAGCTAGGGGCATAAAACAATAGCGCTTGTTGGGAGGCAACCCAATGAATAAAATAATATATTTTTTCTGTTATTGTGTGTTTTCACTGTCATGCTACTGGTATGATTGTGTTTTTGTGTTTTTAATTAGTGTTTGTGCCAAGTAAAGCCTTTGGGATGATTTGGAAGATAGTATAATTGATGCTGTTTGAAAACAGAAAGTTTTGCGTCCAGTGCTGGAATTTTGGTTTTTCTCTGGAACGTCAGAACCTTCTGAATTTTTTACACAATATTTAGATATGAATTTCCCATGTCGTACTAATTTTTCAAATTTTTTGGAGTTACAGAAGTATGACCATAATTCAGATTTCTACAGACTGTTCTGTTTTTGACAGATTCTGTTTTTGATGCACTACTTGCTTGTTTTGATGAATCTATGGATTGTATCGGGGGGTATAAGCCATGGTGAAGTTAGAGTACAGTAGGTATAATGCAAAAATAAAATATGAATGGGTTTGCAACAGTACTTATAGTAGTGATTTATTTTGTTATACTAACGGATCTCACGAAGGTTTTGTTGAGTTTTGTGTGATTGAAGTTTTCAAGTTTTGGGTGAGATCACGATGGATGAAGGAATAAGGAGTAGCAAAAGCCTAAGCTTGGGGATGCCCGAGGCACCCCAAGGTAATATTCTAGGAAGACTCAAGCGTCTAAGCTTGGGGATGCACCGGAAGGCATCCCTTCTTTCTTCTACCAACCATCGGTAATTTTACTTGGAGCTATATTTTTATTCGTCACATGATATGAGTTTTGCTTGGAGTGTCTTGTATTATATGAGTCTTTGCTTTGTTTGCTTTTTAGTTTGTCACAATCATCTTTGCTGAACACACCTATCTTGAGAGAGCCACACGTTTATCATCATTTGTTAGAATACTCTATGTGCTTCACTTAATTTTTTTGAGCTAGGCAGTTGCTCTAGTGCTTCACTTAAATCTTTTTTAGCACGGTGGTGGCTATATTTTGAAGAAATAAACTCTCATGCTTCACTTATATTATTTTGAGAGTTGATTAAAATTTTGAAGAAATGAATTCTCATGCTTCACTTATATTATTTTGAGAACTGACAAGAGTAAAATTTTGAAGAAATGGATTCTCATGCTTCACTTATATTATTTTGAGAATTGATAAGATTGAAATTTCGAAGAAATATTTGCACTCTCATGCTTCACTTAAATCTTTTTGAGAGATGATAATAGTAACGGTAATTTGCACAAGATATGAAATTGGTCCCAAAGTGATGAATATTAAAGAGGGATATAAATAAAAACTTTCATATAGATCATTGGATATGATAAGTGTGATTCCTTGAAATAGTTTTGCGATATGGAAATGATAATATGTGAGCCATGTTGGTGAGTAATTGTGATTTAGTAAGAATATTAGTGTTAAGGTTTGTGATTCCCTATGCATGCACGTTGAGTCAATAGTTATGCAATGAAATTATATCCTACTTATGGTGCATTATTCGGTGTTAGTTGTGTTCAATGCATGTTTATGACCGTTTTCGTTTTTTGGTTGGTTGCTTCTCAATCTTTAGCTAGCCTTCATTTGTACTAAGCGGAAATACTGCTTGTGCATCCAAACTCCTTAAACCCAAGTTGTGCCAAATGAGTCCACTATATCTACCTATATGCGGTATTTCAATGTCGTTCCAAGTAAATTTGCGTGTGCCAACTCTAATTTTCAAAATAATTTTTCTGCTTTGTGTGCCCGTACCGCTCATGAAGCGGCAGGGGGTAGCCATTATTTTCCATGCTAGGTGTGTTATTCTCACGATGAGTGTTTATTCACTTATCATTGCACAAGAGAATGGTTAGTAATAGGGTTGCCCAGTCCAACAATGAAATCAAATTAATAACAACAAAATTCCTTGGAAAATGTTGGTATGGAGGGCACCCGTGGATATGGCTAGCCATGGATTGTGAAAGAATGGTGGAAAGGAAATGAACTTTACTTTCTGTTTGGGAACCACCTATGATGTGTCTAGCATGGAAAAAATTGGGAATTCTCAGTCGTTTTCTTTGACAGGAAAAGCATGCCACTCAAAATGTTTTTATCTCTTTAATTTCAGCCTTGAGCTCTCGCACATTAGACAAATCTCTGCTTCCCTCTGCGAAGGGCCTATCTATTAACTTATATGCAATTTTTATTTTTATTTGAGTCTCCATCTTCTCTTACAAAAGCACCAACTAGAAAGCACTATTGTCAGACTTGTGCATTGTGTGTAGCTAATATTTGAGTGAGTTTCATGAATGGATCAATGATTGAGCATAATGGGCTAGGAATAACTTTCTTTAGCGTTGATATTTTGAAAGACATGGTTGCTTGTTAGCATGCTTGAGTATTTACATCTTCATGTCAAATTATAGACTATTGCTTTGAATCATTCAAGTCCAATGTCCATGCTACAATAGAAAAGAATATGTGATGAATATGTTAGGCAGCATTCCACATCAAAAATTCTGTTTTTATCATTTACCTACTCGAGGATGAGCAGGAATTAAGCTTGGGGATGCTGATACGTCTCCAACGTATCTATAACTTTTGATTGTTCCATGTTGTTATAATATCAATCTTGTATGTTTTTATAATCATTTATAGCAATTATATATCATTTTTGCCTTTTTGGAGACTAACCTATTAACTTAGTGCCCAGTGCCAGTTGCTGTTTTTTGCCCTGTTTTTGTTTTACAGAAAATCAATACCAAACGAAGTCCAAATGTCATGAAACTTTTTGGAGATTTTTTATTGGACAAGATAACACTGGAAGCTTCGGGAGAGGGCCAGAAGATGAAGGAGTGGGCCACGAGGCACCAGGGCGCGCCCCAGGGGGGTGGCGCGCCCAGGTACCTCGTGGGCCCACCCAGCTCCGTTTGACCTAATTCCAGCACTATAAATTCAGAAAAAATCAGAAACCCTCAAGGGAGTCCACGAAATACTTTTTCCGCCACCGCAAGTTTCTGTTCCAGAGAGATCCCATCTGGAGGCTTTCTCCGGTACTCCGCCGGAGGGGGAATCGATCACGGAGGGGTTCTACATCAACCTTGCTGCCCTTCCAATGATGCGTGAGTAGTTTACCACAGACCTTCGGGTCCATAGGCAGTAGCTAGATGGCTTCTTCTCTCTTTTTGATCTTCAATACAATGTTCTCCTCGATATTCTTGGAGTTCTATCCGATGTAATCACTTTTGCGGTGTGTTTGTTGGGATCCGATGAATTGTGAGTTTATGATCAGATTATCCATGAAATTATTTGAGTCTTTGCTGCACTCTTTTATGCATGATTATTATAGCCTCGTATTTCTTCTCTGATCTATTGATTTGGTTTGGCCAACTAGATTGATTTATCTTCCCATGGGAAGAGGTGCTTTGTAGTGGGTTCGATCTTGCGGTGCTCAATCCCAGTGACAGAAAGGGACATGACACGTATGTATCGTTGCTACTAAGGGTAACAAGATGGGGTTTATTCATTGGGTTTATTAATTCGTGAGTTTATCTTGTCTACATCATGTCATCGTTCTTAAGGCATTACTCCGTTCTTATGGACTTAATACACTAGATGCATGCTGGATAGCGGTCGATGTGTGGAGTAATAGTAGTAGATGCAGGCAGGAGTCGGTCTACTAATCTTGGACGTGATGCCTATATACATGATCATTGCCTTGGATGTCGTCATGATTATTTGCTTTTCTATCAATTGCCCAACAGTAATTTGTCTACCCACCGTATGCTATATTATCGAGAGAAGCCTCTTGTGAAACCTATGGCCCCCGGGTCTATCTATCTCATACTACTAAAACCCTAAAAATATTGCTGCCATTTCTTTTTATTTATTTTATTTTGTATTTTTATTTCAATCTATCAATCTATCAAATACAATTTAATCTTGCAATCTTACCGCCAAGGGATTGACAACCCCTTGTTTGCGTTGGGTGCAAGGATTTGTTGTTTGTGTGCAGGAGCTGCTAACGAGGTGTTGTGTGATTCTCCTACTGGTTCGATAACCTTGGTTTCATAACCGAGGGATATACTTATCTCTACTGTGCTGCAGCATCCCTTCCTCTTCGGGGAAATACCAACGCAAGCTACAAGTAGCAGTGATGTAGGCTAGATTCGGAGGTACCTCCCACGTGTTCAGGTCCTTCGTATCCACGTCTTCTTTCATGTTGGCGTGGCAGGGGTCGATGATGGCCGCGGCGAGGTCAACCACGCAGTCCTTCTGCTGCCCGTTGCCGATGATCTTGTATTGCTTCTGGATGTCGAGGAGCTTCTTGCACCACATGGCCGAATCATAAAGCACAGTGGCGTTCTTCCTGCTCTCCACGGTAGCGAAGGCGCAGTCGGTGGTGCGGAGGAAAGTGGCGAACTCTCCACAAGGCCTCATGACCCTACAGTACTGGTAGACAAGAGCCTGGTCGCGCACGCATATCTGGGGCGACGGCGATCCGCCGGTCCCTGTCAGGAGACGGATGGATGGGCACAAGGTCTAGTCCCGCGACCTTGTGCTTCTCCTCCTTGAGGTACTGCTTGAACTTGGCAACACAGAGCTTCACCGATTCCGGATCGTTGGTGTACATCACATTCAACTTGGTGCTGCCATGGGTCTGAACGGCGAACTCAAAGGTGAACTCCTTGCTGAAGTCCATATCCAGCAGGCTCACCCCTTGGATCGCCATTGGAGTCTCTTCTCACGCAGATTTGTTGTGGCGGTTCTCGTTTTGTGGGGATTGAGGGCAGGGGGGAAGATGAAGATGATGGGGAGATATGGACAGCGGAGGGCTCCTTATTTACACTGGGGATCGGTGTGTAGTGGGGTACTGGGGGTGGCAGCAACAGTTCATTTTTCCAATCTTGGGGAACTGCAATCGTCGGTGAACGTAGGGGGTAGGCGGCGGCAACAGTTCATTTTTCCACTCTTGGGGAACTGCAATTGCCGGTGAACGTAATGGGTACAGGCGGCAGCAGTTAGTACCCCCTCCTCCCTCGCCCGCTGCACGCCCCCTCGACCCATTCAAATGTAGCTGGTAAACCGGCGTGGAAGCCGAGAAACCTATTCTGGCCACACGTCCGTTCACGAGCGGGTCGGCATTGGCACTATAATAGCGAGTGTTAGTGTGGTCATTTTACTTAATTTTATTTTTCAAACAAGCAAAGCATTGGCTCATTCTATAAGTGCCATAAAATCAACATGCAAAACAATTAGAATTATTATTCTCTGGACGCGCGCGAACAACTCATTTGCCGCACTTTCAGACAGACAATACTACCAAGTTTGAACAGATTGTTAGGGTTGCTGTCCTCTGCATCATCATGCTGTGTTTCACATCTTGCAAGATTCACAACCAACTCATAAGATTCAAATAATAAGTACAAAAAAGATGCATGTGCATCTCAATGATTCACAGATCAGAGCCAATAGTTACTGTACAACTAAAACATTGTGAGAATGTTAACAAATAAATAAAATTGATCTATGCTTCATGTAAGCAATTTGATTCAAGGATTTGCTGAAACATTGAAACCAGTCCTGTTTACGGTCAAGCATGTCAAACATTGGCAGATGAACATATTTGGATAACTGGTGGCACAACCACTTCCAATATCAGCATAAGCGGGTCACCAAGAACTTGGCAAATGCTTTGACCATCCCAACATCTGTAGCTGAGTATTCCTGTTTGCACAGATAATGAAAAAGCACGATTACTATAATAGTGGCACTAGTTGTAGCAACTTTATTTTCTTAATGGGAAAAAAGATTGCGATATAATAGCTTTATATAAAAAATACAACGCTAGCACAGTATGATAAAGCACGATCATGTGGATGAAGGACAGTACTGACCAGTGTGAGATGACTTTGTGAGATCAAGTTGTTCTTCATGTCCCCGTATCTTGCCATGATGCGATTCGTTGACATCTATCAACAGCTTCAGTGTGGCAGCAGAAGGAGGGGCCTTGAGTCATTCCAATCTCTTTTTTTGTGCAGTTCAACTAAAATTATGGCGCTCGCCATGCTGCGAGGGAGAGAGGGGGCCCACGCCACCTCGACGGTAGGCGTCATGGACTCAACTAGTTCAGTGCACATGCTATGTGATTGATGCGGTGCAAATGGAGTCAATTCTCCCGGATACGCCTTCAGCAAGTTATCCTCATTGGAAATGAGATGATAGCTAAGACAGTAGCTCTATTATAACAATATTATTACTTCATTTTATTTATCAGTGGCACTAGCGGTGCCAAAATATTGCTTCAAATTATTAGTGGCATTACATTAAGATGCAAAAACAATATCATTATTGCTTTCTCATAGCAGTGCAAAAACAGTAGCACAAGATCACTAGCTGAATGCAGAGTCAAAATCAACCAAAAAGGAACATACCCGGTCATGGGAACCATAACTGCAGTCAATGCCATTGTAGTGGGGTTGACACCAGTCACCAACATGGATGATTCAATTCATGCGACCTTTTTATGCAGTTCACCTAAAATGAAGCAATGTTTGCATCATGCAACGAGCAAGATGTACTTGGTCCCATGAGCTGGCAACTTCTCCTTCATTAGTTGCACTAAAATTGAGCAAGGTCAAGGTTGGCTGTCATTCTCATGGAAGGTGCAACTATAATTTGCTTATCCTTTTGTGCAGTTCCACTAAAATCAAGTGCCATTGTGGTGACGCTGACGGCTAATCTTGCAAAGGTTAATAAACTGTTGCACGAGATTACCGGCAGAGTTAGACGAAGAGGTTAGTAACTCGAATCACCCTTTGTGCAGTTCCACTAAAATCGAGAGACATTGCCCATGTGACATTTTAGTAGAACTGCACAAGACACTCTTTCAAAAAAAACAAAGTGTTTAGTGCATTTCACCAAAAGGTCACAATAGCAACGAGGTGAAAATGGATATCCCTATCTGCACAAAAAGATAGAAAGAAAACAGTTACTGGTCAATAACAAGATATGAAACGTACACGAAATGAAAAGAAGCATCTTACTTATCTTCATGGCAATCATGCAAGGACAATAGAAATTTTTAAACGGCAGCATTGCTTCATATTACTGGAAGCATTATGATCAACAATGACATCGGTCAAATATGCCATTACATTAATGGTGGCATTGCTTCATTTTACCAGCAACATTTGATTAACAGCAGCTAAATAGTTGGTATAAGGGCATGGTACAGTGGGGACACCAGGACATTCACCAGCGTAAAGAGGCAACTTACTTATCATAATGGGAAATATAGCAGGAGAGTACCATTTGTAAAACAGTTTAATTGCATCATATTACTGGAGGCATTAGATTAACAGTAACATTGGTTAGACATGTCCTTACTTTAACAGTGCGATTGCTTCATTTTACAAGCGCCATTACATTAACAACAACAAAAAGTTGGTATAAGGGCATGCAGACAGTGGACGCATCAGCACCATGTACCTACAAGGATGCATAATGTGGTGAGGCCGAGTTTATTGCCCCGAGCAACAAACATCCAACCAAGATCTGGGCTGGTCCCAAATTTAGTTCTCTTTAGTGCTACTTGTAGACTGCGTTGGTATTTCTCCGAAGAGGAGAGGATGATGCAGTATAGTAGAGATAAGTATTTCCCTCAGTTAAGAACCAAGGTTATCAATCTAGTAGGAGAACCAAGCAAAATTCCGTTAAGCGCACCTGCACACACAAAAGCAAACACTTGCACCCAACGCAAATAAGAGGGTTGTCAATCCTCCTAGCGGTTATTTGCAAGGATTAATTCTGATAGTGATAGATAGATAAATTAAAATACTAAATAAAATAAAAGTAAATAAATTGCATCAAGGTATTTTTGATTTTAATATATGATAAAAATGGACCCGGGGGCCATAGTTTTCACTAGAGGCTTCTCTCTCGAACACATAGCATACGGTGGGTAAACAGATTACTGTTGGGCAATTGATAGAAAAGCAAATAATTATGACGGATTCATGGCAATTATCATGTATATAGGCATCACGTCCAAGACAAGTAGACCGACTCCTGCCTGCATCTACTACTATTACTCCACCCATCGACCGCTATCCAACATGCATCTAGGGTATTAAGTATGAAACAGAGTAACGCCTTAAGCAAGATGACATGATGTAGACAAAGTAAATTCAAGCAATATGATTAAACCCCATCTTTTTATCCTTAATGGCAACAATACAAATACGTGTCAAGCCCCCTTCTGTCACTGGGATCGAGCACCGCAAGATTGAACCCATCACAGAGCACCTCTCCCATTGCAAGATAAATCAATCTAGTAGGCCAAACCAAATCGATAGATCGGAGAGAAATACAAAGCTATAATAATCATGCATAAAAGAGTTCAGAGAAGACTCAAATATTTCTCATGAATAATTTGATCATAAACTCACAATTCATCGAATCCCAACAAACACACCGCAAAAGAAGATTAAATCGGATAGAACTCCAAGAACATCGAGGAGAACATGGTATTGAAGATCAAAGAGAGAGAAGAAGCCATCTAGCTACTAGCTATGGACCCGTAGGTCTGTGGTAAACTACTCACACATCATCGGAAGGGCAGCAAGGTTGATGAAGAAGCCCTCCGTGATCGATTCCCCCTCCGGCAGAGTACCGGAAAAGGCCTCCAGATGGGATCACGGAAGAACAGAGGCTTGCGGCAGCGGAAAGGTTTTCTCTTCTGTCTCTCTTGTATATTGGGAATATTTGGGGATTTATAGCGCTGGAATTAGGTCAGGAGGGGCTACGAGGGGCCCACAAGCCTGGGGGCGCGCCTACCCCCCTGGGCGTGCCCTCCAGGCTTGTCGCCTCCTCATGGCTCTTCTGGTCTTCTCTCTAAGCTTCGTAGGTCTCTTCTGGTCCAGAAAAAATTAATCCAAAGTTTTTTTTCTTGTTTAGACTTTTTTGATAATGGTTTTCTGAAAAGGCAAAAACAAGTAAAAACAGCAACTGGCACTGGGCACTGGGTTATTAGGTTAGTCCCAAAAAATGATATATAATGGCATATAATTGCATATAAAACATCCAAGATTGATACTATAATAGCATGGAACAATAAAAAATTATAGATACGTTAGAGACGTATCATTTAGCTACCTTTTACTACGTGAGGACAGCAAATCTAATCCTGCACATACTCTGTTGACTTGTCCCCCAGCTGCCACTTTCTTTCCTTCTTCCACCAATAATAGATCTATTCCTTATCCAGTTTGTACTGCGTTTTCCCTTTATTTTCCTTTTGAACCAAGAGACCAGTTGGGTAGCCAGTCTCTACTACTTTACCCCCTTTTATTTCCTCTTTGAATCAAGTCCTAGATTCATGCTACAACTTTCCCCCCTTTCTTCCCGGTTTGAACCAAGTCCTAGATTCGACTGCATGAAGTAGCTTTACCTCTAATAATAGTAAAAATTAAGGTGGCTTTGGAATAGTTGGTGGAAGTAGAAAAAGATCCACATGCAGCCACGTGGGGAGCTGGGGCAGTAGAGCAAGGCCGTTTTCGAAGGAAGCTATACCTGATGGTCGTCGGGATGTGGCTAGGAGGGCGGCGGGAGGCCGGATCTGGCCACAATACGGCATGGAGGAAGAAGGGGTCAGAGGCCCTCCCGAGTCAGCGCTGTGTCCGAGAGAACGGCACGGGCAGCCAATCGGGACACGCCGACAGCTGTGGGTCTCCTCCCTAGCTGCCGATGACCGCGTGAACGATGCACCTACTCCCCTACCCCGGCCGAGGGGATCCGACCGGATCTGTGACCAGCGGTAAGCAGAGAGAGAGTGTGGCCACCGCTGTCTTGTTTAGATCTGGAGAGGGTGAGCGAGTGAAGAGAGCAACCCTAGTAAAGCAAGCGCTAAGGCTCCTGCCCGTATATATAGTGGAGTGATTTTCTTTTTCTCTCCACAACAATCGTTTCAATTTGTGTACGTGACATTAAAGAAAAGAAACTCTCTATTTAACGTACTATGGTGAACAAAACTCCACGGCGTCCAGGAGTACTAGTAGTATTGTTCACTTGTGGACCCCGGCCCTCCATTTGTTGAACAACCACACGGGTGAATATATATAGAGAGAGAACAAACAAGCTGGAACTCTTTTGGCTTTGAGATATCGATGGTACCGTTTGACCACACTGCATCAATGGACTCATTACTTTGAAGTTGCCGTAACGTGGCTTTTGCAGTTCCCATCTAAATGGGGGAATACCATACATTTTCTTTGATAACTACCCTATACGTATAAACACATGCATGGTTTACATTCCGAATCGCTAGCTAGAACTTGAACTGTATTTGTTCTCAACATAAAGTGGAATCAAATGTTTGAATTCATGATCTTAGCGTTTGCAAAGAAAATGTAAAGGGCCATCGATCTTTGTTCTGCTTTTGAACATACTACAACATATGCAACCCTTTTGTGAAAATGACCAGATCTATTATAAAAAGTTCACCATGAGTACTACAAAAGCATCTCAAACATAATAAAAATTACATCGAGATTCCGAGACCACCGAACGACCTTTTACCGTCAGAACGAGCCGCCGACGCACCGTTGTTGCCACCATCCTACCCGAGCCGGCTTGACCTCGTCGATGACAGCCGGGAAGTGTTCGTGCCCTTGCCCCTAAGGAGCAGCGACCCGAAGCCATAGTAGTCGTAATTGATCTGAAGCACCTAATTCATATAGCGCAATATTTCGCCACACGACAAGAAACCCTAGCCTCACCGCCGCTAGGAGACGACATGCATCTATGTTGGAGCTCCATCGACTATGCCCCAACGAGGATCAGAGCTCGAAAGACTAACTCATAGAAGATGTGTCGATCGATATCGCCGATGTCCTACTGAAGTCGGCTTGACCTTTTTGACGATAAACGGGAAGTCTTCGTGCAGATGCCCATAAGGACCAGAGCCGTAGAGCCGTATTGTGTGTTTGGTTGCATTCTCATCTCAGCATAGTTGTTCCCTCTTTGTGCATGCTCATCTCAGCATCCCTCTTCATGCATGCTCCTAGTGTATTTGTGTTAAGCTAGTGTGGACTCATGCACCCTTCATACACTCTACCAAACACCCAAAAGTGGGTCGAGAAGGGAACTTTTGCTCTCATGCACCCTTCATACACCCTACCAAACACCCAAAAGTGGGTCGAGAACGGAACTTTTGCTCTCATAAACCCTTGTCGTCGTTGAACCCTTGTAATTATCCGAAGCACTTGACACCTAATCTCGCCACATGACAATACGCTCATGTTCCATCCACTATGTCTAGACGGACGAACTCGAGGAGGATCAGAGCCCGAAAGACAAACTCAAAGGAGAAGTGCCTCCCATCCGAGTGAGGGCTGCGTGTGCGTGGACTAAAAAACCCTAATGTAAACTACTAACTGGAGCGTAGGCACCGGGATTCCCCTCCCCGCCACTAGTGGCCCGAGCGGCAGGAAGAGGGGAGGGGCAAATCCACGGGATCACCGGTGAAGCGTGGAGCGGGGAGGTTGCCCTAGCTGCCTAGGGTGGGGGGAGTAGATTTGTATTCATAGCAAAATAGATTCGAATTTTATTGGTACTGTACAGTACTATATAGCCGGTGCCTCGACATTTTTTTTCGATTTCTCAACATATCTACAGCCCGTATGTTACCATCGCTCGTCTCTCTTTTCTACTGTAGTAGTAGTAACTCAGCATGCCTAAAAAAAGTAACTCAGCCGTATGTTACCATCGCTCGTCTCTCTTTTATAGTACTGTAGTAGTAACGCGACGCGCGTTCCATTCGGTGAGCGGCGTGACGGACCGACCATGGGGGTGCGACGCGAACGTGACGGGCGTGCTATATACATGTACCACCTTTTTTCTTTTGGTTTTGCTCCATGCCGCAATCCATCGATACAAAATTATATTTAAAAGTCGAGGGCGGGGCTTTTCTTGCGTGGTACGCGTGACAGTTTCGCCTAGTCGGTTTGGAGAGGCGAGGAGGATGAGGGAGTAGCGGATTCAACTTACTGCTGGAAGGGTGGGACTGTGTGATTTGATGGCTCGTTACTGCAGGAAAGGTGGGGCCTTGTGATATGACTGCCCATTTATAGTCATTATTACTGCAACGCTACGACTGGGTGAGGCTCCCCTTCCGTTCCCCACTCTAATCTAGTGCATGACACGTCGACCCGGATGCTGGCTGTCCCACATGTCGGGGAAAGGAAGAATAATTGTTGCCGACGATGTAAGGAGCAAAGAACCATGCGGTATACTCTAGTTTAGCACTGGAGTACTAGTATACGTCGGAGGAGTGCGAAACACGGCAGCCCAGTGAACCAGTAGGCGATATGGCGATAAAAAACAATGTACTACAGTCCAGCCTTAGCATGTAAAAACACGCCACCGCTTCCTCCTCCTCCTCTCGGTTTACTGCCATCAGCGAAGCAAGAGCATCATCGCAGCTTAGCTAGTACTCCTCTCCAACATTTTCTTTACAATTCCTTTGTTTTTTCCTATGGCGTTGAACACTCTTTGCTAATCCTATTGGATTTAGCACTCCAGTCCCATACTTTCTCCATTCCTGTATTTTCAGTATCATGGGAATCAAAGAGGCCCTTAGACTGGTTGATGGCCGGTCATTTTTTTCAATGAAATATCTCCAAAATGTAATGAATGTGCTCCATTTTCTATGAAAATCATCCGGTTTGCATGTATTAATTCATTTATTTATTCTTTTGCGAGGGGTCTGCATGTAATTCGTCCGGTTTGAAATGTACTCGTACACCGGCATGGTTGGATGGCCCGCTGCCGCATTCTGTCCGAGGACTCGTCCCTACCGGTCGGCGCTCAGCGTTGGAGATGCCCCAAGTGCTTGCAGGTGGACCCAGATGCTCTATGTCCCACATGTCGGCGAAAGGAAGCACGTAGAAATATTTCCGACGACCGCGGAGCCGAGCAGTACATCTCAGCAAGTAGGAAAAATGCGTGAAAAAATACGTACTATGAAGCATAGCTGCAAAGTGATGACAGGTATAGGTCGCACACACCCAACGAGTGGTTGTAGCACGTACGAGTACAAACGAGGACGGAGTACTCCTACTCTATCAACACGAGTCCCATCGGACAACGGCGTCCGTGCTACAACTAGCTCTTCTCCCTCCTCGTTTCTCTCTTCTAATTCTAACTCAGCCAACGCGCAGCGGGCGGGGTGGGGATTTGCCGATAGTCGGTTTGCTCAACTATGGTCCCACATGACAGTGAAAATGCTAGACAACACGCGTTCCCTAGCTTGAGCGGCGTGCCGGACCGACCCTAGTACTCCCGACCGTGTGGGGGTGCCACGCGACGCGGCAGGCTTTTCCTTTTGAACTTGTAGAAAATGTAACTTTTGATTATGTTTCTGCTCCTTGGCACGGTAGACAGATAGAAACAACGATTAAAAACGCAAGGGCGGGGATTTTCCCACGCAATAAGTCGGGGAGTTTGCCAGTTTGGTGCATCATCGGTTTTCTCACATCGGGCCCACATGTCAGTGACAATATGCCAAGACAATGCGCGCTGAGCGGCAGGCCGGAACGACAGTGTGGGGTGCGACGCGAATGGGACAGGCGTGCTGTACTTGTTCCACTTTCTCGTTTTGAACTTGTGACGTGTAACGCTTAGTTTTGAATTTATAAGTTTGGTTGTCGCGCCCATATATATATATATATATATATATATATATATATATATATATATATAGGACACCTCTTCTGTACTCCTGGGAGTATGTACTCCCACATTCAAATATACCTCTTAAATAAGCATATTATACCTCTTTATCATTCTCAATATACCTTGTTAATTATTTTAATATACCTCAATGCAAGTTTTGTGAAAAAATATCGTCGAAACCCTTTTTTTATGCAGTATACCTTTTTTACGTACAAAAAATGCAGTTTACTTCTAAATAAAATATAATATGTGGTTTAAAATATAATTTTTAATGAAACTCATTTTGGGGCATCTAGTAATTGTTAATGAAGTATATTAAAAATGATAAAGAGGTATAAACAATTCATTTATGTGGTATATGATGCGCAGGAGTATATAGTCATTTTCCTATATATATATATATATATATATATATATATATATATATATATATATATATATATATATATATATATATATATATATATATATATATATACTGAGAGTATGTACTCCCATCCTCAATATACATCATGTATGTATTGATTATACCTCTTTATCATTCTCAATATACTTCATTTAATATTTTAAGATACACCAATATGAGTTTTGTTGAAAAAAATATCATTTGCGACGTACTTTCTGTAATATACCTTTTTCACGTACGAACAAATCAGTATATACGTAAACCTTTAAAAATATGTAGCCTCACATGATTTTTTCCATGAAACTCATTTTTGGGTATCTAATAATTATTAATGGAGTATATTAAAAATAATAATGAGGTATGAATCTTATATATATATATATATATATATATATATATATGACACCTCTTTTATACTCCCAGGAGTACATACTCCCACCCTTTGACAGCTCCTTTGGATAAAAAAACAACTCCTTTGGATGGGATATACCCTAACAAACTAAACCAACCGATTGGAAAAATAGAACTACTTTTCAGGTTTGTGCGCATGGGTGTAGGTCCTTGATTTTTTTTTTTGAAAGGTACGTCCTTGATTCTAGAATTATGGGATCGTACTGTTTTTAACGTGGTTAAGGGGTATATGTTCAAGTGAAGTAGTGCATGCACGTGAGGTCTATACTAATTTGTTGAGCACCCATGTATATACTAAATGTTTAATGAAGTATATAATACATTTTCATGAAAGGGTATACACCATAAGTTTTTCGATGCAGTACATACCACAATTTTGTTTGAAATGAAGTATACCTCACTTTTTTTAATGGAGTATAAACCATTTTTTCGTGACTCGATATCTACCACTTTTTCCAAACAGAGTATATACAATATTTTTCTGATGGAGTATGTACCACATTTTAGAGATGGAGTATATACCACATTTGTTCAACTGAAGTATATTTCTGATTGTTTTTCACGATAGAGTATATACCACTTCCTAGTGACGGAGTATATGCCACTTTTTTAGGATGTAGTATATACGTTTTTTGCCATGTAGTATATACTATATTTTTTTATGATGGAAGAAGTATATACCACACTTTTCATACCAGATCGACAGTATATACCACATAGCATGGATCGGGAGTATATACCACTTGCCACTTGGTTTACAAAGGAGTATGTGTAATACTAATATAGATAAGACTGGTGTACAAATGAGTATGTAATACTAGTATGGTCCACTAAAAAAGGTACTGTACCAAGTTCTAGAAAAAGATACTGTATAATTATGAAAAGTGCATACTACAAGAAAGAGTAGCATGATTATTTAAAATCAAAAAAGTAGTGTAGTTGCTTCAAATACTGATATTGGTCCACTGCAGAAATACAAAGACTCAAAATGTAAATGTACGTGGATCACATTAGAGCATCATTTTTTTTTCGTGTATGCCTCCTGCGTGGTGCACGAATCATCCTATGATTGCAGGGTCGCGTCATCGGAATTGTCGACGAAGTCCCTTGCGTCTTGTAGCCTTGTAGGTGTAGCCGATCCGGGGGGAAAACCCGATCTACTAGCAAGCAACGCCCTGCCAGTGCCAGGCGTCGGCTTGCGTGGCGCGTGTAATCCGATTCAGATCAGCTGTGTAGATCAATCATACCTGGGATATAAAATAATTAGTCAAACTGGTGCGTGTAGTCTCGTCATACATGTATGCATGCACATGAATCAGCGAAGATACCTTACCATGATCAATGCTGATGGGCGTGCATGCACGCTCCGTCTCTGGCCGCGTGATACACAGACATCTTTTTTTGTGCTCGTGATACACGAACGTCAATCGCTAGTTAGGAGATTCATCGACGCCGCTACACATCGTCTCCGTCATCGGCGCATCCCATGTTCGCCGTCAAAGCCGCCATCGACTCGCGCGGACGGCCACATCTGGTCTCCTTTGGCGTTGACTTGTAGCGTCTGCTAGTTTTTTGGGGGGGATTTTATCCCATTAACATCTCCAACAGCGAACTTCTGGGCGGACGCTGGGTGCATCCACGTCGGATCGATGATTTATGTGCGAGAAAAAAAAGACAAAAAATAAACGCAGCGATTATTTGGTTTCCTTCTCAACGAAGGCACGCGGGCGTCTTCGTCTCCACCTCGCCCCCCACACGCCACCTCCTTCGCTCCCTCAGCGTCGCGAGTCGCAGCCGCCTCCTCCTCTTCCTCCTCTCTCTCCTTCCTTGTCCACCTCCCCGCTCAAGAAGGCGCACACGAGCGGCGGCGGCAACGGATCTGCGAGAAACATGGGAAGCCGTGAAGTTCCGTGGCCGCGCTGGTCGGAGGCGTGGCTCTCCCTCTCTCGTGCAATCACATCTCCGACGGCATCGCGCGGTGCTCCATCGACCTGAGCTGATCCGAGGTTCTTCTCCGGCGACGACGCGGCAGAGTTCGGCTGTCAACAAGGTCCTCTCACGCCCCTCTTCTTCTCCCTTTGGTTTGATTATATGGTTAGAAAATGTTCGAGAACATTTGCTTCCCATCCCAATCAACCTCCCCTCTCCCTCGCTCTTTCCACTCTCGAGTGGCGGCTAGGGTTGCGGCTGTTGGAGGCGCCACTGCTCGCGGGCAGGGAGAGCTGAAGAGGGCATCTCGCCGGTGGTGGTGGGTGCAGGTGGAGCTGGAGCAGTACACCACGCACACACATGATGTCGTAGTACCACCCTGCCCCCGATTTATTCTGCTGCTTTGGGCAGCTCTTGTGGCGTGAGTGGGATTCGGTTCCACGCCAAATCAAGCAAGCTGCTCCGACTGAGTAGACTCACAAGATTGTTTTCTCAACGATTCAAGCTCCTATTCTCTGAATCTGACCAGTACCCAGTCTTGATTTGATTAAATATTTGCCATACAGTATTACCTCATAGAAACTGCTCTTCTCTCACTTGAATTGATGGTCTGATGGATATCATGTCTGTCTCTATTTGTTACATTTTTCAGATGCTTATTCTCTTGTCTCAGAGTATTTTCAGTGCTCCAGTTACTAAGATATGCTCATGCTCTTTTCAGGTTCGTGACCTTGATTTTGCCATAGAGATAGTAGGATCAGATATAGTGCAAAATGCCGATGGTCTTGTCATGAGCACTCGTAATGCCGATGGTCTTGCCTGAGGAAAGGGAGAAGGTTTGTCTTCTGTAAAAACTAACATACTTTTTTCACTCGCTTGTAAAAGATATTCCATTGAATTTATGGTTTGGACATATATACTTATGATTATTTTCTTCTAACTTCATCTTAATATATGCTTTTGTAGACTGTTTGGGATAAGATGATGGCTATGAATGTGAGCGGCTGAGCTTTTACTTCCAAAAAATGCACAGTAATAAAATCTTGAATGTGTTCTTATGTTTCTCATCTTCCCGTCTTCATTGTATGATTAATATTTAACTTCAAACCAACAAATAATTAATATGAAATTAAGTTCTTTTCGTGCTCCACTCTTCAGTTGCCAAATCATGATTCATAAAGTTGTAGTGCATCTTGGAAAGGTTATGATAGCATGAAACTATTGGTTGCGGGTCGATGATATAATGTGGATATTTATACCGACTGATAGCACATGGTTCATTTTTGCTCACTTTGACGCGAATGTGCCCATGGTTCAATTTAGCTCACTTTGACGCGGATGTGGTGATCAAGGTTCTGCCCACTAATATACCGGGGGACCGTCTAGGAAGGCGCCGAGCATCGAGCGACAGCTGGCCTGCAACGAGGATCTGCACAAGGGCGCCATCGAACGGCAGCTGACCTGCAACAAGGACCTACATGGACGTCCGCGAATCCATCGGGTGAGATGGATTCTTTTGCTCTTTCATCCTCCACTCGTCCTTTTATAGACCAAATATATGATATTTATTGGAAATTTTGTTATGATGTTAATGACAGCGTGGTTGATTCTGGCGAGACGTGTCTCGAGTGAAAGTCGGTGATGCGGCAATGAGAAGATCTGCCCCAGTCTCCATTCACCACAAACCCTACTGCCCCTTTGTGTCACGCCGTTGGCTGCCACACCGTCCTCCTCACCCTTCTAGGGCTCTGGCGAAGGCTATAATCTGCCGGGAGCAGCAACGATGGCATCCACGGCAAAGGTCACCATCACCCTCGGCCGCAGCGATCATGTGAGTTTCGCCTCAGATCTCCGGGCTCTAACGCTCATGGAATTCCTCTGTATTTTGATTGATCGTTTGTGATTCGACTGTACCCTCATCGCAGGTTTGGTTGATTAGAAAAAAACGGATGATCGGATGTAGTGCAGCCTTAGTCAAGCCATAGCTGTAGCGGCGAGATGCTGGGTTACGAGGAGTCATAGCTGCGGTTTTGGTGCGTCAAGTGGTGGATACATTGTTGTCTTGAATTTTCATGCCCCGTGAAGGTTCTAAATCACTGTTGCTTCAAAGTATGTTGTTGTGATTTCCTGGAGGAATTGATTAGGGGTGAGTCAAGTTTACATGATTTAGTTCGTTTTTGGCTGGAAGATTACAACAAAGTATGAATGCTGACAAATTTTATATTCAGTTGCGCTTCACACCAGGACATGAATTTAACTTAAGAGGTACACCCATTTGCATGTCAGCTAAATGAATTAGGAGGGTCAAGTAGCATAATTTACCTGCGTAGCTGTGATGTACAGGTGTGCTTTGCTAGAGATTGTTTCTAAACTGAATGATACTTGTGTACATCTCCAATTACTGCATTTTGGCTGCTATTTTTGGTTGGATAAACAATTGGTTGAAATGTTAAGCATTCCCTGGTTGATTAGTCTCTTTGCTGCCCTTATTCTGAAATGATAAATTTCTATAGATGCTGAGAGTAGGAGTAGGACCTCATGATGTTATTTCACTGCATCTTAACAGGACAATTTGCTGGGGGAAAGCACGTCTTCATTCCTCATCTACCTGGACATCCACTTCGGCTCACGTGCCGCCAATGCCAAGCAAGAAGAGATGGTGAGGTCGAATCCGGCCAGTCTATCTGTTTCGTTCCTCTGTCCTTGCTCACGGATTTTGCTTAGACCAGGTGAGAGTTGAAAACTTTTATCCCTTTGCTTCATTTTGCATGTATGGGAGTACGAGTTGTTAAGCTTCATGCACTAGCCAACGCAACCAAAAGTCCGAACTGATGGAAAGGGCTAGTGCAATCCACATATACTGTAACACCCCCTCTCACGTGTGACGGGAAAGATAAGTCAACACGTGCAACCGAAAGAGAGCGACGGCGCGCGAAACTCACGTATGACTCAAGAGGCCTCTACGTGGACACAAAGGGGGCTACCAGCAATTTTTTAAATAAATTGTGAAAGCCAGGACTTGAACTCAAGACCTTAGCTCTGATACCATGTTAAGCTTCATGCACTAGCCAACGCAACCAAAAGTTCGAACTGATGAAAAGGGCTAGTGCAATCCACATATACGGTAACACGAGTGAACTGCCGGTCTGCCTTACAATTAGCTTACATTTCTCATTCTTTTAACTCTTCAGGTTGAGTCTCACATGAACATGTTTTTGCTGGTAATTTTGAAGAAGAAACAGTTCCAGTTCATAATAAGGTAATGTAGTGCCTTAGTTTTCTCTTCCTAAATAAATGTGTCTAATTTTGAGGAACTTCTACTAAAAAATTAGAATTGTTGCCCTGACACTTATGTTGTTTTGTGAAGATCGTGAATCCAAAAATTGGTGAAGAAAAATAGATTGGCGGCCGATGGAATCTGATCGAAGACCACACTGGCAGTCTTATCAAAAACTCAAACTAGCATTTTCCTAGTACGGAAGCACTACTACTGGTAAGCAATAGGAAAATCAATTGAATGCAAATTTATGTTAGTTGTATCACGCTTAAAGATTGATGTCCTTGTAACCATAGGAAATGCTAGCCAAGTAAGTTATGGAGTTGGAACTTTCCTACTAATGAGGCGAGATGTTGGTACACAAAAGGGTCTTCCAATTCTAGGAATCTACAGGTATCATTACTTTCTCTCTATGTTCCGCAACATAGTACATAGGAATAATTATGCTCATATTCTGTAGAAAAATTTCATGCGGTTACTGACAACATATTAACACTTCGGTTTACACTTTTACTACCAACATTATGGCACTCCGGTTGACACTTTTACTACCAACATTATGGCTCCAATACTTTTTGGGCATCGAAGTAGAGGGAATTATGATGTTTTTAATCATTACTAAATTCAATTTTGTTTAAGTGGCTTACTTCCTTGTGATCTATGATGATAATGATATGGCTGCTGCATATATGAAGGGGCCCGTTCATGGAACTCGGGAAGATACAATCTTTGCTTTTTGCTAGCTATGTGAGCCCAAGATGTGCGCTGCTTACTTTCAGTTGTGTGTGTGTGTATATGTATGTGTATATGTTTTGTTGGAAAATCAACAATATTATGGTTTTTAGCAAAGCAGTGTCGAATTGGATAATTTGAATTGGAGCGAAGCACAACAAATTGCGTTGCGAAACTGCGCCTATTGGCTTAGATGTGGTTGTCTGATAAACCAAATATTATTACGAAGTCAAATTTGCTATATCAGTTTTGTTAGAATGCAAGCACGACACCATCTTGTGTGAAGGAATTAGGCAACATTTTCTGCTACGCTACCAAAAATTGAAGGATCATGATGGCTTTCTCATGCTTAGCCAGTCGCCATCTCACTATTTTCTCTTGCAGGTGGAGACAACCGTGCCATGGGTGCCGACGCCAACTGTCCTTATTTACCGTGTCCAACCTATCCTTCATCGACCTCAAGCAAGTGACCCGCCAACACCTCATGTTCCTACTTTGTAATCATTTTTGCATATGTTAACGGGTTACCTGATAACTCCTTGGTGTACTTTTTGTGCTAGCATTGAACTATTCGGTCACTTCGATTTGTGGAAGCCACTAAGTTGCTGGTGTACATCCTTAAATATCTACTCCTTTATATCACTAGCTTTCGTGATATTTTAATTTGCGAGTTCTGGCTTACTACATTACGTTCGTATATATGAAACCAAATGTTATTGTGTCTTAGTCTCATTGTCTCTAGACCCAATCTTCATTAGTATGATTGTTCCTTCATCTTTTACTAGACTAGAATGATATTTGACTGCTTGCAGAACCTGGCAAACCCAACTCTTATGTTGAGTATTGTTATGATGTTGTGTTACTTTCAGTTTAACTACCAAACAGATCGGATGCACAATGCCGTCTGTCTTCTAGGCTGTTGTTGAGGGAAGAACTACAGAATCACTCATCTTGGCGGGGTGTCATCAACTGATCAACATCACACTACAAAAAATTTGCGATCACATATAATTAAGCACCAGCTTATGCCCTGTTCTCTTTTTCCCTCCTTTTTTTGCATATCAAGAGGGAGATGCAGTGTTATGCATGTCAAATTATCTTTTGTATATTACAACATCCAGATAGTGTTGGCAAGCACAACTTAGGATTGTGTCAAACAGATTCTGCAAATAACATGCCAACAAGTTTATTTCAGTCCCACTTAACTTCACTGTGCGCTTCTTTTGGCTATGTAAAAAGCACAAGGTCTCATTTTGTGTGTTTCGTATAATGCAAGGCTAAAAGTAACAATGCCTTTTTTAATTTTTTACCACTATCATACCACTGTCGCTCATCTAGACTATCTCTCTTTTCACTATAAACTATGCATGTAGACGTTAACAAATACGACAACTAGATTAGTGCGCACAATCCCGCCTCAAGAGACGCGCCCTGAGTGCTTCCCAACCACTAGTAAGATACATAGCGGCTGACTCCGCGCGCTCTCAGAGCTTAGCGACTCTCGGCCGTCCGATCGATTTGCTTGATGCGTTCCCGGCCGTCGGATCGAGCCGCTGGACGACCTCCGCCGCCGGATCAGAGTCGTGCGACTGTAGCAATGAATAGTTTCACTCCAGGCGTGCCACCGCGCGTAATTCCAGCGTCCCCCGGGGACATTTTCGTCATTTCGCATACATGGGTATAAATTGCAGCGGCTCCCGTGGAGAGGACCTGGCGCGCCGCCCCCTCTCCTCTTCCTCCCGCCTCGCCTCTCTCTCCCTCCAAACCCTAACCCGCCCGCGCCTCCCTGCCCCGCCGCCGTCCAGCCTAGCCGTCACTCCGCCCGCACTCGCGCCGCCCCTCTCCTCTTCCTCCCGCCTCACCTCTCTCTCTCCTTCCAAACCCTAGGCCCGAGCCCGCCGTCGCTGCTCTGCCCTCCCTCTCCGACCCGACCCGCCGCCCTCCTCTGCGCCTTCGCCGCCGGCCATGTGTCCGCCCCCACCCTCTCCTCCCCTCATCACGAACCAGGACAAGGAGGGCCACCGTGGCCGAGCAGGTCAGGCGGCGCGTCCAGATCGCCGAGGAGCCGCCCCCAGATCGGCCATGGTGCGACCGAGCAGAGCAGGTGAGGAGGGAGACTAAGTCGCTCTCTCTCTCCCCCTCTGTCTCGCGTGGGGATGCAGCCCTTCCTCTGCTTGCTCCCAGCACGGCGCCGGCCGGATCCACCTCGGCCACAACCATGGCACCGGCACCGGCAGCCATGTGCTTCTTCCCCATGAAAATGGACATTGAGCTTCAATTTGGCCAAAACCACGGCACCGGCACCGGCAGAATGCAAGGTCCCTCTTCTCCTCCCCCTCCCCCTCTGCTTGGTTGTTTTGATTTGGCCGCTCCCCCCCGTCCCTCACTCCCTGATGCGCGCAGACACAAGCAAGGGAAGACCATCGCTTCGCTCCTTGGAGTCGCCGCTGCTCCAACCCTACTGGACGCCATGGAAGGTATCTCTCTGCTCCCTCTCCCACTCCGGCGCGACGCTTTTTTCCATTGGTACATGGGTTTCAGTAGTTTCAGCCTCTTGCAAGTCATAATTTTGTTAATGACGTGGTTTTCATGAGATATGAAACCTTCCGCTTTCAGCTCATATGAAGCAAAAGAAAGTCATTCAGTACCTTGCAGTTATATTGTGATTATTAGCCTTTTGTGATACTCAAAACCTGGTAAAGAAAATGTTTAATGACTGAATGTTTGACATGATCTCCATTCTGATTTGCTAATCTATTTAAGTTCTGTATGACTGGTGTTGAATCTTGATTTGGTTGACATAATCAAATGTAGATGGTAAGATCACAGCTTTGATTTCTCAGTTGCTATAAAGCAGGGGAAAACAGCTTTGGTGTATCTTTAATTCACAAGAGGTTTATTGTGTTTTTCAAGATTTTATTTCAGGTATGCACAGATGCGTATAGATTGGTTGTGGTAATTTTGTTCTGGCATACATACCAGTAATCTGAACCGTTTGTTTTGAATTTCAGTTATACAAATCAGTATTTTTGTCTTTCTTATAGTCACTATTGCTGCATGATTTGTTCAGAGAGGTTTTTATCTGTAGGCTGCAAGCTTTGAGCATTTGCCAGCTGAGCTTATATTTCTGTTAAATTACTGAAAGATAACCAGACTCACCTTTGCATATATTTTTGTCGAAAAAACTTGAATCGTTTTCTGAACTTGCACTAAATATGTTCATGTTTGTGTTCCAATTGGAAGCATTTTTTTTGGTAACTGATATTTGATTCCAGATTATCTTTTTTTTTAAGTAGTACATGTTCATGTTTGCATATCAGTGGGAAGCCAAAAATATTTCTGTTAAAGTACTGCAAGATAACCAGACTCACCTTTGCATATACTTTTTGTTGAAAAAAATTGAATCATGCACTGGACTTGCACTAATTATGTTCATGTTTGTGTTTCAGTGGGGAGCAAAATTCATTTCTGTTAAATTAATGCAAGGTAACCAGACTCACCTTTGCATATATGTTTTAGTTGAAAGAAAATTGAACCATATATGTTGGGTACCGATAAAGTTATCTATTGGTTCCTTCTGTTACTTTATTCAGCTTCTATTGGTTGTGTTTCTCACGTGTCTCTGTCTAGGTTGAGTTGAGCATATGTATACCTACCTCAGTTGGTGAGGTTTCTCTAACTTCGCTCTATGACTCAGATTGAATTCTTTTCTAGGCTTTTACTGTATTATGTGTGTGTACCATTGTGGCATGTATCTAATTGTTTATGTTGCTGAAAGCACAACCACTGATACTATGTTGTTGATAGATAGAAGATTTTAGAAGCGCATTGTTTCAGAATTAAGAAATTTATGTCTCCGATATGGAAGTATGTATTATGTTGTTGTTGCCAAGATCTAGCATTCTAATTGTTGATCCTTTTCTAGAAAATAAGATCCCATGGTTATTTGTGTTGTCACTTCGCAGGCGAAAATAATTATGTGTGGTTTCATGGACTCATTACCTTATTGATGGGCACCACGCAGAGCCTGAGGAGGATGTAGGTCAGCGCGCCACCTCTCTCGCTTTCCAAGTCACCGCTGAGCCGCCTTCTTTGCTTCAGAGGCTTCTTGTGTCACCATAGGTTTGTGATTCTTATCTGTTGCCCATTGTAGTGTGGGTTCGTGTTCTTGGGTTATTATTTCTTCTTTTCTAGAATATCTCGTTAAATTATGAGGAGCTTGGTACTATTTTTGTCTGATGGATTTTCCTTATAAGTAATGCTTATGAGGATTATAAGAAGATTTGTCTCTGATGGCTTTTCCTTACAAGTAGTGCTCTTTTATTTATGAGGTTCTATGGTGCATACCTACTATCTGTAGGAAGGAGAGATTATTTGATTATCCCAAGGTTCTTTTTTACTGGACTAGAATAGCAACGTATTCTAACTTGCGGTTTTAGGTTATTTGATTAGATCAAGGTTCTTTTTTTTTTACTGAAATATTAGGGTGTTTTCAACTGAAAGAGATGATTGCTTGAGTTTTCATTTTGATCTCCTTTGTATCACAAACAGAGTTTTTACACAGTCGGATGTATGTATCTGTTTGCCCGGATTCATGGACGATGCAATGTACTGGAGCAATTACGCATTCTCAATGATATCCTGATTTTTTCAATTATAGCCTTGTTTATGCTATGTTAGGAATGCAATGTACTTTAGGCAATGGCACTGTCATATGAGAAATAAAAAAATAAAGACACTGGTGGGTTTAGGATACATGGCTGCTTCTCTCTGACTTCACATGGCTAATGGATTAACTTTAGATTTATGTGGCAGAAGTTCATTTGTTTATGGATTGGGCAATATGCCATTAGCAGTTAAGCACTCTTGGCTATGTCTACAATTACTGTTGCTTACTGTTTTTGGTTTTTAGTTATGCACATATCTCACTTTTTCTTCTTTATTATATGCCGGATGAACGGACAAGATATGAACGATATGTCGGGTGACAATAGACACATGTATTGAGCTTGTCAAACATTGAGCAGTGTCGTTGCTAGAAAAGTGAGAAGAATGGCTACTTTTTATTGTTACTTCTGTAACACTTCTTGGGTTTCAGAATCTCATTGTTGAGCATCCACTGTAGATATATGTGGAGATAGAGAGATAGATTGATCTACTTGCAAAAATCAAAGAGAAGCAGGGAAAGATCGATGAAGCTGCTGAAGTCATGCAGGAAGTTGTTGTAAGCCATCGCCGGGAGCAGTCTGCGGGCCGCCTCTCGCGTCGCTGCTCTGCAGAGAGGAGCACGCCATCGAGACGGTCCAGGCCGGCCACTTGGCCGGTGGGGACCCCCATGGTTGCCGCCGACCGGATGCCACCACCGCTGCTGATGTCGTCGTCGTCCTCGCCGCTGCACCACACGACACTGTCGAACAGGTCTGTATGCCTCGATCTCGCCCCATGCTTTTCTCGCCTCGCTGGTTGGTTTGGTGACCTGCTCTGCCTCCCTCTTCCTCAGCCTTAAGAAAAGCATGGCGGAGGGAAAGGTTATTGTTGATCCTTTTTGTAAGTTTCCCCTGCTTCACTTTTTTACTTATGCATGATTCCTTTTCAAGATTCACAAAATGTGGCTAGCTCAGTAAATGAATATACTTTTGGAAGATGCACAAAAGTGTAAGTTCTATATTCATGCTGTTATCCATTGCCTGTGGTAGTTTAGATTGGTATTATTCCACTGGGATTGGAAATACTTCCGGAAAAAATGTAATGAGCATATTTACGACCAAAATGTAAATGCTTCTTACTCATGCCATTTTGGTACCATATGTTTACCAAAATAAAAATGAAATGCGCATATTTACCAGAGGCATAGGGCTGATTCGCCTGGTAGCTGCTTATGGATGTTGGGCCTATGCACTCTTTACCTACCATGTAATATTATCTGCAGAACAAACAAACTCCACTACTTACCAGTACCCTGTGCATCCACCAGGAAACCCCACCGATCAAGGCCACTACCAGGTCAGAACACTAGGCACACTTGGTTTACGTATAATTATGCAACCCTAGAGACATGTGCTAGCCAACAGACTACAGTTAATGATGTTTCCTTCGTTAATGGCCTGCTTGGATGCTTGTGTGCTCTCCGATTACTCAACTGCTTGCTTATTTTGCTTACTGTGGTGATTCTGGTGGGATCTTTGAGTACTAATGATAAAGATTTTTAACTTCTGATAAATACGACTATTTCCACCTATTATTTTTATAGATACGTCGCTGATTCACAGCCCTTGAATTGTTTTTTGTTATTTTTTCTCACTGCTAGATCAATTATGTGCTGCTTCTGTGAGCTTATTCACTAAGCCTCTAGATCACAAGAGACTCTTTTGATGGATATAGAGTTGAAGTCTTTTAATTTGCATCCAGTAAAGCTGCTTGGTTCCTCATGTACCTTGCTTGTCCTGGTCCTGGTCCTGTCACTAATTAAAACTAATGTATCAAGTGTTAGCCAGTTCAGTTCTGTCATGTTGCATTACCATGGGTAGTATGTATTAGTCTGTTTAGGTTTTCTTGCTGCGTAGGGCTGCTTACGGTTTCAATATGCTTCGTTTGTTTCCTCGGTTCTTTTGCCTAGGACCGGAACGGTCCTTTGGTGCTGTATGTGGCTTTGGTATTTTGATATCTCTACATATTCCTTTTGTGGTGCTTAAGAAGAAAGTAGGAACAATCTCATCATTCCCATATGGTACTGATGGTCAGTTTTTCGCTTGCATTTCAGACTTCTCTCATATTTTAATTTGTGCCTTTGATTCTTCCAGGGCCCAAGGAGTTTACTTCTGTTTTTATAGTCTTCAGAACTGGCGGGTGAGTGACTATGGCTTAAGTTTGCTTTACTTATCTCTGGAGACTAATCATCTGATCTAATGAAGTACTCCTACTTATTAAACTTGCATGTCCATTTCCTTGTTTTTGTGCAGTCCATATTTTAGAGGCCTTCAATTTAATTTGGCTAATTATTCTAAATAGACAGTACAAGCTTTTATAATATCCAATCTGTTAAAACTTAGTTAAATTTAAGTTTTTTTTTGGGAGGTTAAATTTAAGTTTCTGTGTTAAAATTATGTGTTGATTCTCAGTTTTTTCTTCTTATTTGAGATTGAAGTTGGTGAAGCATTCCTATCATGAGTTAAAGGCTTGTCAGCACAAACTGCTGGCAGCTTCCTCGTGGGCAATGCTATTTGAAGACCTTACAAGTGACTTAAAAAAGAAGATGTCCAGAATGTCTAAGAAGGTTGAAGATGTTGATCAAAAGACTGCCGTATTAAGCGACTGCCAAGATGCCAACAATGCTTGCCCCTGCCATTAGTAATACCCTTGCTCTTTATGAAATCTTTCCTATTATATATTGATGCAGCGACCATCATTGCAAATTGTGGGATCCCTTTTTACATATGTCACTCAGCGGCTGGCCTGTACAGAGTTGCGTAGCAGGCATATGTGTTCCCAGCCATCTTATCATTTGTAGGCTTAAAAATATTTGCTTCTTCTAAGTGTTGTTCGTCAACGATTTCTTTGTTGGTCCATATTGATTCTGATTTTAGAGGGCACATATGTTTTGGTAGGAAGTGTATTGTTCCTATGTTTTTCCTGATATATACTGATTGATTAAATAACTGTTGTTCCAGATTATGAAATCCCTATTTAATGGATCGATTGATAGTTGTCATGTACATGGTTACATAGCAAGCATACGTGTTACCAGCCCATCTATTACTCATACTCACAATAATCTGCTTCTTCTAAGTATTGGTCGTCGATAAGTTGCTGCTGATATTACTACCTTCTTAGGACATGCAGAGCACAACCAAACAGCAGATGACACCTCAGAAGCTAGGCATGGCAAGGTATACTAAACAAACCTTGCCTCTGCTCTAGGATGTAATTGTTCCATATACCAGATCATTAAACCATATGTTGGGCTATCAAACAGCAAGCGAGCTGGGAAACGCAAAGGTTTATTTGGAAAACGCAAAGGTTTATTTGTGTGCGGTGCTCGCAAAGGTTTATTTGGAAAACGCAAACGCGACTATGAAGAGTAAAGAGGTATTTAAAAAACAATAGTACCTTTTTGATACTTTTGATGTACTCTGATCTGAGACCTGTCTTTGGCATTTTTACGGGTTAGGTTCAGATGGATCACCCGGTGCGACACAACGTCCATCTGATATATCTTCCAAGATACAGTTAGTTGTGTCCTTTTTGTAACTACAGTATGTAATGAGCACTCGTAGTTCTATGCGTTTGACTGTATGGACTATTAAGTTGGTTATGCAAGTGACATGTCACATATGTTTTGCACATGTCTTGTTCGCTTTGCACACGAAAATCGAACAAGCCTTTATATGGTTACCGATAATTGTTGTTCTAGAGATGTTTGGTCCTTTTCTCAACAGGCTGAATATTTCTTGATATTCTCCGTAACACTTGTGCCTGCAAGTGCCTGAAACAAAACATCTGATGGCCAGTCCTTCGACAAGAATGACTGAGATAACTTAGACACATGTTTCTGACATTTTAGTCGTAGTATATAGTAGTTGGTTTGCTCTATGCCACCTTTTTTTTCACCTATTCAAAGGAATCAAAGTTTGCAAAGCATAAGCTGCGAGTCTCCCGTAGAAGGACTCCAATCAACGAACGCTCGTAGTCATCTGACTTGAGCGCCTTCAACAGAACCTGGGAATCAGATTCAAAGTGCACCCTGTGGAGGCCCATCCCAGCGTGTACTGATTTTTGGTAAGGTTTACGCTGATTATGATAGACAGGAGGCCCATATAGATAGAGTGCACATGCAAGATGTCTTCCCAGCGTTTTGGTCAAGCAGATAACGCTGCGACCGGCACGCGCGATGCGCGATCCCGCTCTAGTTAATATGAGCATGTACGCAGCTTATCCTCCCTATAATTGTGGAACTAACTTTCCAACTAATTAAAGGATAAGCGGCTGCTACGGATCAGCCGGCTGATCTGTGAGAAAGATCAGCCGCCTGTCCCGCCGTTGATTTATGTCAATACATCTGATTTAGTCCGCTTGATCTCCTGATTACAGGACCACTCCATCAGTTCCATCCCAACGTAGCATTTCCATCAGCCGGTGGGGATGCATGTCTCTCTGAAGCACGTCCAGCCACCAAATTAGCATCCCCACGTCTCGCGTGTAACTCCGGTGAGAGCTGCAACTAGCCGGCTTGGAGCACCACCTGCAGCCCTCAAGGTTGCAGCAGCCACGATCGCCGACCTGCTGACGGCGAGCTCTGGGGCTGTAGACTAGGTTGCAGCAACGCCGCCGCTGCGACCACCCCTTGAAGCACCTTCGTAGCCGCAGCCAGGCATGGGGCACTTGCATGGCGCGAGCGGACACGCGCTCTGGTGATCGTCGAGCTTGTGGTAAGTGACGTAGAGCCCACGGCCTTCGTGCGGGCACTCCACCCTCGCCGAGGAGAGGACGCCGCCGTGCTCGCACTTCTGGCACTGCCGCTGGTTCCCGGGGCGCTCGCCGTGGCAGTCCGCGCAGGCCAGGTGCCCTCCCTTGCACTGCACAAATCAATCAAACACCAACTAATGGCCCGTGCTACTGTTTCGTTGAATTTTAATGCGTTCCTAGAGAAAACTAAGTTGAAAGATGATGGTAGCAACTACACGGACTGGGTCCGTAACTTGAGGATTATCCTCATTGCTGCACAGAAGAATTATGTCCTTGATGCACCGCTAGGTGATGGACCTGCTGCAGGAGCTGTTGCAGACGTTGTGAACGCCTGGCAGGCTCGATCTGATGACTACTCGATAGTTCAGTGTGCCATGCTCTACGGCTTAGAACCGGGACTGCAAAAGCATTTTGAACGCCACGGAGCATATGAGATGTTCCAAGAGCTGAAATTGATATTTCAAGCTAATGCCCGGGTTGAGAGATATGAAGTCTCCAACAAGTTCTTTAGCTGTAAGATGGAGGAGAACAATTCTGTCAGTGAACACATACTCAGAATGTCTGGGTACCACAGCCACTTGACTCAGCTGGGAATTGATCTTCCGGTTGAGAGTGTTATTGACAGAGTTCTTCAGTTACTGCCACCAAGCTATAAAGGCTTCGTGATGAACTATAATATGCAAGGGATGGAGAAGACAATTCCCGAGCTCTTCGCGATGCTGAAATCAGCGGAGGTAGAAATCAAGAAGGAGCATCAAGTGTTGATGGTTAACAAAACCACTAGTTTCAAGAAAAAGGGCAAGGGAAAGAAGGGGAACTTCAAGAAGAACGGCAAGCAAGTTGCCGCTCCCACGAAGAAACCCAAAGCTGGACCCAGGCCTGAAACAGAGTGCTTCTACTGCAAAGGGACTGGTCACTGGAAGCGGAACTGCCCCAAGTATTTGGCGGATAAGAAGGATGGCAAAGTGAGCAAAGGTATATTTGATATACATGTTATTGATGTGTTCCTCACTAATGCTCGCAGTAGCGCCTGGGTATTTGATACTGGTTCGGTTGCTCATATTTGTAACTCGAAACAGGAGCTACGGAAGAAGCGAAGATTGGTTAAGGACGAGGTGACGATGCGCGTCAGGAATGGTTCCAAGGTTGATGTGATCACCGTCGGCACGCTACCTCTACATCTACCTTCGGGATTAGTTTTAGACCTCAATAATTGTTATTTGGTGCCAGCGTTGAGCATGAACATTATATCTGGATCTTGTTTATTGCGAGACGGTTATTCATTTAAGTCAGAGAATAATGATTGTTCTATTTATATGAGTAACATCTTTTATGGTCACGCACCTTTTGTGAATGGTCTATTCTTGTTGAATCTCGATCGTAGTGATACACATATTCATAATATTGATGCCAAAAGATGTAAAGTTGATAATGATAGTGCAACATACTTGTGGCACTGCCGTTTAGGTCATATTGGTGTAAAGCGCATGAAGAAACTCCATGCGGATGGACTTTTGGAATCTCTTGATTATGAATCATTTGATACTTGCGAACCATGCCTCATGGGCAAGATGACTAAAACTCCGTTCTCCGGAACAATGGAACGAGCTACTGATTTGTTGGAAATAATACATACCGATGTATGCGGTCCGATGAATGTTGAAGCACGCGGCGGGTATCGTTATTTTCTAACCTTCACAGATGATTTGAGTAGATATGGGTATATCTACTTGATGAAACACAAGTCTGAAACATTTGAAAAGTTCAAAGAATTTCAGAGTGAAGTAGAGAATCATCGTAACAAGAAAATAAAGTTTCTAAGATCTGATCGCGGAGGCGAATATTTGAGTTACGAGTTTGGCCTTCATTTAAGAAAATGTGGAATTGTTTCACAACTCACGCCACCTGGAACACCACAGCGTAATGGTGTGTCTGAACGTCGTAACCATACTTTATTGGATATGGTGCGTTCTATGATGTCTCTTACCGATTTGCCACTATCGTTTTGGGGTTATGCATTAGAGACAGCTGCATTCACGTTAAATAGGGCACCGTCTAAATCCGTTGAGACGACACCGTATGAACTGTGGTTTGGCAAGAAACCTAAGCTGTCGTTTTTTAAAGTTTGGAGATGCGATGCTTATGTGAAAAAGCTTCAACCTGATAAGCTCAAACCCAAAGCGGAGAAGTGCGTCTTCATAGGATACCCTAAAGAAACAATTGGGTACACCTTCTATCATAGATCCGAAGGCAAGGTCTTTGTTGCCAAGAATGGGTCCTTTCTAGAGAAGGAGTTTCTCTCGAAAGAAGTGAGTGGGAGGAAAGTAGAACTTGATGAGGTAATTGTACCTTCTCTCGAATTGGAAAGTAGCTCATCAGAGAAAACCGTTCCCGTGATGCCTACACCAATAAGAGAGGAAGATAATGGTGAAGATCATGAAACTTCAGATCAAGTTACTACTGAACCTCGTAGGTCAACCAGAGTACGTTCCGCACCAGAGTGGTACGGTAATCCTGTTCTGGAAGTCATGTTGTTAGACAACGGCAAACCTACGAACTATGAAGAAGCTATGATGAGCCCAGATTCCGACAAATGGCTTGAGGCCATGAAATCTGAGATAGGATCCATGTATGAGAACAAAATATGGACTTTGGTGGACTTGCCCGATGATCGGCAAGCCATTGAGAATAAATGGATTTTTAAGAGGAAGACAAACGCTGATGGTATTATCACTGTCTACAAAGCTTGACTTGTTGCGAAAGGTTTTCGACAAGTTCAAGGGGTTGACTACGATGAGACTTTTTCACCCGTAGCGATGCTTAAGTCTGTCCGAATCATGTTAGCAATTGCCGCATTTTATGATTATGAAATCTGGCAAATGGATGTCAAAACTGCATTCCTTAATGGTTTTCTCAAAGAAGAGTTGTATATGATGCAACCAGAAGGTTTTGTCGATCCTAAGGGTGCTAACAAAGTGTGCAAGCTCCAGCGATCCATCTATGGACTGGTGCAAGCATCTCGGAGTTGGAATATACGCTTTGATGAGGTGATCAAAGCATATGGTTTTGTACAGACTTACGGTGAAGCCTGTATTTACAAGAAAGTGAGTGGGAGCTCTGTAGCATTTCTAATATTATATGTGGATGACATATTGTTGATTGGAAATGATATAGAATTTCTGGATGGCATAAAAGGATACTTGAATGAAAGACCTCGGTGAAGCTGCTTATATATTGGGCATCAAGATCTATAGAGATAGATCAAGACGCTTGATAAGACTTTCAATGAGTACATACCTTGACAAGATTTTGAAGGAGTTCAAAATGGATCAGTCAAAGAAGGAGTTCTTTCCTGTATTGTAAGTTGTAAAGTTGAGTAAGACTCAAAGCTCGACCACGGCAGAAGATAGAGAGAGAATGAAAGTCATTCCCTATGCCTCAGCCATAGGTTCTATAATGTATGCCATGCTGTGTACCACACCTAATGTGTGCCTTGCCACGTGTCTGGCAAAGGGGGTACAAGAGTGATCCAGGAGTGGATCATTGGACAGCGGTCAAAATTATCCTTAGTAACTAAAGGACTAAGGAAATGTTTCTCGATTATGGAGGTGATAAAGAGTTCGTCGTAAAGGGTTACATCGATGCAAGCTTTGACACCAATCTGGATATCTCTGAGTAGCAAACCGGATACGTATAATGGAGCAGTCATTTGGAATAGCTCCAAGTAAAGCGTGATAGCAACATCTACAGTATGACATAAGGATTTGCAAAGTACACATGGGTCTGAATATTGCAGACCCATTGACTAAAATTCTCTCTCACGAGCAAAACATGATCACACCTTAGAACTCTTTGAGTGTTAATCACATGGTGATGTGAACAAGATTATTGACTCTAGTAAACTCTTGGGTGTTAATCACATGGCGATGTGAACTAGATTATTGACTCTAGTGCAAGTGGGAGACTGATGGAAATATGCCCTAGAGGCAATAATAAAGTTGTTATTATTTTATATTTCCTTGTTCATGATAAAGGTTTATTATTCATGCTAGAATTGTATTGACCGGAAACTTAAATACACGTGTGAATACATAAACAAATACCGTGTCCCTAGTGAGCCTCTACTAGACTAGCTCGTTGAATAAAGATGGTTAAGGTTTCCTAACCATAGACATGAGTTGTCATTTGATAACGGGATCACATCATTAGGAGAATGATGTGATGGACAAGACCCATCCGTTAGCTTAGCATATGATCGTTCTGTTTATTGCTACTGCTTTCTTGAATGTCAAATACATGTTCCTCAGACCATGAGATCATGCAACTCCCGGATACCGGAGGAATACCTTGTGTGCTATCAAACGTCACAACGTAACTGGGTAATCATAAAGATGCTCTACCGGTATCTCCGAAGGTGTCTGTTGAGTTGGCATGGATCGAGACTGGGATTTGTCACTCCGTGTTTCGGAGAGGTATCTCTGGGCCCTCGGTAATGCACATCATAAGAAGCTTGCAAGCAAAGTGACTAAGGAGTTAGTTACGGGATGATGTATTACGGAACGAGTAAAGTGACTTGCCGGTAACGAGATTGAACTAGGTATGGAGATACCGACGATCGAATCTCGGGCAAGTAACATACCGACGGACAAAGGGAATTACGTATGTTGTCATTGCGGTTCGACCGATAAGATCTTCGTGGAATATGTAGGAACCAATATGGGCATCTAGGTTCCGCTATTGATTATTGACCGGAGAGGCGTCTCGGTCATGTCTACATCATTCCCGAACCCGTAGGGTCCGCACGCTTAACGTTCGTTGACGATATAGTGTTATATGAGTTATGTGAATTGGTAACCGAATGTTGTTCGGAGTCCCGGATGAGATCCCGGACGTCACGAGGAGTCTCGGAATGGTCGAGAGGTAAAGATTTATATATGGGAAGTCATATTTTGGGTTCCGGAAAAAGGTGTAGTTTTTTCGGTATTGTACCGGGAAGCTTCCAGAAGGTTCCGGAGGATTCCGGAGGGGTCCGGAAGTCCACAAGTGGGTCCACCACGTCCCAAGGGCTGGCATGGGCTAAGGGGAGGCACCCTGGCCTTATTGGGCCAGGCGCACCAAGTCCTCAAAAGCCCACGCAGCTAGGGAAGGAAAAAAGGAGAGTCCTAGTAGGAATAGGATTGCACTTTGGAGTCCAAGTCCACGTGTGTACTATTCACGTGGTGCTGTTCACGTGGTATTGTTCACGTGGCACTATTCCTTCTACTCCAAGCCCCTACACATATATAAATAGAGGAGAGGGGGCGCCCCAAACAAGCCACAACATTGTCTTAGCCGTGTGCGGCGCCCCCCTCCACAGTTCCGTCCCTCGGTCATATTTTCGCAGTACTTGGGCGAAGCCCTGCGGAGATAGCATCACCATCACCGTCACCACGCCGTCGTGCTGCTGGAACTCATCCACTACCTCGCCGTCTTGCTGGATCAAGAAGTCGAGGACGTCACCGAGCTGAACGTGTGCTGAACGCGGAGGTGCCGTACGTTCGGTACTCGGTCGGTTGGATCGTGAAGTTGTTCGACGACATCAGCCACGTTGTTCTAACGCTTCCGCTTACGGTCTACGAGGGTACGTAGACACACTTCCCCTCTCGTAGCTATGCATCTCCATGGATAGATCTTGCGTGTGCGTAGATTTTTTTTTGTTTTCCATGCAACGTTCCCCAACACTTTTGGTGCGCGGTAGGCGGGGGATCTTGGCCTGTCGGTTTGCTACTCCTCACATGCGGTCGTACATGTCAGTGATGTATCAAGCCGATGCGTGTCTCTTCGATGAGCGGCGGGCCGGACCGACCGTCTGTTCGTGCTACTGCTCACAAGCGGTTGCACATGTCAGTGACGCACCAAGTCGATGCGCGTCCCTTTGGTGAGCGGCGGGCCGGACTGACCGTGTGTTGGTGCGACGCGAACGTGACGGGCTGTAAGTTTACCGCCTAACTTAATATGTAAAGTGTAACACTTGCTTTCACTCCTTAACGAGACCGGTCGATAGAAATCCCCATTAGAAAGGCGAGGGGGGTGTTTTTCCAGCGCGGGAAGCGAGGGAGTTTTTTTTACTGGAGCGGAGGCGTGGGAGTTTGGCCGACGGTTTGCGTACATTTCTCGGACGCGTACGTGGGCCCGCGCTCTCGGAGGCCATCGTGGCGGAGCCAGACGCCCGCAACCTCACAGACCAAAAAAAGAGGATCCCGCTGCTGGCTATTTCTATAATTAGTTTTGAAATTCTCAATCATTCACGTGTGACGTGATATCAGCCGTTCATTGATGTTGATCCAATGGCCTAGGTGTTATGGATTCGCGTCTACAGTAACCTAAGTGTACCCACCCTAAAAAAAAGTGTCTACGTTCTTCTAGAATCATCGGCAAGTCAGTGTGATCAAATCCACATAGGAAGCTGGCAAACAACACCTCCACATGTGCCACGTGGCTTCATTGTTGTGCCCCCATCATTTTATTCATAAATATATTGACTGAAAAAGAGAGAAATCACCCTAAACAAGATCTTCCTCGTATTTTGTTTCCTACAAAGTAGTGCCATGCTATTGGAAATCCAACTTGGTTGCTTTGCACGTACCGGAAGTACTAGTGCCACATCATCTAAAATGCCTTTCTACACGCGTCAAATTATCAATCACATGGGCTGCCTCTTCTTATAGAAATGTGCTCCACCGTGTACCCATGTGTGTATGACGGAAGGAGTGCGTGCGTGCGTGCACCTCTTCTATACATATCTTTGTGTCAAAGAGAGGCCTACATACATAGTATATGTATGTGTAGGGGGCGATGTATGAGAAGAGAGGGGAAGGATCATTTATGCCAGATATCGATAGAGGCGGATAGAGGGAAGAACTTTACTAGCGTACAAGCGCTAGGACAGAGGGGAGGTGCTTGAATATGGTGCGAGAGGCCAGGTAGACGAAGATAAGGAAGGAGTACAAGTGCGATATCGATAATTAAAGAGAGGGGACAAGAACGTGCGTGGGCCCACGCGTCTGATTGATAGATAAAGCGGAAGGCATGGATGATGAGATGGGGAGGGACAATTAATGTGTGTGTGGTAGGCGGTCCTATCGAGAGAGGTCGTAGTTCTGTCGATGTGTGTACATGGGAAAAGAGGGGTAGACCTAACTAGAGATATAGATTGGTCGGCTTGTGTGGGAAAATAGCGAGAGAGACTTGGCTACACATAGAGGGAAATCGATTGGTGCACATGCATGCATGTGTCAGAGATAAAGAACTCCCAGAGTGATGAAGAGAGGGAGAGGTGTGTGTGTGTGTGTGTGGGGGGGGGGGTGCAGCTAGCTAGCTAGCTACCTAGGAGATGGTGCAAGAGGCCTATTAGTTAGTTAGCTTGAGACAGTGTATGAGTGCGAGATGGATAACAATAGAGGGGGCGACAGTGCACACGTTCCTCTGAGTTAGGGCGGGAGGCATGGATGGTGAGAGGAGGGTAGGACCATATGTGTACATGTTTGTGTGTGGTAGCTAGGCAGACCTAACTAGAGGGGTATATCGATCGGTGTGTGTGGGAAAGAGGCAGATGGAGAGACCTAGAGAGATCATGGGAGACCGACCTAGAGAACGAGAACGTGTGTGCGCGATGTAGAGGATGTCGAGTGGGGAGTGTGTGTGCATATATATATGCATGCACGATAGGAAAGTTAGTGGTATATATTCACAAAGAGAGGAGGAGTGTGCGTGTGGGTGTAAAAGACTCACATATAGATGATAATCAATATAAAAGTGGATTCAAATATTTGAATAAGAGATCATGATGTTTGTAACCCATGCATGCATGAATATAATCGAGATATGCGTGTGGTTTTGAATCGAACATGCAATACTATATACACGTCGAACAAGCCCAAATTGATTTGAATTTGAGACACCGATGGCAGGCATAGTTTGACCACATTGCATCCATGCATGGACATAACTATTCGAATTTGAGATAATGTGTGGCTTTCGCAGCTAACATCTAAATGTTGTGTGTGTGGGGGGGGGGGCATGCATTTTGTGTGTTAAACACATTATACATATGAAAACAGGGTTTAGATCATTCCGAACGTCTAGCTAGAGCATGAAATGTACTATGATTTGAATTGGAGATCATATGGTACATGTAGTTCATATTTAATAAATAGGATTACTACTATATATGCATGTATTGTGTTATCAAGATAATATTTAAATGATGGTATAATTTGACAACAATCGTATTCAAATAGGGAAAATTGATTCAAATTGAGTCAATATGGTAGACGATGGTGTTTTGATTTGATTTTTTTTGCGGGAGTGTTTTGATTTGTTTTTTTGTTGTTGTTGAGGGAAGTGCGAATTGATTTGGTACTGTACACACTAAGCTTGTTCTACCGAATTTTTAAGTTATTTTTGTTGGTTTTGAATGGCATTTGTAGTAATATAGTAAAACGGGACATGACTCTCTCTTGTCTTGTACGAATTGTCTTTTGTTTTGTTTTTTTGTACACGTTAAGCTTGTTCTCCCGAAATTCGAAGCTGCGCCTTGTTATCGCGAAATTTTCAAGCTAGAGTATCTCTTTGTCTCTTGTGGTGCGAAACTCCCACCTCTTCAACCCGCGCCTCGTTATCCCAAAATTTCAACGTGCGCGAAAACTCCCTCCTCATCCGAAATCGGTCGCGCCGCCCAACACACGAAATCCCCCTTCTACCCCTCAGCCGGAAATACCCCCTCGATGTCCCATGGTTAAAACTGGTGGGGCTACTTTTGTAACTTAACCCAAATTTCGGACAAGCGCGTCCCTAAGCCATGGCTCCCCCTCTCTTCCCCTGCGTTACCCCCATTCGTACACCGAGGCCGCCAAAACCCGCGAAACCCCACCCTCCTCCCTCCGCCACCCGACCGCCGCCCAGCCGAAGCCTCTTCCCCGACGGCATCGTCCACAGCAACAGCTCGACGTCCCTCATCCACCGCTCCGGATGAGGATCCGTCGTCGATCTCATCGTCCCGCTGGTTTAGCCGCCTCGTCCTCCACCTCCAAGGAGCTGCCCCGATGTTCGCCTCGTCTAACGTGCCACCTCCACTCCCACAACGCCGTCTTCACCTGCCCCACCGGAACCGCAGCACCCTCTCCAATTCCTCCGATGAAGCTGAAGCCCACTTGGCGCCACCAAGGAGGTTCTACACTCATTGCTACATTTTCTCTTTTAGTCGATCTCACGGGGCTGCCGGTGCTCGATCCCGAGCCGCCATGGCGCGTTTCCATCGACGGCGGCGTCACCGGCCACTTCCTCCATGGCGTCTCTCCCCCATGGCGTTGCTCCCTCGGCGGCGACGTCCACACCAGCAGGAGCTGCTGCTGCTCCGGCTCTCGCTCGCGCTGCTTCTCTGCTCTTGCTGTCGGTCGCGTTGCTGCTCTGTTCTTGCTCTCGTTCGTGCTGCTGCTATGCTCTGCTCTTGCTCTCGCTCGCGCTGCTGCTACACGACCTGCTGCAGCTACACGAGTTGCTGCATTAGCTCTCACTCGCGCTGCTGCTCCGGGCGCAGCTGCTGCAGCTGCACGAGCTGCTCTCTGCTAGTGGGTTCACTGCTCGCGCGGCTGCTGATTTTGATCACTGCTTTGGGAGCTACTAGTGCTCGAGCGTCCTAAACTTCTATTGCAGTGCTCTGCAACTAGTGCAATCAGTTTTGACAGTAAAATCAGTTTCATCAGTAAAATTTAGTTTTGACTGTACAATTCAGTTTCTTCAGTTAAGTTCAGAGTCAACAGTTTTTACATCATCTGTTGGAGCAACCACGGCGCGGCTGATGCATTTTACATCTAGCACTGTTTGCTGATGTATTTTACATCATCTATTGCAGATGCTATTAGAATCCCACTTCAGATTAACGTTGTCTGTCTTGTCCTGCTTCAGCCTCGCCGTCGTACACCTCACCGGAGCTGCTCTAACGACGGAAACGTCCATCACAGTGGAGCAGTACCCTCGGCGCCGTATCCAGACGCCTCACATCTTCTTCCCCGCCTCCGACAGTCACACCAACCGCACCATCCTCCACGACCAAACCAATGATGTCGAGGTCGACAAGACTATGCCAAAGAGGTTGTACACTTGTCGCATCACTTTTTTACTCTACATTCATGTCGATCCCTTAGGGATCCTTTGGTTCAAAGCAGTTGCAAATCTAGAAAGAAATGGACGGTGGTCTCAAAGTTAACAGGGAGAAAACTAAATGCTCTTTTGAACCACAATTTGAATCGGTTTAGCAAGATAGCCATTATCTCATAATCATGTGGACCAAATAAGCTCACAAAATTTCAGATTACAACGGGAACATGTACTATTACTAAATTGTTTTTTTTTTAAAGATATAATTTTTTAGCCAGAATAATGGACCTACTTATGTTGTCCATATAAGCTCAAATTTATTCAGAGTACAACAGAGCACATGTAGTATATATTGAAAAACTTTAGGTTTCTTTTCGAAAAATATCCAGTTCATGCAGGCGAGAACACCCACTGAGAACACGTAGTTTCTCCCATATGACAAGCAGTGAGGCAGTAGGCAAGTTAGCTATCCGTGTTGGACTCTCTCGGAAGCGATCATTTTTTATTTCTGCGTGTTGGAGCCGTGCATGTGTAGATGGGCCTGGGAGTTGAGCTAGTTGGTTGTGTCCAAAATAATAGTAGTACAAAAACATTATTCGAGGGCAGGCTTTAGCCTGCTGAAGACTGCCTACTAGAATCGCCACTGGTTCAAAGAAAAAGTGAAGGAAAACATAGGACTTGGAAAGTTTCCTATGGTACTACTATTCATTCATTTGGTTAGAAGGAATGGAGCAAAGCAAAACTGGAGGATTTTTTTTCCTTTGGTGTCTCTCTCAAAGAAAAAACGTAGGAATTTTAATATCCACTTGGACATCCTTTACGAATTCCTATGCATGAAGAACAAGACTAAGTGCATTAGTGGCATAATAAGATTCTAACCTTACATTTTCATGTGGTTTGACTTTAATTTGACCATGTTTCTCTGCATTCCTGTGTTCTTCCAATTGCTGTGAACCAAACACCCAGTTTGACAGAAATCCCGTGTTTGCAAATGCTCTATTTTGCACGTGCATTCCTATCCTATTCCTGTGTTTTTCCAGTCCATGCGTTTTTAGAATCCTCCAGTTCAAAGGAGCCTTACAGATTTACTTCATTTACAGATAGGTGTCAAAGAAAACTCTGTGTGGTTTGTCCCGCTCCTGCCGTGCTGTCGTCCACTCCACCTGAGCTGCTCCATCGACGGAAGCGTCCACCGCAGCAGAGATCCCCACTCCAGACCTTCTTTTGCCGCCTTAGATCTTCTTCCCCGCTGCCGGCAGCCACACCAACTACATTACCATCATCAACTGAGCAGATGAACCTGTCGACTAAACAGTTCCGGAAGAGAGGTCGCACTCTTTCGTGTCTGCTTACGTCATACATCAATTAATATTACCTGCTACTTTATCGTCATGTTCACCTCTTAGACTCTGAGTCAGGTCCAAACTAATGTTCAGACTTGAGTTTTAAAATGCTTGTGGGTCACATATCGAGGCAGCAACGAATAGTATCTCTGTCTACTATCTGGTTCATCTCGGGTCTTCTATGTGGTTCATGTTGGGTGGGCAACAAACAATAGAGGAGCCATCATCTGTCTTTTTTTACTGAAGCTATCATCTGCCTGCTACCATTAGTTTTGGATCTATCCACTGGTTGCTACCATCAGTCTGGATTTCTGCATGCACCCCTTAGGCCTTACATAATCTGACTATGTTTTTTTATTATGCATGTTAGTTATTGTACACAATCGTACAAAACATGTAGAGAAAAAGAGAAGAGCGTTGCGTGGGAATATAATGTCATGCAGACGTCGCTCCATGGTGGGCGCAGTGGCAGCCCCCCTCCCCCCCGTTCCAGATTGTATTCCAAAGGAAGATAACTATTCAGAGGGGGATTCAGAGGGAGCAGACCACTCCTATTTACCCCTTGAGGTGTTTGCTCTAACTTGGCATGCTGATGTTGGTCATATCATGCATATGGCGCCTTGCATTGCTTACTTTATACATCGTATATGTCATCATCTTAGTTTAGACATGCTTTGTGTGAATGCCACCTGTTTGGTTTCTATATCATATATGTGAATTATGCAGTGCCATATTGTTTAGCCAGGCATCATATTTGTGAATCATGCAATGCCATCCTATTTAGCCAGTCATCGTATATCTGAATTATATCATGCCATACTATTTTTTTCATCATGTATTCCATTTGTCGACAATGTTTGTACATTCATCTACTCTTCCTGTGCATCAGCCATTTGAGTCGGTGATGGAAAAATCTGGAGTGAAAACAAGGTCTTCAGAGCAGTCAGTGCTACCTGTCGAAGCAGATATCTTGCTGCTTACAGATAGCTCCTCAGAGGAGGATTCAGAGACAGATGACCAGTCCTATTCCCCCCCGAGGTTTATGCTCTAGCTTGGCAGGGTTATATTGCTCATATCATGCATATGGTGTCTTGCATTGCTATGTCATCTGCTTAGATTAGACCTGCTTTGTGTGAATGCCACCTGTTTAGTTTCTACTCCCTCCGTTCCTAAATATAAGTCTTTGTAGAGATTCCACTATGGACTACATACAGAGCAAAATGAGTGAATCTACACTCTAAAATGCATCTATATACATCCGTATGTGGTCTATAGTGAAATCTCTACAAAGACTTATATTTAGGAATGGACGGAGTATATCATATATGTGAATTATGCAATGCCATCTTTTTTAGCAAGGCATCATATATGTGAATCATGCAATGCCATCCTGTGTAGCCAGGCATCATATATGTGAATTATGTCATGCCATCCTTTTTTTTCATTACGCATTCCATTTGCCGACAATGTTTGTATATTGAACTACTCTTCCTGTGCATCAGTCATTTGAGTCGGTTATGGAAAAATCTGGAGTGAAAACATGGTCTTCAAAGAAGACAATGATGCCTGTTGAAGCAGATATCTCGCTGGTTATAGGTAGCTCCTCAGAGGAGGATTCAGAGACAGATGACCAGTCTTATATCCCTCCTGAGGTGTATGCTCTAACTTGCGACGGTTATATTTCTCATATCATGCATATGGTGTCTTGCATTGCTTAGTTTAGACATCATATACACAATATTCAATGCCATCTGCTTAGTTTAGAGATCATATATGCGAGTGCCAGCTGCTTTGTATATCAATCATATAGGTGAATTATATCATGCCATCCTGTATACTTAGACAACATGTATGTGAATTTTTTCATGCCAACCTATTTTATACGGACATCATATAGTTATGTCATGTCATCCTGTTTAGATAGTCATCATATGTTGAATTATGTCATTCTATCCTGTTTAGTTATCCATCACATATCTGAAATTGTGTCATGCTATTCTGTTTAGTTAGCCATCATATATGTGAAATTGTGTCATGCTGTCCTGTTTGGTTAGACAACATATATGTGAATTACTGCATCTGCCTATCATACAATGTCTATACCTTCAATTTCTTTTCTTGTTTATCAGCCATTTGAATTGGAGGGGGTGATGGCAGTATCTAAGGGAGTAAAAACACGGTCTTCACAAAAGACGGCGCTACCCGTCGATGCAGATAGAACCACGGTTGTACTTTCCCAAGAGCCAGCCCCACCACACATAACCGACACTCTTGCACATTGTACCCCTACCCCGTTGGCCAGAGAACCAGCTACACCCCATCTAACCCCAACCCCAGCAGATAGTAACCCACTTCCAGTTGACACAGTACCATCTCCACCACAGAGCACCCACACACGAGCAGTTAGTAAGGCAACTGCAGTGCCCAAAGCACGAGGACCACCACAGCGAACCCAAACTCCACGCTTAAAGCATAAGAACAACAGTTCTCAGGTCAGATTCCGTAGCTATGGTGCATTCTCCTTTGCTCTTGCATCACTGTATTTACTCATACAAACTAATTTTTAATTTGAAGGATCCAATTGAAACTCCAATGGTGCAAAAGGTATGTTTTAAACCTGTTTCTTTAACTGGTTTGCTGTTGTAACTTCTTGCTCTATGTTGATTTCAGTTTCAATTGTATAAACAATTATGTTCTCATGTCATGCACATTACAAGTGTTGTTAGTGCTGTGTAGTTTCCCACACTTATATTCTGTCTATGCTGCTTTGTCTTAAACAGATATGATTTGAACTGTGTCTCTATCTTGATTTGGCAACATAAACTAGGATGATATAGACAATACAGTGACCATCGTACATAGATGTATGTTTGTTTCATTCTGTTATTATGTACTACCTTGCAATAGAAGACAAGTTAGTATAATCCTGTCAACCTTACTACTGAACTGGTTTACCAAAATTAGTTTCATTACATGCTAAGCCTATGATGTGTCTGCTTGTTCCTCTTTTAGAATGCCGGCAGAATAGTGGAGAAGAGTAGCCCATTATGCAATGGTAAAGGAAGTAATGCAAATAAGGTCCAAGATAGTGAGACAACCCTGTTGTTCTCCAAGAAAGCTGATAAAAACTATCTTGAAGACAGTGAGACAACCCCAAAGTCCTGCCTTGATGTAGTGTTCGAGTTACTGGCCACTACCGCTGGCACAAGACCTTCGAACTCGCTGCCCGAATCAGTTCGGCTTCTTGAGTCTCAACTACAAGCTGAAAGATAACGATCAGCTATGCTGCGACAAGAAGCCGAAGGACTGAGGAAGTCCCTGCAGAATTCAGATGCATACTTTCTAGAGAAACAACAAGAGTTGGAGGATTTTAGTGCCAAACAAGAGAAAGCTAATAAGCTTGCTAAGCTTCTTGTCAGCATGGTGGGTGCCCAGGATATCGTTTCTTGAGCTCTTCTGAAGTGGTTTCAGTTCTGGACTCGTTTTGCTGCCGCGTTTATTTGCACTGGTGGCCAATTTAGACGCCCAGTGTATGTAATATGCTGCTTTGTTGTTCCCTAATATTTGCACTGGTAGAGAACTTTGATGCCCAGTGGATGTAATCTGTGTAATCACCGTAATAGCCTAGCGTTAGTTGCTTTCTTATTTATTTACTTATAGTCTTGTTTATTTGTTTGCTTGTAGTCACTGCAGTTCTTTTTCCTCGGTTTGCTAGTGGCCGCAATAACCTTGGGCCACATACGGGCTGTGGTAACGATGGGCCTCCTACGGGCCGTAGGATCCATGGGCCTCGTACGCGCCATAGGATCCATGGGCCGTACTGTTCGTGGGCCAAAACCGGACTGCAATATGGACCGTTAACGGGCCTAAATCGCAACCTTCCGTTTATGGGCCCAGACCATAACGGGCCATTAACAGGCCGGAAGACAGCACAGGCTTAATTCTATCAAGAGGCATGATGGGTCGTTAATGGGCCGGATTACAGGACAGGATGAAAATGGCCCAATGGTTAACGGGCCACAAACGGACCGATTGTTACCACGAGCTGAATTTGGCCCATTAACATAACAGGCCAGTAACGGACCGTAAGTAATCGAGGGCCAGAAATGACCCCAAGAATTTATGGGCCCTTAGAAGGCCGAAAGAGAGCACGGGCTGGAAACGGCCCAACGGAATCATGGGCCGTTAATGGGCTCAAAGTTGTTTACTGTTCATGATGGACCTGATTCACAACGGGCCGTCAATGGGCCCAGAGATGCAAAAGGCCTCATATGGGCTGAAAGACTTCACGGGCCATAGATGGGCCGAAAGTGACAACGGGCTGGAAATATATGGGACGGCCCACATGAGGCTACTGGGCCGATTATTGAAAGGCCATAACGGGTCGTGAGTACCCGGGCCGTACATGGGCTGTATGCGAACATGCCGTTAACAAGCTTTCCATGGGCCGACCCGTTAACTTTTGACCAAGTCAAACGGGTCGGCCTTTATAACCTAAGAGGACCACTGTTGGGCCGTGCCACGTGTCACTATTCCATAGGCGCATCTCGTCCAATGAATGGACGCCATTTGTCGCAACGCCGACCTGACACGTGGATCAGTTGGCCAATGAGAATTTTACATGTGGAAAATCCCCATTGGTCAGGGCTGTTAATGGGTTATAGGATCCAAACCGGAACCCGATAGCTCAACGGCGACCCGTTACGGCGGATGCCACGTGTCGGTTACCCTTGACGACAACACTTCCATGACGCGGCATTTATCGTCATGGAAGTGGACACTTCCGTGATGATAATTTCAGTATTGTCATGGAACACTTCTACGACAGCACATGTATGACTATCTTGATTTTGTCATAAAATCGTCACGGATGTACATGCATGACAGAAAATGTGACCTACTGTGACAAAGACGTATCATCACGGAAGTGTTTTTTTGTAGTGGGTGCACTTGACGGCAACAAGCTGGGAGGAGTCGGCTAGGCATGCCAGGTAGACGGTGCTGAAGCCGCCCTCGCCGACCGCGGCCGACGTGAATCCCATCTCATGGCCTCCAGAGACCTTGCCCTTGCCGCCGGAGTCGGGATGCTGGACGACAACGTCGTCATCGATGGCGTGGCCTCCGACGAAGTGGCCGCCGCCACGAGAGGCACAACAAAGTAGCGTGAACATCGAACAACTATCCATGGCGAGGTGGCTTTGTTCACAGAAAACCAGTTTTTGTAAAAACGACTATTTGTCGATTCTCCAAAAACGCGAAATATTGCATACATGCAAAACTGATTTTAATAATCCATGGATTAGTTGCGTTATCCAAACAAAGTTTACATCAGAATCGGGACGAAATTAGTTTTGCTTTAACAGGTTCTCTATAGACGCGCTATCCAAACAACCCCTAATAGCTGAAGCTTATATAGATTGCCATGGCTGTCCATGAAATAGTTATACACAGATAGTAGTAGCATGGCAGCAAATTAATCTGATTAAACTGAACTAAAACCATAAGTCTAAACAATGATTGAAGATCATAGATGAAGCAAATGAGTGATAGGAGGAGCATGGCTTCAATGGGATCCCACCCCATCCGGTCCCATGTCGATAGCCACAATCGAGAGCTGGGCAATAGCCCAGTGGCAAGGTCATAGTGGTGCATCCTTGCAGACCGGGGTTCGACTCCCGTCGGGAGCGAATTTCCACGATCTCACCCGGGTGGGCTTCTTCTATAAAAATATGTCTTGGGTGCTAGTGCCCATGGATCTCATTTTTTCGATAGCCTCAATCGATCAGGTGAAGTAGTAAGCTGACTAATCTGTTGATGGATCAGGTGAAGTAGAGGGCTGGCTAAGCTGCAGTGAGATGAACATGATGAATCAGACAGTCAGATTGATGCTCATGCTGGTACACCAAACCAAGGGAGGTAGGATTTTTTTTCATGACCTGACCCATGTACGTGCGCGCGATTTTCAGGAAGATGAAGTTTTTTTTCGCAAAATTGTCGGCCAGGCAGCTAGGCCATGGCGCGTCCAGCATGGCGTCAATTGTCTGCTCCTGATTGGGTGTGGACTAAATCATCACCCGCAGTGCAAGTTTAGGGATGACGGGATCATGTTTTACATGTTTGTGGACTAAACCATCACCCACCTAGGAAGTTTGTGGGTCTCTAGAGCTCTTGCCTCGTATAATAAGGTAATTGCTTTTACACTTAAGTATTTAACATGGCGGCATGTATATGATGGCTTTGGTCATTTTGCTGGACCAGGCCATGTGATTCTTACTCATAGTCAAGCATGCGAAGTTTGGTTTGGACGTGTCGGGGGGATGACCCCTGGGTAGGCTCGAGAGTACAAGACAATTTTTAAAACATCGGAGCGGCCAACGCCCCTCAGTCCGGCTGGCCCGCCAGCCGGCCTCCCAGTTCTGGGCTGGCTGGGCACGGCGCCATGCCCGGGCCGGCTGGCCTCGGTTGGCTGCCGACGGGGTCAGTGCCCGTGAAGTCTACTACACAACTTTATTCTTGTAGACTCGGTTGGGCCTCCAAGCGTAGAGTTTTGTAGGACAACCTCAAATTTCCCTCAAGTGGATGACCTAAGGTTTATCAATCCGTGGGAAGTGTAGGATGAAGATGGTCTCTCTCAAACAACCATGCAATCAAATACAAACAATCTCTTGTGTCCCCAACACACCCAATACAATGGTAAATTGTATAGGTGCACTAGTTCGGCGAAGAGATGGTGATACAAGTGTAGTATGGATAGTAGATATAGGTTTTTGTAACCTGAAATAATAAAAACAGCAAGGTAGCAAGTAATAAAAGTGAGCACAAACGGTATTGCAATGCTTGGAAACAAGGCCTAGGGTTTGTACTTTCACTAGTGCAATCTCTCAATAGTGCTAACATAATTGAATCATATAACAATCCCTCAACGTTTGACATAGAATCACTCCAAAGTTCCTAGCAAACGGAGAACATAAGAAGAAATTGTTGTAGGTAGCAAAACCACCTCAAAGTTATCCTTTCCGATCAATCTATTGAACCATCCTTATAAGTGTCACAAAAATCCCTAGAGTTCGTATTAAAATAACACCATATGATACTCATCAATCAACTCTAATCTCACCTAGATACTCCAATGTCACCACAAGTATCCATGAGTCAATTATTTGATATGGATCAAGCAATTTCAGATTCATAATATTCAATCCAACACAAAGAACTTTAAAGAGTACCCAAAGTTTCTATCGGAGAAAGTAGGACGAAAACATGCATCAACCCCTATGCCTAGATTACCCCAATGTCACCTCGGTAATCCGCAAGTTGATTACCAAAACATACATCAAGTGACTCAATAGAATACCCCATTGTCACCACGGGTATCCACATGCAAGACATACATCAAGTGTTCTCAAATCCAAAAGATTCAATTCAATAACAATGAAACCTCAAAGGGAAAGACTCAATTCATCACAACAAGATAGAGAGGGAAGAACACCATATGATCCAACTATATTAACAAAGCCCATGGTACATCAAGATCATGCCAAATCAAGAACACGAGAGAGAGAGAGAGAGAGATCAAACGCATAGCTACTGGTACATACCCTCAGCCCTGAGGGTGAACTACTCCCTCCTCGCCATGGAGACCGCCGGGATGATGAAGATGGCCTTCGGTGATGATTTCTCCCTCCGGCACGGTGCCGAAACTGGGCTCCGGATGAGATCGCTTGGGAACAGAGGCTTGCGGCGGCGGTGGCGTGGGAGTTCTAGGTTTCTTTCTGGGGGTTTATATATTTATAGGAATTTTTGGCGTCGGTTTCACGTCAGGGGGCCCCATGAGGCACCGACAAGCTCAGGGGGCACGCCCTAGGGGGTGCGCCCCCAGGCTTGTGGCTCCCCTGGCCACCCTCTGGTCCACCTCCGGCACTTCGTGGGTCTCTTTTGGTCCATAAAAAATCACTGTAAATTTTCAGCCCAATCCACAAACTTTTATTTCTGCACAAAAAATAACATCATGGTAGTTCTGCTGAAAACAGCGTCAGTCCATGTTAGTTTCATTCAAATCTTATAAAAGTGCACCAAAACCATATAAAATTATTGTAAACATGGCATGAATACTTCATAAATTATAGATACGTTGGAGACGTATCAGCATCGCCAAGCTTAATTCCTGCTCGTCCTTGAGTAGGTAGATGATAAAAGAAATAATTTATGAAGTGTGAATGCTAGCATAGTGTATAAGTTTGATCAATGATAATTTCAATCACTTTTCCTAGCATCATAAACAACAACTTTTTCTCATAAAACTCATCATGATAAAGTAGCAATCAATTCACATGTTATGGTTCAAACAATGCATTCGCTTGAAACTTAACAACTTATGTCCTTAGTCACCAAACAATTTCAATGCATCTTATTTTCAACAAAGTCTAAGTAAGAGCTCCACATACTCAATTATCATATAGTCTTCTATGATTGCTCGTACTCAAAGCATATTTTTAGAACAAATAGCATCCATCGGACACAGAGGAAGATAGGGGCTTAATGTTTTGCCTCCCAGCTCGTTTATCATAGAGATAATTGTCAACAATAATAATTCATAATCAAATATATTTGACGGGATATATGTGTCTGGATCTATCCCCACCACATGATGCTTGCCAAGTTGAGAATAATTGAGGTTGGAATAAGAAGTTGACTCAACAAAAATTAAATTGACAGAAAAAGTAAAAGATATGCCCTTCGTAGAGGGAAGCAGGGATTTGCTTATGTGCCAGAGCTCATTGCTTAAAACAGAGATGAATACATTTTGAGTGGTGTACTTTTCCTGTCAACGTCACGACAAAGGATTTCAATATCTTCCATGCTAAACACATTATTGGCGATTCCCATGCAGGAATGAAAAGTTTACCCCCCCTCAACCATACAAACACAAGCCATGGCTAGCCGAATTCACGGGTGCCCTCCAAACAATCAACTTTCCAGGGGGAGTTTGTTTTATTATATTTTTTCTTTATTTTTGTTTAGCAGGATTGGGCATCCCAATTACTAGCCTCTCTCATGCAACGACAAGTTAATAAACACCCATCATGAGAATAACCCGCTTAGCATGGAAGATAATGACCGCCCCGCCGCTCCATGAGCGGTACGGGCACACAAAACAAATGTTTATGTGAAGATTTTAGAGATGGCACATGCAAAATTACTTTGAACGGCAGGGTAATACTGTATATAGGTAGATATGGTGGACACTCATGGAAGAAACTTGGCTCAAGGATTTTGGATGCACAAGCAGTATTCCCGCTTAGTACAGAAATTTTGGCTAGCAAAGATTATAAACAAGCACCACATGTTGGAGGATCCATAACAATATAACTTCTATGCAAATATACCCAAACATAACTCATTACGTTGTCTTCCTTGTCCAACTTCAACTTATTTGATCAAGTTTGAAAATAATTAATGGGTATTCACAATCATAAAAGATGTCCAAGATAATATATTTGTATGTGAAATTTCTCTTCCATATAGTAATCATTCATGAATTGCTTGTATGACCAATATTGTGATTGTCAAACTTCAATAGATTTTACTTTCTGAACCCAATGTGAAAATATTACTAAGCATATGGAATATATATATAATTTGAGGTTTATGATATTCAATTCATTCAACAATTTACTCTTAGGATATAAGTGAAGCGCAAGAGTGAATGACAAACTACTCAAAAAGATATAAGTGAAGATCAATGAGTAGTCAAACAATTAAGTAGCTATGTGAAGGCTCTCTCCAAATAAATATTTCAGATCCAAGGATTTTATTCAAATAGCAAACAAAACAAAAAAATGCTCCAAGCAAAACACATATCATGTGACGAATAAAAATATAGCTCCAAGTGAGGTATACCAATAGATTGAAGACGAAAGAGGGGATGCCTTCCGGGGTATCCCCAAGCTTAGACGCTTGAGTCTTCCTTAGATATTACCTTGGGGTGCCTTGGGAATCCCCAAGCTTAGGTTCTTGCCACTCCTTGTTCTCCTTCTATCGTCATCTCACCCGAAACTTGAAAACTTCAATCGTACAAAACTTAACGGAACTCGTGAGATAGGTTAGTATGATAAAAATAAATCATCCACTTAGGTACTGCCAAGACAAGATTCATAATTGTTCTTACATAATGGCTACTGTACTCTATCATTTCTACAATTTATATCTTACAATATAAGCTATGGAAACACTAAAACAAGCAAAGTATGCAATAAAAATAGAATCTGTCAAAAACAGAATAGCATGTAGTGAGCAAATTGCAAAGCATACTTCTGTACCTTCAAAAACTCTAAAAAATTAGAACAGCGTAAAAAAATTTGTAACCTAATACTGTGTAAAAAATTCAGAATTTTATCACGCTCCAGTACAAAATAGAAATTCCAGCACTGGACGCAAAAGTTTCTGTTTTTGCACAGAATCAAATCAACAAGCATCCACACTATCCCAAAAGCTTTACTTGGCACATTATTGAAAGAAAACATATAAAACATGATTAATACAATATCTTAATAATGTGGACACACAAAAACAGTAAGGATAATTATTGGGTTGTCTCCCCACAAGCGTTTTTCTTTAATGCCTTTTTAGCTAGGCATGATGATTGTAATGATGCTCACATAAGAATAGGAATTGCAACATATAAGAGAGCATCATGAGTCATATGGCAAGCACATTTAAGCCTAACCCACTTCCTATGCATAGGGATTTTGTGAGCAAACAAGTTATGGGAGCAAGAATCAACTAGCATAGGAAGGCAAAACAAGTATAACTTCAAAACCTTCAACACAAAGAGAGGAAACCTGATATTATTGCAACACCTACAAGCATATGTTCCTCTCTCATAATAATTTTCAGTAGCATCATGAATGAATTCAACAATATAACTATCACATAAAGCATTCTTTTCATGACCTACAAGCATAGGATTTTTATTACTCTCCACATAAGCAAAAAATTTCTCATTCATAATAGTGGGAGTATCATATGAAACTCGAATACTATAAATTGTTTCCACATTAATAGAGTAATGTCCAGAGAAAGGGGGATCATAATCATGACAATTTTTAGAAGAATAATTATCACTACTTTTTATAACATAAGTATCATCACAATAATCATCATAAGTAATAATTTTGTTCTCATCACAATCAATTGAAACCTCTTCCAAAGTAGTGGATTCAACATTAAATAAAGTCATGACCTCACCAAATCCACTTTTATCATTATTATAAGATTCAACACCCTCCAAAATAGTGGGATAATTACTACCTAAAGCTGACACTCTTCCAAACCCACTTTCATAATTATTGCAATCATCATAAATAGGAGGCATGCTATCATCATAATAAATTTGATCATTCAAAGTAGGGGGACTAAAAAGATCATCTTGATTAAGCATAGCATCGCCAAGCTTAGGATAAACATTATTTGCAGCAAATAAATCCTCAAACATGTCATTCCAATCAAACATAGCATCCCCAAGCTTGTGGTTTTGCATATCATTAGCATGATCACTCTTATCATTAATAGTATGAATAGCACCAATAGTATAACAGTTATTATCATCATAATTTTCCAAGTTGGTGCCAAAAATATTCTCAAGATTATAAGAAGCATCATTATCTTCCCAATCATAATCATCATAACAAGTAATAGGCATAACAAAATCATCATCAAGCGTATCTTCTTCCACAATTGTTTTTGATTCATTCTCTGTCGGTGTATAAAACATGGGTACTTTTATACCCTGACTTATGCACAGACAGTAGCAGCCTCCTTACCAGCCAAGGCTTGCCGGACCTGCCAAGCTACGTGATTCAGGACCCAATTGCGGAAGCCACTGGAGAGAAGCTCGAGACACAACATCAACAAGCACTCAACTAGTACCGAAGATGAAGACATTCCTTGCCGGCAAGGCTAAACCGACAAGGAGAAGACCCGGCAAGCTCCGTACCGGCAAGCTTCCGCCAGTCCTCCAGCGCTCCACCTCACCGCACGGGTCTTCGCTAATGGGTGAGGTGTCGACCGTGCAGGATGGTTGGTGAGGCTTGTCGGGCACGTGTCAGCACGCTGGACAAGATTTGCCTCTAATGACACCCGCCCCGGAGGCGTGTCAGAATAATACGAGGTAGCTGGGCGAGCGGTGCAGCAACCTTGCCGGGACTACCTCTCTACATGACACCTGACGGTGCATTTAATGCCTTTGTCCTAAACTGGCAGAGTTAGGTATGATAGCACTGTTTGCTATCTAATCGCTATGTAATTACTGTTTTGCCACTGTGGTGACCCCTTGAACTATAAAAGGAGGGCCAAGGCAACAGTTAGAGGGATTCGGACCCCTTTTCAAACACTTGCACGTCTCGCGTAGCAGCATTCTCCGCACCTTGCCGGGAGAAGCGCTCCTTGTACTGGTGCTTCCATCCATCCAATACACCAAAAGCAGGAGTCGGGTTTTACGCTTCTCAGCGGCCCGAACCTGGGTAAATCCCCTGTGCCTTCCATTGATTCTGCTCTTTGTGCACGTCGATCTCCCCTGCCGAACCACAAGGGGCTGCATGGCCCCATAGATGGTCGTACCACCACGACATTCTCATGAGGCATAACCATAATGGGAGCAACATTAATTGGGAGATGTCGGGGATATACCCCGCGGTATGACCCGGCCGAGACTTGGCGACTCACTAGTGACCCGGCCGAGCTTGGCGACTCACTGGTGAGCTGGTTGGCGGGTCAGATGAATGACAAGGACCAAGGCCTAGAAGGCGGCTCACTGAGAAGACCTGCTCAGGGTACGGTATCCGGTGGGCCGGCTTGAGAGGAAAGGCACAAAGAATATTTCCCTTACAAGGGAAGCAAGACTAGGATTCCACTTGTAATAGAGTAGTCCTAATCCTACTAGGACTCTTCATGTAAGCCGCCCCTTCAACTTATATAAGGAGGGGCAGGGCACCCCAAGAGGGACGAGTTCAGACAAACAAGTCTTAGACAAGATCAAAGTAAATGCTCTCGAGATAGAGGTAGCGAAACACCGCCCTTGTAACCGAGATCGTCATCATCATCAATATCAATCAAGCAGGATGTAGGCTTTTACCTTCACCGTGAGGGGCCGAACCTGGGTAAAATCTCGCGTCTCTCGTCCCGCTCAACCCCGTTCAAGCTACCACTTAATTGCGTTGGCCTCACGACTAAGTCCTTTTTTCAAGGACATCTGCCGTGACAGAACCACGACAGTTGGCGCCCACCGTGGGGCCCCACACGGTGGTGTTGTGTTCTTGGAGGGAACTCTCTAGGGATCAAGGAGCTCGCGGTCGTCAAGAGAAGAAGAGCCGTTGATGGAAGATTGAGTTTTAAAAGTTAGGGTTCCGTGCGCGCTGCCATACACGACCCGTAAGGCAGATAGATTTTTCGGTGCGCTGTCGTCAAGTCATACATTTTCAAGCTATCCGAGACGAGCATGATTTTTCAACGCGGCTGCAGAGTCGCCACTGTTAAAACGCAAGCCACTGCCATCAAGTTGCAACCGGAGGAAGCAAGTCCCGAGAAGATTCAACGGTGCACTACACACCGAATTTACAAATTCAGCGGACGTCAACTAGTACTCCCTCAAACATAAAACCATCTACAGTCCATGGGAAGGCCGAAGCAAACTCAATCATCAATCGTCAAAAGTAGCTACGAACGCTGGCTTGTCAATACATCGGATCACGACCCGGACGTGGTGATTTAAGACCATTATGGCTCGGAGGAGAAGCCAAACCCGCCGGTCCGAGTCCCAGGAGGAGTCCTGCCCCTCCACACCTTCGCGACATGCGCAGTTCGGTACAGAGCTAGCAGTCGGTGGCTCCACCTTAGCCAGGGGCCTTCTCCACTGCTCGCCTCAGCCGGTGCCTTCGAGCCGGCCCTGCCATCACTCCGAGTCAGTCCGCCATCATTTCTGCCTCAGCCGCCTCTCTGAGCTGGCCCTGACGAGTCGCCGGCCTCGTCTCCGCCGCCTCTCCTATCACGGATAATCGCCGAGCCGTCTCACCGGCGCCTCTCCATCGTCGCAGCTACGACAGCTCGAGCCGCTGGACGCTGCCAAACCGCTTGTCCCTGCCGCAGGGTCCGTCAGCCGCCCGTCCCCGCCGGCCTCCGGCGAGCCACCTGCTTCAAGCCGCCGCCCCCGCGGCCATAGCCGCGGCCTCACCTCCGAGCTCGCCGTGGCCTCCTCTGCCGTGCCCGCGCCGAGCCGTCATGACCAAGTCAGCCGCCGACCGCCCCTGTGCTGCCTTTGAGCTGCCGCCTCCGCCCCGCCTTGCCGCCTTTGCCTCGAGCCAGGCCGCCTCACCTGCGCCGCTTCTGCCGCCACCTTGAGCCGCTGCTTCGCCTCCAATCCACCGACGCATCCGTGGCGGGCCTCCTCACCTACCTCGACCCGCCGCCTCCGCAGCCCCAGGCCTCAGTCGCCGCCATCGAGCCGCCTTCGCCTTCACCAGCAAGTCGCTCCGGCCTCACCTTCGCTTGAGAGCCGCTTCGCATCTGCCATGGCCCGCCGGCGCACCTCCGTTGACCTGGCCTTACTCCACCTTCTGCCAAAGCCGCCTTGAGCCGCCTGCCGCTTTCGGGCCACCCGCCTTCCGCCATTGCGACCACGGCTGCAGTCGCGCCTCCGAGCGAGCCGCCTGTGAGTCTCCCCCATAGCCTCGCGCTACCGCCGCCGTGGCTCGCCTCTGCCGCGGCCCACCTCGCGCCGCCTCGCTTCCGCCTCACCTCCGCCTCGCCGGCGCGCCTCCAAGCCACCGCAGTGGCACGCCCCCACCGGTGCGGCCTTGAGCCGCTGCTCTAAGCGCCGCCTCCGCCGGTTTCTAAGCCGCCTCCACCGGCCTTCCCGCCTCGACCCGCCGCCCCACGCGCGCTGGTTCCCCGTCACTCCAGCCGCCAGCTCCGGCCGGGTTTCAAGTAAAGGAAAGATTAAGTAGTGAGCCGGCTAAAAAAAAGTGGAAGGGTCAGCACGACCTGGTGGAGGACGCGGGATGTAGGCACAGACTCGACTCCGCTGCACTAGTCTGTCCTGTCGGTCCGCTCCGAGCCGCCCTGCTCCGGTTCCACTACGATCGCGCTGCAAGCCGCCTTGCCTCCGCCGGAGAGAGTGGCTAACTCGCCGTTGAAATTACTGGAGGTGGTCCACAACGCTATATGCGGATCATCTGTCATCCAGACGAATCAGGTGAAATCTATCCAGTCGATTTTTATTGATACATTTTTTCGAGAACAATTACTCCGGCTAGCGATATTTTTTATGCAGGGCAATTATTCACTGCAAGGGCGATTGTCGTACCACGGATGCAGAGCTCGCGCCAACATTATCATGCGCCAGCATCCGGCCGTGCAGTACTGCTCAATAAACGTGTGTGCAAACCGCCGCCCATGCGGTTTCGGTCTACATCAGCACACAGCCGACTCATCTGCTCACACCGCGGCCGATTCATCCGTCTGCGCCCGCGGTCGAATCGCCCGTCCGCGCCGACTTACAGGACCTGGTCTCAAGGATGACCCGACCTGCTCAATAAGGGTCAAAGGAATCAAGCCGGCTGTGCTGAGCATTTTTTCCATGATCATATGGTTACTTGGGGGCTTCCAACTCATCGAGTTTAGCTTACAAAACCCTTTAACCTGGCGAGATTCCGTAAGTTGGTTAAACCTGCCTGTTAGCAAGATGCTACTCCCTAAAAAGCGACCCGGCGTACGTCTGATGAGTCAATCGCAAAGGTGACCCTGCATTCATCGGAGTTAAAACGCTCGATTGGTTGTGTGAGAGCCGGCTTTCAGAAAGCGAGGATAAACCAACCAGCCAAACTATACTTGGTTAAACCTGCCTGTTAGCAAGATGCTAATCCCTAAAAAGCGACCCGGCGTACGCCTGATGAGTCAATCACAAAGGTGACCCTGAATTCATCAGAGTTAAAACGCTCGATTGGTTGCGTGAGAGCCGGCTTTCAGAGAGATAGGACAAGCCAAAAGAGGCCAAAAAGCCTGCTTCCACAGGAAGCGAAACCAAGACTCGAGTCTTGAAAGCTGGTCTTATGCCGTGCCTTGAAAGCCGGCGTTTTTATACTCTGTTATCATACATCATCATGCATTGCATCATCATTGCGTCATCATACCATGCTTCATATATGCATGGATATCCTGGTTTATATTGCAGGAGCCGGTTTTCAAACCGAGTTATATTATTCAAATCTTTAATAGCCAACATGGCTGGATTTTCATTATGGTTATCATAACCAGTATTGGATGATTGAGGTTTTCAAAAGCCGCTTCAGAAAAAATGGCTATTATTTCTTCATCCAAAAATACCAGCTTACAGCAAGGAGCATGGTTCAATATTGATATGCAAAGCATTCAGTAACATCATCCAGACAGTGAATATGATTTTATTCTACAATGGAAGGAATAGTCCCGAGTCGCTGCAGGCATACGACCCGGTACTTGGGGGCTACATTATTCTAATCAAGATTACATCAAGTATTCAAGTCCCGTGTCGCTGCAAGCATGCACCACGACACTTGGGGGCTAATGCAAGTTGCTTTTCAAATCATCACATTGTCAACAGACTCGGTTATTTCAGGTAGATGAGCCAGCCTCCCGTCAGTTTCTAAGTCCCAGCTCAGTATATCTTACTGAGCCGGCCCTTGAGGGCTACAGCATTCAGTTCTTTGCCAAAGTCATAAGGTCCAAATTGGAAGACCCGGCCCATCACATACTGATGACCCGGCCCTTGGGGGCTACAGGTAATACGGATATAAGTAGAACACCTTCAAAATTTTCAGTGTTGAGCAAACCAGGTCTCATATTTTTTGATGGAGAAATTTGCAAAGATTATTTGCTCTAAGCTATTCAGACAAGTCTGAAGCATTGAAAGTTGGTACAACATCAGACGCAATATTCTTTTTATCATGCCAAGGCATTTTTGAAGACAGTTCAAGATATCATAAGGGTTATTTTTTCTGCAAGGAACCAGCGTCAGCATATTGATATGACAGAGATTCAGACTTTTCAGGAGTTGGTCAATGAACTAAAACTGGTCTTTTTGAGTGAGCCGGTCCCTTTACATCAAGTATGAAAGTCCCATGTCACTGCAAGCATGCACCACGGCACTTGGGGGCTAATGCATGGTCATTTTTACTAGTCTCATTGAAGACCCGACCCATCACATAATGATAAGCCGGCCCTTGGGGGCTACACATGTGAAGTGCAAAGCTTTCAGTTCATGATTGAAGATTCAGATGGACAACCCGGATTTCTCCAAAGTTGCAACGTTTATATAGAAGCAAGTCCTAAGCTATCACTACGTTCCCCTCTTAAGACTTGGGGGCTACAACTGATATATATTTTGGAATTGAAAGAAAAATTTAGATTGACCCGGGCTGAGAAGACCCGGCTTGGAAGGATACATCCTGCAAGGATTTGGCCTTAAGAACCCAGGAAGATCAATTATATGACCCGGTGTCAGCAACAATCATGACCCGGCATCATCAATCATAACCCGGCAACTTCGACGATCGCAACTTGACAAGCTCTAACATCCTCAAGCCGGAGTATTCAAAGCTGACTCAGCATCAGAAGGATATTTTAAGTCCAATATTTTTGTCAAGCCAAGAGCATTGGAGGCCGACTCAAATGGGAGAAGGAAATGACAAGGACTTAAGGATAAACAGATGCCGGTTCAAAAGAACCTTCGACCCGACGCACAACCTGTCAAATTTGTTCTTTTGTTTATTTTGCAGGATAAGTTTAACATGGATAAATCCAAATTAAACTGGGGGCTAATGTCGGGGATATACCCCGCGGTATGACCCGGCCGAGACTTGGCGACTCACTGGTGACCCGGCCGAGCTTGGCGACTCACTGGTGAGCTGGTTGGCGGGTCAGACGAATGACAAGGACCAAGGCCTAGAAGGCGGCTCACTGAGAAGACCTGCTCAGGGTACGGTATCCGGTGGGCCGGCTTGAGAGGAAAGGCACAAAGAATATTTCCCTTACAAGGGAAGCAAGACTAGGATTCCACTTGTAATAGAGTAGTCCTAATCCTACTAGGACTCTTCATGTAAGCCGCCCCTTCAACTTATATAAGGAGGGGCAGGGCACCCCAAGAGGGACGAGTTCAGACAAACAAGTCTTAGACAAGATCAAAGTAAATGCTCTCGAGATAGAGGTAGCGAAACACCGCCCTTGTAACCAAGATCGTCATCATCATCAATATCAATCAAGCAGGATGTAGGCTTTTACCTCCACCGTGAGGGGCCGAACCTGGGTAAAACCCCGTTCAAGCTACCACTTAATTGCGTTGGCCTCACGACTAAGTCCTCACACTAGGACATCTGCCGTGACAAAACCACGACAGGAGAGATACCTTTTTACCTCTACTTTTCCTTCTTTTCTTCTTCTTCACCACATTATGTGTGGGTTTAATTAATTCTCTCGAGCTTCTTATTGAAGAGATTGGTTGGATAGGAAGCTCCTCTTCGTCACCTGTTTCATCATGAGAGAAAATAGGAGGGAAAGGGGGAATCTTTACCCTTCCATTAGTATTCCTTTTATATTCTATTGGTTCTCCCGTCTTTCTAAAGTTGGCTATATAAGCATTCTCGTTGCAATTTATTTACCACACAAAACATATAGATTTCCTTTAGATTAGTTTCAGCATGGTCAGTGAATATGAATGCTTCAAACCAACTATTTTTATGTGACAATTCTTCACACCCCAAAAATAAACAATGTTCATTATAAAGTTCAAGGGTGATCAAGTTATTACAATATTTGGCCACGATTCAGTCTTGAAAAAGTATGCATTGAAAATTAAGATGACCAACCTTATTGCAAAGTTCACAAGTAATGGGATGAAGACAGCATAATTTTATAGCAAATTCATCTATCACTTTAAGCCACCAATTGGTTTTATCATGTTTATGCTTCTTACAAAATCTATCATCCCTATAAGGCATGTCTTCACAAAGTTTATGCACTCCACAAAAATTGACATGCTTATAAGAAACAATTTTTTTTCAGAAATTCTATTATGACTAGTGCAATCATCATTAGTATTATGCATATTCATAGCAAGCATACTAACAACATTAATCATGCTTATCATTCAAGGATTTTATGTCAAACATTTTATTGAATTCTTCTTCTAACACTTTGGCACAATTTTCCGATCCATCATTTTCAAGAAAGACATCATAAAGGTAAAGCATTTGATGCAACTTCAATTCCATTTTTATGTAGTTTTCTTTTTATAAACCAAACTAGTGAGAAAACAAGAAACTAAAAGATTCAATTGCAAGATCTAAGATATACCTTCAAGCACTCACCTCCCCGGCAATGGCGCCAGAAAAGAGCTTGATGTCTACTACACAACTTTATTCTTGTAGACTCGGTTGGGCCTCCAAGAGCAGTGTTTTGTAGGACAGCAACAAATTTCTCTCAAGTGGATGACCTAAGGTTTATCAATCCGTGGGAGGTGTAGGATGAAGATGGTCTCTCTCAAACAACCCTACAATCAAATAAAAACAATCTCTTGTGTCCCCAACACACCCAATACAATGGTAAATTGTATAGGCGCACTAGTTCGGCGAATAGATGGTGATACAAGTGTAGTATGGATAGTAGATATAGGTTTTTGTAATCTGAAATAACAAAAACAGCAAGGTAGCAAGTAATAAAAGTGAGCACAAACGGTATTGCAATGCTTGGAAACAAGGCCTAGGGTTCATACTTTCACTAGTGCAATCTCTCAACAGTGCTAACATAATTGAATCATATAACAATCCCTCAACGTGTGACAAAGAATCACTCCAAAGTTCCTAGCAAACGGAGAACATAAGAAGAAATTGTTGTAGGTAGCAAAACCACCTCAAAGTTATCCTTTCTGATCAATCTATTGAGCCATCCCTATAAGTGTCACAAATAGCCCTAGAGTTCGTACTAAAATAATACCATATGATACGCATCAATCAACTCTAATGTCACCTAGATACTCCAATGTCACCACAAGTATCCGTGAGTCAATTATTCGATATGCATCAAGCAATTTTGGATTCATAATATTCAATCCAACACAAAGAACTTCAAAGAGTACCCCCAAAGTTTATATCGGAGAAAGTAGAACGAAAACGTGCATCAACCCCTATGCCTAGATTACCCCAATGTCACCTCAGGAATCTGCAATTTGATTACCAAAACATGCATCAAGTGACTCAATAGAATACCCCATTGTCACCGCGGGTATCCACATGCAATACATACATCAAGTGTTCTCAAATCTAAAATATTCAATCCGATAACAATGAAACCTTAAAGGGAAAGACTCAATTCATCACAACAAGATAGAGAGGGAAGAACACCATATGATCCAACTATATTAACAAAGCCCATCGTACATCAAGATCGTGCCAAATCAAGAACACGAGAGAGAGAGAGAGAGAGAGAGAGATCAAACACATAGCTACCGGTACATACCCTCAGCCCCGAGGGTGAACTACTCCCTCCTCGTCATGGAGACCGCCGGCATGATGAAGATGGCCTCCGGTGATGATTTCCCCCTCTGGCAGGGTGCCGGAATAGGGCTCCGGATGAGATCGCTTCAGAACAGAGGCTTGCGGCGGCGGCATGAGAGTTCTAGGTTTTTTTCTGGGGGTTTCTATATTTATAGGAATTTTTGGCGTCGGTTTCACGTCAGGGGGGCCACGAGGGACCGACAAGCTCAGGGGGTGCGCCCAAGGGGGGGCGCCCCAGGCTTGTGGCTCCCCTGGCCACCCTCTGGTCCACCTCCGGCACTTCATGGGTCTCTTTTGGTCCATAAAAAATCACCATAAATTTTCAGCCCAATCCGAGAACTTTTATTTCTGCACAAAAAATAACACCATGGTAGTTCTGCTGAAAACAGCGTCAGTCCGGGTTAGTTTCATTCAAATCTTATAAAAGTGCACCAAAACCATATAAAATTGTTGTAAACATGGCATGAATACTTCATAAATTATAGATACGTTGGAGGCGTGATACGTCTCCAACGTATCTATAATTTATGAAGTATTCATGCCATGTTTATAACAATTCTATATGGTTTTGGTATGATTTGATTAGGACTAACCCGGACTGACGCTGTTTTCAGCAGAATTGCCATGGTGTTGTTTTTTGTGCAGAAATAAAAGTTCTTGGAATTGGATGAAACTTTTTGGAGATTTTTTATGCAGTAAATAAAAAATACTGGAACCAAGACCCACTGGAGGGGGGCCACCCAGTGCCCACGAGGCACCAGGGCGAGCCACCCCCCCTCCCAGGCGCGCCCTGGTACCTCGTGGGGCCCACGTGGCTCCGTCTGACCTGATTCCAATGCTGAAAAATCCTATAAATAGAGAAACCCCCAGAAATAACCCTAGATTAGTTTTTACGCCGCCGCAAGTCTCTGTACCTCCACGATCTCATCTACAGCCCTTTTCCGGCACCCTGCCGGAGGGGGGAAGGCATCACCGGAGGCCATCTTCATCATTCCAGCGGTCTCCATGACGAGGAGGGAGTAGTTCACCCTTGGGGCTGAGGGTTTGTACCAGTAGCTATGTGTTTGATCTCTCTGTTGTGTTCTTGAGATGGCACAATCTTGATGTATCACGAGCTTTGTTGATATAGATGAATCATATGGAGTTTTCCCCTCTCTATCTTCTTGTGATGAATTGAGTTTTCCCTTTGAAGTTTTCTTATCGGATTGAGTCTTTAAGGATTTGAGAACACTTGATGTATGTCTTGCATATGGATATCTATGGTGACAATGGGATATTCACTTGAGTCACTTGATATATGTTTTGGTGATCAACTTGCGGGTTCCGTGACCTTGGGGATTTATGCATAAGGGTTGGCACACGTTTTCGTCTTGACTTTTCGGTAGAAACTTTGGGGCACTCTTTGAAGTTCTTTGTGTTGGTTTGAATAGATGAATCTGAGATTGTGTGATGCATATCGTATAATCAAACCCGTGGGTACTCGTGGTGACATTGGAGTGCCTAGGTGACATTAGGGTTTTGGTTGATGTGTATCTTAAGGTGTTATTCTAGTACGAACTCTAGGGCTGTTCGTGACAATTAATGGGGATGGCTCATAAGATTGATCGGGACGGATAACTTTGAGGTGGTTTCGTACCCTACAACAATTTCTTTGTTTGTTCTCCGCTATTTGTGACTTTGGAGTGAACTCTTTGTCGCACGTGAGGGATTTACATATGATTCAACTATGTCAACAATGTTGGAAGATCGCACTAGTGAAAGTATGAACCCTAGGCCTTATTTCTAAGCATTGCAATACCGTTTTTATGCCTGTTTACTTTTTGCTACCTTGCTGTTTTTATATTTTTCAGATTACAAAAACCTATATCTACTATCCATACTACACTTTTATCACAATCTCTTCGCCGAACTAGTGCACCTATACAATTTACCATTGTATTGGGTGTGTTGGGGACACAAGAGATTTCTTGTATTTGGTTGCAGGGTTGTTTGAGAGATACCATCTTCAACCTACGCCTCCCACGGATTGATAAACCTTAGGTCATCCACTTGAGGGAAAATTGCTACTGTCCTACAAAACTCTATGCTTGGAGGCCCAACACGAGTCTACAAGAATAAGTTGTGTAGTAGACATCAAGCTCTTTTCTGGCGCCGTTGCCGGGGAGGTGAGTGCTTGAAGGTATATCTTTAGATCTTGCAATTGAATCTTTTAGTTTCTTGTTTTATCACTAGTTTGGCTTATAAAAGAAAACTAAAAAAAATGGAATTGAGGTTGCCTCATATTATTCATCTTTATAATGTCTTTCGTGAAAATGATGGAAAGGAAAATTTTTGCTCAATTGATAGAAGAAGAATTTAATAAAATGTTTGGCATAAAATCTTTGAATGATGAGCATGATTGCAATGTTGCTAGTATGAATTCTTTGAATATCCATAATACTAATGATGATTGCACTAGTCATGATAATGATGTCTCCTATAAGAATGTCAATTTTTGTGGAGTGAATTGGGAGTGCAAATTCATACCAAAAAGGGGAAATAGATTTTGTAAGAGGCATAAGTATTTAGAAACTAAAGGGTTGCTAGAGAGGCTAGATGATTGTGCTGAAAGATTTAAGTGTTTAGAAACTAAAGGGCAACCAGCTCCTCTAGAAGCCCGGGGGACAGAAGCGTGTGGGATGCCATTTAGAAAGCAAAAACTCCGGACAGGGTGAAGATCTTTGGGTGGCGTGTGGCCACAAACTCTCTTGCTACAAAGCATAATGCCTGCAAAAGAACCATTGCTGATGATATTGTATGCGAAATCTGCGGAGTGGACAAGGAAGATGAATTTCATGCGGTAATCACCTGTACTAGAAGTAGGGCCTTGAGACATGCAATGAGGGAATTTTGGGCGCTTCCTAAAGAGGCTGAATTTAGAAACACTGGACCGGACTGGTTGCAAATGCTGCTGCTTGCAAATCCAGAGGAGATCAGAAGGAAAATCATGTTGATTATGTGGCAAGCATGGAACCTGAGAAATAACAATGTCCATGGTGATGGAAAGGACACTGTCTCGGGCTCAGTACAGCTCCTCCTACGTTTGCACGAGGACCTGCTAGCTGCGGACAGCGACCCGGAACTGGGTTCGGCAAAAAACAAGCTGTCAGTCTACCTAACGTCCCCCTGCGTGCCAACACAACCATTATCTACTCTTTGGGCTACTCCCCCGACAGGCAAAGCGAAACTGAATGTAGATGCTGCTTTCCTGGTGGACCTTGGCGTGGCATGGGGAGGAGCAGTGGCTAGAGACCACATGGGACGCGTATTCATGTCCATTGGCCGGCGACTTGACCACTGCAGTTCCGTCGAGGAGGCGGAGGGGGCGGCTGCTGTGTTGGGGCTTACTGAATTTGCAGGCCTATTTAGAGGACACGTAATTCTGGAGACTGACTGCGCAGAAATCGGGCGGGAACTCCAAACTAAATGAGAGTGTAGGAATGCCTTCCGAGCAGTTCTGTCGGATGTGAGGAGACAGCTCTCCTTGTTCACCAGCGCGGAGATCAGCATCGTCAGCTGAAAGAAAAACAAGCTGGCTCATGAGCTAGCAGCCATTGCAAGGAATGCGGGAGATTTCAAAATTATAGCTGACGTACCCGAGGGCGCGAGGCTGGTTATAGAGAATGAGAGTGTAATTACCATGGTGTAGTCCTAACCATGGTTCTAAAAAAACGATTTAATTTTTCTCGCCATCCTTGTGAACTTTGCAATGAACGTGGTCATTTAAATCTCCAATGCAAATTGTTTCATGATCGAATCGTGTCCAAAAATTGTGATAACTTGATTACCCTTGCGCATCATAATGAACTTAGTGTGCTTCTGGGGTATGAAGAAATGAAACGTATAACTAGGGATATTCCAGAATATAATCTCAAGAGATTTCTCGATTTTGATCTAGAGGAAATTTATATGTATTGTGCGGTAAATTGCATTGAGAATCCTTATATTGTCAATTATTTAAAGACAAGAAAACAAATAGAAGATGAAGAGAATACTAATGAAGGGGAAGAGGTTTCCCAATATCCTCCTATTTTTTCTTATGATGAATCGGGTAACGAGGAGGAGCTTTTTATTCAACCAATCTCTTCAATAAAGTGCACGGAAATATTGATTAAACCCACACATGTTGTCGTGAAGAAGAAGAAAAGAAGAAAGAATAGAGGTAAAAAGGTATCTCTCCCAAATGATGTTGCTCCTATTATTGTTGTGCCTCAGGAGAATGAATCAAAAAATAATTGTGGAAGATGATACACTTGATGATGATATTGCTTCTTTGTCCTATGGTACAATGTCCGAAGGAACTATTGAGGGTGATTTTGTTATGCATATTACTCGTTGCGATGATTATGATTGGGAAGATAATGATACTTCTTATAATCTTGAAAATCTTTATGGTGCCAATTTGGAAAATTATGATGATAATAATTGTTTTACTATTGGTGCTATTCATACTATTGATGATAATAGTGATAATGCTAATGATATGCAAACCAACAAGCTTGGGGATGCTATATTTGATGAGAATGACATTTTTGAGAATATATTTGCTGCAATTAAAGGTTGTCCCAAGATTGGGGACACTATGCTTAATGAAGATGATCTTTTTAGTCCCCCTACTTTGAATGATCAAATTTGTTATGAATTGCATGCCTCCTATTTATGATGATTATATTGATGAAAGTGGATTTTGAGAGGCCATAAATTTATTTAGTGATGATTCCACTATTTTGGAAGAGGTTTCAATTGACTATGACAACAAAGTTGCTATCTATGATGATTATTGTGATGACTTGTATGCTATAAAGAATAATGATAACCATGAAACTTGTCATCATGATTTTAATGTTCAATTTGATTATGCCAATCAAGTATCTCATGATAATTATTTTGTTGAGTTTGCTCCCACTATTATGAATGAGAAGAAAATTGCTATTGTGGAGAGTAGTAAGATTTCTATGCTTATGTATCATGACAAGAATGCTTTGTGTGATGGATATATTGTTGAATTTATTCATGATTCTACTGAAAATTATTTTGAGAGAGGAATATATGCTTCTACATATTTCAATAATATCAAGTTTCCTCTCTATGTGTTGAAAGTTTTGAAGTCATGCTTGTTTTGCCTTCCTATGCTAGTTGATTCTTGCACCCATAAACTATTTTCTCACAAAATCCCTATGCATAGGAAGTGGGTTAGGCTTAAATGTGCTATTCATATGCTTCATGATGCTCTCTTTGTGTTTTAATTCTTTACTTTTACGCGAGCATCATTGAAATCATCATGCCTAGCTAAAAGGCTTTAAAGAAAAGCGCTTGTTGGGAGGCAACCCAATATGTATACTTTCTGTTTTAGTGTGTTCACATGATTAAGCTACTGTAGTAATCATGTTTTATGTGTTTTCTTTCAATAAAGTGCCAAGTAAAATCTTTGGGATAGTGTGGATACTTGTTGATTCAATTCTGTGCAAAAACAGAAACTTTTGCCTCCATTGTTTAATTTCCCAGATTTTACTGGAGCGTCAAAAAATTCTGAATTTTTACACAGTATTTATATGCAAAATTTTGACGTTTTACTAATTTTTCAGAATTTTTAGAGTCCCAGAATTATGGTAGTTGCTCAGATCATTACAGACTGTTCTGTTTTTGATAGATTCTGTTTTCGATGCATAGTTTGCTTGTTTTAGTGTTTCCATAGCCTATATTGAGTAATATAAATTGTGGAAATGATAGAATACAGTAGGAATTATGTGAGAACAATTATGAATCTTGTCTTGATAGTACCTAAGTGGATGATTTATTTTTATCATACTAACCTATCTCACAAGTTCCGTTAAGTTTTGTGTGATTGAAGTTTTCAAGTTTTGGGTAAGATATCGATATGAGGAGAATAAGGAGTGGCAAGACCCTAATCTTGGGGATGCCCAAGGCACCCCAAGGTAATATTCAAGGAATACCCAGGCAACTAAGCTTGGGGATGCCCCGGAAGGCATCCCCTCTTTCGTGTTCAACACTATCGGTAACCTCACTCGGAGCTATATTTTTATTCGTCACATAATATGAGTTTTGCTTGGAGCGTCATTTTTTTCTGTTTATATTTTCTTTCTGATATCAATAATCATGTTTTGTATCTTTTAGTTCAATAACATGCCAATTATAGCCTTTACAATGCTCAGTTTGCAAGTTCATGTGTTGCTGTTTGAAAACAGAAAGTTTTCTGTTATGTCCAGAATATTCCTGAATAGTCAGAACATCATAAAAATCTGAAATTTTTACAAAGTAAGTATGCATGATTTATCTATCATGTGGTAACTTTTTATAATTTTTGGAGGTAGGGAAGTATGGATTCTTATTCCCCTTTTACAGACTATTCTGTTTTGGCAGATTGCTGTTATAGTTGCATTGTTTGCATATGTTTGCGTGTTCAATGTTTCTATTTGAGGATAGGAGTATTAAATATGAAGAGGAATTTAGTATGAAATGTTTAATTATAATTTTAGTGATTTTCTACAGTAGAGAATGTTAAGGTTTTGAGTTGATTTATACTAATTTATCTCACGAGTTCTTGTTGAGTTTTGTGTGGATGAAGTTTTAAGATTTAGGAGAAGCCATGATATTAGAGGAATTAAGGAGACACAAGAGCTCAAGCTTGGGGATGCCCAAGGCATCCCAAATTAATATTTCAAGAAGTCTCAAGCATCTAAGCTTGGGGATGCCCCGGTAGGCATCCCACCTTTCTTCTTCAACAACTATCGGTCAGTTTTGGTTGAGCCTAAGTTTTTTTGCTTCTTCACATGATATGTGCTATTCTTGGAATGTCATTTTATTTTGTTTTCTTTTCTGTTTGAATAAAATACTCAAGATCTGAAATTTTTAAATGAGAGAGAGTCCTCACATAGCTACCTATTTACTTAACTACTCATTTGGTCTTCACTTATATCCTTTTGGAGTAGTTTGTCATTTACTCTTGTTCTTCACTTATATCCTATGAGTAAATTGTTGAAATGAATTGAATATCATAAAGTTGAAATTTATATGCTTCATATGCTTGTCCCATGGGGAGTAGTGACTTCACATACAAGAAGTATAAGTGGTAAAATTTATTGAAAGTTAACAAACATAGCATTGGTCACTTGAACAATTCATGAAAGAATTTTGAAGGAAGAGAAATTTCACATATAAATATACTATCTTGGACATCTTCTATGATTGTGAGCCCCTATTAATTATTTTCAAGCTTGATCAAGTAGTTGACGTTGGACAAGGAAGACAACGTAATGAGTTATGTTTGTTTATATTCACATAGAAGTTAACATGTGGTGCTTGCTTAGGATCTTTTGCTAGCCAAAAATTCATACTAAGTAGAGATACTACTTGTGCATCCAAAAAAACCCTTAAACCCAGTTTCTTGCCATGAGAGTCCACTATATCTACCTATGGATTGAATAAGATCCTTCAAGTAAGTTGTCATCGATGCAAAAAGCAATAAAAATTGCTCCTAAAATATGTATGATCTTTTATTTCAAGGGAAAATAAGCGTTGTACGAACTTGTGATGGTAAAGAAATAAAAGTGACGGACTGCATAATAAAGGTTGCTATCACAAGGGGCAATATAACGTGACGTTCCTTTGCATTAAGGGCTTGTGCATCCAACAAACAAAAAGCACATGACAACCTCTACTTCCCTCTGCGAAGGGCCTATCTTTTACTTTTCTGTATTTACTTTTATGCAAGAGTCATTAATGTTCATACCTATTCCGCTCTACTTATTCTTTAGTTGGCAAGCATCATGTGGTAGGGAAAGATCCAGGCACATATATCCAGTTGAATATAAGTGATCATGAGTTATTATTGTTGACATTATCCATGAGATAAATAAGTTGGGAGGCAAAACATTAAGCCCCTATCTTCCTATGTGTTTGACTGAAACGGTTTGTTCTAAAAATATGCTTTGAGTGTCAGCAATCATGGAAGACTAAATGATAGTTGAGTATGTGGAATTTGCTAGATCAAAGCTCTTACATAGACCCTTCCTGAAAATAAGATGAATTGCAATTGTTTGATGCCTGAGAACATAGTTTGTTAGTTTTCAAAAAAGTTTATGGCCTATACTTTAAACATGTGAATAGCTTGCTACTTGATCATGAGAAGTTTTATGAGATGAGCTACTGATTATGATATATATTGATGCTAGAAAAAGTGATTGAAATTATTATTGATCAAACTTATGCATTATGCTAGCATTCACACTTCATAAATTATTTCTATTATCATTTATCTACTCGAGGATGAGCAGGAATTAAGCTTGGGGATGCTGATACGTCTCCAACGTATCTATAATTTATGAAGTATTCATGCCATGTTTATAACAATTCTATATGTTTTTGGTATGATTTGATTAGAACTAACCCGGACTGACGCTGTTTTCAGCAGAATTGCCATGGTGTTGTTTTTTGTGCAGAAATAAAAGTTCTTGGATTTGGATGAAACTTTTTGGAGATTTTTTATGGAGTAAATAAAAAAATACTGGAACCAAGACCCACTGGAGGGGGGCCACCCAGTGCCCATGAGGCACCAGGGCGCGCCACCCCCCCAGGCGCGCCCTGGTACCTCGTGGGGCCCACGTGGCTCCGTCTGACCTGATTCCAACGCTGAAAATCCTATAAATAGAGAAACCCCCAGAAATAACCCTAGATGAGTTTTTACGCCGCCGCAAGTCTCTGTACCTCCACGATCTCATCTACAGCCCTTTTCCGGCACCCTGCCGGAGGGGGGAAGGCATCACCGGAGGCCATCTTCATCATCCCGGCGGTCTCCATGACGAGGAGGTAGTAGTTCACCCTCGAGGCTGATGGTTTGTACCAGTAGCTATGTGTTTGATCTCTCTCTCGTGTTCTTGAGATGGCACAATCTTGATGTATCGCGAGCTTTGTTGATATAGATGAATCATATGGAGTTTTCCCCTGTCTATCTTCTTGTGATAAATTGAGTTTTCCCTTTGAAGTTTTCTTATCGGATTGAATCTTTAAGGATTTGAGAACACTTGATGTATGTCTTGCATATGGATATCTGTGGTGACAATGGGATATTCACTTGAGTCACTTGATGTATGTTTTGGTGATCAACTTGCGGGTTCTGTGACCTTGGGGATTTATGCATAAGGGTTGGCACACGTTTTCGTCTTGACTTTCCGGTAGAAACTTTGGGGCACTCTTTGAAGTTCTTTGTGTTGGTTTGAATAGATGAATCTGAGATTGTGTGATGCATATCGTATAATCAAACCCGTGGGTACTCGTGGTGACATTGGAGTGCCTAGGTGACATTAGGGTTTTGGTTGATGTGTATCTTAAGGTGTTATTCTAGTACGAACTCTAGGGCTGTTCGTGACAATTAATGGGGATGGCTCATAAGATTGATCAGGAAGGATAAGGTGGTTTCGTACCCTACAACAATTTCTTCGTTTGTTATCCGCTATTTGTGACTTTGGAGTGAACTCTTTGTCGCACGTGAGGGATTTACATATGATTCAACCATGTCAACAATGTTGGGAGATCGCACTAGTGGAAGTATGAACCCTAGGCCTTGTTTCTAAGCATTGCAATACCGTTTTTATGCCCGTTTACTTTTTGCTACCTTGCTGTTTTTATATTTTCAGATTACAAAAACCTATATCTACTATCCATACTACACTTTTATCACCATCTCTTCGCCGAACTAGTGCACCTATACAATTTACCATTGTATTGGGTGTGTTGGGGACACAAGAGATTTCTTGTATTTGGTTGCAGGGTTGTTTGAGAGATACCATCTTCAACCTATGCCTCCCACGGATTGATAAACCTTAGGTCATCCACTTGAAGGAAAATTGCTACTGTCCTACAAAACTCTGCGCTTGGAGGCCCAACACGAGTCTACAAGAATAAGTTGTGTAGTAGACATCAAGGCATATCAGGCCGTCCCGTCCCGCCGTACGACAAGACCCCTCCCACGGCGGGGAGAGCGTGGCTACAGTGCCGCCGTCCCCGCTGACCCGGACGGCCGACGTCAGCATGGCCCGGCACCGTAGACGCACGACGCCAACCACTCAGTGACGTGGGGAGCGACGGGCTACAGTGCAGTGCAGCTGGTGGGCCCCGCAGCCAGCGGGCCTGCTACTTGTGAGCTGCGTTGGGATTTCCCCGAAGAGGAGGGGATGATGCAGTATAGTAGAGATAAGTATTTCCCTCAGTTATGAAACCAAGGTTATCAATCCAGTAGGAGAATCACACAACAACTCGTTCGCAGTACCTGCACACAAAACCACAAATCCTCGCACCCAACGCGAACAAGGGGTTGTCAATCCCTTGGCGGTTAATTGCAAGATTAACTTGTGTGGTGATAGATAGATAGATCGAACAAAAATACTAAATAAAATAAATAAAGTAATATTGCAGTAAGGTATTTTTAGGATTTTCAATATATGATAAAGGTAGACCCGGCGGCCATAGTTTTCACTAGAGGCTTCTCTCTTAAAAATAGCATACGGTGGGTGAACAAATTACTGTTGGGCAATTGATAGAAAAGCAAATAATCATGCCGATATCCAAGGCAATGATCATGTATATAGGCATCACGTCCGAGACAAGTAGACCGAAATGATTCTGCATCTACTACTATTACTCCACACATCGACCGCTATCCAGCATGCATCTAGAGTATTAAGTTCATAAAGAACGGAGTAACGCCTTAAGCAAGATGACATGATGTAGACAAAGTAAACTCATGCATGAATAAACCCCATCTTTTTACCCTTAATAGCAACGATACATACGTGTCATGTCCCTTTCTGTCACTGGGATTGAGCTACGCAAGATCGAACCCATTATAAAGCACCTCTCCCATTGCAAGATAAATCAATCTAGTTGGCCAAACCAAATCAATAGATCGGAGAGAAATACGAAGCTACAAAAATCATGCATAAAAGAGTTCAGAGAAAACTCAAATAATATTCATGGATAATCTGATCATAAACTCACAATTCATCGGATCCCAACAAACACACCGCAAAAAGTGATTACATCGAATAGAACTCCAAGAACATCAAGGAGAACATTGTATTGAAGGTCGAAAAGAGAGAAGAAGCCATCTAGCTACTAACTATGGACCCGAAGGTCTGTGGTAAACTACTCACGCATCATCGGAAGGGTAGCAAGGTTGATGGAGAGCCCCTCCGTGATCGAATCCCCCTCCGGCAGAGTGCCGAAAAAGGCCTCCAGATGGGATCTCTCGAGAACAGGAACTTGCGGCGGCGGAAAAAGTATTTCGTGGACTCCTCTGTTGGTTTCCCGATTTTAGAGTATTTATAGAGGTGGAATTAGGTCAAACGGAGTAGAGGTGGGCCCACGAGGCACCAGGACGCGCCACCCCCCTAGGGCGCGCCCTGGTGGCTTGTGGCCACCTCCTCTGTCTTCTAGCCCTCTCCCGAAGCTTCTAGTGTCTCTTATGTCCAGAAAAAAATCTCCAAAAAGTTTCGTGGCATTTGGACTTCGTTTGGTACTAATATTCTGAAAAACCAAAAACAGGCAAAAAACAGCAACTGGCACTGGGCACTAAGTTCATAGGTTAGTCCCAAAAAATGATATATAATTGCTTGTAAGTATATATAAAACATCCAAGATTGATATTATAATAGCATGGAACAATCAAAAATTATAGATACGTTGGAGACGTATCATGCATCCCCAAGCTTAATTCCTGCTCATCCTCGAGTAGGTAAATGATAAAAACAGAATTTTTGATGTGGAATGCTACCTATCATATTCATCATATACTCTTTTCTTTGTAGCATGGACATTTGGACTTGAATGAATCAAAGCAATAGTTTATAGTTTGACATGAATACATAAATACTCAAGCATACTAACAAGCAACCATGCCTTTCAGAATATCAACGCTAAAGAAAGTTATCTCTAGCCCATTATGCTCAATCATTGATCCATTCATGAAACACACTCAATATTAGCTACACACAATGCACAAGTATGACAATAGTGTTCTCTAGTTGGTGCTTTGTAAGAGAAGATGGAGACTCAAAATAAAAATAAAGATTGCATTAAAGTAAATAGACAGGCCCTTCGTAGAGGGAAGCAGAGATTTGCAAAGGTGCCAGAGCTCAAGGCTTAAATTAGAGAGATAAAATTATTTTGAGAGGCATGCTTTTCCTGTCAACGAAAACGTCCGAGAATTCCCAATATCTTCCACCATTCTTTCACAATCCATGGCTAGCCGTATCCACGGGTTCCCTCCATACCAACAATTTCCAAGGAATTTATTATTATCATCATATTTTTTTTTCATTTCGGGACTGGGCATCCCTATTACCTGCCACTCTCTCGTGCAATGACAAGTGAATAAACACTCATCGTGAGAATAACACACCTAGCATGGAAAATATTGGTCACCCCTTGCCGCTTCATGAGCGGTACGGGCACACAAAATGGAAACTTATTTTGAAAAATTAGAGTTGGCACATGCAAATTTACTTGGAACGGCATGGAAATACCGCATATAGGTAGATATGGTGGACTCATTTGGCACAACTTGGGTTTTAAGGAGTTGGATGTACAAGCAGTATTCCCGCTTATTACAAATGAAGGCTAGCAAATAGATTGAGAAGCGACCAACCAAAAAGCGAAAACGGTCATAAACATGCATTGAACATAACTAACACCGAATAATGCACCATAAGTAGGATATAATTTCGTTGCATAACTATTGACTTTATGTGCATGCATAGGGAATCACAAACCTTAACACCAATATTCTTACTAAATCACAATTACTCACTAACATGACTCACATATTATCATCTCCATATCGCAAAACTATTGCAAGGAATCAAACTTATCATATCCAATGATCTTTCATGAAAGTTTTTATTATATCCCTCTAATACGTCTCCGTCGTATCTATAATTTTTGATTGTTTCATGCCAATATTCTACAACTTTCACATATTTTTGGCAACATTTTATATTATTTTTGGGACTAACATATTGATCCAGTGCCCAGTGCCAGTGCTAGTTCCTGTTTTCTGCTTGTTTTTTGTTTCACAGAAAATCCATATCAAACGAAGTCCAAATGCAATAAAATTTTACAGAGAATTATTTTGGAATATATGTGATTTTTGGGAGGTGGAATCAACGCAAACGGAGGCCCACAGCCTCCACAAGCCACCTGGGCGCGGGCCCCCACTGGCGCGCGGTGGTGCCTTGTGGGCACACCGTAAGTCGGTTGGGGATCTTCTTCGGCCGCAAGGAAGCTAATATCCGGGAAAAAATCATGTTAAAATTTCAGCGCAATCGGAGTTACGGATCTCTGGGAATTTAAGAAACTGCGAAGGGCCGAAAATCAGGAAGGCGAAACAGAAGAGAACAGAGAGAGAGAGATCCAATCTCGGAGGGGCTCCCGCCCCTCCGGGTGCCATGGAGGCTAAGGAACTGAGGGGAAAACCTCCTCCCATCTAGGGGGGAGGCCAAGCAAGAAGAAGAAGGAGGGGGGCTCTCTCCCCCTCTCTCCCGGTGGTGCCGGAACGCCGCCGGGGGAACCATCGTGACGGCGATCTACACCAACAACTTCGCCGCCGTCACCACCAACTCTCTCCCCCTCTATGCAGTGGTGTAACACCTCTTCTCCCCGCTGTAATCTCGACTTAAACATGGTGCTTAATGCTACATATTATTATCCAATGATGTGTTGCCATCCTATGATGTTTGAGTAGATTTCTTTTGTCCTATGGGTTGATTGATGATCGTGATTGGTTTGAGTTGTATGTTTTATTTTGGTGCTGTCCTATGGTGCCCTCCGTGTCACGCAAGCATGAGGGATTCCCGCTGTAGGGTTTGCAATACGTTCATAATTCTCTTATAGTGGGCGGCTAGAGTGACATAAGCTTACACCCGAGTAAGGGGGTTGTTGCGTATCGGAGTAAAGGGGACTTGATACTTAATGCTATGGTTGGGTTTTACCTTAATGATCTTTGGTAGTTGCGGATGTTTGCTAGAGTTCCAATCATAAGTGCATATGATCCAAGTACGGAAAGTATGTTAGCTCATGCCTCTCCCTCATATAAAATTGCAATAATGATTACCGGTCTAGTTATCGATTGCCTATGGACAAATCATTCTCTTGTGTTACAAAAGATTTCTACTAAACAACTAACTTTTATTATCTTGCAATTTACTCGTAGTTTTATTATCTCACAAATTACTCCTAGTTTTATTCTCGTTAAGTACTTCTAGTCTTATCCTTACACCCGCAAAATAGTTTCATACTTGTTCTAGGTAAAGCAAACGTTAAGTGCGCGTAGAGTTGTATCGGTGGTCGATAGAACTTGAAGGGAATATTAATTCTACCTTTAGCTCCTCGTTGGGTTCGACACTCTTATTTATCGAAAAAGCTACAATTGATCCCCTATACTTGTGGGTTATCAAGACCTTTTTCTGGCGCCGTTGCCGGGGAGCATAGCGTGGGGTTGATATTCTCGTGTGTGCTTGTTTGCTTTGTCACTAAATAGTTTTTATTTTGTGCTCTTGTTTTCTATCTTTAGTTATGGGTAGGAAACGCAAAATACCAAAAAAATTAGTTGTACCTGCTAAACCAATGGTTGAAGAACCACCCAAAATCTATCATACTGCTGAAGCTTTCTACTTGGATCATCTTCGATCCCTTTGTGCTCGTACTGAAAACCCAACTAGCTTAGTTGATGGAAAATCATTAGATGAGCATGCTTATTTTGTGTGACACCACTTGTCTCAAAAAGGTAAACTCTTATGGCATCATATTAATACTTTGAATTGCTATGCTTGGAATTTATGTGAAATACATGATTTTACTTGTTGTTCTGAAGACCCTAAAAAACACCTTCAGTACCAATGTGAGTTTAAGGATAATGGAATCTTATCTTCTTATGCCAAAGGTGTTTATATTTACTATGATATTGAACAAATAGAAGAATTTGTTGCTTTTAAGGGTGCATATGAAATTGCTTCTTTGATTGAAAAGTGTGATGCTACTCTTTACAAATCTGAAATTTTGCCATACTTAAATATTGCTATGAAAACTATGCTTCTAATGCTTATGTGAAAGAATATATTGAGGACACCTCCGCTGTCCAAGAAGAGACTAATATGTTTGCAGGAATCTATGGAAGAAGAAATTGATGACATTGTGAGCTCATTAGATGAAAAAATTGAGGAGGAGAGCGAAGAACAAAAGGAGGAAGAGCGGATTGATCACCCGTGCCCACCTTATGATGAGAGTAACTCTTTATCTCATACATTGTTTAATTTCCCTTCATGCTTACCGAAGGATGAATGCTATGATAATTGCTATGATTCCTTGGATTCGTTTGAAATATCCCTTTTTGATGAAATTGATGCTTGCTATGCTTGTGGCCATGATGCTAATTTGAATTATGCTTATGGAGATGAACTTGCTATAGTTCCATATGTTAAACATGAAATTGTTGCTATTGCACCCACACATGATAGTCCTATTATCTTTTTGAATTCTCCCAACTACATTATATCGGAGAAGTTTGCGCTTATTAAGGATTATATTGATGGGCTGCGTTTTACCGTTGCACATGATGTTTTTGATGAATATAATATGCATGTGCTTGCTGCTCCTAATTGCAATTATTATGAGAGAGGAACTACATCTCCGCCTCTCTATGTTTCCAATACGATAAAATTGCAAGAAACTGCTTATACTATGCATTGGCCTTTACTTGATGTGCATGAATTGTTCTTTTATGGCATGCCGATGCATAGGAAGAGAGTTAGACTTCGTCATTACATGATATATATTGCTTTGTGCTCACTACTAAAATACAAATCATTGTTAATTAAAATTGGCCTTGATATACCTTGGGATCCGGGTGGATCAATTACTTGAGCACTTTATGCCTAGCTTAATGGCTTTAAAGAAAGTGCTGCCAGGGAGACAACCCGGAAGTTTTAGAGAGTCATTTATTTCTGTTGTGTGCTTTAAAAAAAATTAAAAACAAAAAAATATAGAGGGGAACCTAAAAACTTTTTCAAAAAGAGAAGCCATTGGAAGGTTATGCATTGGAGAAGTGAGGGTCGACCTTGAACACTTGTGTTCATGCTCATCGAAACAATGTAGAATTTTTCATGGAAGTTTCTCATAAAAATAATTATCCCCTTGTAAAAATCCATTGTATTATAAAAATAATGTGCCAAGATTTACCTTTAGGATGTTTAAATTGCTTGCTTGGTGTGTGTTGTGAAAAAACAGAAACTTTTGGTGTAGTGCTTGATTTTTTTTTATTTTACTAGTGCGTGCAAAAATTCTGAAATTTTTACACAGTACTGCTATGCAAATTTTTTATTCTGTCCTAGTTTTTCAGAATTTGTTGAGTTACATAAGTATATGTAATATTTGCATCTTTACAGACTGTCCTGTTTTCACAGATTGCTGTTATAGTTTCGTTATTTGCTTATGTTTGAAGTCTTGTTGAGCCCCATTGACTTGGGAGCCATAGAATTGTGATAGCATACAGTGGGTAATGTTTTATTATAATTATACAATAATGTTACAGCAGGACATGATGGGATTTGATGTTATATGTACTAACCCCGCTAATAAAAAGTTTGGTTAAGTTTTGTGTGGATGAAGTGTTCGAAGATCGAGGAGGTATCGATATGAGGAGAATAAGGAGAGGCAAGAGTTCAAGATTGGGGATGCCCAAGGCACCCCAAGTAAATATTCAAGGAGACTCAAGCGTCTAAGCTTGGGGATGCCCCGGAAGGCATCCCATCTTTCTTCAACAAGTATCGGTATGTTTTGGTTTTTGTTTTGTTCACATGATATGCGTAAATTCTTGGAGCGTCATGTGCCTTTTATTTTTCTTTTAATAAATGCACCATGCTGGTATGAGATAGTCCTTGGTTGATTTATAGAATGCTTCATGCACTTCACTGATATCTTTTGAGTATGGCTTTATAGAATGCTTCATGTGCTTCACTTATATAATTTGAAGTTTGGATGCCTGTTTCTCTTCATATAGAAAACCGTTATTTATAGAATGCTCTTTTGCTTCACTTATATTTATTAGAGTGTGGTATTTTGTAGAAAGAATTAAACTCTCTTGCTTCACTTATATCTATTTAGAGAGTCAATAGGAATTGGTCATTCACATGGTTAGTCAGAAAATCCTACATAAAACTTGTAGATCACTGAATATGATATGTTTGATTCCTTGCAATAGTTTTGCGATATAGAGATGGTAATATGTGGTAGTTACTAGTGAATGATTGTGGTTTAGTAAGAATATTGGTGTTAAGGTTTGTGATTCCCGAAGCATGCACGTATAGTCTCTCGTTATGCTAAGAAGTTGGAGCATGATTTATTATTGATTGTCTTCCTTTGCGTGGAGGTCGGGGGCGCGCGATGGTTAACTCCTACCAACCTCCCCCCTAGGGGCATGCGTAGTAGTACTTTGCTTCGAGGGCTAATAAACTTTCGCAATAAGTATGTGAGTTCTTTATGACTTATGTGAGTCCATGGATTATACGCACTCTCACCTTTCCGCAATTTGCTAGCCTCTTCGGTACCATGCATTGCCCTTTCTCACCTCGAGAGTCGGTGCAAACTTCGCCGGTGCATCCAAACCCCATGATATGATACGCTCTATCACACATAAGCCTCATTATATCTTCCTCAAAACAGCCACCATACCTACCTACTATGGCATTTCCATAGCCATTCCGAGATATATTGCCATGCAACTTCCATCATCATCATATACATGACTTGAGCATTTGTTGTCATATTGCTTTGCATGATCGTAAGATAGCTAGCATGATATTTTCATGGCTTGTCCGTTTTTTGATATCTTTGCCACGCTAGATCATTGCACATCCTGGTACACCGCCAGAGGCATTCATATAGAGTCATATTATTCTAGATATCGAGTTGTAATATTGAGTTGTAAGTAAATAGAAGTGTGATGATCATCATTATTCATTATTAGAGCATTGTCCCAGTGAGGAAAGGATGATGGAGACTATGAATCCCCCACAAGTCGGGATGAGACTCCGGACGAAAAAAGAAAAGAAAAAAAAGGAGGCCAAAAAGAGCCCATAAAAAAAGAAAAAAAGAGAAAAAAAGAGAAAACAAAAAAATGAGAGAAAAAGAGAGAAGGGGCAATGTTACTATCCTTTTACCACACTTGTGCTTCAGAGTAGCACCATGTTTTTCATATAGAGAGTCTCCTATGTTGTCACTTTCATATACTAGTGGGAATTTTTCATTATAGAACTTGGCTTGTATATTCCGATGATGGGCTTCCTCAAATGTCCGAGGTCTTCTAGAGAAAGCACGTTGGATGCACACCCACTTAGTTTTATTTTTGAGCTTTCATACACTTATAGCTCTTAGTGCATCCATTGCATGGCAATCCCTACTCCTCGTATTGACATCAATTGATGGGCATCTCCATAGCCCGTTGATTAGCCGCGTCGATGTGAGATTTTCTTCCTTTTATGTCTTCTCCATATTTATCCCTATCATCATATTCTATTCCACCCATAGTGCTATATCCATGGCTTGCGCTCATGTATTGCGTGGGGGTTGAAAAAGCTGAAGCACGTTAAAAAGTATGAACCAATTGCTTGGCTGACACCGGGGTAGTACATGATTTATATTTTGTGTTAAGAAGATGGAGCATGACAAGGCTATATGATTTTTTAGGGATAGCGTTCTTTAGCATTTTTATTCTGAAAAGCATGATTGTTTGTTGGGATGCCTGAGTATTGATGTCTTTATATCAAATTATAGACTATTGCTTTGAATCACTCGTGTCATAATATTCATGCCATGATTAGATTACATGATCAAGATTATGCTAGGTAGCATTCCACATCAAAAATTATCTTTTTTATCATTTACCTACTCGAGGAAGAGCAGGAATTAAGCCTGGGGATGCTGATATGTCTCCGTCGTATCTATAATTTTTTATTGTTTCATGCCAATATTCTACAACTTTCACATATTTTTGGCAACATTTTATATTATTTTGGGGACTAACATATTGATCCAGTGCCCAGTGCCAGTTCCTGTTTTCTGCTTGTTTTTTGTTTCACAGAAAATCCATATCAAATGAAGTCCAAATGCAATAAATTTTTACGGAGAATTATTTTGGAATATATGTGATTTTTGGGAGGTGGAATCAACGCAAACGGAGGACCACAGCCTCCACAAGCCACCTGGGCGCGGCCCCCCTGGTGCGCGGTGGTGCCTCGTGGGCACACCGTAAGTCGGTTGGGGCTCTTCTTCGGCCGCAAGGAAGCTAATATCCGGAAAAAAAATCGTGTTAAAATTTTAGCGTAATCGGAGTTACGGATCTCCGGGAACTTAAGAAACGGTGAAGGGCCAGAAAACAGGAAGGCGAAACAGAAGAGAACAGAGAGAGAGATCCAATCTCGGAGGGGCTCCCGCCCCTCCGGGTGCCATGGAGGCCAAGGACCAGAGGGGAAAACCTCCTCCCATCTAGGGGGGAGGCCAAGCAAGAAGAAGAAGGAGGGGGCTCTCTCCCCCTCTCTCCCGGTGGCGCCGAAACGCCGCCGGGGGAACCATCATGACGGCGATCTACACCAACAACTTCGCCGCCGTCACCACCAACTCTCTCCCCCTCTATGCAGCGGTGTAACACCTCTTCTCCCCGATGTAATCTCTACTTAAACATGGTGCTTAATGCTACATATTATTATCCAATGATGTGTTGCCATCCTATGATGTTTGAGTAGATTTCTTTTGTCCTATGGGTTGATTGATGATCGTGATTGGTTTGAGTTGTATGTTTTATTTTGGTGTTGTCCTATGGTGCCCTCCGTGTCACGCAAGCATGAGGGATTCCCGCTGTAGGGTTTGCAATACGTTCATAATTCTCTTATAGTGGGCGGCTAGAGTGACATAAGCTTACACCCGAGTAAGGGGGTTGTTGCGTATGGGAGTAAAGGGGACTTGATACTTAATGCTATGGTTGGGTTTTACCTTAATGATCTTTGGTAGTTGCGGATGTTTGCTAGAGTTCCAATCATAAGTGCATATGATCCAAGTACGGAAAGTATGTTAGCTCATGCCTCTCCCTCATATAAAATTGCAATAATGATTACCGGTCTAGTTATCGATTGCCTATGGACAAATCATTCTCTTGTGTTACAAAAGATTTCTACTAAACAACTAACTTTTATTATCTTGCAATTTACTCGTAGTTTTATTATCTCACAAATTACTCCTAGTTTTATTCTCGTTAAGTACTTCTAGTCTTATCCTTACACCCGCAAAATAGTTTCATACTTGTTCTAGGTAAAGCGAACGTTAAGTGCGCGTAGAGTTGTATCGGTGGTCGATAGAACTTGAAGGGAATATTAATTCTACCTTTAGCTCCTCGTTGGGTTCGACACTCTTATTGATCGAAAAAGCTAAAATTGATCCCCTATACTTGTGGGTTATCACCCTCTTGAATATTCATCACTTTGGGACCAAATTCATATCTTGTGCAAATTACCATTACTATTATCAACTCTCAAAAAGATATAAGTGAAGCATGAGAGTGAAAATATTTCTTCAAAATTTAATCTTTTGAACTCTCAAAATAATATAAGTGAAGCATGAGAGTGCAAATATTTCTTCAAAATTTTAATCTTATCAACTCTCAAAATAATATAAGTGAAGCATGAGAGTTCAAATATTTCTTCAAAATATAGCCACCGCCGTGCTCAAAAAGATTTAAGTGAAGCACTAGAGCAACTGCCTAGCTCAAAAGATTTAAGTGAAGCACATAGAGTTTTCTAACAAATCATGATAAACGTGTGGCTCTCTCAAATAGGTGTGTCCAGCAAAGATGATTGTGACAAACTAAAAAGAAAACAAAGCAAAGACTCATATAATACACGACGCTCCAGGTAAAACACATATCATATGATGAATAAAAATATAGCTCCAAGTAAAATTACCGATCGTTGGTAGAAGAAAGAGGGGATGCCTTCCGGGGCATCCCCAAGCTTAGACGCTTGAGTCTTCCTTGAATATTACCTTGGGGTGCCTTGGGCATCCCCAAGCTTCGGCTCTTGCCACTCCTTATTCCTTCATCTATCGTGATCTCACCCAAAACTTGAAAACTTCAATCACACAAAACTCAACAAAACCTTCGTGAGATCCGTTAGTATAACAAATAAATCTTTATCTTTAAGTACTGTGGTAAATTGATTCATATTTAATATTGGCATAATGCTACTGTACTCCAACTTCTCCATGACTCATACCCCCCGATACGATCCATAGATTCATCAAAATAAGCAAACTATGCAACAAAAACAGAATCTGTCTAAAACAGAACAGTCTGCAAAGATCTATTTAAAAGCTATACTTCTGTAACTCCAAAAATTCTTAAAAATTAGTACAACGTGGAAAATTCATATACTAACACTGTGTAAAAAATTTAGATTTTTCTGACGCTCCAGTACAGAATTAAAATTCTAACACTGGACGCAAAACTTTCTGTTTTCCAAACAGCATCAATTATACTATCTTCCAAATCATCCCAAAGGCTTTACTTGGCACAAACACTAATTAAAACATAAAAACACAATCATAACAGTAGCATAATTTTGTAAACATGCAAGAACAGAAATAAAAAGCAAAAATTTATTTTATTCATTGGGTTGCCTCCCAACAAGCGCTATTGTTTTATTCCCCTAGCTAGGCATAATACATAGTTTCAAGTATTATCATCCTTCGAGTTGATTCCATAAGTGGCCCTCATAATGGATTCATAGGGTGCTTTAATTCTTTTCCTAGGTAAGTGTTCCATCCCTTTCTTTAATGCAAATTAAAATCTTATATTACCTTCTTTCATATCAATAATAGCACCAATAGTTCGTAAGAACGGTCTACCAAGTATTATGGGGCAAGACGGATTGCAATCAATGTCAAGTACAATAAAATCAACGGGCACATAATTTATATTTGCAAGAATAAGCACATCATTTATTCTTCCCAATGGCTTTTTAATAGTGGAATTAAGAGAACATTCATCTATATTGGTAAAACCTAGCACATCACATAGAGATTTTGGAATTGTGGAAACGCTAGCACCCAAATCACATAAAGCATTGCACTCATAATTTTTAATTTTAACTTTAATGGTGGGTTCCCACTCATCATATAATTTTCTAGAAATTGAAATTTCTAGCTCTAGCTTTTCTTCTAACACTTTCATCATTGCTTCTACAATGTGTTTAGTAAAAGCCTTGTTTTGTTCATAAGCGTTGGGTGAATTTAGCATGGATTGTAGCAAAAAAATACACTCAATCAAAGAACAAGTATCATAATTAAAGTCTTTGTAATCCAAGAGAGTGGGCACATCACTAGTTAAAGTTTTTACCTCTCCAGACCCACTTTTATCAATTTTTTCATCAAGATTTTCACCCTCCGAATTATGGGGACGCCTTCTAGCTAAAGTTGACTATTCTTCAGTCCCCTTTTCATCAAGTTTTATATTGCTAAACAAGGAATCAATGGATGAAATAACAATCATTTTAATATCCTCATCATTACTACGTGCTAATGATTCCGGTTTAGCTGCCATTTGATTTACTAGCGTAGCTTGTGCATCAGAAATTTTTCCTAGCAAATTTTTAGTAAGAGCAAATTGAGATTGGAGATTAGCAACTTCTTCACTAACATCATCGAGTTGTCTTGCAATAGCATCCAACAAAGTAGAGTGTTCTTTGAGTTCTTCGGTAAATTTTTTGTTGTGCTCAAATTGCGTAGTCATGTAATCTTTAGTATTTTGCTCGATTTCGGCCAAAATTTTATGATAAGAGGTATCATGATAATTTTCTCGGAGCATTGTGATTAGGCAAACAAGAATACAAGCAAGCAAAGAAGAAAACAAAAAAAAGGCAAACGGAAAATATTTTTGTATTTTGTAAAAACTTTTTAGAAGTGAGGGAGATGAAAACGAGAGGCAAAGGCAAATAAAATAAATGCAAGGAGATGAAGGTTTATGCGTAGGTACTTAATAGATGTTGATGATGTCTCCCCGACAACGGCGCCGGAAATTCTTCCTGCTACTTGTGAGCTGCGTTGGGATTTCCTCGAAGAGGAGGGGATGATGCAGTACAATAGAGATAAGTATTTCCCTCAGTTATGAAACCAAGATTATCAATCCAGTAGGAGAATCACGCAACAACTCGTTAGAAGTACCTGCACACAAAACAACAAATCCTTGCACCCAGTGCGAACAAGGGGTTGTCAATCCCTTGGTGGTTAATTGCTAGATTAAATTGTATGGTGATAGATAGATAGATAGATAGATAGATTGAAAAAAAATACAAAATAAAATAAATAAAGTAAAATTGCAGCAAGGTATTTTTAGGATTTTCAATATATGATAAAGGTAGACCCGGGGGCCATAGTTTTCACTAGAGGCTTCTCTCTTAAAAATAGCATACGGTGGGTGAACAAATTACTATTGGGCAATTGATAGAAAAGCAAATAATCATGACGATATCCAAGGCAATGATCATGTATATAGACATCACGTCCGAGACAAGTAGACCAAAATGATTCTGCATCTACTACTGTTACTCCACACATCGACTGCTATCCAGCATGCATCTAGAGTATTAAGTTCATAAAGAACGGAGTAACGCCTTAAGCAAGATGACATGATGTAGACAAAGTAAACTCACGCATGAATAAACCCCATATTTTTACCCTTAATAGCAACGATACATACGTGTCATGTCCCTTTCTGTCACTGGGATTGAGCACCGCAAGATCGAACCCATTACAAAGCACCTCTCCCATTGCAAGATAAATCAATCTAGTTGGCCAAACCAAATCAATAGATCGGAGAGAAATACGAAGCTACAACAATCATGCATAAAAGAGTTCAGAGAAAACTCAAATAATATTCATGGATAATCTGATCATAAACTCACAATTCATCGGATCCCAACAAACACACCGCAAAAAGTGATTACATCGGATAGAACTCCAAGAACATCGAGGAGAACATTGTATTGAAGATCGAAAAGAGAGAAGAAGCCATCTAGCTACTAACTATGGACCCGAAGGTCTGTGGTAAACTACTCATGCATCATTGGAAGAGCAGCAAGGTTGACGGAGAGCCCCTCCGTGATCGAATCCCCCTCCGGCAGAGTGCCGGAAAAGGCCTCCAGATGGGATCTCTCGAGAACATTAACTTGCGGCGGCGGAAAAAGTATTGCGTGGACTCCTCTATTGGTTTCCCGATTTTAGAGTATTTATAGAGGTGGAATTAGGTCAAACGGAGCAGAGGTGGGCCCACGAGGCACCAGGGCGCGCCACCCCTCTGGGGGCGCACCCTGGTGGCTCGTGGCCACCTCCTCTGTCTTATGGCCTTCTCCCGAAGCTTCTAGTGTCTCTTATGTCTAGAAAATAATCTCCAAAAAGTTTCGTGGCATTTGGACTTTGTTTGGTACTGATATTCTGAAAAACCAAAAACAGGCAAAAAACAGCAACTGGCACTGGGCACTAAGTTAATAGGTTAGTCCCAAAAATGATACATAATTGCTTGTAAGTGTATATAAAACATCCAAGATTGTTATTATAATAGCATGGAACAATCAAAAATTATAGATACGTTGGAGACGTATCAGGGCCCCAACAGCCGGCGGGCCCCACTGCCGGCCAGAAACGATGACAGCAGGGCCCCGCCCCTCTTATTTTACCACTTGTAACCTGGGAGGCCAGGCTATAAGACCTCCCAAGAGCCCCCCCCCAGAGCGGGGGTCGGCTCATTCCACACTCACACACACATACGAGGCAGAAGGAGAGCTAGCTCCTTCCTGCTCCACCCAAACAGCTCCAGGAGCACCATTGTAGCACTTGTGCTCTCCTTAGTTCATCCGGCAGGACTAGTGGTGTTACCTCCATCGGAGGGCCCCGAACTTGGGTACATCATGTGTCTCGCACCGCTTGCACCAAATCTCGTCTCCGGAACCCACCGGCGCTCTCAGGCTCCACCCACGATAAGCCACCCTATGGCATCTGCCGTGAGAACACCACGACAGTTGGCGTCCACCGTGGGGCCGCACGCGGCATTGGCCGGAGTCACGAAAACCACAACACAAAATCTCAAACAAAATTGGGTTAAGGTGGAGGAAGGGTATGGTGGCAAGGTTATGTGGAAGTTATGGTGGAAGGATGTAGTCGATGCTCGTGTCGCTCCGCGTGGTGGTTGATGAAGAACGAACCGTCCCTAAGTATTCGAAACACCTTAGGAAAATCGAATCACAACTCAAGCAACCACAAATGCAATGGAGATCAAAATGGGTTAGGTTGCGGAAGGCTATATATGGTGATAATGCGGATGCTATGGTGGAGGGCCTAGGCAAACTTGTCAAAATGCACAAAATTTGATGGAGTCAAATGATGGTGGTAGTATTTTTGTGGGATGGCAAATGTCAATAGCTACAAAACGAGCTAAAGAATGTCAAAATCCGAGTCCGGATGAATTAGTTATGGCCGAAACAAGAATCAGCCGAAGTCAATTTCTACAGGTACCGGACGTCCGGAAAAGGACGGATGTCCGGTGGCTGGAGCAGAACGGACATCCGGAAAAGTTCAGAAATCCGTGAATTTTGGTACTGATGTGGGGTACCGGATTTCCGGTAAGTACCGGACTTCCGGTGCGTCGGGAGGGTCTGGACGTCCGGAAAACGTCGGTCGTCCGGTGGGTCTGGGTCAGCTCGAGATTGGAGATCCGGGACGCGATTTTGGGCGAGATTTCCGATTTTGGGGGTTAAAATTGATGGGAAAAGAAAATTTTGGATGGAATTTCATGGTGGGGAGGTGGGGAAAGCCAAGATCCACTTGCCAAACAACATAATCGTAGATCAAACACAACAAAATCTCACAAGAACCAACAAAATGCAAAAAAAAAATGGTGAGGCTATTTTTGGTGGGGATTTTCAAATTGGGACGAAATCAAACAAAAATAGGCTAGAAAACGAAGGGGGGAGGCTCCAAATTCGTGTCAACGTGGCTCATGATACCAAGATGATGTAGGGCACGGGCCAAAGTGCCCCGATTTGTCCCGATGTTCACGAATTGGAGGTGGCTACAAAGAGGAACGCGAAGAACACGAAGAACAAGAGGGGGAAATCACGAGAGGAAACACTCAAGAACAAGTCCAATCACACATCCACTAGACTCACAAACACACAAGATCCACAAGGTACATGAACAATCAAAGGGAAAGATACAAGATACAGTTCATCCCAAATCCAAGAGGAGATGAGGTCTTGATGATCTAAATAGATCCTTCCCACAAGCGGGTCTTGAATCCCTCGGGATCTTCTCACATGCTCACACGGAGGTCTTGAACTCCAATGGAGTGTCTCTCTCTCTCTCTCTCTCTCTCTCTCTCTCTCTCTCTCAAGAGGAGTAGTGGTAAAGGAGCAAAGCTCAACTAGAAATGAACTATCACTTTGCTAACCCTAGAAATGAGGAGGGGAAGGTCTATTTGTAGTCTAAGCCACAAAGGGGTAAGTGGGAGAGAGATACAAGGCCAAAGGCCGCGGCTGCGCACAGGCAGGTACCGGGCGTCCGGTGTTTACCGGTCGTCCGGTCGGACACGAAGGACCGGGCGTCCGGAGGACGTCGGACTTGCGACGTTTAGGCTCTGGACGGGTGGCACCGGATTTCCAGACAATGTCGGACGGCCGGTGGCTGGGACTTGTCGGACGGCCGGTGGTCGTCGGTCGTCCGGCCGCTGTAGCACTCGTCGGTTGTAGTTCTTCTGGCCATTTGGTCTGCGGGTGGCCGGACGTCCGGTGACTGTAGCTTTGCTGCAGCTCCGATTTCTTCCGTCTTCGCTTCCACCCTTCCCTCGCGGATGGTGTAGGCGTTCCTTGGCGCTTGCACTCCTCCTCGTCATCCGTGAAGTTTCGACAATATCTATGCATGCACACGAGAGGGGTGTCAATTAGTATACCATCCTCGAAGGGGTAAGTGAACACGTGTAAAGAAGATGATTCACCTTTATGTATGTGAAATAGATGTCGCACGTGTCACTTGCCAAATGGACTCTTGACATGGTGATGTCCGTAGGATGCTCCGCATCCCATAAACCATGCCACAATTGTGAAAAATCAATGGAGGCGTGGTGCCCACCTCGCCAGCAATATATTTTATCAGTGGCGCCATATTGGTGGCGTGTGGTGGACACACCACTAAGTTGAATTTTGGCGTGTCACCCTAGTGTTTTCTCTGCACTAGTGACGCGGTGCAGCAGCCTCAGAGTCGCCGTCAGATTCTAGGCGAGGAGAGAGAGAGAGAGAGGAGCATTCAAGGAAGGTCAAAGATGGTTATGGTCAAAATATGCTCGTGTGATACTTTAACTTGCCACGTAAGCTCTGTGGGTGGGTCCAACAAGTCAAGTTCGCTATTACGACACGCTAACATTCGAATTCGTGATCTTTGTTACTCACCGACCACTAAGGTGGTCGTTTTTCTGCGATTTTTGCCAAAAGTGGTGGTTACCTATTACCATAGCCATACATGTGGTGGTTCTCATCAATTTACTCACCTCAAACTGACTTCCCCTTCCTTCTGAATCATCCAGGGCATCAGCGTTATGCTCATACAAGTCATCATCACCATCTTCTTAGTCAGAATATGAATCTTTCATCCCCCGCATCACACTGTGAATCTGAAGTTTCAATGTTGTTACCTTCTTCCTTGTACTTACTAGTACGCGTGCACGTGCGAATAATATTACAAACATATGTAAGAATTAACATACATAGAAAGATATTTTGATTACACTAAAAAGTATTACGCATCAAGAAAACACTTTAATGTCGCATCGTACGCATAGAGCCAAATTTCTTTATCTCTTGTCGATGTAGCTGAGTAGGTGCACCAAAAATTGCTTGTGTGGTCGCCATCCTGAATGGGAATAATATGTCATTATCTTGTGAAAGGATCGATATGGTTGACTAGAGGGGGGGGGGGGGTGAATAGGCAACTACCAATGTTTAGCTTTTCTTAACAAATTATGGTTAGCAACAAATTAGGTTGTCTAGATGTGCAACTAGGTGAGCAACCTATATGATGCTAACAATCACAACGCAAGTAAGCAAGCAAGCACAAGGTACAAAACAAGTAAAGCTTGCACAAAGTAAAGGTAAGAATTAACCAAAAGTGGAGCCGGTGAAGACGAGGATGTGTTTCCGAAGTTCCTTCCCTTTGAGAGGAAGTACGTCTCCGTTGGAGCGGTGTGGAGGCACAATGCTCCCCAAGAAGCCACTAGGGCCACCGTATTCTCCTCACGCCCTCACACAATGCGAGGTGCCGTGATTCCACTAGTGGTGCCGAACCTTTACAAACAAGTTTGGGGCAATCTCCACAACTTAATTGGAGGCTCCCAACACCACCACGGAGCTTCACCACAATGGAATGTGGCTCCGAGGTAACCTCAACCGTCTAGGGTGCTCAAACACCCAAGAGTAACAAGATCCGCAAGGGATTAGTGGGGGGAATCAAATTTCTCTTGGTGGAAGTGTAGATCGGGGCCTTCTCAACCAATCCCTAAAGAATCAACAAGTTTGATTGGCTAGGGAGAGAGATCGGGCGAAAATGAGCTTTTGGAGCAACAATGGAGCTTGGGGAGGAAGAGGTGGTCTTCTTGGGGAAGAAGACCCCTTTATATAGTGGGGGGGACAAAACCAACCGTTACCCAGTTTTCAGCCCGCACAGAGCGGTACTACTGCTCACGAGAGCGGTACTGCCGCTCTGGCGGTAGTGCACAAAGTGCAGTGCAAAAGAGCGCGGTAGTGCCGCCGGAGCGGTACTACTGCTCTCCCCAGCGGTACTACCGCTGGGGTTGCAGCACAGGGCACTCGGAGAGCAGAGCAGGACAGGGGAGGAGCGGTACTGCCGCACCAGCGGTACTACCGCTGCGAACAGCGGTACTACCGCCTACGCGCGGTACTGCCGCTTGGCACTGCCGCTCTACTACCGCTGACAAACAGAGGAGGGCACGGAGAGCAGCGCCGCGAGCGGAAGTGGCAGCGGTTGTAGGCGCGGTACTACCGCTTACAAGCGGTACTACCGCTCCTACTGCCGCTGCTACTGCCGCTTGCTCGGTTGGGTTAAAAAGGAGTCAGCGGTAGTATGCCAGTGGGACCACCGCTGGACTACCGCTGAACCCGACACGAAAAATCGTGTCCCGAATCGAGGCGGTAGTACGAGCGGTACTGGGAGCGGCACTACCGCTTATAAGCGGTACTACCGCTTCCAGCCGCGGTACTACCGCTGGCAGCTCTCTGAGCACTCCTAGGTACCGGAAAGCGAAACCCCGAATAGGCGGAAAGAAACGAAGGGTGCAAATGAAAGAGTGTACGTGTTGATTCCACCCAAACCTTTCCGAAGCGGACCCCCTCTTAGTAGTACGATATTTTCTACGACTCAAGTCCACCGAAAATGAAACGAAGGAAAATAAACCGTCTTCACTCTAACACATCGAGGGGCATCAATCGTCTTGTGCCAAATGATGGAGTATCTGAAATGCTCAATGCACACGATTAGTCCGCAAAAGCATTGTCATCAATCACCAAAACCACTAAGGGAGAAATATGCCCTAACAATCTCCCCCTTTTTGGTGGATTGATGACAACACGGGATTTGCACAAGGGATAAAACAAGATAATAAGCAAACCCAACATCTACAAAATATAGACGGGCTCCCCCTAGATGTGTGCACTATTTAGGTATGCTTTTGGAATGCAAAGCACACACACTAGGATCAACACTCCCCCTATATTTTATAGACCGGCAAAACTTGCATCAATAACATAAGATATGAAATACAAGGATGCAAGGAATATCATGTGAGCATAAATGTAGGGCACAAGATAAGCATAATATCTCACAAACTAACATAGTACTTGACATAAAGAAGGATAAGGTAGCATATGTCTCACACCATATGACTTAGACTCCAGGTCTCATAAACACAAACCAAAGCAAACGATCGATAAAAGAGTTCACGAGAGAGGAAAGCAAAGCAAATACGACACACTTGTGACTCGGCAAATCCCTAAACTCTCTCCCCCTTTGGCATCGAGACGCCAAAAGGGCAAAAAGTACTACAACGATCACAAGTGATAGCAACGCCGGAGACCCTCATCATCAATACTCCCCGTGGTCGCTCGCGCCCTCGTCAGCAGCAGCCGCAGTGGTGGTCTAATCAACATCTGAGTCCGTCCGGTGACAGTGCTGAGTGGTCCACTCCTCCTCATCGGTGATCCGATCCTCTGACCCACTGGCAACCTCGACCCCAAGCTGCCTCATGATTAGCTTGTCACGACCTCGGGATTTCTTCTCTGCCACATGTGCCATGTACTGCCCGTGAGCCTCCATACAGAATAGCTTCTTCATCTTCAGCTTGAGCTTCTTAGCCCAAGATGGCTCCACTCCAGCTGTCTCATAGTCAGGCTCGTCATCATCATCAACTACGTCCTCATCCATAGGAGTCTCCGTCTCCGGAACAGGAGTGCCCTAGTTCTCCTTCTGTCTCAGTCGAACGATCTCATGAGAGATCAAGTCACCCGTCACAAGCATCTCATCAGGATAAGTGAATTCACATGCCTTCTCAATGAGCAACATCGGGTAAGGGCCATAGATGGGGCACTTGCGCTCAGTGATGGCAGAAAGAAGCTCCGATCACATGATGTGAGAAACATCCAAAGATTGCCCCGTGTTTGCCTCCTTCTCATTCTGACAGAATAGCAGCAAATCCACTAGGTAGGAGTGTACCTGATCCAAGTTCCCAATCCGAGGGAAGAGAGTGTGCCTGAAAATGCGATGCAGGATGTCCAGAAAAGGGCTAAGCTCATAAGTCTTCTTCTGGGTTGATGGAGAAATCTTCAAAGTGATGTAGGGCCAGAGAGCAGACTTGTGCGTAGCACCCGCCTCCTTGTGAGGACGGAATCCAACCGGGTTGTCAAGCCCCTTATCCTCATAGCCCAAAAGTTCCATGAACGCCTTCCACTTGATAGAGAGAAGCTTGCCGTTGGTCATCCAAGTCAGAGTCCTCTCCACATCAGTACCTAGGTGAACCGTGGCATAGAACTGAGCCACGCTGTCTGCATCAAAATCCTTGTTGAACTCCATAACCTTGATGATGTCCGGCTGATTGCACAGCTCAAGGGCCTCTCCAAAGTACTGCATGTCCTTCTGCATATGAAGGATATCAATGGACCTGACAGATACAAACAGATTCTTCTTTCCTTTGAGCACATCCAGATAAATAAAGCGCTGCTGCTTGGTCCAGAAGGGACGATTGACAAGAGCCGGATCTTGCTCGTGACGGTACGGGTTACGGCGACGAAACACACAAAACTCCTTCGCATTCATCTCAGACACGAACTTGACCTTCTCCTTTGGCTTGCTGGCAACTTGCTTGGTTCTTTGCATTGGCTGAGCACTTGAAGTTGCACCGGCATCCTTAGAAGTGCGATAGCGCTTGGACCCCCCTGGACGTTCTGGATTCTTGCGACGGGCCTGATGCCCAGCACTACTATCACCTGGAACCCACAACAAAGAGCGAGGGAAAAGCAGGTGTAAAACATTGCATAAGCCAATCAAAAAGGAAACAAAGCGAGGTGAAGGTTGGTACGAGGGAAGTAGGAGTTGACAACCCTGGGCGGTAGTACCGCCCATTGGTAGTGCCGCCTACAAGCGGTAGTACCGCTCCAGAGGAGCGGTAGTACCGCCCGAGGCGAATGTCACAGGCTGACCACAACCGCAGCTAGATCCGGTACAACCGGGGATGCCAAATTCAAATTCCCTCCAACCAAACTTCAATCCACCTATTCTAGCAGTCTTCTACGTCCTACTCAAGCCTCGATTTGAACAAAAATCGACGAATGCCACACGCATTGCCCTAGAACCTAGATTCAAAAAGTAGAACCATAGGAGAGGAAGACGAGAGCAATACCGGCATCCATGGCAAGAGGAGAAGGTGGGGAACGATCCCACCGGACGGAATTGCGAAAGACGGCACGGAATCGGCGGCCCGACGGCGGCCCACCGGGGCTTGTTCGTCGCCTGTGAGAGGAGAGGGCGTGGGAGAGACGAATGGGTATGAGGGAGTTGGAACTCCCCCTGCCCGAGTCATAACCCACCCAGCCCACCACAGAGCGGTAGTACCGCTCAGAGGAGCGGTAGTACCGCCCCGGTACTACTCCGCGGCAGGAGGCTGGGTAGTACCGCTCGAGCGGTAGTACCGGGGAGCAGGGATGGTAGTACCGCTTATAAGCGGTAGTACCGCCCAGACCCCGCGGTAGTACCGCGCAGGCGAGAGCAAGCAAGATCAAGTCAAAATGGTGGCTTATGCAATTTAGAGAGGTTGTAGATGAGATGGCTTGGGTTGGAGACTCGAAACACCAGCAAATGGGAAGAGACACTCCAAGTTCAAAAAGAGAGAAAAAGGAGAGCAAACTTGGAATGACTCAAAGCAAAAAACAAAGACTTAATGAAAGAAAACTCTCAAAGAGAGGGCGATGGCCGAAGCCACCTATGTTTGAGTCAATTGGTATGGCACCGCGAAGATTTTAACCTTGGGCCCATGACTAAAACTCATCTTTGAAGCACATGAACCATCAAAAAATGGCTAAAGTGAAAGACTTGATCAATTTATGCATAATGGGGGGAAGGAGAGTTCATTGAGAGAACAACACTCCCCCTATGTCCATGTCTACATCTAGAACAAGATAATCATGATGAGTGTGGTGGGGTGTGACGAGATTCAAGACACGTTGCTCGAATCAATGATATTTAGCTCATGCCTTAACTCGCAAAATCTTGCTTCATCCAATGGCTTCGTGAAAATATCCGCTAGTTGCTCTTGAGTTCCAACATGAATAATATCAATCTCTCCACGCTTTACGTGATCCCGGATGAAATGATGACGAATCTCAATGTGCTTCGTCTTGCTATGTTGCACCGGATTGTAGGAGATCTTGATTGCACTTTCATTGTCACAGAAAAGAGGCACTTTGTCACAAGTGACACCGTAATCCTTTAAAGTTTGCCTCATCCATAACAATTGTGCACAACAACTTGCGGCAGCTACATACTCGGCCTCGGTGGTGGAGAGAGACACACAATTTTGCTTCTTCAAAGACCAACTCACCAAAGAGCGACCAAGGAATTGACACCCTCCGGAGGTTGACTTCCTATCCACACGGTCTCCCGCCCAATCCGAGTCCGAATAACCCATGAGATCAAAGCTTGCTCCTTTGGGGTACCATAAGCCAAAGTTTGGGGTATGAGCCAAATATCGAAAAATTCGCTTGACCGCCACAAAGTGACTTTCCTTAGGCGCGGCTTGAAACCGTGCACACATTCCCACACTCAACATGATATCCGGCCTAGATGCACAAAGGTAAAGCAAGGAGCCAATCATGGAACGATATACCTTTTGATCCACCGCTTTACCATTGGGATCAATGTCGAGTTGGCACTTGGTAGGCATTGGAGTCTTGGCCGGTTTGACATCTTCTAGCTTGAATCTCTTGAGCATGTCTTGGGTGTATTTGGCTTGGTTGATGAAGGTTCCTTCTCTTCTTTGCTTTACTTTGAACCCAAGAAAGAACTTCAACTCTCCCATCATAGACATCTCAAACTTCTCGGTCATGAGTGCGGCAAACTCATCATTGAAAGCTTTGTTAGGAGAACCAAAGATAATATCATCAACATATAGTTGGCATATGAACAAATCCCCTTTAACCCTCTTAGTAAAAAGAGTGGGATCGATTTTCCCAATTTTAAACCCACGGTCTTGTAACAACTCGGTAAGGTGCTCATACCACGCACGTGGGGCTTGTTTAAGGCCATAGAGTGCCTTATCGAGTTTGTATACATGATTGGGGAACTTGGGATCCTCGAACCCCGGGGGTTGTTTGACATATACCAACTTATTAAGGGGACCATTAAGAAATGCACTCTTCACATCCATTTGTTGCAATTTAAAATCATAATGAGAAGCATATGCAAGCAACATACGAATAGATTCAAGACGAGCAACAGGAGCAAAGGTTTCACCGTAGTCGATACCCTCGACTTGGTAGTAGCCTTGTGCCTCCAATCTTGCCTTGTTTCGAGTGACAACACCGTTCGTATCTTGCTTGTTCTTGAAGATCCATTTGGTTCCAATGACATTATGATTCTCCGTTGGCCTTGGCACCAATGTCCACACTTTGTTGCGCTCGAAGTTGTTGAGTTCATCATGCATGGCTTCAAGCCAATCCGTGTCCTCGAGCGCCTCATGTACCTTTTGAGGTTCAACACAAGAAACAAACGCGTAATGCTCACAAAAGTTTGTTAATTGTCTACGAGTGGTTACCCCTTTTTTCAAGCTTCCATAAACATTCTCCAAGACATGTTGTTGATGCTTGAGTTTAGAAGCAATCTTGGCGGCACGATGCTCCAATAGCTCCTCCGAAGTCACTTGAGGAGGGTCATCTTGAACATCTTGAGCGTCATCTTGAGCTTGCTCTTGATCATGAGCTTGCCCTTGATCTTGAACTTGCTCGGTGTCGTGATCTTAATCTTGGGCATCATTTGGTGCATCACCATCATCTTGAGATTGATCTTGCCCTTGATCTTGATCACTTGGTTGAGGGCCTTCGGTTTGTTCTTCGGAAGCGTGTGGGTCAATGGTTGGTGATGGCTTCACTTGCGTAGAGCATTGTCCTTCTCCTTCGGCCACAAGGGGTTCCTCAATGGGGAGTATTTGACCAATCCCCATTCTTCTTATGGCTTGGGGAGGCATTTCATCACCTACATCACAAAGACCACTTTGCTCCACTTGGGAGCCATTATTTTCATCAAACTCTACGTTACACGTCTCCTCAATGAGTCCGTTGGACTTGTTGAGGACACGGTAAGCATGAGAGTTTGTAGCATAACCAACAAATATGCCCTCTTGAGCTCTAGATTCGAATTTAGACAAACGAGTACCTTTCTTGAGAATGAAACACTTACATCCGAACACCCGGAAGTACTTGAGGTTGGGCTTGTTACCAGTAAGTATCTCATATGGAGTCTTGTTCAAGCCTTTGCGGAGGTAGAGTCGATTGGATGCATGACATGCGGTGTTGATGGCTTCGTCCCAAAAGTTGTACGGCGACTTGAATTCCGCCATCATGGTCCTTGCCGCGTCCATCAACGTCTGGTTCTTCCTCTTCGCTACACCATTTTGTTGAGGGGTATATGGTGCGGCGTATTGATGCTTGATCCCCTCATCACTAGGAAACTCATCCAAGGTGTAGTTCTTGAACTCGGTACCGTTGTCACTTCTAATCATCAATATCTTTGCCTCATGTTGACGTTGAGCTTCATTGGCAAAGTCGATGACGGTTTATTGGGTCTCGCTCTTCCTCTTGAAGAAATATACCCAAGTGTATCTCGAATAGTCATCCACAATCACCAAGCAATACTTTCTTCCCCCAAGACTATCAAAGGATGGAGGTCCAAAGAGATCCATGTGAAGGAGCTCCAAGGGCCTCTTCGAGTAGATGATAGTCGTGGGTCGGTGAGCCGTCTCATGTAGCTTTCCTTCGATACAGGCACTGCAAGCATGATCTTTGGCAAAACTCACATTTGTTAGTCCACGAACGTGATCCCCTTGAGGAGACTTTGCAAAGATCTCATATTGACATGGGCTAGTCGGCGATGCCAAAGCCACCCCACATCAACTTTAGCCATTTGCCACAACTTCCTTTTGATTGCTCAAAAGTTCGTTGAGGTTCTTCTAACCTTGTATGCAAGTCACTAGACCTTTCTCGAGTTGCTCTATCAACTTGGCATTCTCCTCCACAAGATGCTCATGCTCACAACAAGGGTTAGTAGCAATGGCATTATCAATTAAAACGAACGGAGGACAAGTGGCTATTTTCGTTGTTAGCTTCACTTGGAGTTGATCATGAGACTCTTTGAGAGAGCCATGAGCACTCTTCAAAACCTTGTGGGCTTTGTCAAGTAGCTCAAACTCCTCCTTGAGTCTAGCATGGCCAACTCCAAGGTCAACCTTGTCGGATTTGAGCATACGAGTAAGAACTTGAGCATGTTCAAGATCTTTCTTTAGTTGAGCAAGGTCAACGTTGTGTGACTCCTTAAGAGCCAAACGAAGACCTCGCTCTTCCTCAAGAGCAATGGAAAGATCCGCAATCTCATCGGCATAATCACGACTATGGCCTTGCAAATTAGTGATAGTCTCTTCGTGGGACTCAATGATATCATTGGCCTCACCCAATTGTTTCAAGAGAGCAACAAAGTGCTTCTTGGTCTTACCGTTGAGCTTACTCAAGAACTTATCAAACTCGTTCTCATCAACCTTTACCATCTCACTATCATCCACACAATCCAACAATGAAGGAGTAGTAGTGGTAGTGGTTTTGATGTTGGAGGTTACCTTGTTGATACCTTTGGCCATGAGGCACTTGGCGATGATGTTTTCATTGGGGGCGCCGAAGAGAGACACCATGGTTGGGGAAGAGGTGGCAATGGCCACGGTAGCCGTTGCTAACACTTCACCACTTGTATCATCATCATCATCATCGGAGTTGTACTCTTCTTGTGCCACCAAGCCCTTTGGAGGTGCCTTCTTGTTGAAATTGTTCTTGTTGGGGAAGGACTTGGCCTTGTCTTTGCGGATGAGCTTGCCACCATTGTCCTCCCTCTTTTCATACGGACAATCCGCCACAAAGTGACTCACATTGCCACAATTGTAGCAAGTCCTTACTCGTTGCTTGCCCTTTGAGTTGTTCTTGGAAGAGTTGGGCCTTGTGTTTCTCTTGTTGCCCCAAAATTGGCTTGACGTAAGAGCCATGTGCTCGTGGTAAGCATACTTGGTGTCTTCGGGGCAACTCTCTTCTTCTTCCTCTTCTTCTTCTTCCGGAATACCCTTGGCCTTCAAAGCAAGGTTGGGTGAGCCTTTCTTTGACCGGACACGAGCTAGAGCATTGTCGGCGGTCTTGTTCATGATGTTCATGGCAATAAACTCATCCAACACTTCACTTGAAGACAATGTGTGAAAGTCCGGTCGTTGACGGATCACGAAGGACATTGCCTTGTTAAATGGCATGATGGCCTTGAGAAACTTGCGCTTGATCCAATTATCATCTGTATCCTTGCTCCCATGATCTTGAAGAGCGACCGCAAGAGTTGTCAATCTACGGTAGAGATCCCGAGGATCCTCATCTTCATTCATCACAAACTCATCGGCCTCATCAAGCACCACTTCAAAGTTGGACCGTTGAATGCTTGAGCTCCCCTTGTACAAGGATATAATGTGTTTCCAACAATCCTTTGCACGGGAGAAGGGGCGCAAGTGAGCTAGATCTTCGAAAGGCACTGCGAATTGGAGGATGAACAATGCAGAGTGATTGTATTGATTGTCCGCCTCTTCTCTTGGAGTGAGGTTGCTTGGGTCATGTGGGTAGAAGCCTTGCTCGATGATTCTCCAGAGATTTGTTGAGCTGTGATTCAAATGAGACTTGATACGAAAAACCCAATTAGCAAAATCACCCTTCAGAAGCTTAGGAGGAGGACCAAGGTTGTTAATATGCGGTGTAAGGACCGGTTCTCCATAGACCGGGGGAGGGGAAACCGAGGCATAGGTTCCCGTCCCATTCTTACCATGAGGGGAAGAGGTTTGAGTGTCTTTAGCTGCTTCCTTACTGGAATTGGCCTCCGACACCGATGCGGTGGGATTAACCACAAGCAAAGGATCGGGAGTAGACTTCAACCCCTCAAGGAGTTCTTTAAGCATGGACTTGACCTCGGCCGTCATAGACGTCTTAAGTGAAGCCATAGCTTCATTTAAGTCGTCTCGGGTGACCGAGTTCAACTCCATGGCCTCGGGCACTTCCTCATCCCGTTCCCCGTCGTCAACCATACTCTTCGGGTGGTGAAACCCTGGTGAAACCCTTAATAAAGACCAATTGAAAGGATCGATATGGTTGACTAGAGGGGGGGGTGAATAGGCAACTACCAATTTTTAGCTTTTCTTAACAAATTAGGGTTAGCAACAAATTAGGTTGTCTAGATGTGCAACTAGGTGAGCAACCTATATGATGCTAACAATCACAACACAAGTAAGCAAGCAAGCACAAGGTACAAAACAAGTAAAGCTTGCACAAAGTAAAGGTAAGAATTAATCACAAGTGGAGCCGGTGAAGACGAGGATGTGTTTCCGAAGTTCCTTCCCTTTGAGAGAAAGTACGTCTCCGTTGGAACGGTGTGGAAGCACAATGCTCCCCAAGAAGCCACTAGGGCCACCGTATTCTCCTCACGCCCTCACACAATGCGAGGTGCCGTGATTCCACTAGTAGTGCCCTTAAAGGCGGCGACCGAACCTTTACAAACAAGGTTGGGGGCAATCTCCACAACTTAATTGGAGGCTCCCAACACCATCACGGAGCTTCACCACAATGGAATGTGGCTTCGAGGTGACCTCAACCGTCTAGGGTGCTCAAACACCCAAGAGTAACAAGATCCGTAAGGGATTAGTGGGGGGAATCAAATTTCTCTTGGTGGAAGTGTAGATCAGGGCCTTCTCAACCAATCCCTAAAGAATCAACAAGTTTGATTGGCTAGGGAGAGAGATCAGGTGAAAATGAGCTTTTGGAGCAACAATGGAGCTTGGAGAGGAAGAGGTGGTCTTCTTGGGGAAGAAGACCCCTTTATATAATGGGGGGGGGGGGGGGGGGGACAAAACCAACCGTTACCCAGTTTTCAGCCCGCACAGAGCGGTACTACTGCTCACGAGAGCGGTACTGCCGCTCTGGCGGTAGTGCACAAAGTGCAGTGCAAAAGAGCGCGGTAGTGCCGCCGGAGCGATACTACTGCTCTCCCCAGCGGTACTACCACTGGGGTTGCAGCACAGGACACTCGGAGAGCAGAGCAGGACAGGGGGGAGCGGTACTGCCGCACCAGCGGTACTACCGCTGCGAACAGCGGTACTACCGCCTACGCGCGGTACTGCCGCTTGGCACTGCCGCTCTACTACCGCTGTCAAATAGAGGAGGGCACGGAGAGCAGCGCCGCGAGCGGAAGTGGCAGCGGTGGTAGGCGCGGTACTACCGCTTACAAGCGGTACTACCGCTCCTACTGCCGCTGCTACTGCCGCTTGCTCGGTTGGGTTAAAAAGGGGTCAGCGGTAGTATGCCAGTGGGACCACCGCTGGACTACCGCTGAACCCGACACGAAAAATCGTGTCCCGAATCAAGGCGGTAGTACGAGCGGTACTCGGAGCGGCACTACCGCTTATAAGCGGTACTACCGCTTCCAGCCGCGGTACTACCGCTGGCAGCTCTCTGAGCACTCCTAGGTACCGGAAAGCGAAACCCCGAATAGGCGGAAAGAAACGAAGGGTGCAAATGAAAGAGTGTACGTGTTGATTCCACCCAAACCTTTCCGAAGCGGATCCCCTCTTAATAGTACGGTATTTCCTACGACTCAAGTCCACCGAAAATGAAACGAAGGAAAATAAACCGTCTTCACTCTAACACATCGAGGGGCATCAATCGTCTTGTGCCAAATGATGGAGTATCTGAAATGCTCAATGCACACGATTAGTCCGCAAAAGCATTGTCATCAATCACCAAAACCACTAAGGGAGAAATATGCCCTAACATCTTGGAGTTTGCGCATGTAGAATGTAAAATCATGAAACAATGAATATTGACCCTGCAAATTGGTTGATTCAGTTCTTCTGCATTTCCATGAGTGCATAAAACTAAAAGCAAAATAACCTGACAAGTTCTTGTAGATAAATGCACTATCATTGTCTTGAGCGTTAGAAAAACTAAATAAGATGCTTTAGTGGGTTTCAAAGGTGGTCACGTGTCTGTGCTTTTTGGAACACAAGCTCGTAATCGACGATGCCAGAAAAAAAAATCATCATTCTATTCAGGATTTGCTACTTGGAGTGCTTGGTTTAGGTCAAATGAGATGCACATCCTTCAGAGTTGTAACGCGGCGGGCATCAACTCTCTTGCGCATCATATTAAGCACAAGCCAAAAAAATAAGCATGAGAGAAGAGAGGAAAGTAAAATCCGGACAAGTTGAATTAATTTTAAAGGCTTGTGCATCAGATTAATACTATAAACTCCATATACCAAGCATCATGCTTAAACCACAGTCACAGACTCACAGTGACTACTTACAACAGCTTAGCATTAGAACATTGTATGCAATAACCCATTAATGTTAGAATCAGTGTAAGGAACAGAAAATCACATCAATTACCATAAAAGATTACATTTGTTAAGTGCAATGTCTGAACTGATAGCAGCATATGATTATTCAAGGGCGACATCACTTTGCTAAACGGAAATTGTAAGTGATAGAGAAAAATAAGTATCGCAAATATGAATGGAACTATGCTACAACAAAACAAATGAAGCAAAAGCAAAGACTGTTTATGAGCTAGTTCATTTTGATTGAAACTCATGAGGTTCGTTCATTTAGATTGAAACTCATGAGCTAGTTCATTACGTGCAGATATATTATCTTGAGAAACATTACACCTTTAAAAAAATAGACAGGACACCTTATATTGAAGTCAACAACAAAAGCTTGTGTTCTACTAAGTTCCTCTAGAGTTCTCCATTAACCTGAACATCATCAACCTAACATGGAAAAATAAAAATGTTACTGCCAGAGTTCATACTTCCATCTTGTGTGTCCTTTATACTTCTCTGCCATTGTATTCCTATGTGTAAACTATTTCCCAGGCTAATGAAAATAGTTCGGCGCCTTGTGCGCCACTTGTTTGTTCAAAAAAATAAATTCCAACAGGTTGGAACTTCAAAGGAAAGATCATGCGTATTGTTAGAAACAAACAAACAAACTATGGATTATGTGGTTGCAATTGCGGGAAAACTTACCTTTTTCTATACATAAAAACCATATAACTTTTTCTATTAATACATGGAGAAATGCAGGAAAATATCATATGAATGTATTCATTGCAAAATCATCGTTCTGGATCCTTTTTGAAATACAACAAAGGATCCATGTAAGAAGAAACCTGAAAACCAGATTATTGCATACAACCAATCAGCTAGCTTACTTTTTTTTGCATGGCTAACAACTTGAAAATCTTGCTACAGATGTAACAAGAAAAGAAATCTATTAGACATGATTTTGAAAAATCTTCTAACTGGTTAAACTTAAATGTCAAACGTATAGGGAAATATCAGAAGCCCAGGCTCATACCTTTTCTTTATCCTGGAAAGTCTAGCATACCAACTTTGACCACGTTGTTGTTTTTGTACCATAACCTCTTGCTCGGCCGGAAGAGCTGACCTCATGGAGGTTGGCGCCGTAGAGGTTGCACCTGTACATCATTAGAGTAGACCAACTCATAATTCACAATCAAGATGGTCCATTAATATCCCCTATTTGAAGTTGGTCTTACCAATTGAAAAAGAGGAATTCTGAGTCACATCGACTTTAACTTTGCTTGAAGCCTGTTTTCTTTTTAGCCGCGCAATCCGTTGCTTATTTAAGCATTCTGCCCTCTGTTCATTGGTTAGGCCGGCATACCAACTGTGGCTACTTCTTATTTTTCGGCCACCATTTACTTCTTCGAGATGATGACCAGTACTCGCAGGAGCTTGTAGATGTACTGATGTACATCCTGCAGGTGACAGACAATAGGAGTCTAGGAGATGAACTTATAAACAAGTACTAATTGGTCCACCAATACCATCGTATATGAAATGGATGAATATACCATCTGTATGTGTGTTGGTTATGTTGCTGAAAGCTGTACATTGCACAGACCCTATTGAAGAAGCATGTGTTTGTGCCATCGGCTCATGGGTAACACTATCCCGAGCTGCAGGAATCTTCTGTTGGCGGCTTACACGACGCCTCTCTAGGGGTGCTGATTCTTTCTCATCAGACATTTGGGCATACACAGAGTGACTGCAATTTTTTTCAGTTCCTTATCTGCATTCCCAATTGTAGATGAGTTTGTTAGGTCATTAAACGGAGAACGATGCCCTGACGGGAACAGAGGTGCATCTGGATTATGCTTGCCCATCTGCGTTTCATCAGCAGAAATGTTAAACAAGATAGATGAAGGAGCAGAAGCCCCGATCTTTTCCCAAAAATAAAGAATGAGAGTACATAGATTCAGATTAAGGAGCATTAACCAGAGGAAGGAGCATCAGCAATATGGAACCAAAGTAATGAATAACTTATGCTAAATTGGGAAGGGTCATTTGAAACCAAAGTATTGCACCTGATGTACTTGAGACAAATATCACAGAATCATGGAAGCTCGTCAGCAGCACCGTAAAGGCGTAAACCAACTGATAGAGAAGCAAAGGAGATGGTCAATCATTTAGGAGGCTGTAGCAATGATGGCTGAGATGGATTTTGAATTTGCTCTCACCGTAATTAAAGGCAGTTTCGGATGATCAGATTTCTGTATTCATTAACATGGCATACAGAAATTAGCAAAATCAATGAAAATGAAAGAAATTAGCAAAATCAATGTTAAATAGCATGGTATGTAAATCAATGGAATAGAAAACAATTCAGCTAATAATTATGACGTGCTCACTGTAGGTATGGTTGGTTGGAGCCTAATTTGCAGCAATGGTTAGGGCCTAATCTGACATAATTTGAAGCAACAAAGCACTGAATCTCCCTCAGATTACTATGAGTTACTAACCTTCAGATTGACCCTGTTCCTACGCCGGCCGGCTGGCATACGCAACGTGGGAGAGGCGGCAGGGCGGTGCGATGCAGACGAACTGCAAGCCCAGCACCGAGGGGAGGCAGGACCGTGCTGGCTTGCGGACAGCGGCGAGGATCGAGGGGAGGCAGGGCCGTGCTGCCTTGCGTACGGCGGCGAGGACCCAGGTGGGCGGCAGGGCCGTGCTGCCTTGCGTACGGCGTCGAGGACCGAGCGGCGGCAGGGCCGTGCTGCCTTGCGGATGACGGCGAGGACCGAGCGGCGGCAGGGCCGTGCTGCCTTGCGGACGTCAGCGAGGACCGAGGGGCGGCGGAGGGCGGAGGGTACCGGGGCTGGCGGCGGCGCGTACGGCGGTGAGCAACGGCTGGGCGGACGGCGTGCGAGGAGGGCGGCGGGGAGCGAGGGCGGGGATGGGTGGGCGAAGCCGTAGCCTGGTGAAGCGGCCGCGGGCGTTGGTGAAGCAGCCCGCAGGGACGACGTCGGCGGGCGGCCGCTGGCCGGCTGTCGGGCGGGGCGGCGCCGCAATCTGGTGAAGCGACTGCGTGGTCGTGGCGGCCGGGTCAAGGAGATGGACGGCAAGAGGAGGAGGGAAAGGAAGGTGTTGCCGCGCAGCGGCGCAGGAACGGAGGAGGAGCGGGCGGAGGTCGTGGTGCGGGCGGGCCGAGCAGTTTTTTTTAGGGAGTTAATTGCATGAAAGTACCATAATTGGAGCATTACGTGTAGATTGGTACCAACTTTCGTAATTTTTACATGTCAGACCCATATTTGGGACAGTCTGTTACAAAATAGTCTAAACCGCGTATAACAGTGTATTGACGGTGTATCCGACCGTTGGGGCCCGCCTGTCTGGTACTGACGTGGCATGTTCTTTTGCGAAAAAGACCCTTACTTTTTTTTTTCTCCTTCCTCCTCCCACTGACCCGCGGGCCCCGCCCGGGTCTTCTTCCTCCGTGGGCAATTGCTCAGGCAACCGCCATGGCCGCCGTGGACGCCGCGCCTGCCCCTGCCTCCCCTCGTAGGGCAGCACGGCCTGTGCTGGTGCGTGCGCCGTCCTTGAGCTGCACGGCCGCCGCCACCGCCGTGCGGGTCGTCCTGCGTAGCCGCGTACGGGTCATTACCGAGCCGCACGGGCGCCGCCTCTGTGCAGGTCGTCTCGCGCAGCCGCGCACACTACGCCGCCGCCCCCGCCCCACACGACACATCCACTGCTGCCGCCGGCTCCCTCCATCGCCGGCCCCGAGCTCCCCTGCCACCGCCGCCTCCCTCCGCCGCCCGTCTCCTCCGGCGCCCGCGCGCCCCTCTGTCGCCGGCCCCTCCACGCCGGCCCGTCGCCGGCCTCGACCTCCCCTGCCGCTCGTCTGCCGCTTCCCTGCCGCTCCCCGCCGCCTCCCTCCGCCGCCCGTCTCCTCCGGCGCCCGCGCGCCCCTCCGTCGCCGGCACCTCCGCACCGGCCCGTCGCCGGCCTCGAGCTCCCCTGCCACCCAAAGTGAGCTTGCCCGCTTCCCATCGGATCCTGCCTCTCCCTCGCCTGGAATCGCTCGCCGGAGCTCGCCAATTCCGGCGGCCCCTCCACGTCGCCCGAAGGCGAGCCCGACACCGCCGTGGTGCCCACCGGACCCGCCTCGGCCTCCTCTCCCCCGTCCGCCCGTCCTCCGTCGCCGGAGGTCACCGCAGCGCCGGATTCCGTCGCACCCGAGCCGCCACGCCGCCGGCCGCCTGCCAAAAAAAATGTGTGTAGCGTATAAAAAGTAAGGGTCTTTTTCGCAAAAGAACATGCCACGTCAGCACCTGACAGGCGGGCCCCAACGGTCGGATACACCGTCAATACACTGTTATACGCGGTTTAGACTATTTTGTAACAGACTGCCCCAAATATGGTACTGACATGTAAAAATTACGAAAGTTGGTACCAATCTGCACGTAATGCCCCAATTGTGGTACTTTCATGCAATTAACTCTTTCTTAGGAGAAGGGGTGGGCACGATTATTTTTTTTGAACAGGAGACGGGTCCAGAAGGACCCGGAACAACTTCATTAAAACATTCGCAATACAGTACAGCTGCAGAAGGACCCCAAAGAAATGCAAAATTACAACGGTGGGCACGATTAGTGGTAGGTTCTGTACGTGATAGAAGGGTTAGAGCATCTCCAACAGAGGCGCTAAATAAGCCGCGCGCTTGAAAAAACGGCTATTTAGCGCGCGCGCGACCGAAAAAGCATCTCCAACAGACGCGCTAAAACTGCGCGCGCGGTAAAAACTTTAGCACACGGGTGTGCGCGTGGGCTGCAAATTTGGGGCGCCGGATTGTGCGCGCGGGCTGCTGCAGGTGGGGCCACCGGATTGGCAGCCGTGTTTTTGTGCATCTAGAAAACCTTTTCGTCGCTCGCGCGCTATTTTGGCGCTGTAAAAGAATTATACCGCGCCGAGGCGAAGCTCGCCTGTTGGAGATGCTCTTAGGGGTTGATCGATATGGAGGGGTAGGTTGATCGGTGGGACTGGTGGCTTGCTAGCGTTAAACACAAAGAGACCGTGGACCATTAGATCGTGTGATTAGGCGGCTGAGATGATTTGGATCTGCCTTTTCTCGTGCTTTTATAGTGGTAGTAGATTAGCTAAAGCTAAAGTTTTAGTAGTACGAGTGCTCGGAGGGGAATCAACTTGAGCTATCAAGGTCGATGAGATGATGAGAGCTCGATCATCACTTGATTGCGCTTTAGGTTGCTTTTGTGCTGATCACAGGAGACACAACTCACTCTGTGCGTTCGGTTTATTCGGTTTGTGTGGTTCGGTAAATACGGTTTCTCGGTTTGTATGGTATTGATACTTCGGTAAATACGGTTTGAAATTAAAATACGGTTCGGTTTCGGTATATACCAAAATATTTCGGTATGGTTTCGGTACATACCAAAATAATCAAAGTTGACGCGAATTTGAAAATAAGGCAACAACTTTTTAGCTCTGGTTACATATTTCGGTGACTAAATATTTTGTACTACATGTTCAAACTTGACAGTAAAGGGCATCAGCATTCACAGCCAGTGGCGATTCTAGTAGGGAGGCTTCAATAGGCTGAAGCCTACCCTCCAAAATCCAATTTCAGTTAAATATACCATATGACAATTACATCAAGGTGCTTTACATGCAACAATTTCAGTATATTTGCTAATTAGGCTTAGTAAATTGATGTTTTGAGCCTACCCTCTACTATCACGCTAGATTCGCCACTGTTCACAGCCATCAGGGCCATCACATATTCACATATACGGGACAACAAAGGAAATAAAGGACCAAAACCAAGCTCACAGGGTTGTATGTACTACATGTTCAAGCTTGACAGTAAAGAGTAAAGAGCGTCAGCATTCATCCATCACTCCATAAGGGCCATCAGCCCATCACGCATGAAACAGAACATATGTCACTGCATCTAGTACACAAAGCATCAAGTACACAAGCATTTGTAGCAGATTTACAATCACTAGTTCAGTACAGAACATGTGCATAACTGTAGTTTTTCAGGTTGTGTAGTGCTTCCCTGCGGCAACTATTTACCAAAATATTCAGCAGCCTATTTGCTTCAGTCTTCATTCTTCAACAACTACCATGCCAGCCGCCTAATTACCAAAAGTAGCTTCAGCCTTCAACGATTCCCATCAGCCTAATTACCTAAAATAAAATAGTTTTGTTGCTTCGAGGACACATCAGTCAATGATAAAGAGATCCTCGTTCTCGCTTGAGGCTTGGAGATCTACAACCCCTACATGAAAAACACAATATAATGGTTAGTACTCAGTAATAACAAGGTGTGCTTCATGGTTTATGTGTCTACAAATAGTACCTTCTTCTAGTTTAGACAACTCCTCTAGATCGGCCTCGATGTTGATACGCTTACGACGCAGCCAATCTTGTGTACAAATCAAGGCTTGGAGTGTCATCGGAGTCAAGGAGCTTCGAAAGGCATCAAGAATACGCCCGCTAGTACTAAAAGCTGATTCGGAAGCAACGATTGAAATAGGAATTGCTAATATGTCGCGAGCTATTCTTGAAAGAATAGGAAAGCGCAATGAGTTGCATTTCCACCAATTGAGAACCTTGAATTCAGGACTATTTTCTTCTACATCTTCAGCTAAGTACTTGTATAATTCAGTTCTACGACTACCATCGCCAGTAGTTAGTTTCATCCTCTTGTTGTATAAATCCCTCATAAGCATGGTATCTGATTGTGGTGTTGAACTCTCACTGGCACAATCACTAGATGCAGGTTGTGGTGTTGATTCATTCACGCCATACAATATTTTGTATTCACCGAAAAGTGACACAAATGCTATGTGCAGAACTCCATATCATGTTACCTTTACTCACCCCATATTTCTGTTGGATCGTGTCCTTGAAGAAATCAGATTCCTTGGTCCTTGCATAAAAAGAGCAATCAAAGTTAGCATGTCATAACTCATAAGGGCAGGAGCTATATATTGAATTAGTAATAAGAATGAACAAATGAATATAAGATTTTTACCTAGGATCAAGAATAGCAGCAATAAATATGTATTTGTTCATTTTCTCTGGATCACCCGAATATTTATCATATTTGTCCTTCATCTTAACAGCCATGTTTTTGAACACTTCATCATCACCACAGATCACACGTTCACTCCACTTGTCTAGCAAGTAATTAATAGCAGCAACCTCTTCAAAGAATGTGTTGGAAGTGACGTAATTAGTGCTAGAAACCTTATTTGTCAGCACAAAGAAGTGTTGGAGGAACAATTTGAACTCAGTAGCATAAACCCAATCGTCATGAGTTGGAGGGCCTGTTTCTCCTTCAACCCCAAGCAAATCTAACTCTTCCTTATAAGAGGGATCTTGAAGTCGAAGTTGATCAAATGCCCTCTCAAATGTCACAGCTGTCTCCAACATTAGAAATGTAGAGTTCCATCTAGTGCATACATCAAGAGAGAGGTGTCCTTTGCTAGTTACCTTGCTGATTGTGACACATTTTTTAAAGCTAGTCATTCTTGCAGTTGAGCTTCTCACATATTTGACAGCATTTCGAATACGTTGGACATGATGAGACATTATCTTCAACCCATCTTGAACCACAAGATTAACAATATGAGCCACACACCTCATGTGAAGATATGAACCTTTCGCAATAGCTCCACCCCGATTTTTTAGAGAACTCTTCATGTATTGTAAACAAGTGTCATTTGATGATGCATTATCTACGGTAATACTGCACACTGTCTCAATTCCCCCACTCAATCACTAACTTATCAAGTGCTTTCCCAATAGCCTCCCCTTTGTGACTGTCTACCAAGATAAAGCTAATGATTTTCTTGTTAAGTTTCCAGTCACTATCAATGTAATGGGCAGTAAGAACCATGTAATTTTGAAGTTTAGCGGAGGTCCAGGTGTCAGTTGTGAGGCTCACTGTTTGATGAGAATCCATGAAGTATTTTTTTAGCTTTTTTTTCTCTGCTGCATAGAGGGCCATAATATCTCTATATACTGTAGTCCTAGATGGAATATGGAATCTAGGACAAGTTTTCATCATAAAATACCTTCCTTCTCAGAGAAAATGAATGGCAACTCATCCACAACAATCATCCGAGCAAAGGCTACCCTTACCTCTTCCTCATTGTATTGCCATGGAACTGGAATGACAGTACTACCATTAGCACTAAGTTGGAAGCTCAGTTCAGTCTGATTGGCCCGACTCCCCGACTTGATAATAGCATACTTCTTACAGATCTTAGCATGGTTGTTCAGACCAGACGTACCATTCCTCAATGAATTGACGCCCAATGTCGTTCCACAGTAGTTGCATGAAGCGCGGTCTGGCTCATCGGGAACCCTGGTGTAGTGGAGCCATATTGCTGCTCTTGAGGCTGCATGCTTCTTCACTTTCTTTCCAGTTTCAGTACAAGGATCCGGAGGAACCTCAAACATTTCGAACGGTTCACTACTTGGTGGAAGGCTAGGATCTGGTATGCCATGACTCTCAGCCATCTAATTATCTGAAGATGAACACAAAGTACAACACAACATCAATCCAACAGACCAACACAACATCAATCATTCAATCCAACAGACGAACACAACATCAATCGAGACTCAGCCATCTAAATATTTGTCTCAGTGATTGATTTCCTTATTACCTGCAGGGATGGAGGCTGCAGCGAGGGTCCGAACCGTCGAAGGTACCGGAGGGAGGAGCGGCGCTGGGGAGAGCCGGCGAGGGTACCGGAAGGAGGGACGAAGGCGTGGCGTCGGAGAAGCGGTGCTGCCGTGCTGTTCGCGCCGCCGCTGGCCGCTAGAACTGGAGGGAGGGCGGAGTAGTGGCGTCGGAGCGGAGCTCGTAGCAGCGCCGAACGCGCCGCCGGCCGTGGTGCCCGCTGCTCGACCGCTAGGGTTTGGCGCCAGCCGCCATCGCCTGTCGCCGCCACTCACTCTAGGTCGGGGACTGGAACTCTGGAAGGAATCGCTCACAGAGTCAGAGACAGAGGGGTCGGGGACTCGGGGTAGGTTCGTGCGGGGCTGGCGGGCTGTGGCCTGCGGGGTGCGGGCAGAGGTTGCGTTGGGCTAATGGGCTGGAACCTGGAAGTGCTCGCCTCGCCTCTTAGTCTCTTACTGAGTTACTGGGCATCTACTTATTCGGTTTATTCGGTAAAAACCAATTTTTTTTGGTTTTATACCGAAAAACCCGACCTCCAAATGGTTTTTAAATCCTATACCATACCAAAAACCATATAAACCAAAATTTAGGCTCGGTTTGGTTTTTTTCCGGTTCGGTTTCAAAATGCACAGAGTGAGACACAACGGTTGGATAAGCAATGACACCATCTCAAGCAAAGCCAAAAGTTAGGTGCACATGATCCAGATAAATTAGAAGAACATATGGCATGCCTTTACCTTCTATACCATGTCTAGAGTTTCTTGGTCTTTGCTAATCAACTTCATGCCATCCTCATTAACTTGCTCCTCATGCAAGAACCAGTAAACCTTCACTCTTCATGTCATCTCATACCCAAGTCCTCCACCACATCTCAATCGATAGAAAAGGGCCATGTTTCCGCGTCACAATAATGGAACAACTAAAATGTGCCATCAACAATATGAACGATTACTCCCAGACCCAGTAAAAAACTCCTCCATGATTAAGCTCCATATAGAAGCAATGTCTACTGAGCCCACGAGGGTTCAAGTCCTGGTGCTCGCATTTTTCTGGATTTATTTCGGGATTTTCGGCGATGCACGTTCAGTGGGACTAGTCGAGGCGCCTGTGGTGACTTCGTTAATCTCAAGATGATATGCCTGCTCAGTCTCTCGGTGGTGCTAATAGAGGTGAGTGTACGCATGTATATATGAGCGCATGCGTCTGTACTGTGTTCTAAAAGAAAGCAATGTCTACTCTCAGCTACAACGCACACGCCACAAGAAAATTTGGGATAAAAAATGCAATTCTTTAAACCACCGTTTCACCAGAAATTGACTAAAACGGCTAATCACAGTGTTGCACAAATTACTAATAATTTTTTACTATGTCGATGATGGATAACGCTTGCACTTCTTGGACAAAATAACATTTCACAAGAATCAAATGGTCATGACATTGTAAATGTACCCCCTCATTTCTTTTTACTTTGCATATAAATTCTGTCTGTTACAGAAAAAACAATCTCCACAATATAAAGTCAATACCATTAGATGCATCATGAAATTAATTTTCATATTGTATAATTTTATTTGTAAATGTTAACATTATTTTATATAGATTTAATCAAGCGAGTCTGCAACCCTCCGCTGCCTCTCTCAGGCTCTCAGATGTCGCCGCCGCCATTCCCACCACTTTATGCCCTACCTCATTCGTCCCATTCCCCGCCTCCTCCTCATTCGCTCCCTCTCCACTCACCTCCGAGACCACCGCTTCCTCCTGCGCTTCGCTGCCCTCGCCAAGGAGCTCTCCGACCAGCCCGCACCCTTGCCTCTCCCGTCCCGGCCGCAGTCCCCGCACCCCTACGACTACAACCGCCTCATGTCGGCGCATGCTGCGTTGGATGCTGTCGGCGGGGCCGGCGCCGGCGCCGACCGCGCCCTCCACCTGCTCGACGAAATGCGCAGCGTCCTCCAGCGCTGCCCAGACGCCGCCTGCTTCACCACAGTCGCGGCAGCGCTCTCAGCTGCCTCCCGCCCAGGCGCCGCCCTCGCCGTGCTAGAAGCGATGGCCGTGGACGGTGTCGCGCCCGACACCGTGGCATGCACGGTCCTGGTCGGGGTGTACGCCTGCCACCTGCGGCGGTTCGACGCCGCCTACGAGGTCGTGGGGTGGATGACGGAGAATGGTGTGGCCCCAGACGTCGTCACTTACTCGACTCTGATATGTGGGCTGTGCAGTGCCGGGCGGGTGGCTGAAGCTCTGGGCGTGCTGGACTTGATGCTGGAGGAAGGATGCCACCCGAATGCGCACACATATACACCTATCATGCACGCGTACTGCGCTACTGGGATGATTCATGAGGCCAAGAAGCTGTTGGACTCGATGATTGCTGCTGGATGTGCTCCAAGCACAGCTACTTACAACGTCTTGATTAAATCTCTTTGCAAGGCTGGAGCTTTTGAGGAAGTAGAGGTGCTTCTTGAGGAGAGCAGCTCAAAAGGGTGGACGCCGGATACAATCACATACAGCACTTACATGGACGGGCTATGCAGATCTGGTAGGGTGGATAAGAGCTTTGCATTGGTCGATAGGATGCTATCTAAGGGGTTGCATCCTAATGAGGTTACTCTGAATATCCTTCTTGATGGCGTTTGTCGCAGCTCAACTGCGTGGGCTGCGAAATGCCTTCTGGAGTGCAGTGCAGACATTGGATGGGATGCCAGTGTTGTCAACTATAACACCGTGATGAGGAGGCTTTGTGATGAGCGGAGATGGTTGGCTGTTGTCAAGCTGTTTACTGACATGTCGAAGAAGGGCATAGCTCCAAATAGCTGGACCTTCAACATCGTAGTCCACAGCCTCTGTAAACTTGGGAAGCTTCACAATGCGCTTTGCTTGATGGGGAGTGAAGGGTTTGTTGCCAGTGTTATCACATACAATACATTGATCCGTCATCTCAGTTTGTTGGGGAAATCTAACGAGGTCTACCTCTTGCTTCATGACATGATTGAAGAGGGCATTGCCCCCAATGAAACCACCTACATTCTTGTGATTGATTGTCTTTGTAGAGAGGAGAAATTCCTGGCTGCTCTTAGCTGTTTCTACCGATCACTAGAGGATGGTTTCTCTCCGTCTGTAGTTACAAGTATTGTACGAGGTCTCATTGTTGGTGGTAAGTTTGGCGAGTTGCATACTATGATTGGGTGGATTCTTGGACAAGGCTTTGCAATAGATGTGTACTTGTACCGAGTAGTGATCATTGCTTTTTGTAAGAAAGGATACTGTCAAGGCACAGAAATGTACAAAGTATGTCATATATTGGAAAGAATGCTCAGCTTGAGATGATTTTTCTCCAACAATTAACACGGAAGAAATTCCAGTTCTGTAGCTATATTGTACTTTCCAAGATCTCTATAAGATAGCCTTTTATAATTTTAGTGTCATCCTTTTTCCAGTTGCTGTTTATGTTGCTTTGTTTTCTTTATGAACAGAAACCTCTTATTTGTTTTTGTTTTGTAAGTTGGCTTGAAAGTATCAGTAGAAGTTCTGAATTGATGCACCCATTTGCCCAAGTTCGTTTGGTAGGAAATTTGTTTTGACATATCCAAACTTTTCAAGACTCCTGCAGCTTGCATTTTTAAGACATCATTGCATGTGTTAGTGAAGTTTGGAGCCCCTCCACGGCTATACTTGCAGATTGTTTCCAACGAGCAACAAGACTAGGTGCAGTGAGTTTCAAATACTGTCCTAGAGATGCTAATAGGGTCGCACATAATTTCGCTAGGCATGTTTATGATTCAAAATTTGTAATTAATTGGGACGGCGATCCGCCTAGTTTTATTCTCCCGGACATCATCTTTGATGTAACGGTGATCTGAAGTTAATAAAGTGCGCCCTAGGGCATTTTCAAAAAAAAAAAAAAAATTGAACTGATGGAAGGACTCGATTTGGCAGTGTTTGAGTTTTTCAAGTGCTCTGGGGCTCAAACCATAATCTTGCAGTAGTTCCAATTTTTCAAGTTCATCGTGGCAGCACATGCTAATGCAGTGATGCGACTGTTAATCGTGTATATTGTACATTCTGCTACATCCTGCATTTCGTTTTTGCTCTAACGTTTACAAGATCACCAAAAATCCAGAAACTTTACATTTTCTCAAGCAGGATGCATCCGACTGAACTCTCCTTCATTAGTGCCAACACTGGAATTGAACTTGCTTTCTACTGGTGTGTTCATGCGCGACTGACGCTTCGTCGCAACGGTGGGATTCTTCTCTTCTTCATCCACGGCAATAAGCTCGTACATGTCATCCTTCTGGAAGACCGGGTGCACATATGCATCCTTCAGGTATTCTCTCAAACTCATAGTTGGGTCATTTGCTCGTTGCAGTGTGTCCTTCACCATGGCTTCCTGCAAAACCAAACAGTAAGTGTATGCATAAAGGCTATCCTAGCTCAATATTTGAGACGCTATGGTGAAGATCTTAATGAAGGGTAAGTTTCAATCCTACCTGCAAGGGGAACTTTACATACGCTGGTTCAAACCGACCCTTGCAAACATAGTGGAACCATATGGTCAGGACAGGAAGAGGAAGGAGAGCGACAGTAGACTTCTCTGCTTCCTGTGTGCTCAGTAGTCCCAGTAGGAGGATTTGTGATACTATTAACGCGGCAATAAGTCGTGTTTGCACATCTGGCCAGAATAGTGCGCCACTCTCGTATTGCTGGTTATAGACATTAATGATCTTGCAGCGAAAGAAGCAGAAAATATATTAGTGGCCTAAGCTAGTAGAAGAAATGAAGAATGAAGGCTGCCTAGAATGCAGGGTATTTTAGTTTACTACATGAAACATCCAGTTGTTTACTAAGAATGGCATGAATAGTTATAACTTTATGAGCATAAATAGGTGTTTTATGCCGATATGAATGTGATGACAGCAAACATACTGGTGCAAGACCTCACAAAGAAGAACTAAAAACATACTGGTGAAAGAACAGAAAGATGATCTGACTTAAGAGCATGATTTGAACTCGAACACAGATTAGTACCTGGTGTCTGAACACAAGATAGGCAAGGCTGAAGAACACGATGATGAAAGGAAGAAGAATTGGTGTGACAACAGCATATACTAGTCCTAGCAGGAAGTAGAGTTGTATTCGTGGTTCAGTGGTGCCAAAATCCAAGCTCCCAGGATCCATGGCCTGCTGACGATCCTGCTCAGTTCTGACCAAGAAAGTGTTCTTTATGTGGAACATGACCAACGGCTTCAACCTAAGAACTTCAGCGGCGATACCGGCCCATCCATCAACCATTACATATGTGATGAAAAATGTTGCTTTCATGGGAATTGATTCTCCAACAGTCTCTGGAATTCTTGTCATGACAAAAGGAGAACGAATGGCAAAAGAATTAGGTGGCAGTAAACATTGGCCCCATTGTTATAATAGAATACCATTAATGCAAAAAAAGTAATTTCAAGATCTAGCCTACTTGTTAGCTGGCTGATGGATAAAAGTGTCGAGCTGTTGGAATGCTGTTCCAGTTATTACACTCCCCAAGAATACATTGACAAAAAGGAACATGAAGTATGTTGATGCGGTCCTCCTGTCCAATCCAGAGATTGATATATGACCTTCAATCTTGCTCATGGTCATTAGAAACATCGGGAGAAGTATAAGGAATATTTTTAATGCGATCCCTGGCAAGAAACCTTGTATAACTGACTTCAAAGAATTTCTGCAGGAAAATGCATTGATAATGAAATTGGATCCAGAAAGGCAATGTGTTCCGCACAAATACAATGTAGCCAATTTATGTAATTTGAGGTTTACTAAATTTATCAAAATTTCTTTCAGCACTTGATTGCTTAGCACAGAAACATATTTGGGAAACATTTTTATTAATCGGTATTTAGGTTTCTAGAGAGCAGAGCTGTATAACTTCTACCAATCAAGGTTTCCAGCACTGGAAAAATATAACTTGTTCCCTACCAAATAAATGGTAGAACATGGCTACTAACTTTATAACATGTTCAAATCTTACATTAATTTGAGGTTCTTGTTTTCCATGAGCTTTATAATATCTGTTCAATGTAGCAACTAGCAAGAAAAGGATATGTTATAAAATACTACAACTTTACACTATATAAAATGTTAAGATGCTGTTGTTAAATGATGTTACTCCCTCCATACCGGTGCATTAGTCACATTACGAAAATCAAATAATCCCAAAACTCTTAGGCGCGGTGCATTAACTACCCACCTTATTCCCTGTTTTTTGCCACGAAAAAAGAAATCAGCCAATAGGAGACGTGGGGCGTGTATGCATTCAATGACTTGAGACTACTTAGCACAACATGCAGTGGTCAATTCTCTGCATGCAATGGTATTAATTAGCAAATAAACATCAAGTTCTCTTGTTTTTCCCCACCCTGGTCGCGGTGCACAACCTAAGATGACTAATGCACCGGTACGGAGGGAGTAGGAATGGCTACAAATGAACTGCAAATGTTGGCCATCAGCAAAACTGCTCCATAATGCATATCATGCAAAGATCATCCGAGTCGGAGTATAGCATCACCGTGTCACTGGCATGTCGCCCCGTAGCCGTCTTGTAAGCCTAACATGTCATGGTAGTTTGAATTTTGTATATCTTATTGATGGAACCAAGCTAATTTATCGAATCAAAATGTGTACATGATAGCTCTTAGGACCTGAACTAATTAATCACAACCCAGTCGTTGCCTTAAATTGTTGAAGTGGTAGGATGGCAGGATTCAGAAGATGCTTCTTGCGAAAAACACACTGTAAACGCTCTTTTCTCTAATTTAAAATTCAACTATAAACTACTAGAAACAAAACTCACCTTTCTATTATGGGTTTCAAGAAAGGAAGCAGCCGCTCAATCTCATCTAGATTTGCCAAGGATTGGACAAATGCAATTGGTATCATGAAGAAAAAAGTGAGGAAGAATAGCGCAACGGCAATGATAAGCCTCCTAACCGAGAGCTCAACAAAAGGGATTGCGAGATTAGGCCAGTAAACATCACGAGGTTCCGGAGCCCACTCGGTTAGCCACACTGTTGGATTACTTGTCTGCTGTGTTTGAGCACAAACAGCAGCCCCCCACTGACTTTTGAAAGAAACAAATGCCGCCGGCATGATAGCATTAGGGTCACTCGTCACCTTTTGTCTCTCCTCCTCTTCCTGTAACACAAGTTAAGGACTATCAATATTGTCCAGTGTTGTGGACCATTCCTTCCAATGAAGCTAGTACCTGTTTACATAGCTCCTCAATTGCTGCCTTATAGTATTCTATAGCATCCACCTTTCGCCCCCAAAGACCCCAGAGTCCTGTCTATAAGAGATGTACGAGTCATATACCACTTGCCAGATTAAATCACACAGTGAAATAGCTTTGTTATAGATGAAAAGAAGCTTCAAGCGCATGCTTTGCATAGGAGAAAATCATACCTTCATAGTTGGCTTCTTTGCAGGATTATGAGCATGCTGATTTTCATAGTAGACCAGCCAGTTCTTCAAGCCTTTCTTCTTCTCAACCAAACCGGCAAGGGCGTTTGCATTGTATACAATCTGTTGATGACACACTCACCAAATTACTCCAAATGAGATCATAAAAAAGGAGCAACTGGAATTTTGGTAGAGACATGGTATCCCTTTTTCTAGAAGAGTAAACAAAAGCTTCTACTTCAGATGAAGAGTACAGAAAAGCTTCAATTTTCATTTTCTTGGTTCTCATTCATATTGTTGTATTCACCATAAACAATACCACAGTGGACAGCAGATCGGCAAAATTAAAACCTGATGACTGAGGTAATGATCCCGATGATTCACAGCAAAGAAGTGCTCAACATGTTCACTAACTGTTTCGTCTGGGTCCGGTGGTACATTTCTCACAAGTACCTAAATAAAGCAGGATAAGAGTGAAGAGTAGGAAACTTTACACAACACTAGTAAGTCTGCTAAAATAAGTTTAAACGCAACAAGTCTAAGAAGATGAAAATTTAACATTTAAATCTGATGATTTTTTTAATCTATTAGTTAAATTGGTATGAAGAATATTTCTTACCGTGAATTGATCAGGTCGACGACTCTGATTAGCAAGAAAGCGCAATCTCATAGTTGTTATAACCTTGTATTCATGAAACAACACGTAAAATGTCCAAAAGGTAAACACATAGGCCATTCCTATGTGTGCCCAAAACCTATGAAAACATTCGACAGTTCTTGTCAGCCAAAGCAAAGAGGTAGACAGTGAAAAACATAGACATTGCAAAAAAGGAAGTCCATAAGAGAAAATTTGTAGCTATATGAAGTCATTCAGTTTCAGTTACAGATACAAAACATGAGTTGTCTTTGTCTTGCTCCAAATATATGCAGCCTGCGTATGGTTTTTTTCCTGGAAGCACTTACAGTTCAGTATTATCTCTAAAGCACTGGCTTACTCCCAACTCTTAACATTGTAATTTCAACACTCTACAGCTAGGTATTTCTGTTTGTTAAGTACAAAAGTAAGTTACCGTAAGTTGCACCATAAGTCCTAACTAAATGGCTTCCTAGAGGTTTAAGCAAACAAAATAGTACTTTTTTTGAATGGAAAACTGTAGTGAGCCCTGACAGTAAAATTTTATGTAAAAGAGACATAATTACAAGAAGGAGCTGCATAAGGGAGTGTTAAGAAAAAAAATACTACGACAGAATCCTAAAAATTAACTGCGAAAAATGACAAGAACTATTCTCTGGAATAACCTTCACTAATGGACCTTTTTTGCAGGTAATCCTTATATGTGGAAGTAAGAACATGGCTAAGTTTCAAATGGTTCTGTTTGGTAAGTAATTGATCAACTTAAACCAGTTCAATTACCGATGGTTTCTGTTTAGCTATAAGCCATTTCTGCGTAAATATTTTGTGCCACTTTATTATGGATATAGAATATCTGAAAATAATACGATAGCTTTTGCGATCTTGGAACACTCCATAGACAACACACAACTCTTCAAAGAAACAACATGATCCATGCCTGTGCTGCAAGTAATACAACATATAGGTGGAGTAAACAAAACTATACCATTTTGAACCTTTTCCAAGATTCGATATCGAAAGCTTGTCAATTTCATCATAATTCAGACTCTTTTCATGTTCCAAAGTTCCACTAGTCCAATTAACAGGTACTAGGACAATGAATGCCAGCAAAGCAATTGGCACAAATATTTTTAAACTGTAAAGCAAGAAAGCAATGTGCCGTCAGTAAATGTAATTTGTTTGTCTGCCATCTCAAAAAACAGTCATGTTCTACACTAGCAGTCGAGAGCCCGAGGTAATCTTTTTGGGACTTGGAAGACATGAAGGCGAAAGCAAAAAATACAGTGATGTGAGAATTGAGAAAAATGAAAATTGATGCTGACCCAAGAAGGTAGATTCGGACATATACTGCGGCGTCTAGTCCTGCATGCTCAATTAGCTCTGGTTCTGGCATTTGTAGCGCCGCGGGCATCCAATTGAGAAAGCGCAGATACGTCGACAGGTCGGCGTTCACGAATTTGGAGAAGCCAGCTCCAATGTGCCTCGGGCTGCTCCTTGTCCCTTTGAGGTACCATTTTGGAAAGTATACCCGATCATTAATAGGTTGTATCCTCAGAATTGCAAACGCCAGAAGAAAACCCAATGCTGATGATATGTTTATTCCCGCAGCAACGGCGATTTCGTTGAGAGAACCCATCTGTCTGTCTCTAGAGAGACTCACTCCAGAACATGCTTCATCGAAGCGTAGTTAACTGCAAGGCTAAATATCTGTTGGTCAAGTTGAATAAAACCATGGTCATGATCATCAGCATTAGCAACTTAAATATCTTTGATAGAGGATGAACATCAAATCTTTGTGAGTAATTCTTCTGGACAACTTGGAAAGATTTCTGCAATTCATACCAGAATTCCATACCACAAAAACCAGTATGGTACAAAATGAAAACCTAGATATAGCCATATAGCAATAATTAACATGTGTTAAGCTTGTTAATGACAATATGGTTTTTTTTCCCAAGGAAAATGCATGTTAGGTGCAACATACACAAGAACGAATGGGATCCGAATAGATTTTCAATGACATGACATCGTTCGAGGATCTATGAAGCGGCACCCTAGAACATACTCCATTTTGGTTTGCCGAGAAATGCCTTGACGATATCGCCATGGGATGAATCAAAGGCACAGCCATGTATGCGACGGGGTAGAAGGGAATTACCTCCTAGGCACCCCTCACGGTTCTTCGCCGGACGACGCTTCCCGCGGCCGCGATCGGCGCGCCGGCCGGGGAAAAGGCCCGCGGGCAGAGACGGTAGGGATGTAGATTTGGACTTTGTCGGGTGACGGGGACGACGACGCCGGGCCGGGGCCGGTTCCCTCGTCTCGGCTGGCGCGCGCCTCCCTTTGTTTCCGGCTGCGGGCCGCGGCGGAATAACGATACGAAGGAGAGGGCCAGAGGGGTGGCGGTTTCCAACCGACGTTCTCGTCGGTTAAATTGCACTGTACCAGCTCAGAATTTTCCTTTTTTGTAAACTCTGGACCAAATTTCATGCACTGTACTTACCATTTATATTAGACTACTTATGTCTCCTGAATTCAACTAGTATGTTAGATTCCAAATCCCAATTTTTAAAGGAAAAACTGAATTTGATTCTACAGCATTTTAACTTTAATTTTTTTTTTCTTCGTGAATACGCAAAAACTTGCGTATCTTTGATTGATAGAAGAGTTGAAGTGAGTACAGAAAGGGAGGGAATGGGGGTACATTGCATGTCACAACCATAAGATGGCGTAAACATGGTGTCCGGAGCATAGAGACATGGGATGCTCGGCCCAAACAGAGGCTACACCACAACACTGAACTACCCTGTCCAAGAGAAACAATCCAAATCACGACGATGTCCCAAAAATCAAAATTCAGTACCACACACGCGACGAGCAAGCAAGACGACACCAAAAAATATTGTCACATGGAAACGAGAATTATTCATTCTCTTGATTTTGGCATTTAAATTTTGAACCTCGTGTTCACACAGGGGCGGAGCCAGGCCCACAGCAGGCCCCGGGCCGCCTTCGAGTAGTGTCCCTGGATTTGGGCCTCACGTGTCAGGTAATCGTTACAGTCATTAAGGTGTTGAAATATATTGTCCGCCTCCCTCCACCAGTTCGGACTTTTGGATGAGTTGGCTGGAGCATGAATTCAATACAAAGCAGTAGGGCCTCACGCCCCGGGCCCATACCCTCAGGGCTTGGGTCCTGTCTCTGCCCCTCTTCACACATAAAAATTGACTCGATGTCAATTGGAGATTGACAACGTTTTGTTCACGTAGGGCAGGATCAAACAACACAACTATGTACACGCTTTCCTAAATTTTTATGTGTTTAAATTTTTATCGCCGCGTCACATAGTATGAATTTTCAAGGGAATTCCTTGAAATTCAATGGGCGATATCCACCACGGCGAGCAGGACCTTTGGGCTTATTGGCGGATCAATTCGTGCAAGTGGTCCCACATATTGTATAGGTATTTTTCGTAAAACTTTCTCTTCTTTTCAACCTTGTCTTCACACGATAACACAAAATTATCTGGAAATTTTGGAGATGACTGGTGCACAGAGGAGCGAGTTTATGTATTTTGGTGGGTCCAAGTGTGCATGTAGGTTCCACCTACAAATTCTATTTTCTAACTTATTGAGCCATTGAAGCAACGCCTCGAGCGTCGCTATGAGCGGACAATTCTAAAGATGTGGTAAGCTATGGTAAGAGTTCTTGCAGACCTTCCTATTATGGGGAAATGCATAGAAGATCAAATGGGAAGAGGAAAGGGAAATTCTACTGGTTTGATTGCTTGTGTGATCCTTTTGAAATTGATGGTGTGAGTTCGTTAAATGCTCGACAAGCCGCTAGATTAGCGGCACATAAATCATGTTCACCAACCGAGTTTGTTCAATGGTTGTAATGTAATTGGTTAATGGGAAAAAAACAGGCTGGGGCTCAAAAAAGTTTGGCGATGTGTTTGCTCCTGATTCAGAATTTATGATTTCAATTGTTGTGGGAGTAAACTTATTCTTGGAATTCAATTTCAATTTTTGAATCCTAGATCCAATCCATGAGAGCCAAAACGATGTTAGCATAACAAGTGGATGATGCAACACGCTGTTCTTATTGTAAAGATTGTTTTATTGTGAAATTGGTGGTTGTACAAAGAAAAAGATATGTGCAAGGTCGCAGTTTATCATAAATTGCACTTCCTGCTAAAATATTTGGCTATATATATCACCATGATTATCCAAGTTTAAGGTGCATCATATGTGTAAGACTAATACCTTTCTAATTCGTTAACAACATTACCTTTTTTTGAAATTAAATCTGGTTTATATTGAATCAATAGAACATCATATACAACCAGATATAGACTAAGTAAACCAACAGACACAAAAACGTCCGAGACTATGACTACGATTATTAGATAAACAACACTGCCCTTCAACGCACATCGAACTGTATTCTTCAAGCCCATCAGTCTCGAATTGATCGTATCAACACATGTTTCAACGCTATCTTCGTAGCTCCATAGACCTCACCTCCTTCTTTCACTTCCCATGGTCATCGCCGACTTTACTATGCCACTACTTCTATGACTTGCTTGTTGAGCACCTGAACTAACATTTAGTCAAATAAGGATTGTTAGACCCATCACCCACAACCATGTTTCGAGGCCTCTATGATTTTCTTTAACTAGCTAAATAGTCGTGTGTTGCTATGAAAATTAAATGCTCGTATATAGATATGGAAGCCTTTTTTTTTGCATGAGCTAGTTAAACTCTTGTGCAATTGTAGGCCCTAACTTTGTTGGAATAAAACAACATCATAAATATACATCAATCAAGTCAATTAATTAAAAGATCGTGATACATTTGCTGCAACGTAGGATGTATCATATTTGTAGTAGTTAATTTTTATTATTGATAATGTAAGAATTAATCTGTGAACGGACGACCGCCAACTTACGAATTTATAAGAGCAGAGATAAGGGATGTATTGTGAACCTGACATGAAAAAAAGACACATAGCTGCATGTGGTTGCGTCAAAGGTTTGACGCCATGAAGCACTTGTACACTTTGAAACTCTTTATGATAAAACACCATTTAAAACCACTCGAATACAACTGAACTCATTTGCACTTTTCATTTTCCGAAAATGGTGAATAGTTCGAATATAAAACATAAAAATGCCAAAACTTATGAAAGCTACCTATGGATCCCCACTATTCTCCCCCTGGCCTCTTTGGATCACAGAAATTTAGAAATGTAGAAAAAGAAAAAACGTAGGAATGAGATGCCATGTACTATGAATTACTACATGATGTCAAAACATATGAATTTTATAACATGTGCCTTTGGGCAGTGCACAGAAAAATGGACACAGAATTGTAGATGATTGATGAGAGAGAATAGAGAGATATAGTGTACTGAGCGAGATGGCGAGCTCGGCGCTGAGGCGATCTCTTCCACGGCGCGGTTCGCTCCGGCGCCTCCTCCCTTCCCACCCACCATCCGCCGCCACCACCTCGTTCCGTCGCTCCTTCCAGTCCGGTGAGCACCCCGAACCCCTATCTCATGTGCAGTATTTCCGGCACCTCTTGCCGCATCCGGACTTAGCTCACCCTTTCTGCACCAATTGAATCGAGTGGCGGGTACAGAGATCTAGGTTTAAAGCAAACCCGCCGTCTAGCTTCCTCGTGCTAAAATCCCTCGTCATTTTGTGACGGCGACATGTGTGACATCTGGGGAATTGCTGTTTAGAATGTTTCGGCGATCCTGTTTTTTCTTACATGCTTGTTTGCTCCAAATGTTGCTTCGCAGAAGAGGGCGTGGCGGGCGAGAGCACGGAGGACTTCGAAAAGCGGATGTTTGGAAACCAGAGGGAGCCAGATGACAACTCCTTCGGGAAGCTCGATGGGGTTGGGAACTCCTTCGGAAGAAGACATGGCACATGCTCTGGGATGGGTGCCTTCAGTCAGCAGGGTGAGATGGGTAACTTGTTTGGTGAGAGTAGTCATGGGATTATGGACAGTTTCGATTCCTTGAACGATGGCATGAACGAGAAGTTGGACGACGCGGCCCGCACCTTTCACATGACGGATGAGGTTGAGGATGAGGACTATGATTTCAGGCCAGATGTGAATTACAGGCGGGGCTCGACTTACAATGTCCGGGTAAGAGGGATATCTGTTCATTACTTCAGTTATTCAAGTATTTGAGGGCTCACAAATCCTTTGCGATCTTGAGATTTTGTTTACGCCATACAAGCATTCAGGAAGCGTCGCTAAATCTGTGAGCTAGATTTTGCGTAGTTTGTATATTTCCATGCAGCATAGTACTATTTTGTGGATAGATGACTGTCAAAAGTCAAAACAGAAAGAAAGTGCTCGTCTGATCCACTATTGCCTGAACAACTGTAACCACCAGAAGATAGTGTTTTATTATCATTTTAGCTTTCGAAATAACATTTATTATTTAAGCATGCAAGCATCAGTATGTTATCTACTGGAATGACACTCTTTTAACACCAGATTTTATTCAACTCTACTGCATGCAGGATCTTGATCTGACAAAACCTGCAGCCCCAAGGAATCCTCCTAGACCTCAGTTTGAAACATCTACAAAGGAAGTTTTAAGGAAAGCTGATTTTAGGGTGAGTACATTTGCCTGGTAACCTATGTAAACTGGCCACAGTTTTCGTTTAAAGTTTTGAGTACTTTGGCAGCTTGTAAACTCTAGAACTGTTAACCATAATAAAGTTCAGGAATACAATGACTGGTATGCCTCAAACGTCACTTCTTTCGTGAATGGTTGGAGCAAGTCATATGCTAGATGATGATAATGTTACATCCATGCTAATTTGTCCAAATATCTTGTGACACTACCCTAAGGTTGTTAGGGTTCTGACATTTTCTCTTGACGCTTTCTGTCGCCATATTTGAGTTTAGCAATCATTAACAAGTTCAGTATAGTTGAACTCACATGTTGCTTGTTATTCTGTTAGATTTGAGTTATTGCCTCACATTCTTCTAACTTTCTAAGATGATGTTTAGATGCCAATATTGGAACACAGCAAGTGTCAAAGCCAGATTAGGATGCTATGTACACATGGACCATATTATTCTCCCTATTTTTTTGTATTTCCGAAAACCACTCATGTGTTAGCACACAAACCCCTGCCTGCTTCAGATTAGTATTGCACGGCCACCTGCATTATAGAAGAAGAAACTGTAACCAATCAGCACAAATAACAACAACAACAACAACAACAACAAAGCCTTTAGTCCCAAACAAGTTGGGGTAGGCTAGAGGTGAAACCCATAAGATCTCGCGACCAACTCATGGTTTTGGCACATGGATAGCAAGCTTCCACGCACCCCTGTCCATGGCTAGTTCTTTGGTGATGCTCCAATCCTTCAGGTCTCTCTTTACGGACTCTTCCCATGTCAAGTTCGGTCTACCCCGGCCTCTTTTGACATTATCAGCACGCTTTAGCCGTCCGCTATGTACTGGGGCTTCTGGAGGCCTGCGCTGAATATGTCCAAACCATCTCAGACAATGTTGGACAAGCTTCTCTTCAATTGGCGCTACCCCAACTCTATCTCGTATATCATCATTCCGGATTCGGTCCTTCCTTGTGTGGCCACACATCCATCTCAACATGCGCATCTCCGCCACACCTAACTGTTGCACATGTCGCCTTTTAGTCGGCCAACACTCAGCGCCATACAACATTGCGGGTCGAACCGCCGTCCTATAGAACTTGCCTTTTAGCTTTTGTGGCACCCTCTTGTCACAGAGAATGCTAGAAGCTTGGCGCCACTTTATCCATCCGGCTTTAATTCGATGGTTCACATCTTCATCGATATCCCCATCCTTCTGCAACATTGACCCCAAATATCGAAAGGTGTCCTTCTGCGGCACCACCTGCCCATCAAGGCTAACATCCTCCTCCTCCTCGTGCCTAGTAGTACCGAAAGTGCACCTCATGTACTCGGTTTTAGTCCTACTAAGTCTAAAACCTTTCGATTCCAAAGTTTGCCTCCATAACTCCAACTTCCTGTTGACCCCCGTCCGACTCTCATCGACTAGCACCACATCGTCCGCAAAGAGCATACACCATGGGATATCTCCTTGTATATCCCTTGTGACCTCATCCATCACCAAGGCAAAAAGATAAGGGCTCAAAGCTGACCCTTGATGCAGTCCTATCTTAATCGGGAAGTCATCAGTGTCGCCATCACTTGTTCGAACACTTGTCACAACATTATCGTACATGTCCTTGATGAGGGTAATGTACTTTGCTGGGACTTTGTGTTTCTCCAAGGCCCACCACATAACATTCCGCGGTATCTTATCATAGGCCTTCTCCAAGTCAATGAACACCATATGCAGGTCCTTCTTTTGCTCCCTATATCTCTCCATAAGTTGTCGTACCAAGAAAATGGCTTCCATGGTCGACCTCCCAGGCATGAAACCAAACTGATTTTTGGTCACGCTTGTCATTCTTCTTAAGCGGTGCTCAATGACTCTTTCCCATAGCTTCATTGTATGGCTCATCAGTTTAATTCCACGGTAATTAGTACAACTCTGAACATCCCCCTTGTTCTTGAAGATTGGTACTAATATACTCCGTCTCCATTCTTCTGGCATCTTGTTTGCCCGAAAAATGAGGTTGAAAAGTTTGGTTAGCCATACTATCGCTATGTCCCCGAGGCCTCTCCACACCTCAATGGGGATACAATCAGGGCCCATCGCCTTGCCTCCTTTCATCCTCTTCAAAGCCTCCTTGACCTCCGACTCCTGGATTCGCCGCACAAAAAGCCTGCTAGTATCAGCAAAGGAGTCGTCCAGATCAATGGTAGAGCTCTCACTCTCCCCATTGAACAGCTTGTCAAAGTACTCCCGCCATCTATGCTTAATCTCCTCGTTCTTCACCAGGAGTTGATCTGCTCCGTCCTTGATGCACTTGATTTGGTCAACATCCCTCGTCTTCCTCTCTCGGATCTTGGCCATCTTATAGATGTCCCTTTCGCCTTCCTTCGTGTCTAACCGTTGGTAGAGGTCCTCATACGCCCGGCCCCTTGCTTCACTCACAGCTCGCTTTGCGGCCTTCTTTGCCATCTTGTACTTCTCTATGTTGTCTGCAGTCCTATCTAGATATAGGCGTCTAAAACACTCTTTCTTCTCCTTAATTGCCTTCTGGACATCATCGTTCCACCACCAGGTATCTTTAGCTTCTCTTCTACTTCCCCTGGACACTCCAAACTCCTCTGAGGCCACCTTACGAAGGCAAGTCGCCATCTTCATCCACATGTTGTCTACATCACCTCCTTCCTCCCAAGGGCCCTCCTTAATGACCCTCTCCTTGAACGCCTGAACTACCTCCCCCTTGAGCTTCCACCACTTCGTTCTAGCGACTTTGGCACGCTTGTCCCGCTGGACACGAATCCGAAAGCGGAGGTCAGCAACCACAAGCTTATGCTGAGGGACAACACTCTCTCCAGGTATCACCTTACAGTCTAGGCATGCACGCCTGTCTTCTCTTCTCGAGAGGATGAAATCAATCTGGCTAGAGTGTTGCCCACTACTGTAAGTCACTAGATGTGATTCTCTCTTCTTAAAGAGGGTGTTAGCTATGATCATGTTGTAGGCTAGCGCAAAGCTTAAGACATCTTCTCCTTCTTGGTTCCTGATGCCATAGCCAAAACCCCCATGCACCCCTTCAAAACCTGTGTTAGATGTGCCCACGTGGCCATTGAGGTCTCCTCCTATGAAGAGCCTCTCGCCAATCGGTACACTCCTAACCATGTCCTCTAGGCCTTCCCAGAACTCCCTCTTGGTGTTCTCATTGTGGCCTACTTGCGGGGCATACGCGCTGATAACGTTGAGAACTAAGTCCCCAACTACCAGCTTGACCAGGATAATCCGGTCCCCATGTCTCTTGACGTCTACCACTCCATCCTTGAGGCTCTTGCTGATCAAGATGCCTACTCCATTTCTGTTTGCAACCGTCCCCGTGTACCACAGCTTGAAGCCGGTACCCTCCACCTCCTTCGCCTTTTGTCCCCTCCATTTGGTCTCTTGGACGCAAAGGATATCAACGCCTCTCCTCACCGCGGTATCAACTACCTCCCGAAGCTTACCTGTCAGAGACCCTACGTTCCAGCTACCTAAGCGAATCCTCCTAGGCTCGGCTAGCTTCCTTACCCTTCGCACTTGTCGAGTCAAATGCGAAGACCCTTGCTCAATTTCCACTACACCCGGGCGCCGATGTAGCGCGCCACTAAGGATGCGACGACCCGATCCTCGCTCACTTGCCACCGTATCCAGATCAAGATACGGCGCGCCACCTGGGGGGTGACGGCCCGGCCCTTGCCCATTTTCCACCACACCCGGGTTCCGATGTGGCGCGTCGCTGAGAGGGTTACGCCCCAACGAAAATCTTTTGGGTTTCATCTCCATAAGAGTGGCTGAGTTTTGACGTTGGCTCGCCAAGCCTATCACAACCCTCCTCCTTTATCCGGGCTTGGGACCGGCTATGTTGAGACAACATAGGCGGAGTTCAATCAGCACAAATAAAAGTAGAATATTTTCAAGAGGAAGACCATATCACTAGGCAAGTTCTGCTAGCCAACCGAATCAATACAAACAAAACTGCAGCAACCATAGCCTGAATCTTCTCAAGCACAACAATGAACTTATTCCTCGCCAAACAAAAAATGAACTTGTTAAATCTTTGGTTTGTGTTGCCTAGAGCTTGCTCATCATGCTTGTTCTATTATTGATTTCTCCATCCCAAAATGCATATTGCTAAAACCTTCTTCAAGAACAAACACAATTGTTTTGTCCTGCATGTCATGTGCTTGGCAACAGGCACCATCCATACTTCCCCTACGGAAAACTTGTAAACACACATGCATCAACATCTACAAGCAGAACTTAAAAAGTAATAAATATTCGAACCTTGTCATGCATCAGGAATTAAATCTTCCTTTGCTGGTCACAACCAACAACATAACATTCTTGGAGAGTATGTAGAGGCCTCTCACGTAATGGAACTAGTCTGTTAGAATTGAGCTCGTGTGAGACGCTGAGATTGGTAATTGAGCTGAGGGTGTTGGCGGTCACAGGGCAAGTGACACATGCAAAAAATTTACACACTGTTGCAAAACATAGGGCATATTTTGATTGGATAGGAAATGGTTTTAACCGACAATTACTCCGTTAATATGTGGTTTGTGTGGTACAAAATTGCAATCATAAAGTACTTTTCAGTCAAATCTGATGACATTTCATTTGATTTGATTCAAAACCTTGTCTTAACCAATAAAAATAATCAGTAGTGGTTACGTTTTGCTAGAGGGAGTAATCAGTAATGGCATTGAAGCGACGATAATATGTAAATGTGGTAATGTTTTGGCTGGAAGTCTGCCACTTTGCTTAAGCAGTGTATGATTAAACTGCTTATCTTTTGGTGGTTTGCAACCTTTTTTTTAATAATTTACCTACTGCTAGACACCTTCATGCGTGGATACATGGTTTTCGAGAGACCAATTTTGATCTGCTTGATACATTTCGATATCTTGAGTTATTACAATTATCCTCAAGTTGCAGGCTCTGACCACATGGAATTGTTCCTTGCAGAATGTTAGATTCCTCGCCAACTTCATTACAGAAGCTGGCATTATCATCAAGAGGAATCAGGTAATAGGGTACTTTCCTGGCTTTTATATAAGATAAGAAAATATTGGGTGGAGAGATTCTTGTCTTCCTGATATATAATATAAATGCAGATCATGCTTTCTCAGATTGTTGTCAATAATGCATATTCTCTTTTGAAGGAGTGTCAGAGTTCAAGTAGCAACTGCGCTTCAATATTTTAAATGTTACTCTTGCAGTCTTACTAACAGAAGTGGGACGCTGGTTATTTGTGAATGTCCCCCTTCTTTCATAGTGCTGTTGCTGAGGTGTTCATGGTCATGCTTGTCGGACACAAACTTTTTCATGCTTAATCTTAAAGTAACCCAACTCTATAATTAAGGCGCCACATATAGCATCATCTCTCTTTGTCAATGCTCAGTGTGTAGTGTTTTTATCGTATTTTGTTTTACTATTACCTTGAGAGAGTACCTGCCTGCTTCTGAGGGTCAGTTTCATGGGCGTATCCATGTTCTTTATGAGGCACCTCCTTGCCTATTGTTTCTAACTTATTGATCTGCTCTCCAGACCAAGATAAGTGCGAAAGCTCAGCGCAAGGTGGCGAGAGAGATTAAAACAGCGCGTGCACTGGGGCTGATGCCTTTCACGACGATGGGCAAGAGGCCATTCATCTTTGGCAGAAGTGCGGAGGAGGATGCTTCAGAAGAGGAATATGGGTATGACTTCGTCCAGAAGGATGCTGGGCCTGAAGACACTGTTGGCGATGCTGTGCCCGATGTGGAGACTGCGTAAACAATCTGGAGTCGTTGGTCATTTATAGAAAAGTTCTCGCTTCTACTTGGTGCCTCGTGTTATGTATGTCACACTATTTTTCCTATCTAGTATGAATGCCTCTTGAGAATAATGGAAGCTTACGCCCCGCAAAACATGAAACTGTTGATAGTATTGACTTATGGATAAGCTATTCCTCATTTTCAGGTTGCTTTTCCCCATTTTTGTGGTTACAGCCTTAGGCATAATATCAAGCCCTTCTAAACAAGGCACCATTATGAATGTATAACAGTTCAGAACATTTTATAAGTTGTCAGTCATTGCATTTTTGGACATCCAATTTCTTTGTTCTACACGGCATAGCTCTGCATTTTATCGTGCACCGACTGTTTACCTTGTTCTTGGTCCAGTTCATGTACATACATGCATATACACCTTCTGTGCGATCCAGACAGTCTGCTCTGTATTTCAGTCAATTCCTGGATATAATACTAGTATAGGCTTTGGTCGTGTTCGCATTTACTTTAGCTAGCCATTCACTAGTTTGACATTGGTGTGGGATCTGCAGATCAATGTAGTTTCATGTGTTGGGAAACACTGATTGTGCCGAAGTGGATAATAGTGATTCATTTGTTTCATGTTCTCTCAACCACTTCCGTGCGGAGTTCCTAAATATCCGTGATCTATCTGTTTTCTTGCAGCACATGCACACCTTTTCTGTTGGACCGTCTATTTGTTGCTCCAAAAAGGTAAATGATTTAACAGAAAATATTGCATGTTGCAGAAACTATGGTTACTTGTCGATCTATGTTGGGGGCCAAGACGTGGTTGACATGGGGTCTGTATCAAGAGACAACATCATCGAGCATTTTTACGGTACCCTATACTGCTACAGGTGAAGGGAGCAGTATAACAAAATCCCACCATCGATTTCTCAGGGTAGAGAATAGATATTTCCTCAATTTAAATGTTACCGTGAAACATCTGCAGCCGTATCATGACACTCTGAATAGACGTCGCTGTGACCTCTAGCAGGTCGATGTTGCTGCCGCGTACTTGACCTGGCTGGAACCGCGGCCATGCCCCGGCCGACCTTGCTGCCGCATACTTGTATGGTAACACGTTCTCGCCGTCGCCGCTTGCCGTCGATGCGTTCTCTCCTCGACCTTGGCGGCGCATCCACAAGCACGACTGAAAAGGAACGCGCACAGACGGCCGTCGGGACTCTAGCTGACGGGCTGCGGCCTGCGGCCGTGATGAAAATGAAAGAGAATGAACGGGTTGAGTAGATCGAGACGATGCATCCGGCGTGCTAAATTTCTTTCTCCCTAAAACACCCTCAAGAAACGTATACTGTTGCCCGCTGAGTGGCCAGTGCAAGCGCTACCGCTGGGCCAGTCACAGCAGTATATATCGCTAACCGCCCTTGGATTTCGTGAATGGACGCTGCAAATTCATCACAGGGTACCATAAAAGAGCTCACATCATAAGCTTTCTCTGATTGTGCCTGATGCCATCTTCGGTGTTTATGATTCCTACATAAAATGAATGGTGCTCGTGACCTTTGAAGGTCCTCGGCCAAGTGGCCAGTTCCTTTTAATCTATGCCCAAAGCTTTCTTATTTCCAGCTTGAGCTTGTACTCAAGCTCTTCGTCGACATGCCTGAACCGTCGCATTTGGGGTCTCAAACATTCCGTTTCAATTGATCAATGCATGTGCTTGTATATAAAGTGCTTCAGGTGCAGATAAAGCGATTGATTGCTTGTTTGTGTTACAATTGATCAAGGCATATACTCCGTACTGCATATAATATATAGTCTCAGATATTACGTACAAAGTAGTAATAAAACAGTACAAAAAACATGATTCATGAGATATGAGTTGTGCATGCACTAGTATATCGAATTGATTGAGCTGGATACATGCCATGTGGTCACTAACGTGGTTAAAAGGTGATCGATATTATTGTAAGTCATAAAGACCAATAGCTGTTAAGAAAGAACAGAACTGAGAGTTGAAGGGGAGTCGTGTACTTGGAGAAGAGGGAGGTGTGAAGTTAAGGAGTTGGCTAGTGTTTTCAGTGCGGTCCAATGTCAGTTAAGAAAAGTAGGAGAAAGTTCACGTGGATCAATGCAAGCATGCGTTATGGAATGGCTAGATCGACTTCTATAAAAGCAATGGAGATGATACCAAAGGGGTTCCAAGATCCAGCAAGAAGTAGCTAGGTGGTGGTCGGCACCATATTATGTATGCTTCATGAGGGACATTCATCATTGCTCATTGGGTGTAGAAAAACACTCTCATATCTCTTTGTAGATACTGGGAATTAGAGGCATCGGGAATCTATTTACGCCAAGGTTAGGAGGTATAGCTTGAGGGTTAAGTAACTGTACTTGGGGATGATTGGGTCAGATCAGTAGGCACTACTCATGCAGAGGCCAGAAGCCTCTTCTACATTCTACGATTGGGTACCCGAGTTGATTTTATGTATCTAAAGCCTTGTCACGATTCCTTGATGTAACGACCCGTTGTCGCGGCGTTCGTGGGACGTGAGTAGCTGATACGATGATTTCTTGTGGAGGACAACCAACCTAAGTCCTAAGAGCATCTCCATCAGCTCGTCTATGTGGTCGTCTATAGTTCTTGGTCCAGTTCATGTACATGCTTACACACCCAATGCGTAATCTAGACAGTCTGCTTGTATATAGTTGAATTAATTCCTGGATATGATAGTATATGCTTGCATTTACTTTAGCTAGCCGTTCACTTGTTGGACATTGGTGTGTGTTCTGCAGATCAACTAGTTTGATGTGTTAGAAAATCCTGATAGTGAGATGGTGGATAATGGTGATCCATTGGTTTAAGTAGATCAATTTTCTCACCTCTTTCGTGCGGAATTCCTAAAATATCTGCGATCTATCTGGTTTCTTGCAGCCCATGCACACCATTTTTGTTGGACCATGTATTTGTTGTTAAGGAAATGATTTAACAGAAAACATTGGATGTTGTAGGAAATCTGGTGGCTTGTGGATCTATGTCTGAGGGCCCAGACATGGTTGACATGGAGTCTGTATCAAGAGAGAACCTCACAAGCGTTCTCTGATTGTGCCTGATGTCATCTTCAGTGTTTTTAGCTTTTTTTTTTCGAAAAGGAGGATGACGCCCGGCCTCTGCATGTGGACAATGCATGCAACCATTTTATTAATTATTCACAAAGACCTTACAAAGTAATACACCAGTAAGTCTGAAGCCATCATCTTGGCAACATCTATCGCTACTCCTATCCAGTTGATGAAGGGGTGCCGATAGTCTGAGCCGAATACCAAACAGACCTCGCACCAAAGCCGGAGGCCCCAACCAAGCCACTTGCCAGGTCTGGGGCACACACCGGTCCGGCACACTCTCTGAGTCTGCCGCCGCCGTCTTCCACCGATCCATCTTCAGAGCAGGTACTAACGCATCGACCATGCCAGGCCTGCTGTCGACGCCACCACGACGCCAGACAACACCACCTCCCTACGCACGTCCATCAAGACGCATCCGACACCGAGACTGCTGCACCATGCCGCCGGGACCCACCGTCATCGATGCGGTAGATGCCACGTTGCACCACCTCCTGATCCAGATCGCCTCCAATGCCAATCGAACAATGTTTTTTAGCTGATCTTCAGTGTATATGATTCCTAGTTAAAATGAATGGCACTTGCGGTATTATCAAGGTCCTTGGCAACTACAGTCGGGTGTAATCGCATAGAGGTGAACTCTGACAACATCGAGGTAATAGAGACAATGAAGAATGGAGGTCGCTCTTTCGGTCTATCGGCGGCAGTTTTTGATGATATATATCACCTTGCGTGTGATTTCCCGCATATTATTTTTGAGCATGCTCCTAGAGAGACTAATTGTGTTGCCCATGATTTAGCCAAACTAGCTAGAAGTAAGGTGTGTGTGGGGTGGATGGAAGATCCATCCGTAGAGATTGTTGATACTCTTGTAAAAGATACTATGATGATCACCTTCCAATAAAGAATACTTCGATGTCAAAAAAAAAAGGTCCTTGGTCAATTGCCCAGTTTCTTTTTATCTGTTCCCCTAGCTCTCTTATTTTCAGCTTGCTCCCGAGCTCTTCGACATGCCTGAACCGTCGCTTTTGAAGTCTTAAACATTCCGTTTCAACTGATCAATGCATGTGTTGTATGTAAAGTGCTTCAGGTGCAGATAAAGTGCTTGATTGCTTGTCTGCGTTACAATTGATCAAGGCATATACTCCGCACCGTATATAATATATGTTCTCAAATATACAAAACAGTACAGAAACTGCTTCAGGAGATATGAGTTGTGCAGACACTGGTGGATAAAATTGATGGAGCCAGATACATGCCATGTGGTTGTGATCGATATTATTGTACTAGGTCACAAAGACCATGATGGTTTCGAAGAAAAAAAGGAAGTACATAACTGAGACTACAAGTTTTAGGGTGGTTGGTGTTTTTAGAGGCCGTTCGTTCCTCTTGATCTAACGGTAGAGAAATAGATAGTACTAGGTAGTACTCACGAAAAAGTACCGGAAATTACTAATTTGTGTGGGGTCGGTACTAATGACAATGTGGGCTCGCTTCTTAATTGAGGGGCAATTTAGTCACCGTGAAATTATCCAGAGCGCGCCGCCCCTCTCCTCCAATGCAGAACCGCCGTCCAGGGGTCCTCTCCTCTTCCATTGCCATTAAACAACCGCAGCCCTCTCCTCCCTCTCCTCCTGCACTCCAAAACCACCGCCGCTCCTCTCCTCCCTCTCCTCCTGCATTCCAAAACCACCGCCGCTCCTCTCCCCTCCTCTTCTACATCCCCCCCCTATTCCATCCAAAGCCAAAACCTCGATGAAGGACGAGATCGTGCAGATCGCCGGCGGCGAGAAGTTCAACTTTGCCACGCACATGGAGGATGAGATCGTGCAGATCGCCGGCGGCGATGAGGTCAAGTTACGCATGCTGAGGGAGATCGTCTCTTGGTTTGACTACCCGCGGCAGTTAGCGGCGTTGATGCAGTCGATGCGCCCACATCTGATACAGAAAGAGAGGGATGCGATCAAAGGAGTTGCCGTGGATGGGTCCCTATTCTACATCCAGCACCTCCTCTAGGCCATGGAGCAGTCGGATTCCCCGAGGCCGGACGTGAGGATGAGGTGGTGGAACTATCGCTCCAAGATCGAGAAACCAGAGGAGCGAGAACCGAGCCTCCTCATGGTGCCACTTGTGGTCGTGCCATGGGACCCTGTGCCGGAGGAGTCTTCGTCGAGCAACCGCAGGAGGAGGAACAAATATGTGCCGACGTCGCTTCCCCGCCGTTCTCCACGGTTCCCTCGCCGTTCCACTCGTCTCATGGGGCGGCGGTCTGCGGCCGAGGAGTAGTAGGGGTATGAGTAAGCTTCTGCACTGCTAATCTTCCTTCTGCTCATGGTTATAGTCATGGTGATAGTGATGATAATAGTTCAAAGAGGGGACGCTAGATGTCATTGAATGGGGAAGGATGTCATTTTAATCTGAATAATTTGCATGAAGATTTGACTACATGCTTTGGGGGCTGGATTATGATGTATATGAACCCTAGGCAGAATTATGAACCCTAGGCAAAATTTGTAGTATTGTAGTGCTATAATTTGATGTATATGAACCCTAGGAAAAATTTGTAGTCTTTTAGTGCTAGATTTTGATGTATATGAACCCTAGGCAGAGTTATGTGTGTTAAGTTAACCGAATTTGTAAATTTAACTGAATTTTTTTAGTTAACTGAATTTGTCCCTTGACTACTGAATCAAACTTAATTTGGCTAATTAAGTTTCCAAAAAAAGATAAGAAAATTGGATTAATAGATTTCCAGTGGTAGACTCTGGGTAGACACTGAAATATTTCAGTACTGCAAGTTCAATAGACAGTTGTAGATTCTGAAATATTTCAGTAGTGCAGTTTCAGTACACACAGGTAGACACTGAAATATTTCAGTAGTGCAGTTTCAGTACACACAGGTAGACACTGAAATATTTCAGTAGTGCAGTTTCAGTACACACAGGTAGACACTGAACTATTTCAGCAGTGCAATTTCAGTAGTGCAATTTTGGCTAATGCACGTATCTACTAATGCATACCATATAAGTTAAATCCACATTATAGTAATGATATATGTCAAAGAAGCATCAATATGATTGTCAATGTTTATGCCATTGATGGTAGTATAACAAATCATCAAATAAGGCAACTTTCATCTTAGGCCACAATTTTTTGTTGCAAAATTTCAAACCGGGTAGTCAGACACACAAACGCTCCAAGCCACGTGGCCCTGGCCCACTGGTCATCCTTGATGCCTAGCCAACCCCAGTGTCCCTCTTGCAATTCCAGCCCTTCTGTCTTTTAGTCATTTTCGGAATATTCGTAATCTAGCATGTCCTAGGTTTCCCTTTTATGCAGTATATTGTTTTGTGCATTTGTGTGCAATTTCATATATGAACATATGCATGTTATATATAAATTGGGGTAGCAAAATCCAACTAATCCAATGGTGGTACTAATTTTGTCATTCGGATAAGTTTTGGTGCATGACATTTTGCATAACTTGGCATTTTGTCATTTTTGTTTGAATTAATCCATGCATCATATGGCCTAAGTTTGTACATGTGTTTGGGTCATTTTCATGCCTACTTCTTGTTAAAATTATTGACATGCCATGAAACACATGATAAGCTACTGACCCAAGCTAATATGAGGGTGGTTGATCTCTGTGTTCCTGTTAATATGATTATTAAAAATTTGCATGATTGGAATGTGTTGCAGAAAAACCAAGAAAAAAGAATGCGCATGACGGCGGACGTAAGAGAAGTTGAGCAGGTTGCGGGGGAGATCTTGAGATCTACTACGCATGGATGGAGGATAGGGGTGCCGACGCTGGTTTATCCTTGAGGCTGGACATGCTGAAAGCATCTGAAGACAATCTCTTGCTAGAGAAAAGCCTGTTCTGCTTTGTTTTTATGTCTTGTCTTTTTGGGTAATGTAATACGTAGTGCACTAAAAACTGGTTCTTGCCTGGCGCTTGTGCTGGGTTTATACTGTTTGCGTGAGCTGCTGGGTGGGTGGGAGGGATGGATCCTTTCCTGACAGCGGCGGTATCTATGCTTCTCTGAGTAGCTTATGTTTGTAGTCTTTTTAAAGTAGAGATTCTATTAACCAATGTCTTTTGAATCTCAGATCCTTGCAGTACTTAGCATATAAGTATTCTGTGAATTTCAGACATCTACTTTTAGTAGTATGAGAAATGCATTTTCATAAAATGTGGAACCAACAGCAAGTTAACATATCATCTCGAAAAAGCTTGAAAATCCATACAACATCAGAAAGCTACCAAACTTGGCATGGATGCTTTTCATGTTCATACAAGGCTGTAGAAAAAATTTGGTAACATTTGAAGCATGTAAAAAAAACCGTCCTTCAAGGCGGACCATTCCCTCCTACCCAAACGGCCTCCGATGAAGAAGGCCAAATTTTGGTCATCTTCAGAACGACACCAAATTATGCCAGCAAGTGGGCATGCTCACACCGGTATCCCACACAAAATTTGAAGCAATTTCGACAACGAACGCACGTTGCGTCACGTCCGGGAAGTATTATAGTGTTTTATCGTCGGGAAATAGCTAGAAAATCCATACAACATCAGAAAGCTACCAAACTTGGCATGGATGCTTCTCATGTTGATACAAGTGTCGGTACCAAAACCGGCAGATCTCGGGTAGGGGATCCGAACTGTAGGTCTAGGAATCAATGGGTAACAGGGAACATAGAGACAACGATTTACCCAGGTTCGGGCCCTCTCGAAGAGGTAATATCCTACGTCCTGCTAGATTGTATTGATGTGTTTGTATGAAGGTTGCAGAGTTGATCTACCTCGAGATCGGATGGGCTAAACCCTAGGCAATGGATATGATGATCCTCTATGGACTAAACCCTCTGGTTTATATAGACACCAGAGGGTCCTAGGGTTACATATAGTCGGTTACCATTAGGGGATAAACATGCCAGCCACGCCAATTATTCCTTGGAGGAGACGCCAAGTCTTCGGAGGTTTTCTTCTGATACACGGGGTCGCCCACAATCCGGCCTTCCATCGACGAGTAGAGAGCGGCCCACCAGCCCGGCCTACGAGAGATAGGCCGGCAGCCCGAGTACCCCCTAGTCCAGGACACCCTCAGTAGCCCCCGAACTAGTCTTCGAAGCCGAGGTAGGTGCCGAACATCAGCGGCTTTGTAGACTAGTTCCCTTTCTTTCGTGACACCGGTAACAGGCCTGTATCACTCTGAACTGTATTCTCAAGCGTTGCCCGGTCGTATATGCGCCGAACTATACCTCGGTAATGAAGTATACTAATAACTTAGCCCCGAAGGCTAGTTGCTTTGGTGTGAATAGTGTCCTCATCCGACAACTTTTACTGAAGGGTCACACCTTGCCACGACCGCGAGTTGGTTTATGAAAAACTCGATTCGCGGCTCGAGGCAGTTTTCATTGGCACGTCCCATCGATATGGAGATCATGTCATGTTTTCAAGGGACATGATCAATAATCCGCCTCACCCCACGCGTGTATAATGGCACGGTTACATGGGGAAATGGCGAGGACTGCGGCGCAGTAAAGGGACCGGGGGTTTTACAGCCCATTAAAGGGGCACAGCCTTCGTTCCTTTCGCACGCTCTCATTTCCCCCCTTCGCCATTGCCTTCCCCATCTTTCGAGCTCAAGCGCCCAGATCCGCTCTCCCTTCCAAGAACCTTTCCAGCCGCCCGTTCGATCTAGCAATGGCGGGCTCCGGGTCCAAAGGCAAGTGGGAGGCGTCCGTCATCACCGAGAGCGCCATCATGGAGTTGAAGGGCGCGGGATATCTCCCCGCCAACGTCGCCCACCGTGCTCCAGAGGCCGGCCAGGTTGTCCCCACGTCTCGGCAGGGCGAGAGGGTGGTGTTCATCCCCCACTTCCTCCGAGGTTTGGGCTTTCCCCTTCACCCCTTCGTCAGGGGTCTCATGTTCTTCTATGGGCTTGACTTCCACGATCTTGTGCCGAACTCCTTCCTCCACATCTCGGCCTTCATCATCATTTGTGAGGCTTTTCTCCGGGTCCGACCACACTTCGGCCTGTGGCTGAAGATCTTCAACGTCAAGCCGAAGATCGTCGACGGTCAGCAGGCGGACTGCGGGGGCGTGATGGTCAGCAAGCTCCCCCGAGTGGAGTGGCCAGAGGGTACCTTCATCGAGACCGTCAAGGTTTGGCAGAAGGAATGGTTCTACATCACCGAGCCAAGGAGCGCGGATTGGGGGGCGATTCCGGCCTTTCGATCCGGACGCCCTACGAGGCTGGTCTCATGGACCAAGAAGGGCCTCGACTGGGGAGTGAACAAGGAGGTGGCGCAGCTGCAGAGCCGGATCGCCAAGATGATAGAGCAGGGCGTCGAGGTGCCCAACGTGATCCAGATCATGCTCGGACGCCGAATCCTCCCATGCCAGGAGAGGGCCTCCCCCATGTGGGCCTACAAGTCCGAAGACCCGGCCACCGTGCGCAACTTCTTCCGCACCTCCCATGCTCAGCTGTGGAGGGCGCTATTCACGCCGCAGAAAGATTGGCCGGCCGAGGAGGAAGACATCGGACTCAATGCCGCAAATCCCCCATGGGAGGTATGAATGATTTTGTACTTATAACCGAACGGTTCCCCTTTGATAAGGTAGTTAGCCCTTTCACTTCCCGTCCACAGAACTGGCTGAAGAAGGCCGAGCGGATCAACAGTCCGGCGCCACTGCCAGAGGGGCCCAAGACACCCCTGCTGACGGCCATGTTGGCCGTGGAGCCATACGAGGCGCCGGAGAGGAAGGAAAAGAAGAAGGATCAGAAGAAGGAGGCCAGAGAGGGCCTTTGTCCCCGAGGACCCCCGGACACTAGATCTGGGGACACCCATGCTCCCTCCGCACAGGAGGAGGAGAAGGAGCAGGGAGAAGGGGAGGAAGATGATTCCTCCCGAACAGGGAAAAGGGGGGCGTCCGAAGACATCGAGGAGGAGCCGCTTCGCCCTCCCCTCAAGAGAGCATGCAGGGCCAAGGTGGCCCTGTCCGACCATAGCTCGGCTTCTGCCGAGGACTCCGAGGCCTCCGAAGAGGTTCCTCGGAGGATCCCCAGGGCCTAACCGCAGGCCCAAAGGTACACATTCCAGTATCCTCAGAAGTGTTTTCGGCCGAACTAAGCTCTATGTCGATCACTTTTTGCTTTTGATATCGCAGCCCGCTACGTGACTTCCCCACCGACCGAGTCTCGGAGGGGGATTCTCCACCGGCCACGTTGGTGGAGAGCAGAACCGAATCGCGCGCCTCGCCTCCCCCAATCGCCGAGGAGGCCGAGGAGGTCCTGTCGAGGAGGACCCCTCCCATGCCGTACACAGGGGGAGGGGGCGATGTCATCATGGCCGAGGCGAACACCTCGGTCGCCGAAGACCAGGAGGGGAGGGCCCTCCTGGTTCACGAAGAGGAGGAGCCCGGACAATCCGAGCTTTCTCCAAGAGCGGCTCCGGAGTCGTCAAGACGTCCAGAGTCGGGCACATCGGTCCCCGAGAGGGAAGAAGCCGAAGTGCGCCAGCCACCCCCGCCCGCCCAAGAGCAGGCGTCGACTAGGTGGCCGGATGAGATAGAGGATGCTCTAACCAGCTCCTCTATCGCCGAAGAGCACCGTGCCCTTATGGGCGCGGTGTTGCAAAGTCTTCGGTCTGTTGATAGCGGATTGAAGGAGGCTTTCAATGGCCTTCTTACCGGCTTCAAGGTGAGCAAAGTAATGTTTTTCCCTTAGAAAAATTCTTTTGTGTAAATGTATAGCCTCATACACAGTAGCCCCCGAGACTCTGACTGGTTTTGAACAAAGCCAGTCAGAGGATCGAAAATCAATATCTCGGATACTAACATGCGTACATGCGTCATCTTCGGCCGCAGCCGCCAACGCCGAGGAGTTGGCCGAGCTGAATCGGAAGCTGAAGAGCTCCGAGGACGACCTGAGCCTGGTGAACAGGAGGTTCGACGATGCGCAAGGCAAGTCCGAGCTGTAGTCAAGATTACAGCCGCGTTTTTTTTGTAAGTAGGGTTCAAAGTATCCTAACGGGGTTGACTAATTCTACTGTAGCTGCCACCACGGAGGTGGAAAACCTCAAGGCCGCACTAAAGACGGCGCAGCTGGAAGCGGCGGAGCAGAGGACGGCGGCCGAGAAAGCGGCCGCCGAACTGGCTATGGAGCGAACCACGAGCCAGAAGCACGAGGACAGGGTGCTGGAAGTGCAGCAAGAGCTCGGGGATGCCGTCACAAAGTGTGACGTCCTCGAGTAGAAGAATAAGGAGCAGGCCGCCGAGCTGGCCTCATTGGCGGCGGTGGCCAAGGAAGCGCGGAGAGAGGCGCGCGGCTACAAAGAGGAGCTTCGCCAAGTTAGGCTCATTGCGGACGGTAAGCCGTACTTGCTGCAAAGTATCTTTGGAGGTAACCGGTTCGCGTTGCTCACGCGAGTATGGCGTTCCCCAGGCGCCTTTGCGGACCTCCCAAAGAGTGCGGCGGACGCGGCCAGGTTCTTCGCCGCTCAGGAGGGACGGGCCGAGCAGAGGCTGTTCTGGGCGCAATTTTAGGCGCCCGAACACCCTCCCCTCCTCAACAACCAAATGAAGCAGCTGATGGAGCTGCATCGGATGGCGGAGCCGGCGATGAAGGACCTCTGCGTCAAGTTATGGCCGTCGGAGCCGCTGCCGAGCAGCTACTTCGGTCTGGTGCAGAGGCTGTACAATGCCACTTCCCGGATCGACGCCTGGAAGCACTCCACATGCATTGAGGGGGCTCGGATGGCCTTCGGCAAAACAATGGTACATTGGCCGAAGATAAAGCCAGCCGAGATGGCCACCGGACCTCCGCTGCCAGGGAAGGAGCATAGGCGCCCCGAGCAATACTTTCCCATCGTAATGGATGGTGCTCGGGAAGTAGAGGCCCAGTGCTCGAAGGATGTAATCTATGAGTAGATTTAGTTTCCTTGTAACCAAGGAGTTGAAACTTATGTTTTATTGTAATGCAAGATGTTTGGCTGTGAATAGAGTGCCTGCTTATGTTAATTTTGACTCCTGTGCGGCCGTTTGTAAACTAAAAGTTACCAGTCGTCCGCTTTAGCCCCCTTGCAGATACTGCATGGGGTGTTTTCTCGTGATACTTGAACCCTTAGCCGACGTCTCGGTGCCCGGAGGCAGTTGTATGTACGGAAAACCAGGCAATCAGACTATGCGGTTTTAGTGCTTTCACTTAGCCAAAGGAGCTTGACTGTGGGGGCTGGTGACGAGCCCCCAGTGTTTGTGATATTCGGACAAGCCGCGGTTGATACCATCATCACATGGTTTCTGTAACAGAGAACCCTTCGTTTAACACGGACTAACCTCCAACGATTTTTGGTTTGACACGAGTCATCGGATCGCCGACCAGTTCTCGCTCATTGTGACAGTCAGTTTTCGGCTTTCTCCACTGAGGTACTTGACCAGGCTAGCTAGAAGTACAATCGCAGTGGTTCTCCCTTTACCCTCTTAGCCGAACAGTGCGGAACGTAAGAGGGTAAACATAGGAGCCGGGCAACCCAACTATTGACCAAAGACGCAATTCGGAACTGATTCATATAGTGCAATATCCATGACGCCGAGCACATGAAATAAAAGTAGGTGCTGGGACAAAGTTGAGGCAAGATTTATGTTCGAGCCCCCGGTCTATTAGCCGGTTAGAAAAAACGATGTATCATGATAGTTTACTTCGGCCTTAAAAAAGCGGAAAGGAATGTGCAAACGCGAATGACTGGCACAAGTACCGGAGAAAAATTGGTCTTTATTTCCTTTGAACATGTGACGTCCAACCGTACAATCCGGATTGCCGAAGTAACTTTTATAGATACTTTTGAAGAAATAAATACATTAGAGTAAAGGTTTACACAGGGCCTTCATGAGTGGTTTGACGTCCCTACTACGCCCTGCTGCACGTCTGCGCCTTTGCTCTTTAAGAAGCTTCCGTGTGAGCGGAGCTGTCGTCCGTATGTTCGGCGGAGGTAGTAAAGTTCGGCGGACGAGCCCTTGGGGAAGGGTTTTGAGAAGTCGCCGTGGGATATCAGTTTGACGCTGATCAGGCCCTAGATGGTGCCTGTGGTCGATGTTGATGGGAAGACATCTGTTAGCCATTGTTCGGTCGAACCGAGCTTTCGGCCTTTGTTTGATGTGTCCCCACAGCTGCCCATGGAATTTTGAGCGCGAAATTGTGTACTCGAGGTACGTATTGTGCGACTAGGTGGGCCGTGCTGTGGGGCGCGTACCCCTATTTGGGGTGAGCATGGGAGTGCTCTGAGGCTGCAGCTCGGGTGCGCTTGCGTGCGTCCGGTGTCTTGGCAGTAGACTGGACTTGCGACGCCTCTTCGGCGGCTTGGACTTCGGCGGCTAGAGCGGCCGTGTGTTCCTCTGTTCGGAGCGAGCGCTCGGTATTACCATTGATGGTAATAACGCCCTTTGGTCCTGGCATCTTGAGCTTCAGGTATGCATAGTGCGGCACGGCGTTGAAGCGGGCGAACACGGTCCGGCCGAGGAGTGCGTGGTAACCGCTGCGGAAGGGGACAATATCGAAGATCAAGTCCTCGCTACGGAAGTTATCGGGCGAGCCGAAGACTACTTCCAATGTCACAGATCCCGAACAGCGTGCCTCGACTCCTGGGATTACACCTTTAAAGGTGGTGTTGCTGGGTTTGATTCTTGACGCGTCGATCCCCATTTTCTTCACCGTATCCGAGTAGAGCATGTTGAGGCTGCTACCTCCGTCCATAAGGACTCTGGTGAGGTGAAATCTGTCCACGATGGGATCAAGCACCAGAGCCGCTGTTCCTCCATGGCGAATACTGGTCGGATGGTCTCGATGGTCGAAAGTGATCGGGCAAGCCGACCACGGGCTGAATTTCGAGGCTACCGGCTCTAAGGCGTAGACATCCCGAAGTGCGCGTTTCCGCTCCTTCTTTGGTATATGCGTGACATAGATCATGTTCACGCTTTTGACATCTGGAGGGAACTACTTTTGGCCTCCGTTGTTCGGCCCGCGAGGTTCGTCGTCATCCTCGCTGCGGGGGCCCTTGCCCTATTCTTCGGCTGTGACTTTGCCGGCCTGTTTAATTACCCAACAGTTACGGTTGGTGTGGTTAGCGGGCTTGTCTGGGGTGCCGTGAATCTGGCAGGGCCTATCCAATATTCTATCCAGTGCAGACGGGCCGTCCCGGTTCCCTTTAGAGGGTTTTTTCCGCGGTCCCGATTTCGAGCCGCTGAATCCGGCGTTTACTGCAGCGTCATCGGCTTCACCGCCGTTGTTTGAGTGCCGGCGCTTATTGTTCCTATTGCGCCGGGGTTTCCCATTTCCGTCCCGGACCTCTGAAGTTCCGGGGTCTTCGGGGTGGTTGCTTCGACGAGCTAACCAGCTATCCTCACCCGTGCAAAAGCGGGTCATTAAGGAGGTAAGGGCCGACATTGTTCTCGACTTGTCCTGGCCGAGTTGGCGGGCGAGCCACTCGTCCCGGATACTGTGTTTGAATGCCGCAATCGCTTTGGCATCCGGACAATCGACGATCTGGTTCTTCTTGGTCAAGAACCGGTTCCAGAATTGCCGGGCTGACTCCCCGGGCTGCTGAATGACATGGCTCAGGTCATCGGCATCCGGTGGCCGAACATAAGTGCCTTGAAAGTTAGCTCGGAATGCATCCTCGAGCTCTTCCCAGTTCCCGATGGAGTTTTCGGGTAGGCTGTTCAGCCAATGCCTTGCTGGTCCCTTGAGTTTCAATGGTAAGTAATTAATGGCGTGGAGATCATCTCCTCGGGCCATATGAATGTGTAGAAGAAAATCTTCAATCCACACAGCTGGGTCGGTTGTCCCATCGTAGGATTCTATATTGACGAGTTTGAACCCTTCGGGGAACTGATGCTGCATCACCTCATCGGTGAAACACATTGGGTGTGCGGCGCCCCTAGCCCGGGCCACATCGTGCCGGAGATCGGTTGTCATCCGGGCGCGGTGCTGCTCCCGAGCTCCGTCGTTCCTGTCACGCCAGGCTTGGTATCCATCCCGTCCAGCGGGTGCGTGCCCTGTAGATCCGTAGATGGATCTGGAATGGATCCCTCGGGTGTTCAGGTCGTGGCGCAGATCGTATCGGTCATCCTGTTGAACCGGGTCTTTGCCTGCTCGGCGAGGAGGTGCGGGTGGGTATTCGGCCTCCGTCCTCGAGGGGGGACGGGTGGGAGTTTGGTTTCCACAGCCGGTCTATCCCGTCCTCGAGGGGGGCGATCGGGCTGGTTTGCGTGAGTTCGTCTAGGAGGCATGGGCTCAAGGGCCTCATCCTCAAATTCTGGGAGTAGGTGCCGCCGTGGGTAACTCTTGTATTGACCCTGACGTTGATCGTCAAGGCCTTCTTCCGCAGCTAGGACCATCGTCCATCTGTTGTTGAGCGTATCTTGTTCGGCTTTTAGCTGTTGTTGTTTCATCTTCAAGCTTCGGGCGGTGGCGATGAGTTGCCGCTTGAATTTCTCTTGCTCCAGGGGGTCCTCTGGGACGATGAAGTCTTCGAGTTCAAGGCTGTCCTCCTCTTCGGACGGAGGGAGGTAATTACTGTCCTCGGAATCCTTGAGGTCCTCGGGGTCACCCTGTTTCTCGTGCCCTTCAGGGGCATCGTGGTGCTGCTCGGGGGTGTTGTCGCCGAGCTCCTCCAAGTTGTCCGGAGTCTTGTTATCTCCGGTGCCATTCGTGTCTGTGTGATCTTCCTTGCCCTTTCCCCGCCCTCTGGCTCGCCGTCGTCGGCGTCTGGGCGGTTCTTCGGTGGGACCGTCGCCGTCCTTGGGGGTATCGACCATGTAAACGTCATGGGTGGAGGTGGCGGTTCACTTTCCTGTGTTGGAAGTGGCAAGGGAAGGAGCCGTATAGGGCGGGACATCGATATCCTCGTCCATGTCGGCAACCTCCTCGGAGGCGTAGTCCAGCATGTCGGTTAAATCTTCGACAGTGGCTACCAAGTGGGTGGTGGGTGGGACGCAAAATTCCCCGCGGCTGGTGTCCTGTCCAACCTGCTCCTGGTCCGAGGACGGGCCATCCGCGATATTCATCTTCTGTATCCGGTCTAACATCTCGTTTAAAATCGAGAGGTCCACCGGATCTATGTTCAGGCAGCCATCGGAGTTAAGCTCCGGCGCACCGATAATGGGAGTATGTTCGGCCAAGGGTGGCCCTTGGTTTTCCAGCACCAGGGTTGGATCTGCACTCAAGGCCAGATCCAAACTGAGGCTCGACCCGGGGACGGGGAAGGAATCCGAGGTCAAAGCCTCGGGGTTGGTAGGTTCCTCGGGTAAAGCCGAGAACCCAGTGAAGACCAGATCGCCTCGAGCATCGGCGACGTACTCAAGGCTGCCGAACCTGATTTCCTGCTCGGGGGCGAAGCCGCCGACCTGGTCGAGGTGACCGGTCGGATCGGCGTGCAGCACAATGCTGCCGAACGCGAAGAGCTGTCCGGGGACGAAGATGTCCCCGCTACGGATTCCATCGCTGAAGAGAAGAGCTGTCCGAGGATGAAGATGTCCCCGCTGTAGATTCCATCGCCGAAAAGCTGTCCGGGGGCGGCGAGCCATTAATCCTTGGTGACCCACGACGAAACTCTCAATGAAAGCACCAATGTCGGTACCAAAACCGGCAGATCTCGGGTAGGGGATCCGAACTGTAGGTCTAGGAATCAATGGGTAACAGGGAACGTAGAGACAACGATTTACCGAGGTTCGGGCCCTCTCGAAGAGGTAATACCCTACGTCCTGCTAGATTGTATTGATGTGTTTGTATGAAGGTTACAGAGTTGATCTACCTCGAGATCGGATGGGCTAAACCCTAGGCAATGGATATGATGATCCTCTATGGACTAAACCCTCTGGTTTATATAGACACCAGAGGGTCCTAGGGTTACATATAGTCGGTTACCATTAGGGGATAAACATGCCAGCCACGCCAATTATTCCTTCGAGGAGACGCCAAGTCTTCGGAGGTTTCCTTCTGATACACGGGGTCACCCACAATCTGGCCTTCCATCGACGAGTAGAGAGCGACCCACCAGCCCGGCCTACGAGAGATAGGCTGGCAGCCCGAGTACCCCCTAGTCCAGGACACCCTCAACAAGGTTGTAGTAAAAATTTGGTAACATTTGAAGCATGTCAAAAAAATGTCATTCGAGACGGACCCTTCCCTCCCTACCCAAACGGCCGCCGATGAAGAAGGCCAATTTTTGGTCATCTTCAGAACGACACCAAATTTTGCGAGCAAGTGGGCATGCCCACACGGGTATCCCACACAAAATTTGAAGCAATTTCGACAACGAATGCACGTTGCGTCACGTCCGTCAAGTATTTCAGTGTTTTATTGTCGGGAAATAGCTAGAAAATCCATACAACATCAGAAAGCTACCAAACCTGGCATGGATGCTTCTCATGTTGATAGAAGGCTGTAGAAAAAATTTGGGTCCATTTTAAGGATGTCGGAAAATACGTCATTCGAGACGGACCCTTCCCTCCTACCCAAACGGCCTCCGATGAACAAGGTCAATTTTTGGTCATCTTGACAACAACACCAAATTTTTGGTCATCTTGACAACAACAACCCCACACAAAATTTGAAGCAATTCTGACAACGAACGCACGTTGCTTTACGTTTGGGAAGTATTTGAGTGTTTTATCGTCGCGAAAAAGCTAGAAAATCCATACAACATCAGAAAGCTACCAAACTTGTCATGGATGCTTTTCATGTTCATACAAGGCTGTAGGAAAAATTTGGTAACATTTGCACGTCCGGGAAGTATTTTTGTAGGTGCTATGTGTGTGTGGATGACATGGGGGACCCACATGTCAGTATCCCACTTGCTGTGGTCAAGAAAAAAAGACTTTCTTTGGAATGCAATGGGAATTGGTTTGGGAGTACGTAGATGTAATTTCTGCACTTGTAAAAAAAACCAATATGTATTTTTTGTCAAAAAATAAACAAGACAAAAAAAGGAAAGTAGTGGGAGCGTGCACGAGCACACGACGCCACGCGTCTAGTCTCGAGAAATCCAAACGTCCACCCATGTCTTTATTTGGCAGTCTCCCCCACCCGCGTCTCCCCCTCTCCCCCACGCCTCGTGCTTTTCTTCCCCAAATCAGCAAAAAACCCTCTCCCCTCCCCTCGAACCCTAACTCGTACGAGCCACCAACCTCCTCCCTTGCTACACCACCCTAGTCCCTTCGTCGTCGGAAGATGAAGGCCGGCCGTGAAGACGCGGTGGTGGAGAAGGACGCAGCCATACAAGCAGAGGAGAAGCCTGCTGCCGTCATTGCCGCCGCGGTTGGCGTGGCCAAGGGTGCCGTTGCGGCGACGGGTGGCGGTGCATCGTCTGCTGTGACTGCTCCGGCTGCCGTCGCAGTGGTCGAGCCTGCGGTCGGGGAGCAGGTGGAGGAGGAGGTGGCGGTCGATCTGGAGGAGTAGAGGGCCAAGCGCAAGCGCGAGCAGTTCGAGCTGGTGGACGCGTACTACGAGGAGGCCGAGCTCGCCAGTCTCAAAGTTAAGAATGAGGCCGTCGAGTTCGAGGAGGAGGTCTCCGACGAGCTCTCGGAGGTAATACTCTGTTTTGGGATTTTCTCCTACTTTGTTTTTGGGGTTTTCTCCCATGGGGTTTTCTTCTAAAATGCATGTAGCACGGATTTGATTTCGCCCAGATAGGTTTAGGGTTATATGTTCGATCTCTCCCTTAGGGTTAGGATTTTTACAAGTTTATTGGTAGATTTGGAAGGAAACCCCCTTGATTTGCTTAAAAAAATTCATTATGAATCTGAAAGTTGGCATGCAAAAGTAGGCATGGAGGCCTAAAATCCCTCTGTGCCTGGATTTTGTTTGTGAAGATGTGTACGAATATGATTCTCAAACTGATTATGAATCTGTTGTGATGTATTAAACGGTGGATTTGTTAGGTAACAAGTTGTACAGATGAATTAGTTTACTTAATTACAGTCATCATGAGGATCAATGATTAATATCCCTGCTATGTGGTTATGATAAATACATCTATACCACTATATACTTTGGGAATAACTTCGAATATTGGCTGTTGGATGAAGCGAATTCAACGGTGGAAAGTTCGCAAATGCGAGCATTGTTGGCCATTAGATATCTTATTCAGTACAAAAGATTTTGCCATGCATGCGTACTATCTAGAATATTCCATTACTAAGCTTAAGCACAATGCTCCCTATGCACAAACCTCATAGCACTATGTTTCTCCTTTGTTCTAGAATATTCCATACTTTAACAGTGCAAACTTTTTTCTTCTAAATGAATTGCTAATGCTTTTTAACCTTGTGAATATCAATGCATAATATGCACAAACCTTATAACTTTATTAAAGAAAACACACACAAAAAACTCCATTGGTACAGTAGCATAGCAATGTAAAATGCCTCTGGAAGAATTGACATTAACTTTTGCTTTATTTACTTCTTGTACAAGGCTATGACAGTATCTTCATAAAATGATTTATATTTATTTTTAGTGCCATGAATTAGAAGAATTAAATCTACATTTATACATGATGCATATGTGACTGTAAATTTATATAATTGCTTCATGTGATATGTTAATATGCAATCGTACTTTTGTTATGTAAGTTCTCACGTGCAATGCACGTGTGCCTCACTAGTATCATAAAGAATATCAATGATGAAGCTTTTAAATCAGTAGAACCCCTGTTACAACTATGCTCTGTTCTTCAATTGTGGCAACCCAGTATCTGGTTTTCCTATTCATGAAACTGTGCCACATCATTCAGTCATGCATGTGGTCATTTGTGATGCATGTAGTAACAAATTAGGGCCACCTTCTGCCATTGACAACAAAAATCCATTAGTTCTTCTCTTAGCCTATTTAGTTCTTCTCTTGTATAAATCTATCCATGCAACTATGCCACATCAGTAATCATGCATGTCAAGTCCATGCATCAATATATTTTGAGCAACTAGACATTGGTCATGCTATACATCTTTGATATGTGCCACCCCATTGAGTTCAATCCAATATTTCTCTTGTAATACAAAACTTTATGACTTGCTTCATGTGCCTTACTGTCTTCAAAACATTTACTGACAGCAATCTTTAATTTCTTTCTGCAATAGTTTTAGTTATTAGTACCTAGTCATATAGTTTGAAATTCATGAAACTATATTATGTTGAAGGCAAGTTTGTAGGTCTGTTATCTCATTATCATAAATCCATATCATACAAATATTTACAAAGGAAATGCTAAGAGAGGATCTTGTTTCTGGAATGAACTATGTTAAATATGAATTACCTTATCTGCTGGATGAAATAAAAGGCTTTGTCTGTTACCTAGTTGGGTAATCGTAGTGGGTTTATCATAATTAGATAACACACCTACTAATGTGCCTAACCCTAGACCCTAAACCCTTTAATTATTTCTGAAATTAAATAGTACAAATAAGAGTAGTTCTTAACAGGGAAAAAGAGTTATACATGCAAACGAAAGAAAATTTGAAGATAGATAACAAGGAATACAACAAAATATAATACAATATAAGAGGTAGATTAGTGTGAATCATCTGCATGCTCTTTTTTGGTAATCATTGTATTAGAATGTACTTACTACTGGTACAAAATGCTCCAGAAGCTCTTTCTAGTTTAGAGATTGCTCAACATGCTCTTGCGGTAAACGGTTGAAGTTACATGCTATAGCTCAGCCATGTACATGGCATTTGTCTAGTTATTTTGAAAACATGGATCACATCAGTGAATATAAATAGCAAGGTAATTTTCCTTTTTATTCTCTCCAACAAGGGGAATTCATAGTTGAGTACTATGGTGCTATGCACACATTCCAAACAATTCCGATAACCCCAACTTTGACTGTGTGACATGACCCATGTTTCTGGAGAAGAAATGATTTATATAATAATAATCACCCACCTTCAACCTGGTATCTTCTAACAAGGTTAAAAACTAGTGGTAATTTCCATTGTTCATATGATTGCTTTCAAACCTTCAAATTATAAGTAGTAAAATATTTCAGCTGAGTTATTCTGTGTGTACTAATTCATAGGAAGCTGACGAAGACGTGGAGCATGACAAAGATAGCAGGGACAACAAGAGCCGGTACATCCTGAGGAGGCTGCGGAACGGGGAAATCCCGTACCGCACCCAGAAGCACTACGGTTACATATCCCGCCCCTTCTGTACCAAGGACATCGCAAGAGGCTTCATGAGCATGATCCAGCATGCCACGGGCGTTGGCAAGGGATCAGAGAGGAAGCATAAGCCCCTTGTCAAGGCTGGGCACGCGGCCTTCGGCGCCTTCCTCCGAAAGTACGTGGTAGGGCATGAGGTGTTCTACATCCCGCCCCCTCCTTGCCCGGCCAAGAAGGCGATGAACTGATGCCCTGCTTGCCTGCCAGCCTGCTGCTGCCCCAGTCCCACCGCAGCCCTCTATGTTTATATCATGTGTTTTGGTTGTCGTGGTTTTGAACTGATGCCCCAACGTACTCTTTGAACTTATGCGCCACACTGGTTAAGTTATGAACTGTTTAATCTGTCGTCTTAATTAAGTGTTTGCCAGTACTTTGATGATGTGTGTTAAGACCTTGTACAATGGTAGGTGGTTAGGGAGATGCATAGGAAAATAAACCGAGTTCTCTGGAGCACCAGTGACTATTTCCACAGGAGAGACACGTAATTATGCGTCTACCCTGTAGTAATAAGCGCTGGTGTTTAAAGAAATACCGGTTTATTTTTCTATGCACCTCCCCTAATCGCCTTGCATTGTACAAGGCCTAATTACTTAACGATGGTGATCTATGGTACAAGTTTGCCCTAAACTGAAGAAGTTCAGGTTATATATTGAACTGGAGATGTTCTATCTCTAATTGAAGATGCTCCTGCTATATCCTAAACTGAATATGTTCAGTTCTCAACTGAAGATGTTTAGTCATATGTAGGGATGTTTGCTGGAAGTAGAATTGATCATGTACTAATTGTTGCCAATAGTAGAGCATGGAACTGTTTGCCAATAACACCTATTGCCAATTTAAACAAACGAACTGAGCATGTATTAGTTATTGCCAAAAGTAGAGCATGCCCATGATTGCCAAAAGCTACTACTGCCAGATTCTGATAATAACTGAGCATGTACTAGTTGTTGCCAAAAGTAGAGAATGCAACATGTTTGCCAAGAATGCCTATTGCCAGTTGAAGCAAAAAAACGTAAAACATGTATTAATTATTGCCAAAAGTAGAGCATGCACATGATTGCCAAAAGCACCTACTATGAGTTTTGGAAAAATAACTTACCATGTATTACTTATAACCAAAAGTAGACTAGGGGAGTTGCTGTTTCATGGATAGCAACATAAAGATGAAATCCAAATATAGCAGTGCTTGCGTAACTAAGATCACCATAGCATAAATGACATATGTACCATAAGTGATAACTCCAGTGCTATCCAGTACATACCTAAACTACCATTTGCATTCCTTGAATGGGCTCAACAAAGCTTGTGATGGTCTGCGTGATCGTGCTGATATCGAACCCACACGTTTAGCAATGGTCTTCGTATCAAATTTAAGTTTGAGCTCTTCAAGAGTTTTTGTTTTTGTAGCTTGCACTTCATCGACAATCTTCCTCGGGCGTCCACATGGTCTCCGCCTTTTTGGGGAGCTGGGGGTGTCGGCATCCTTTTGGGAGCTCAACGTGTCTGTTTTGTTGCAAAGAATAGGTTCATTCATTTCTTGGACGCCGTCTTCTGAACCCTTAGGTTGCGATGCAACGTGGGCTTCGTACGCCTCCTTCTGTACAGCAGACATCGGTGCATTCATTCAAATCATGAGACCTATGAAAAAAATGAAATATCCATGCTGTATCGCTAACCGTTATGGGGTACTTGTATGAATCGAGGCGAAGACTGTTGCAATTTGAACGCAACAGGCTTGACACTATTTTCCAGCTGAAAATCTCTATCTGTGACTATATTTGATAAGTGACACATATGTCAGCACAGCATTGAGGCAAAAGATATTTCAAATTAATTATAGTGTTTAACTGACCTGCTCCAAATTCTCGGTAAAATCTACACCGTCCATGTCAACATGTACTTCAGTGTGAACAACGCACATGAATGCCTGCAAGGTTTAGTTTAAGTTTAGTAAACTTGGACGTGTCGGCGAGGAATAATTTAGGAGGTTGTACGTACCCGTCCTTCTCTTGTGGTATGTTGTCATAGCGTACTACCTCCCACTCGCCAAATTTGATGGGCTTAGCTGGTCTTACCAAGCCATCCTTCACCGCTTCGTCGATGCAGTTCTGAATCAACTCCACCTAGCATAATACGAGTTTTACAAAGGGTTACGGTGATTTGGGGGTTCATGTGCCATGCGACGGTAAAGAGGCAGCAAGAGAACACTTACAAGAGCAGTTTCCTTCTCCTTGTCAAAATGATCTTTCAAGGAGTTTAGGATTTGAATCTCTTCTTTGTCAAAATTAAACAACATTAGCATCCAGTGGTTACTATGTACATTCAACGGGATGTGCACCTGCCGTAAAATAAAAGCGGACTCATTGCACGGAATAATTTACATATGCGAAACAATTATGGTTTGGGGGACCCCTGAAATGTTTCGTCTACACTATCTATACAAAATATGAAAGTGAGAAAAACGGGTACCTTTCGGCGTCCTACAAATTTATTTGCAACACGAGCAACCCACGAGCTTCCTCGTCCCCTAGGATTAACCCCATTTGATTCTAACAGCTTTCTGGTTTCAGTGGGGCATATGATTGACGTAGTATCATTCTCAACTCCGCTGATGTGAGCATACGCCATAATAACCTGCCAAATTTGTAATCATATAATAATACGCCAGCAGTTCCAATACTTGATGTACAATGGAGTACAAGGGGCTTACATCATCGTAGATGTATTCGTTCTTCAAATTTCGCTTGAGTTTTCCCGCTGTGAGGGGAATGTCTCCGATTAGAGCTACTTCAACAGGGCCGCGTGTTCCGCGTATGAAAATGGCTGCCTCTAAGTCCTTGTTCGGCAGGACGTGTCTTGCACTTGGTGTTGGAGTCGAAGTATGTGCCGTCGATGCGTCAAACTTAGGAGTTGCTGTGAAGGATTCGCTGTGCACATTGACTTGTTCCTACAATAAAAAATGGTCGCTTAGAAGTAGTTTGATAATAGTAGGTATGTGTGGGGCCATAATTATCACCTCGACGCCTGCTTTCTGTGACACGGATTGTCGGCTGCCTTTAATTTGGTTTTTTAATTCCTGTAACAATATAAACAATAATGAATATGGAGGAACATATTCATAAAAATAAAAAATGGACAACATGACATACCTGCAGTTCCCTCCTTAAGTCTTTAATTTCGTTCTCGGCCATCGAGAGCCTAGGATTACTGGCAGATTTACTCTTAAGGTCGATTAACTCTTCGCTCATGGTGAGGAATTTTGCGTCAAATCTGTGCTCAAGTTCCATTAGTTGTCTGCCTATCTTCTTTTCTTGTTCAGAAAAATGTGCATTCATGGCTGCAACTATCATTCCCACCTGTGCAAACGAAATAACACCCCGTTGAGAACAAAGCTAAATGAATGAGGTTCGATGCGACCTTTTAGTGGTATTCGAAATTTTTTTGTCTTCGAAGGGCTTACTTGTTGGCTACTCATATTTTGACCCTATGATTTTGCTAGATACAAATCATGTTCATCCACATGTACAAAATTATTGCTTCGTGGATCATTTCTATTGTCGGCATGTGGTTGTCAAGCACAAATTTCCATCACAACCTTTGAATCAGGTAGAATGAATCATTAGTAGCAAATAAATAACCGGTTATACAAGGGTCAAATCTAGAAACATACTAGTCCTTTATGAAGACCTCCTGTGTTGTAAGCTTCTGTTCTTATTTTTGACGTGCTTTCATCCCATCGAGCGACCAATGGTGGGGGTATACTAGGATACATCAATTTGCCAGTACGCATGTGCTCCCAGTACCAAATCTACACAATACATTACTTCATCAGTATAGAGAGATAGACAACATAACAACAATTGTAGAATGTAAACTAGTGATGTAGCACTAACCTGGAGCAGAGGTAGATTTCCTTGTAGAGATACTTGATCAAGATTGTTAAATTTGTAAAGGGACGTGAACAAGTTATTCAGTGTGAAACATCCCCAGTTCAATCTCCGAATGCTTTTTATATTCGCAACAAGTTTAAGATATTTCGCGTCGACATAAGATTGTGCTGTTGGTGCTAAAACAATACCGATTGCATACAGAACGAACCGCACCAGGAAATCTTCGTCCGGAGTTTTGGAAAGTCTGATCGCATTCTCAAGGTTAGACACCGAAATTACCCCATTGTTTTGATATGTGTTAAACAATTTTGGATCTGCTGTGCTTTGTAGCTTTTTATCAATATCCCCCCCTTCTATCGCAAGGCCAAATATATGGTGCACGTCCTCTGCGGTGATAGGAATGGGCGTTTTACCTATGGTAATCGATGCTGTCTCACTATCGAAGCTTTTGGCTAGTCTTACCAACATCATGCGCCGGAGATTAAAGTCATGCATCTTGGTTAGACCCCCAAGACCGGTATTTGTTATGATGGACTCTATGTGTTTTGGTGATAACATGTCCATGGTTTTGGCGAACCTTGACGGTGAGCATGCTAACTTCATATGAGCGTGCTTCGCAAATAGTTCCTGCAAAGTGGCATTAGATTTTAGCGAGTATGAAAGAAGTAAATGTACGAAAAGTTTGCAAACAAAATGTCAATTACGGACCTTATCGGTCATTTCGGAGAAGTGTTTTTCTCCATTAGCAGTACTTTTAGCTGTAGTTTCCATTTTCCTGGCACGTATGGAACAAAAGCAAAACCGGGTCAATTAATTTGAACTTAGTATTGACAAATGTATAACAAATTAAAATCTTATATCAGGTATGGATGACTTTTTTTATCATATGAACCACTTGTAAGTATAAGCACACTACCGATTTTGGTCATGCATAAAATTAGCACAGTTTAACTAGGGTTTCGGATTTCTTAAACATATGACGTGTTATTTCATGCAAGAGATAACCATCTGTTGTTGTGGTATTACCTCTTTCCACGTTCGTGTAGTGTTCGGATTGGCAAGATTGATTAGGAGAAAATGATTACGATAATATCTTGCCGACTGGAATAAATTGTGCAAATCCTATGAGGGTTTAACTAGTAGACGTGCGGCTGAGAAAGATTAATAAGAGCTATGATTAGGTAATACCTTCTATCGGACACGGAGCGGCTAATTGCTGCCGGCGGATAGTGCGTCGCACACTACAGGTGGCTGTATCGCGCTCGACGGCTGCAACAGGAGCAGCGGCGCGTTGACGCGAGTAGGAGGCGGCGACAACAGCAGTGCCGTCCGACCCCTCAGGTCACGTTCCCGGTGGGCGGTGGCCGGCGGCTCCGATCTGATCTTACAGCGGTCGTGGGAGGTGGTTGGAGGCCCGGATGCCGCGGGTGGTTACGAGGGAGGAGCTATAATCGTGGGATTTCGGGAGAGTTGGGCGGTGTTAGTTATGGGAGGTTGCAACATTAGCAGCTATTGTTCCCAAAAAAAAACGAATATGTTGTTCAGAAAGAAATACAAATGATCTCTACAATTTTCCATGTAATCCCATGACCAAAACAAGCTAGCATGCAAAATGCTTTTTAGTTTAGACAAGAATTCCATTTTCTTGAATTTTTTCGGTCCAAAATGCCCGAAAACTGGCCGCACGTGGCAAAACTTGGAAACTTAGTTGAAAAGGGTTCAAACTTGGCATGTATCCCTAACATGGCCATGGATTGTAACCCTACAAAGTTGGGTTGATTTCATATAGGTCAATAAACCAGCATGTGCTTTCGGAGGGTGCCAGGCTAGCCCGGAAGGGCGCGTCTCGGGCCACCTCCTTGTCTACACCATCTACAAAGGATTCCAAGTTCTTTTCACGGCATCCCATGACCAAATCAAGCATGCATGCACAATGCTTTAAAGGTTAGACAGCATTTTGATGTTTTTTTTTCATTTTTCGATTGAAATAGACCAGTAAATAGCTCCCAAACGGTCTACCCCCCTAAACATCCATCGAAAGGGGTACCATGCTACTTGTAGCTTGCGTTAGTATTTCCCTGAAGAGGAAGGGAGATGCAATACAGTAGAGATAAGTATTTCCCTCAGTTATGAAACCAAGGTTATCAATCCAGTAGGAGAATCACGCAACACCTCGTTAGCAGCACCTGCACACAAAACAACAAATCCTTGCACCCAACGCAAACAAGGGGTTGTCAATCTCTCGGCGGTAAGTTGCAAGATTAAATTGTATGTGATAGATAGATAGATTGAAAACAAAAATACAAAATAAAATAAATAAAGAAAAAGCGCAACAAGTACTTTTAGGGTTTTAGTATATGATTTAGATAGACCCGGGGGCCATAGTTTTCACTAGAGGCTTCTCTCAAGAAAATAGCATACGGTGGGTAGACAAATTACTATTGGGCAATTGATAGAAAAGCAAATAATCATGACGATATCCAAGGCAATGATCATGTATATAGGCATCACGTCCGAGACAAGTAGACCGACTCCTGCCTGCATCTACTACTATTACTCCACACATCGACCGCTATCTAGTATGCATCTAGTGTATTAAGTCCATGAAGAACGGAGTAACGCCTGAAGAATGATGACATGATGTAGGCAAGATAAACTCACGTATGAATAAAGCCCATCTTTTTACCCTTAATAGCAACGATACATACGTGTCATGTCCCTTTCTGTCACTGGGATTGAGCACCGCAAGATCGAACCCATTACAAAGCACCTCTTCCCATGGCAAGATAAATCAATCTAGTTGGCCAAACCAAATCAATAGATCGGAGAAGAAATACGAAGCTGTAATAATCATACATAAAAGAGATCAGAGAAGACTCAAATAATATTCATGGATAATCTGATCATAAACTCACAATTCATCAGATCCCAACAAACACACCACAAAAATTGATTACATCGGATAGAACTCCAAGAACACCGAGGAGAACATTGTATTGAAGATCAAAAAGAGAGAAGAAGCCATCTAGCTACTAACTATGGACCCGAAGGTCTGTGGTAAACTACTCACGCATTTGGACTTCGTTTGGTATTGATATTCTGTAAAACAAAAACAGGGCAGAAAACAACAACTGGCACTGGGCACTAAGTTAATAGGTTAGTCTCCAAAAATGATATATAACTGCTGTAAATGCATATAAAAACATCCAAGATTGATAATATAATAGCATGGAACAATCAAAAATTATAGATACGTTGGAGACGTATTAGCATCCCCAAGCTTAATTCTTGCTCGTCCTCAAGTAGGTAAATGATAAAAACAGAATTTTTGATGTGGAATGCTGCCTATCATATTCATCACATATTCTTTTCTTTTGTAGCATGGACATTGGACTTGAATGATTCAAAGCAATAGTCTATAATTTGACATGGAGATATAAATACTCAAGCATGCTAACAAGCAACCATGTCTTTCAAAATATCAACGCTAAAGAAAGTTATCCCTAGCCCATTATGCTCAATCATTGATCCATTCATGAAACACACTCAAATATTAGCTACACACAATGCACAAGTATGACAATAGTGCTCTCTAGTTGGTGCTTTATAAGAGAAGATGGAGACTCAAAATAAAAATAAAAATTGCATAAAAGTAAATAGATAGGCCCTTCGCAGAGGGAAGCAGAGATTTGCTAATGTGCCAGAGCTCAAAGCTTAAATTAGAGAGATAAAAATATTTGAGAGGCATGCTTTTCCTGTCAACGAAAACGACCGAGAATTCCCAATATTTTCCATGCTAGACACATCATAGGCGGTTCCCAAACAGAAAGTAAAGTTTATTTCCTTTCCACCATTCTTTCACAATCCATGGCTAGCCGTATCCACGGGTGCCCTCCATACCATCAATTTCCAAGGAATTTTGTTGTTATTAATTTTTGATTTCATTGTGGGACTGGGCATCCCTATTACCAGCCACTCTCTCGTGCAATGACAAGTGAATAAACACTCATCGTGAGAATAACACACCTAGCATGGAAAATATTGGCCACCCCCTGCTGCTTCATGAGCGGTACGGGCACACAAAATGGAAAACTTATTTTGAAAATTAGAGTTGGCACACGCAAATTTACTTGGAACAACATTGAAATACCGCATATAGGTAGATATGGTGGACTCATTTGGCACAACTTGGGTTTTAAGGATTTTGGATGCACAAGCAGTATTTCCGCTTAGTACAAATGAAGGCTAGCAAATAGATTGAGAAGCAACCAACCAAAAAACGAAAACGGCCATAAACATGCATTGAACATAACTAACACCGAATAATGCACCATAAGTAGGATATAATTTCTTTGCATAACTATTAACTTAACTTGCATGCATAGGGAATCACAAACCTTAACACGAATATTCTTACTAAATCACAATTACTCACTAACATGACTCACATATCATCATCTCCATATCGCAAAACTATTGCAAGGAATCACACTCATCATATCCAATGATCTTTATGAAAGTTTTTATTATATCCCTCTTGAATATTCATCAGTTTGGGACCAAATTCATATCTTTTGCAAATTACCATTACTATTATCAACTCTCTAAAATATATAAGTGAAGCATGAGAGTGCAAATATTTCTTCAAAATTTTAATCTTATCAACTCTCAAAATAATATAAGTGAAGCATGAGAGTTTATTTCTTCAAAATTTTAATCTTATCAACTCTCAAAATAATATAAGTGAAGCATGAGAGTTTATTTCTTCAAAATATAGCCACCGCTGTGCTAAAAAAGATTTAAGTGAAGCACTAGAGCAACTGCCTAGCTCAAAAAATTTAAGTGAAGCACATAGAGTATTCTAACAAATTATGATAACGTGTGGCTCTCTCAAAATAGGTGTGTTCAGCAAGGATGATTGTGACAAACTAAAAATCAAACAAAGCAAAGACTCATATAATACACGACACTCCAAGCAAAACACATATCATGTGACGAATAAAAATATAGCTCCAAGTAAAATTACCGATGGTTGGTAGAAGAAAGAGGGGATGCCTTCCGGGGCATCCCCAAGCTTAGACGCTTGAGTCTTCCTTGAATATTACCTTGGGGTGCCTCGGGCATCCCCAAGCTTAGGCTCTTGCCACTCCTTATTCCTTCATCCATCGTGATCTCACCCAAAACTTGAAAACTTCAATCACACAAAACTCAACAAAACCTTCGTGAGATCCGTTAGTATAACAAAATAAATCACCACCTTAAGTACTGTTGCAAACCCATTCATATTTTATTTTTGCATTATACCTACTGTATTCTAACTTTTCCATGGCTTATACCCCCCGATACAATCCATAGTTTCATCAAAACAAGCAAGTAGTGCATCAAAAACAGAATCTATCAAAAACAGAACAGTCTGCAGCAATCTATTTAAAAGCCATACTTATGTAACTCCAAAAATTCTGAAAAATTAGGACAACGTGGGAAATTCATACACCAATACTGTGTAAAAAATTTATATTTTTTTGATGCTCCAGTACAGAACCAAAATTCCAGCACTGGACGCAAAACTTTCTGTTTTCCAAGCAGCATCAATTATACTATCTTCCAAATCATCCTAAAGGCTTTACTTGGCACAAACACTAATTAGAAACACAAAAACTCAATAATAACAGTAGCATAAACGTGAAAACACAAAATAACAGAAAAAAAGTAAAAATTTATTTTATTCATTGGGTTGCCTCCCAAGAAGATCCTTTTTTATAGCCATTAAGATAGGCTTTGAGATTTCAATGATGCTCACATGAAAGATAAGAATTGAAGCACAAAGTGAGAATCATAATACATGTGAAAAACACATTTAAGTCTAACATACTTCCTATGCTTAGGCATTTTATATGCAAACAAATTATCAAGATGAGAAATATCTAGCATATGCAAAGGAGAGGAATAAAACATTGACAATCTCAACATAACGAGAGGTAATTTAGTAACATGAAAATTTCTACAACCATATTTTCCTCTCTCATAATAATTACATGTAGGATCATAATCAAATTCCACAATATAGCTATCATATAAAATTTTCTCTCCATGATCCACATGCATAAAATTCTTATAGTCTTCCAAAATAGTGGGATTAACATCAACTAAAGTCATGACCTCTCCAAACCCACTTTTATCAAAAATTTCATAAGGTTGAACACTCTCCAAATATGTGGGATTATTTTTACCTAGAGTTGACACTCTTCTAAACCCACTTTCAATATTATTGCAAACATTATTATCAATAGGATATTCATCATGAGGCTTAAATAAATTTTCAAGATCATAAGAAGCATTATCACCCCAATCATGATCATTGCAATAAGAAGTGGACATAACAAAATTATCATCCCCAAGCTTGTAGTTTTGCATATTATTAGCACAATTCTCATTAATATAATTTATAATAACATTATTGCAATCATGCTTTTCATTGAAGGAGCTATCATGAATCACTTTATAAATTTCTTCTTTCAACACTTCATCACAATTTTCTGGTTCATGATTTTCAAGCAAAACTTCATAGAGATAATCAATTGCACTCAACTCACTAGCAATTGGTTCATCATAATTGGATCTTTTGAAAAGATTAGCATGTGGATGAGGATCCATATCAATAGATTTCTAGAAAGCAAAGGTGCAAGCAAATAGAAGGCACATGGCAACACAAGCAAAGATAGCAAACAAGCAAAAAGGCAAACGGAAAATATTTTTGTATCTTTGTAAAAACTTTTTAGAAGTGGGGGAGATGAAAACGAAAGGCAAAGGCAAATAAAGTAAATGCAAGGAGATGTAAGTTTTATGCGTAGGTACTTGATAGGTGTTGATGATGTCTCCCCGGCAATGGCGCCAGAAAATTTTCCTGTTACTTGTAGCTTGCGTTGGTATTTCCCTGAAGAGGAAGGGAGATGCAGTACAGTAGAGATAAGTATTTCCCTCAGTTATGAAACTAAAGTTATCAATCCAGTAGGAGAATCACGCAACACCTCGTTAGCAGCACCTGCACACAAAACAACAAATCCTTGCACCCAACGCAAACAAGGGGTTGTCAATCCCTCGGCGGTAAGTTGCATGATTAAATTGTATGTGATAGATAGATAGATTGAAAACAAAAATACAAAATAAAATAAATAAAGAAAAAGCGCAGAAAGTACTTTTTAGGGTTTTAGTATATGATTTAGATAGACCCGGGGGCCATAGTTTTCACTAGAGGCTTCTCTCAAGAAAATAGCATACGGTGGGTAGACAAATTACTGTTGGGCAATTGATAGAAAAGCAAATAATCATGACGATATCCAAGGCAATGATCATGTATATAGGCATCACGTCCGAGACAAGTAGACCGACTCCTGCCTGCATCTACTACTATTACTCCACACATCAACCGCTATCCAGCATGCATCTAGTGTATTAAGTCCATGAACAACGGAGTAACGCCTTAAGAACGATGACATGATGTAGACAAGATAAACTCACGTATGAATAAACCCCATCTTTTTACCCTTAATAGCAATGATACATACGTGTCATGTCCCTTTCTGTCACTGGGATTGAGCACCGCAAGATCGAACCCATTACAAAGCACCTCTTCCCATGGCAAGATAAATCAATCTAGTTGGCCAAACCAAATCAATAGATCGGAGAAGAAATACGAAGCTATAATAATCATGCATAAAAGAGATCAGAGAAGACTCAAATAATATTCATGGATAATCTGATCATAAACTCACAATTCATCGGATCCCAAAAAACACACCTCAAAAAGTGATTACATCGGATAGAACTCCAAGAACATCGAGGAGAACATTGTATTGAAGATCAAAAAGAGAGAAGAAGCCATCTAGCTACTAACTATGGACCCGAAGGTTTGTGGTAAACTACTCACGCATCACCGGAAGGGCAGCAAGGTTGATGTAGAGCCCCTCCGTGATCGATTCCCCCTCCGGCCGAGTACCGGAGAAGGCCTCCAGATGGGATCTCTCGAGAACAGAAACTTGCGGCGGCAGAAAAAATATTTCGTGGACTCCCCTGAGGGTTTCTGATTTTTTGGAAATTTATAGTGGTGGAATTAGGTCAAACGGAGCTGAGATGGGCCCACGAGGCACTAAGTTAATAGGTTAGTCTCCAAAAATGATATATAACTACTGTAAATGCATATAAAAACATCCAAAATTGATAATATAACAGCATGGAACAATAAAAAATTATAGATACGTTGGAGACGTATCATACCACATGATGCCTTCAAGTTTCTTTGCCTTAGGGTGGACCTAATTGACACACCAAACCAAGTTGGAGCATTGGTCCACACTGGATTCCATCCCATAGAGTCGATGAGGTATATCCACTGCCTCCGTTTAGGGTTTAGGGTTTAGGGTTTAGAAAATGGAAAAACTAGTGCAAACTGAAAACCATTGTGCATGCATGCTTCATTTGGTCATGGGAGGCCATGAAATAAAGTTGGCATCATATCAAGATGGTGTGAACATGGAGGTTCCCCGAGACGCGCCCTTCCGGCCGAGCCTGGCACCCTCTGAGAGCACATGCTGCTTTCCTGACCTGTCTGAAATCAACCCAACTTTTTGGGGTCACAATTCAAGGCCATGTTAGGCCTCCATGGCAAGTTTGAACCATTTTATGCAAAGTTTGCAAGTTTTGTCACGTGCGGCCACTTTTCAGGTATTTTCGACCGGAAAAATTATAGTAAATGGTAAATTTTGTGTAACTGAATAGCATTTTGCATGCTTGCTTGATTTGGTCATGGAATGCACTGAAAAAGCTTGGGGGAATTTCACATCTTTGAAGATGTACTTGCTTCACAAAGTGGAGAGTGTAGCAGGAAGGTTCTGGACGGGGGCAGCTGATGTACCTGATCGATTCTACTGGATGGAACCCATTGTAGCCCAATGATCCAACTAGGGTTGGTGTGTCAACTAGGTCCACCCTAAGACAAACAAAGTGTAATGCATCATGTGCCACCCCCTTTCGATGGGTGTCTAGGAGGGGTACACCATGCAGGAGATGTTTATTGGTCTTTTTCGCTCGAAAATTGGAAAAGGATTAAAATGTTGGCCAAATTGAAAACCATTGTGAATGCATGCTTGATTTTCTCATGGGAGGTCATGAAATAAAGTTGGCATCACTTGTATATATTGTAAACACGGAGGTGCTCCAATACGCGCCCTTCCGGGGGCTAACCTGGCACCCTCTGAGAGCACATGCTGGTTTCTTGACCTTTCTGAAATCAATCCATCTTTTTGGGGTAACAACTCCTGGTCATGTTAGGCCTCCATGCCAAATTTGAACCATTTTCAGTAAAGTTTGCAAGTATTGTCACGTGCGGCCAGTTTTCGGGCATTTTCAATAAAAATAATTCCAGAACATGGAAAAATTGTCTAAACAGAGAACCATTTTTGCATGGTTGCTTGATTTGCTCATCGGAGGCCATGAAAAAAGTTGGGATCATTTGTATATGGTTTTAATATGGAGGTGCTCCCAGACTCGCCCTTCCGGGCTTGCCTGGCACCCTCCGAAAGCACATGATGGTTTCTTGACATATCTTAAATCAACCCAACTTTTTTGGGGTGACAATTCATGACCATTGTAGGCCTCCATGCCTAGTTTGAACCATTTTCAGCAATGGAAAACTTGGCTAAACTGAAAACCATTTTGCATGCTTGCTTGATTTGGTCATGGCATGTACTGAAAGAAAGTTGGAAAATGGATAAGGCCAACTTTTGAATTATATATCGTTCATACTTGTTTGAAACCAGAAACCTAGTTCAGCCCTTACAAAATGTATTTTTTAGCACAACATAATGTTGTTTTTTTGTAATCTTGGTGATATATGTTCAAAGATCCCATAACTCATGCACACCACCTCTCCCGAAATCCCATGATTGCACCTCCTCCCTCATAACCACCCGCGGCATCCGGGACTCCTACCACTGCCACGTTCGCTCCAAGATCAGATCGGAGACGCCGGGCTCACGCGCATTATCGAAGTCGCCGGCCACCGCCACCGCCATCGTCACCTGAGGGGTCGGACGTCATTGCTCTTCTCGCCGCCTCCTCCTCGCGTCCCTCTCTCTTACCTGCGCTACTTGGACCGTCCTCCGAGGCATTGTTTCGTGCCGATCACCCTCGAGCGACAATGGTTAAGGAGAAGAGCGCGGTACATATTTGCACTACAGAATCAGTCAGATCTGAAGTCAACAGTTAGCACAAATCTTTACGATAGTATTGATGATGTGATTGTTCTCGAATCATAGTGTGGCATTTGTTTGGACACCAAGGGTTTGCGCCCCGGTGAGCATCGGATGAGGGAGTTTTTTACCGTCACCCTGCGCGCGGGATTTGCAAACAGGACAGTAAGATCCAGTCTGACATGTCTCGTACCAAATATCATGAGAAATTTAGTACTCCGTCCGATCCAAAATTAATGTCTTGGATTTGTCTAAATACGGATGTATGTAGTCATGTTTTCGTGGTAGATACATCCGTATGTACACTTCTTTCTCAACAATTTTGGGAAGGGGGCAGTAATATTGTACTTGTTAGTTGTTTGTAATGTTGACTGAAATAAGAGTTAAATTGCATGTAGATTTGTTAGTTGATCAAATGGTTTTGTGTACGTGCATGTAAATTAAAATCTTCTATGGGGTTATATGATATTTCTGTTATGAACTAGTGAACTACTTTGCTAGTCATCTATGTCTGGCAAACTTTGATTGGACCAACTGTTTGTATTAGCAGGTACTTCATATTTATTAACAATCGTAAATATGCTACTCAGGTTATCCCCTGCTACAGCAGATATAGTTTCTTGCAGAATTTCAGAGTGCCCTTGGGAAAAAATGGGAATTTTCATGCAAGTTTCACTACCAATGAGGGGTTTGAATTCCCATGTGATATTACCAATGAAAATGGGTTGACATACATTTCTGGGGATTCTTGGAAGGAATTTGTTAGAGTTTACATGCTTTATGTGGGGCAGGAGATTACGTTCAGTATTGACAACTCTGAACTACCAAGTAGCCTTGTGACAACTGGAAATTTGCCTATCATACATCCAAGTAAAGTACTTTCTTGTTGCTGCAAGTTTTATTACTCTTACTGTATCATATACCATAGGTTGTAAATTAAATTGTGTGTGCTATAATATTGTAGCATACTACCAATTGTCCAATGAGAAAAGAGATATTATTGGCAATGTCGCTGTAACTGAGGGGACAAACTTCAACTGGAGAATGATGGAGAATGTCATACGCCAAGTGATGAACCTTGACAAGTTAGTGGAGCGTCATGATGTTGGAAACTATGATCAAGGAAGAGCTTATGGATTCCTCCATACCTTGCCATGGTCAGATTGCAACAAGAACTTCGCGGTAACCATCTTTCTTGTTCTTCCTATACTTTGTGTCATTTCAGTATGTTTTTAGCTTTGTTCCAAATTAATTGTTTTTCCTTTACTACATACCAATAAGTTGCGAATGTGCTGACGTAACAAATATGTTGTTCAAACAGAAACTGCCTCATCGTGTTGTCCCCGAAGACATGGATGAATATGGTGCCATAACCATTGGTTGTCATCCACACACTAATGTGTCAAGTACGTACACCATTTCTGATATTGACGGTCGTGTCTGCGTCAACAAATGGAACGAGTTCATGAAGAAGGAAAAACTCTTGGTGTTAGGACACAAGGTGCTGATGTTGCTGTACCTGGGAGATCATGGGATTTATCTGTTTGTTTCCCATGTTCCTGATGTGCCTCTCGAGTAGTTTTGGCAAAACGTAGTGTGCGAAAATAAATGAAGGGTTTTTAAGTCATTGCTATAATGTGGTACTTTATTACTATTTCATGGAACTCTTGTGTTCGGGCACAAGATTGTGTGCAAGACTTGTAATGGTTGTTTATGTTTTACCATTCGATTGTATTCATTGGAACTCACTTTATTCATTCTTTTTTGAGCAATTTTAACATGCTCCCTCTTACCCCCTCTTTTCACATAAGAGTTATGAAGGTAAGAATTAATCAAAACAAATATTTAATGCAACCATCGGCTCAGATTTATTTCATACTCTTACCTCTCATGTGAAAAAGGGGGGGGGGGTAAGAGGGAGCATGTTAGAAAACCTCTTCTTTTTAAGCTGTTATTACAAGTGACCACGATAATCGCCACGACACGATCACAAATAGATTATTTCTTCAGAATCAACATCGCACACAACACACACAACACCATTACACTAGCCGTCAGCAGCTTCAACACAAAAACAATTTGTCTCCCTAATCCTAACATCGTATACGCTTGGTGGTTGGTAATGGTTGGCACATTGCTCTGACTGTAATTGGTCATGCCTCCAATATTCCCTCTGTTGGTACATGCATTCTTTCCCCACTGTTTTTTTGCGCGTTGTAGCTCTTCCCTTCTTTCCAGTGCTGTACCAATTGCATCAACGGCAGCAGCACCAACAAGGACACTTGTACAAACAAGATGATCCACGTACTCTAGTTCCCAGCGCCAGAAATCACATGTATCCTATGAATCAAATGAGCACAAATCAAACCAGCACTAATGAAACAGTACAAAAAATTACTCCTGCAGCAAATTTCAACCCAAAGTAAAAAGAGCTTGTACATCGTGGTGCTTGCACTTGTAGAACACCCAGCCATCATGCTCTTCGGTATCGGAGAGATAGAATCTCACCGTCTCACCACAGTCAGGGCAAGGGATCGGGGGCACAGCAACTGATCGGCCCCTGAGCGCACACCTAATTGAGCTCGAGGACGACATGGTTGATTAGGTGCTAGGCGACGGCGACAATGGCATACGGTGGCCCTAATCCTTTGGGTAAGAGAAGAACTAGGGATGTTTGTGCGCTGGCCCAACAAACCCTTACACCAACACCAGAGGATCGTGCTCCCTCTAAATAGGCTAACTAACAAATCTTCCAAATGACTAACTGACCCCAAAATCACGGACGGATACCGTTCCATCCATGCGCATTAGTTGGAAATATATAATTGACCCTGAAATCACGGATATATACCATTCCATCATAGCGCATATCCCTCCTATCTTAACCGCCCCATCAAGTTTTTGTCTCCTGACGTAGCCGTCGCCGAGATCGCGCCATCGCTCCGCAGACGCCCACGCTGACGCCGGAGTAAAAAGGTCTCATCCTCCACGTCTCCTCCCATCTCTTGCAACGTTGATACATTTTTCCGTTGGTTGGACCAAGAAGGCAGTTGTGATGAGATTAGAGATGCCATCTTGTGTGCAAGATTTTTGGTAGTTGTTCGTGGGAGATTAGTTTTTCGTGGAAGGTACTGTTTGGGTGCAAGATTGTGGGTGGTTGTCGTTAATTGGAGTAAAGGCTGTTATGCAAGAGGTATGTGATTGCTAGTTCACAGTAGTTGATAATATGATCTGGTTAGGGATATATATTCTCGGTGTAGTAAATTTTCTAGACCTTTGAGCTATGCTGGATTACTAGGAATGATTTGGATGAGGTTGGAGTAAAGAATTTTATGCAAGAGCTTTGCGATTGCTTGTTAGGGGTATGTGATCATATGATCTGGTTATGGATATATTTTCTCGATGGAGTTACTTTACTAGACCTTTGAGGTATGTTGGATTACTACGAATGATTTGGATGAGGTTTGCTTTAGCCACTTAGATGTGCCGTACACAGACTTGTTCACAATACATGAGTAAAGGAGGTACTGTTGAAGGAGTTGCTGGATTCTTACGACTGATTTGGATGAGGTTGTTGATAGCAAATTTAGGAATACGAATGTTGGGAGATTTGAGCTTTTGCTGGAAATTTAGGAGTCAGTTTGTCTCACATACCATGCTATTTTACATTATGATATATTGAAATAGTCATATGTTTTAATGAGAATCGGTATATTTTGACAATGTGGATCTCATTAATTGCATTCTTGTGTCTGGTGTTGTAGGGACCTTGGATTCACAGCTGCATCACAACCGTGCGGAGTACGACAGGTTGTTGCATGAAGCGCGCCTGCAGATCGACGTGAATGTCCAACAGGAACGCGATGAGATGGACAGGAAACTCAAACAAGAACGTGCGTACGTTGACAGGATGCTAAAGGATGAGCGTGCTGATATGTCCCGAAAGATTAAGCAGATGCGTGAAGAGATGGAACAAAAGTTTCAGCGGGACCGTGAGGAGATGGAAAAGAAGTTCCAGCTTGCGTACAAGGAGATGCAACTGACTTTGCAAAAGGACCGGAAGGTTGTCGACGGCCTTATACAGACAGAGCGTGTCAAGATGGGCGCCAATGTGTTGCAGGCATGTGTGGATATGGACATTAGGCTACAAAAGGAGCGCAAGGACATGGACTACAAGGCTATGGTGGAGCAGGTCCAAATGGAAGGAAAGATTATGAAAGACCGTGCAATGTTACAGCCCCACATTCAATGCCACAACAATCCACCCCAAGAGCATGTCTTGAATTCTCCCCCTGTAAGTACCTTGCACCGATGCTATACATTCACGACCGAGATTTTGTATGGACATTTTTTATTTGTGGGTAACTTTATGTGAGCAATTAATATGTAGGCTAAGCATCGTCAGACAGCACAGTCCCCAATCACTCCAGGCCTTGCGATGTCGGTGTCACCTGTTGAATGCTACAGCACTCCAGTCGAACAACATGTCTTCAATTCTCCCCCTGTAAGTACCTCGCACACATGGTAAACATTCACAACCAACATTTTGTATGACCATTTTTAATTTGTGTGTAACCCTGTGTCGGCGATTCATACGTAGGCTAAGCTTCTAGAGATGGCACAATCCCCAATCACTCCAGATGAAGATTCCTTGCCATATAATAAGGTAACTATGTCGCAATGTTGCTACACACATTCAAAATTATGTTTGGCCCTTTGCTCATTGCAATGTATTAAATCTGACGTGAGATACTCGTATGTAGGTGCTGGTAATGGAATTTTTTATTCATAGGGATTATGAGCTTTCGCATGTCCCGACAGGATACTTCGAGGGAAGACCCTGTGAGATGAGATTGTTTAAACCCGGCGTATTGGACTACGCTTTTCTCATGAAAGAAATGGCTGGATTTGGTTATAAAAAGGATTCAGATTTGTACCACTTCTTACCTGAGTATGTGTGCAAACTACCAGAAGGAATGTTCCTGATTTCAGGACCAGATGATTTTGCAAAGATGATTTCCCTTCTGAATGGCAGCAAGACATGTCATTTGTACCTAGTGTATAATCGTCTACCGAAAGATGATTATGAGTATTCGGACATGGATTCAGAGGTTCCTATTCTACATGTTACATCAATTTTACGGCTTCATCATCTTTAAGTTTGTCCTAATACCTTCGTATGATTTTTGAAAGGAATTGCGCATCCGAGATATGGAGGAGGCGGAGGGTCTAGCTAGAGAGCGTGAGGCACAGGCACAACTGGACTCCTTAGGTTACATTGATGTACCGTGTAAAAATATGGGAGAAGGTGGGTCGTCGCCAAGCCCGAAGCAAACTACAATGACCAATACGAAGAAGTCACTGGATTTTGGCAGCGGAGACGAGCTTCTGTAGGAGGCTTAATGTTATTTGAACCGTTTTAAGCTTGAGAAAACATTTTCTGTTTTTGTAGGAATGTTTGCAGTTATGAAACAATTCATTCACGATAGAGGTCTTTTAACAACATTTTTGCTACAATGTGATTTCCATTTTCAACGCGACATGCATGTGTTTATATCCAACCGTATAGTTGTTGGTGAGCAGGCCTTGAAAAAAAAACTATGTAGTCACATTTATGTACATTCATGCTGTGTGGTCGTGGATGTGGCCGCACTTGTGCTAGCGATGGTTGTCTACCTGACCGCAGAAGATCCCGCGCCAGGTGCTGCAGGATCATGTACAACTGCGACAGAAATTTTTTTGGTGCAAAACGGTGGAGGAAATAAACCAAACGGACATTTTATGTGAGACAAAGTGACAAAACTGCTGGCGAATCGTCCTTGGGATCCGCGGACTCAGACCTGACGAGATCTGCTCCGGGATCGGTGCGGCGTCAGGAGCGCATCGAAGCACAGGCGGATCCCCAGCAAAGCGCATGACGCCATCCCGCGTTCGACACGCAACGACCAGAGGACGGGCCGTCGCACGCGCGCGCGTCGTCACTCGGAGACAGGCCGACCGACAGATTCGGTGCGGGCCCCGCACGTGTACGCCTGTCGGGCCCCAGGCGGATACCCCGCGCGATCCGTGGGTCTTCATGCATGTCTGGCTGGCGGCGGGGTGTGCCGATCATGCACGCATGATTACCAGCGCCATGCATACACGTAGGCCGTTTTCCACGTCGGCCCTGCCTACTCCCCCAAAGCCCGACCCATCCAAGCATTGCAGCGCCGGCCGGCCCACGTCGCGTACAGTGGCAGAGAGTGAATCAAATATTAGGGGGGGCCAAATGAGTGTATATGACATAGAAAAGGCTAGGATGATCAGAGACGCCGGACGATTAGTGGAGCAATTAGTAGATAAGTAAGTGTATTTGGTAAATTTTCCTCTTGGAAGGGGGGGGGGGGCAGGGCCCGGAATTGTCCCCACTACGCTCCGCCACTGGTCGCGTATGATCTCCTGCCGCGAACACGTCTAACAGAATTTAGTCCCACCTCGCGCCCCGACCACGTCCTTGACCTGCTTGAATACCTTCATCTTTTTCATTGTTGCAAGCGTTGGTCTTCACTATACTCTATTTGGAGGATATGCAGGATCAGTACGATTCATCACCGTTCGTAGTCATCATGCATATTCTTCAGATAGAGAGTATTGATGACTGATGTATTTTTTAAGGGTTTGCCGGCAGGGGTACTCCGAAAGAATTTTTTTTGTCCACCTGCGCGAAATGAGCCCATTTTTTTTACACACCAACCCATGGCCATGGCAAGCATCCATGCCAATTTCGGTTGACTTCCGACACTCCATGCATTTTCTAGGGTTTTCCTGGCCGAAAAACCCTAAAACACTAGCCGGACGTGACGCAACGTGTGTTTCGTGTCCAAATCTTGCGTGGGGACCTACATTTTCAAGCAACATTTTGTGTCATCTCATGCATGCCACCACAGAGACCATGTACAAGGAGAACCGTTCGGGTCTGCCGGCCTCCGCTGAACAAGGTCAATTTTAGGTCATCTTCAGAATGACACCAAATTTTGCCAGCCAGTGGGGATGCCCACCCCAGTACTATATGCAAAATTTCAATGAATTCCGACAACATACACACGTTGCGTCATGTCCGGAAAGTATTTTATTGACAGCATGCAATATCAGCCTATATTTTTTTCCGCGAGCAAAATTTAATTCCTCCACTACATCTATTTCCAAATATTCTCCACCACAATACACGAGCTCCATGCTGGCCACAAAGACACCATGATTCTTAAAGTTGGACATCAAAAACTCACATAGAAAATGCAAACCAAAGATCCCAAACTCATACTGTTACAAGGGAGTGGAGCACCAATTCGCTGACTCATACATAAAAATAATTATCAGGAAGTCACTAACTAACTGACACAATGAAGTAGATTTTAAAGACCAGGTCACACGGTACTAAACATACACAACAATGCACACGACAACATCAGGTTCATCGTCGACGTACATGCTCCCCAACCGTGTGCACAATGTTGTAGCTATCAGAGTTCTGCTTCGAGTTCCTACACAGAAGAATATAATTAATGCCATGCAATATATTTGGACACATGCAAAAATTAAATTTGTACATATTTGGTACCTCTAACAACTTGCTGCATCTATGTCGATTGTGACCTTCCACGTGACAATAGCCACATTTACCCTTTGATCTTGTCTTCTTCATCTTTGCCTGTAACCTTTTCTTCGGAGCACCTCGGCCTGGCACATGCACGGGATCCAGAACCTTATCCAAACCTTCACCATCAAGGTTAGCCGCTTGCGGCATCAGTGGGCCAAACCTAATGCTGTTACTCTGAGCATTAGTTGATTCCTTGCTGTCAGCTTGTTCAATATTTGATTCCTTGCTGACATCTTGTCCTTCCAAAACCCTCTTTAGACGCTGAAACGCCTCATCAGAGTGGCATGCCTTGAAACATGCCGCGTGACTAAAATTCTGCAACTTACGGTACCTTTGCAGGCTTGCAGAATATTCATACATCTCGCTCTTTCTGGTCGGTGCGTATGCAGATTTTGCACTCATTGTCCACCTAGTGGGAACACAACACCTGGGCAGTCTTTCTTCTTGTAAAATTCCCAATATGTAAAATATGTGGGAACATGGTGTGCCTACCCATTCCAACTTGCGGCAAGAACAACTGATCCTGTGAAGCAGACCTTCCTTCTCCTCACTGCGCACTTCGATCTTTTTATCCATTCTTTCCGTCTTAGACACAAAGTATGTGGTAACTTCTGATGCATTAAGTACCTCTCTGATCACACATTTGCTTACAACATTTATGCTCCATAAGACCAACTTAAACATAGCAGGAGTGAAAACTTTTGCGGCATGTTTCTCAAGACTTGAAGCATTTTCCTCTTTGAACGGAACGGACTGCAAGGCCTCGATGTCTTGGAGAGCCTCGTTCAAGCATCGCGACGCAAGGCAACACTCATAGTGCTCTAGCATTTGAAACAACGTCATCTTAGCCTCAAGATGCGTATGTAGCACTGAGTTTAAGCTCTCACTCCGCTGATTACTGCTCAATACTAGGAAACAACGCCCCTCAAGATACGGAGCACACCACAACTTTCTCATCTTATACATCTGATGTAGCCAGGACTCCTCACTTGTTACTTTATTCCGTTGTAAGAATTGTAACCATTTTCTCTCATGCTCTTCAATGGAAGATGTATCATATATGAAAGATCTGAATTCCTCCTTTACCGCGTCATCATGCAGATGACGTACAATGTTCTGCTGAATGTGCCATATACACAGCCTATGGTTTGAGTCAGGCCACACCACCCTGATTGCTCTCTGCATTGCAAGGTCCCCATCCGTGATCACAGATATCGGATGCTTCTGTCCCATGGCATCAGAAAAGGTCCGTAACATCCACTCGTATGCTTGGCTTATTTCATGAGAAATGATACCACATCCAAAAATAATAGTGCTGCGGTGGTGATTCAACCTGACAAACGGCACAAATGGCAGATTGTACTTATTGGTTCTGTATGTGCCATCAAAAACAATAACGTCTCCGAAAGCCTCGTAGTCAAGTCGGGATTGACTATCAGACCAGAACAGTCCCTTCAGATGGCCAACTTCATCAACCAAGTACCTGAAGAAAAAATCTGAATCTCGCTCTTGCCGCGCCACCATGTGATTGGTCACCGTTTGAGCATCACCGGAAGCGATTGATTCCTGCTTGTTAGCATGGCAGCAATTGTAAATGTCCCTCGTCGTGCATCCAACCTCATCATATCCACCGTATTGCATGCACAAAATATCCATAATATGGTGTTTCTGGATCCCAGATTTTTCCATGTCTGCAATGTCCGCTTTCTGCTCATCGCTAATTCTTCTGTGTGAATGCAAAAGACACGAAAGATCCCGTGGGGCTAGAGGATGGTTGTGTTCATCGATGAAATCCTTCACAAACCACCGACCTGTTTCCTCCTGTCTTGCAATGACCAATTTAGCTTTACACCCTACACAAGTTATACTCCATGGCCTCCTCTTTCTATCTTCCATCTTCCTCTTCATGTGCTTCTCTTCATGAACCCCTTCACGACTACACACAATTTTCCTTAAAATTATATGGCTGTTGGATCCATCCCACTCAACATAGCTTCTCCTGACACTAAAACCTTTCTCAAGACCATATTTGTTATAGAATCTATAACCTTCATCCTCACTATCAAACATCTTGTTGGCAATATGGTAGTACTCCAACATAGACTCATCACTTACATCCGCCATGTCTTCCTGCATCACCATTCAGATGAAAAAAGGCTCAAACGACAAAGACAAATGCATGCAAAAGCCAGTACGGAATCTTGTGTGGAATTTTAAACTTTGCTCGTTGTATATGTTATGCCAAGCGATCATCAACGTCCATAAACTACTGAACTGACCATGGATGATGAAAATCCTAAATTGTATTGCATGCACTAGGTAAACCTAAATTGATGATGACTAAACTAATCTAAGTAGGAAGTGCAGGCTACGAATCCAAGTCAAGTGAGATTCGCGCGATTCATACCTTAGGATGGAAGTCGGGAAGAGATGGGATCGGCCGGGGGCGAGTTCCTATAGCGCCGCCGCCGACTCAACCGCTGCAGATGTGATGCCTTATTCTTCTTCTTGCCGCCAGGCACGTCGAGGACAGTGAAGGGGACGAGGAGGAGGATGAGGACGAGGCCGAGGACGGTGAATTGGTTCCTCTCGCCGGGCACGTCGGAGACAGTGAAGGGGACGAGGACGAGGACGACGACTTGACCTGGATCTGGATCGACTAGACGTGGTTCTGGTCGTGGATGTGATCGGTTGAAAGCACAATATTTTACCCTGGACCATTATGCCCTTCTCGGATTAAGGAAATTAAATTTAATCATTTTTAATCCCCCACCAGATCGGACGGCTAATAAAAATCAGAGGGGTAAGTACTGGGTAGTACTCCCAATACTACGCCAATCACCCTAAAAGAGCTCAACTGAGACTTGAAGGGAAGTCAGGTACTACATGTGAAGTCTAAAGAGTTCTTTTACAATTTAGTCCAATGACATTTAAGAAAGTAGCAAAAAGTCCCGGATCAACTTCTTCTATAAAAACGACGAAGATGATACTGAAAGGATCAGATCCAGTAGCAACTAAGGAGGTTTCTGGCACCATATTATGTACTCCCTCTGTAAAGAAATATAAGAGCGTTTAGAGGGAGTATTGCTTTGTGAGGGACATTCTTGATTCATCTCGTTGTAGATATTGGGCACTGGAGGCACGGGGAATTTATGTATAACAGCCTTGAAAATTGCAGCTCAACTCGTGTGTCTAACTTGAGCAGACATGTTGAGTACCGGTACTCTTCCTCTACTTCCTCTGGTCAGATCAGTAGGCACTGATGATGTAGAGGCTAGAAGCCTGAGTATTATCCAGCGACCTAGTTGATTTTACTTCTGTAAAGCCTTGTTATGGTTCCTTGACTGCCGAGTGTATGAAGAACCAAGTGTATGAGTCAATGAGTGTGCACCCACCTCTTTGCTTCATCTATTGTGTCTTCATTAAACTCTAGTCTCAAAGAAAAGAGTACATACAAGGATGATTCATAGTTTGCGTGGTTCGTGGAGGTAGTTGATACGTACCTCTAGTTTACCAAGATCGAATCTTAGGTTTGATATCTTGTGTGTCTTACGAAGATGGACCGTTTTTTAAGCAACAATTGTGAACAATGAGACGTTATTGATGTCTTCGTCAATTTTAAACCTCCACGGCTTTTGTAAATTATGTGTGGAAGTGTGCCTTTGGTAGTGTACTAGTCATATATCATATATGTGTGTACGTCTTTATTTTTTTCAAAACGAGGACAACCCCCGACCTCTGTATCAAGTGATGCACACAACCATCTTTAGCATTATTCAATAGAGTATAATAAAACAAATACACATGAATCAACCCAAACCCACTTTCCTGGCGATTTATGCCGCCACACCTACTAGTTTGATGATGTTCCTTGACCTCACACCAACGCACACAATCTACTCCAGTGGCCTCACCAAGCCGCCCCACGGTGAGCCGAGAGCACCAACCGGTCTACTAGACCCTCAACATGCACCGCATGCACACGCTCCAGAATCAGTCGCCGCCATCTTCCGTCATTCCAACTTCAGGAGAGATCAATGCATTGACCTTGCCAGACCCAACTGTCGTCGACGCCACCACGACGCCAGACAACGCCACCACCCTACGCGCGTCCATCAACACACGTCCAAAGCCGAGACCCCGCTGCGCCACGCCGCCGAGACCCGCCGTCGCTGATGCGGTAGATGCCACACCGCACCACCTCCTGATCTAGATCGCCGCCAACGCCAACCCAACGGTGTCCACCAGTCAAGTATCTCCCAAGGTGGCACCTTGAAGAAGGGAACACCGCCGAAGGCGTCATCGCCGCCACCTCAGCTACGGCTTTTACCCGGGAGACACATGACATGGTGGAGGTAGAAGCAGATCTGACTAACATCTCCATGGAGAAAACGACGCCCTCGGGCGTCGCCGCCATCACAGCCGACCACTACCGGCTAGGGATTTCTCCCGATCTGAATCCCCACCTCCAGCTCCATCTGCATCGAGGACCGACAAGTCTAGTGACCCAGATCCGTACGGAGGAGCCCACCGAGCAGGGGAAGGAGAGAAGGTGACCAGATCTAGATCGGGCACTATCGGACGACTGCCGCAAGCCTGCTGCGCCACACCAGTGCGCACGCCACCGTGCCTCAGCACACAGACCCCCCCCCCACCCCCCCACCCCCCCCCCCCCCCCCCCGCTGCCGAACCAGAGCCGCCATCCATAAGGAGCAGCCACCGCGACAACACCCAACGGATGGGACAGACGCGGGACGCCCTTGCGAGATGACTCGCCCCCACCGTCTAAGGAACTAGCACGAGGTTCGCCGGCGTGCTCCTCCGGCGGCGTCAAGAAGAGATGGGGACAGGAGGGAGGGTTGTGGCGGCGCCAGTGGTGTTCCCCCCTGTCGCCCGAGAGAGGCGACGCGGGGGTCGGGCTATTCCGGGGGTCGGCTAACAAAATGACCAATCTAAAGCGTATGTCTTTATTATACTTTATATTTCTAAATGGAATCCATATGACAATTATATGTTCCAACAACATCAAGCAGCCTGTACACAGAATACAATTGTACATTCTATTCTACAGGCTGCCTGCCGGAGACGAATAAAGTCAAGCGTCTAAGCTCAATCTTGTCACTTTGCATTCACGTATTTTCATCATCTAATATGCATCTTTTGAAGGACCTCGTCGATATCATGGGTACAACAGTGGAGTTCATTGTTTCCTTGATCCATAGTGAAAGCACTCGATCGTGTCGAGCCAAGCGGTCACCTTACCTCCTCTCTAGATATGTCAGGATATTGGTTGGCGCTGGGTTGCTGCTTTAGTGGATCGAATTGATAGAGCTAGATACATGCCTTGTGGTCACTAATGTGGTTAAAAGGTGATCGCTATCATTATAAGCCATAAAGATCATGTCGGTTTCAAAGAACAGAACTGAGACTTCAAGGCTAGTCAGGTACTTTTTTTCGACAGTGGGAGTCAGGTACTTGGAGGAGAGGAAGGTGCGAACTCAAGAAGTTCACTAGTTTTTCCAGCTTGGCCAATGGTAACTAAGCAAATATGAAAAAGTTCACGGGGAGCAAACATGCATGGTAGGATGGCTAGATCGACTTCTTCTATAAAAGCAATGGAGATGGTACTCAAGGGATCCAAGATTCAGTAAGTAGCTAGGGGGTTGTCACTTGTCAGCACCAAGTTATGCATTACTTGAGGAATATTCATTCATTCATCTCTTCGTAGATACTAGGCATTAGAGGCAGCGGGAATTTATTTACACCAAGGGGGAGAGGTGCATCACAACTCGTGTGTCTAACTTGAGCAACTGTGTTGAATGATTGTACTTGGTTCTTCAGAGGCTTTGCGAATGGTGTGTGAGACATTGAGTAGAGGCGATTTTTTTCTCTGTAGTACAGAAGCCCCTTGAGAATAATAGAAGCTTATGCCCCGCAAAACATGAAAATGTTGATAGTATTGACTTACGGATAATCTACTTCTCATTTTCAGGTTTCTTATCCCTGTTTGTATGGTTATAGCCTTAGGTATAATATCAAGCCCTTCTAACCAAGGGACCATTATGAATGTATAATAGTTCAGAACATTTTATAAGTTGTCAGTCACTACATTTTTAGACATCCACTTTGTAATGTGTTACTCATTTCAGGAATGATGAAACCAATGGTAATGGATATACATAGAAAATTGTTGTATCGTTCGGATAATATGCCTGTCCTGTTTAGCCACCGGAAGTTCTTGGATCTTGGTCCAGTTCATGTATATGCTTGCACACCCTATGTGTATGTAATCCAGACAGTTAGTTAGTTCCTGGAAATGATAGTATAGGCTTAGGTCATGATTGCATTTACTTTAGCTAGCCATTCACTAGTTTGACATTGTTGTGGGTTCTACAGATCAACGTAGTTTCATTTATGTGTTAGAAAACGCTAATTATGAGACAGTGGATAATGGCGATCCATTGGTTTAAGTGTATCAGTATTCTTTCCCGCAAAAAAGTGTATCAGTATTCTAAAAGACTTTCCACACAGAGTTTGAGGACACGAAGACGTGGGTGACATGTAGACGACATCAAGAGAGAACCCTAGACCTGATGCTCTTGTACATAAGCTCTCTTATTTCCATCTTGTACTCAAACTCTTTGTCGACATGACTGAACCGTCGCATTCATTACTGCAGGCGACTGCTAACGCGACACATGAATCAGAGAACCCGCGACCAAACTGTGTGCGATGCATGAATCGCAGATGGTGTCGTAATAAAACCGTCGACAATAAGACGAACTGTTTGCGATGCCAGAGACAATAAGCACGATTCAGATTAGAGACGCGTGTGCGATACGTGGCATACAGTTCATCCATACGAACTGTTTGCGATAAGCCATAACAACAAACACGATCAGCGAGTTCGAGGTGTGTGCAATACACGGCATACAGTTCACTCGGATGAACTGTTTGTGATTCCCAACACAACAGAAACGGTCAGGCAGATCAAGGTGTGTGCGATATACGGCATGCGGTTCACTCGGATGAACTGTTTGCGATTACCCAACACAACAGAAATGGCTCAACTTAACAAGATGTGTGTGATACACGGCAAACAAGTCAGTAATCAGAAATGTGTGTGAAGACCGATAACAACACAGATGATCCTGCTAATTACCCGTGTGTGCTGTGGGCAAACGCTTGCTGGTATACAATTGTCAGCGATTGATGAAATCATCACCGACGGGTTCCCTAGTTTAGTCCGTCTACGATGTAATTTGCTCTGTCTACAGAAGAACAACATATATAACCAAATTAAACATCCAATTACATAGGTCACTATACAAAACATTCGCACACACCTCAATAAACAATTACATGCATTCTAAACTAGGAGAAACGATCATCTACTTCTTGTGACGCTGCCGCCACTGCTCTACTTGTGGCTCGATCCCTCATCGTCCATAGGAAGGAGGCACTCCCTCATGTCAATGATCCGCCTGTACATCTCGTAGCTTGTGTACGCGTCCTTGGCCGCGTACTTGACATGTTCTTCATCCAGTCTCCGCACCCAGGCCTCGTGCCAGGCATCCTTGTTCTTGTTTCACTCATCCTTCATGCCTCTGTAGTAGGGGTCGATGATGGCCACGGCTAGATCAACCAGGGAGTCATTCGCCTTCTTTCTGCCCCAGACCCTGTACTAGCCTTGGATGTCAACAAGCTTCTGGCAGGCCAAGCCCATAGTCTCGAGCACCTTTAGATCGTTCAAGGTGTCCACCGTAGCGAACCTGTAGTCGGGGCTATTGACAAACCTGGCGAAACGCTCGCAAGGCCTTGTGGCCAGGGAGTAGTTGTAGACGAGGACGTGATGGCGCACACACAACAGGGCGACGACAACCTTCTGATCATACCCGGCACGACCGCCGGTGAACTCGAGGTCGAAGCCGACCACTTGGTACTCGTCCTCAGCAAGCAACTACTCCATAGTGTGGATGGAGCTCTCCGCCGAGACCGGCTTGTTGGTGTAGACCACCGAGAGGTCCTTCCCCCTCACGTGGGTGTCCACTACGTGAGGCGTGGTGAACTGCCGCCCGTCGTCGTCGTCAGCCGCTCGGAGCGCCATTGGAGCCGGGAGCGCCATTGGAGCCGCTGGATATCCTCTCTGTATGTGTCATCGTGGGTGCTTATTGTGTCGTGGGGCGCGAGAGATGAAGGTAGATGGCCGCGGGAATAAATCAGGGCCGGGCGGCCGGCATTCTCGGCACGTCTGCATGGTAGTTTTTGCCGCACGTAACTGCGTCGTGGCGCCGCGTCCGGTGTAACCGCATGCATATGGCACCCCGAACGTACGTGATCGTGTGCCTGCCCGAAATGCTTGCAGCGCGCGCGGAGGGACGCGGGCAGAGCGTGCCTCGGCCGCCTCAACCACGAGCAACCACACGCATAGAGCAGTTGAACACGCAGGGAATGGCCGTCTACAAGCCGGCCGGCAGTTGCGAGCCGGCGGCGTGATGTGAAACTACGTCGCGTTCCACATCACACAATGAGCGAACAATCATTCGCGACGCTGCGTAGAGAGCGGCCGTGTGCTAGGTAATTAAATCGCAAACGTTTTTTTATTAACCGTTTGTGTACGTGTCATTTCGTCCTCGTCTCGCACATCTTGTCAACGCGCTGCCGTAGAAGGCTTCGAGCGAAAGCTTGAGTACCGCACAGGCGTTCTTTTGGCCAAACGTTAGCTCGAAGAGGCGCCAATGAATCGTCGGTGAACCCGTTCCCGCGCAACCGCGCAGGTTCCCGTGCACAACCGTGCAAGATTCCTGCCCGACTCGGCGAAATCCCCCAAAACCACAGTGCTTACCGGCCTGCTATATAAACAGTCACGGCAGGCGAGTCGGCATCGCATTTTCCTCTCCCTCCCTCCCCGTAGTTTATCTCGTCTGCTTCTCCTGCCATCGCCAATGGCATCGGTCCGTCGTCGTCGCTCAGCCACTCCACCGTCATCTAAGGACAGCTCCAGCTGGGAGGCTACACCACGGTGGTGGCGCAGTCCCCGGCGGCGTGTACTACCTGTGGCGTCCCTGTTGGGTGTGCGCACAACACCCACCACATGCTCCGCCGCCGCTGCCCGATGGCAGCTGTTGCCGGCCGCCGTTGCCGCCACCCCACCGTCGGCCGCCGTGGCCGCCACACCACCGTCGGCCACCAGAGCCATCGCTCGCTCCGCCACCGCGGCCCGAAGGCAGGTGGTGGCCGTCTTGGCCGCCACCCCACCGTTAGCCGCCATGGACATCACCCGCTCCGCCACCGCGGCCCGAAGGCGGGAAGTGGCTGCCACCCCACCGTTGGCCGCCGTGGCCGCCTCCCCACCGTCGACCGCCGGGGTCATCACCCGCTCCACCACGGTGGCCGGAAGGCGGGATGTGGAGGCCCGCACGAGCATCAGCGACCTTGCCGCACGCTACATCGAGTTCCTGCGGGAGGAGGAGCGCCTGGTCGAGCACGCAAAGCGTCTTACGGCCGCTGTGGCCGCAGCAGAAGCCGTCGCAGTGGCACGAAATGCGGAGATATACGAGGAGTCCTGCCGCTTCGAGAGGGATCGTCTGGAGCGGCAGAGGGCGTTCGAGCTGGGCGTCGCTAAAGGTGTAGCAGCGGCAGATGCCGAATTCCACTTCTCCAGCTCATCGGTAGGCTCCTCCTCCTCGGCCTCTTACTGAGTGCGCTCGGCAGAGGAGAGGCTGCTAGAAGTAGTACAAAGCCCCTCCGTAGTAGTAGTATTTAGGGGCTATTTTGTTCAGTTCATCTTACTATAGATATGGTTGAACTGTACTACGTACTTAAATTTAGCTAGTATATATAGTTGAACTAGCTATTTCAGTACGTGGTTGGCAACAATTGGGTAAAAGTTTGTTCGGTTCAGCTGTCGAGTTGAACTGTTTGCATAAAGAACGACTGCTTAATCTATGAATGAAATCTATGCTTATTGAATTTCATTTGCAAAAATTACAGTACTAGTGATATTTAGCTGCAAAATTTGACAAATGGCAGTGTTTTTTTTCCTGATGATCACAAATGGCAGTGTTACAAGGTTGGCAAATGGCAATGTTACTAGATTGACAAATGCCAATTTTTCCAATTTGACAAATGGCAAATATACCCAATATGACAGATGCAAATCTTACCACATTGTTTGTACGTCATTGCACACGGGTCATCATGCAAAATCGTTTGCAATGAAGAGATGCACAAAACCTACGAGCCACATTTTCCCTTGGCTTCGCTGCGAAGGAACCTAGCTCTCACTTTGCATACGGGTGTTCATTCTGAAACGTTTGCGATGAAGAGATGCACAAAACCTGAGCATCACATTTTTCTCTTGGCTTAGCTGCGAAGGAACCAAGTTCTCGCTTTGCATACGGGTGTTCAGTCTGAAACATTTGCGATGAGTGTTTTATTCAGAGAAAAACATTGATGCTTTTTATTACTTTGATAAGTCTATACATTCAGAGAAAAAACGCTAAGTTGATCAAGACCATAGATTTCATTCAGTGACACTGTGATTTCACATTCATACGATCGAGTTACAATATTAAACTAAAAAACTAATTGCGGCGGCGGCGGCAACGGCGGCGGCGGCGTGCTGCGCCGGCGTTGTCGTCCTCTGGGACGCCGTTGTTCAAGTCTTCAAGCCATCCCAGAATGTTCTGGACTTGCAAATTCAAGAGCCGTTCGTCGCGCGATCAACGGGCGGGGGGCGGGGGGACGGCGACTCGCGGCGCTGCAAGGTAGCGGTCGATGGCGGCGTCCCATGACGCTGAAGGGGGGGCGGCGGGTGCAGGCCCACGCACGGGCACGGGTGCGGCGGGCAAGCGCACGGGGACCGGCGCCGCGGTGGGTGCTGGGGCGCACACGAGCACAGTCGGGGGCGCTGGTGCTGGCACGTACACGAGCTCGCGCGGGTCCATGGGGACCTCGCTGAAGCCCGCGGCTTCTAGCGCTGCGATGGTGCTCGGTGACCAGCCCGTCAATGCCACGGGGATGGTCGCAGGCGCGGGCGCGAGGATGGGAGCTGGGACGGGCGCGGGGGCAGCATCCTCTGTGGCCAGCTCGTTCAGGGTCATGTCCCTGAGATCCCGTTCCTTCTTATTTTCTATGTCCTCCGGCTCGGAGTCGACTTCACCAAACTGGAAGACTAGTGGCAGATGATCCTTGTGCGCCAGTAAGGCTGCCTATTAAACAGCGGCTCGGGCGCCATTAATTGAGAGGTTGAGAGCGAGGCGGGCGGCGATGGAGGTCAAAGGGCTCGCTTCCCGGTGAGCTTGCATAGCGTACTGCTCACACGCCTCCCGGTGAGCATGCGTAGCGTACTGGTTGCACGCCTCCCGGTGAGCCTGCGCTGCGGAGGACTGGTCGCACGCCTCCCGGTCAGCCTGCGTAGCGCAAGACTGGTCACACGCCTCCCGGTCAGCCTGCGCCGCGGACTTCGCTCACACGCCTCCCGTCTACTAACACAGCTGCCCACACGTCACCTCCTTGCCAATAAAAAAGTGGGACGCGTGGTGGCACGTAAATGGTTAGTAGAACGCCCACAATTTAAATAATATTGTACAACCGTTTGTGATGATAACGTGATAGCTATTTGTTCCAAAATGGCTATGTTGGCCGAGGTTGTTAGTGTGTGCGCCCTCTGTCATATTGGACAATTTTTTTTACCACAGCATGTTGGTGCCATTTCATGACACCATGACAAGTCTCATGAATTTTAGACGAGTTTTCGATTTACAGGAATTTAAAAACCAAGTTTCTCAATGTTTGCGGCCGAGCCACGAAGCCTGGGTGTTTGAAATTCGTTCCCATTTCTTTCATTGGACCTAAACATGCAGCCAAGGACACATATATGATTTTTCAACCCATTTTGGTGCACCGGAGCATGTGCATGTAGTTCAAATTTGAATTATGCACATAAAATGCCTAGAAAACTCAGTTAATGTATAAAATGTCCAAACGAACCCCGAATAATTCCAAAATTTAACACGACACTCCAATTGGTCTATGTTGTGTCTACAAAAAAATCAAGGCAAGAGGAGGCAACGAATGTCGCTTCGTCCCCAAAGGTGATACGTTCCCTACCGGAACCACGAGGCTTCTTGTGAGAAGCTCTGGTTTGTGAGAAGCTTATACCAAAACCTGCCCCAAATGGGACAAAAAATTTACCTCGACATGTTGGTGGCACTTCATGATAGCATGCCAAGTTTCATGAATTTCAGACGAGTTTTGGATTTACTAGAATTTCAAAACCAAGTATCTCAATGTTTGCGGTGGAGCCACGATGCCGAGGGGTTTGAAATTCATTCCCATTTCTTGCATGGGACCTAAGCATGCACCCAAGGACAGACATATGATTTTTCAACCCATTTTGGCGGAGCATGTGCCTGTAGTTCAAATTTGAATTATGCATATAAAATGCCTAGAAAACACAGTTAATATATAAAAATGTCCAAACGAACCCCAAACAATTCCAAATTTTAACACGACACTCCTATTGGTCGATGTTGCATCTAGAAAAGAAATCAAGGCGGGAAGAGGCAATGATTGTCGTTTCGTCCACATAGGTGACACACGTTCCCTACCGGAACCATGAGGATTCTTGTGAGAAGCTATGGTTTGTGAGAAGCTTATACCAAAACCTGCCCCAAATGGGACAAAAAATTTACCACACCATCTTGGTGCCATTCCATGATAGCATGCCAAGATTCATGAATTTCAGACGAGTTTTGGATTTACTAGAATTTCAAAACCAAGTATCTCAACGTTTGCGGTGGAGCCACGATGCCGAGGTGTTTGAAATTCATTCTCATTTCTTGCATGGGACCTAAGCATGCACCCAAGGACACACATTTGATTTTTCAACCCATTTTGGTGCACTGGAGCATGTGCATCTAGTTCAATTTTGAACTATGCACATATAATGCCTAGAAAACTCAGTTAATGTATAAAAATGTCCAAACGAACCCCGAATAATTCCAAATTTTAACACGACACTCCTATTGGTCCATGTTGTCTCTAGAAAAAAAATTGAAGGCAAAAAGAGGCAACGAATGTTGTTTCGTCCACAAAGGTGACATGTTCCCTACCAGAACCATGAGGCTTCTTGTGGGAAGCTCTGGTTTGTCAGAAGCTTATACCAAAACCTGCCCCAAATGGGACAATTTTTTTACCACAGCATGTTGGTGCCATTCCATGATAGCATGCCAAGTTTTATGAATTTCAGACGAGTTTTGGATTTACTAGAATTTCAAAACTAAGTATCTCAACGTTTGCGGTGGAGCCACGATACTGAGGTGTTTGAAATTCATTCCCATTTCTTGCATGGGACCTAAGCATGCACCCAAGGACACATATATAATTTTTCAACCCATTTTGGTGCACCGGAGCATGTGCGTGTAGTTCAAATTTGAATTATGCACATGAAATGCCTAGAAAACTCAGTTAATGTATAAAAATGTCCAAACGAACCCCGAATAATTCCAAATTTTAACACGACACTCGTATAGTTTTATGTTCACTGCAGAAAATGTTCCAGCAATTCAAGAACCATCCTTTGTCGTTGTGACCCCATTCCGTATTTCAAATCAAGACGAAAATTCAACTACATCACACACAGTTTATTATCACCAACCGTGTGAGATGCAGTACAAAATATCTTGGTGCACTGTCATATATGGCTTACGCGAGAAGGTTCGTCGGCTACAGTCCACAGCCGGCGCATCAAGCAAACTAGCTTCCCAAATATCATTTCACTGTTCAATCGTCGCCGGCCAAAGATGGGGACGTGAACCCGCGTCATGAGGGCAACTTCGGCGGCCCACTCTGGTGAGAGCGCAGCCGCAGCCTCCATGAGCGTGCTCACAACCTGCGTGAGCATGGCCGCAATCTGTGACTGGGTGACTGCGGCAGCCAAAACGGCCGCTACTACAGCTCAGATGGTGGCAGCAACATCTGCGACGGGGATAGCAAATGGCGAGAGCGGGACAGCAGCTATCCGTTCCGCGGCGGCCGCCTTAGCCCTGATGGAGGCCGCCCGCGCCCATGTCGAGGCTGCCCACGCCCAGCTCCTGGTGGTCACCGCACAAATCACATGAAGCTTCTCCGACAACGATCCGCAACCCACGGCCGAACAGTTGGCAATCGCCGCGAGCGTTCGAGCAACCGTCCATTCGTTCGCGGCATACCTTGCCGGGATGGAGCCCATCCAAGCCCAGACTGCGGCCGCGCACGCCCAGCTCGTGGCAGCCTTTTCCAAAGAGATGGTGGGTGTGGATGGCGAGATGCTTGCCAAGTATGGTGCGATGGATGCCATGGAGCCCCTTCCCCAGGAGATCGTCGGGCGTGAGCTAGACATGGAGGAGGCGGCGGAGATCGATGAGCGCTAGGCGGAGTAGTAATCTTTGTTTAGAGCGCCGGTATTTTGTTAGAGTAATGTTTAGGTCAGCTAGCTCTGTTTAATTGCTGAACTTGCTCGATTAAGAAGTGTGGGTGTGTTGTAGGCTCTTTTGTGTACCCAAATTATGCAATGACGTGGATGACCACTGTAACCAGGGAAATTCGAACCAAAATTTGCACGTTCAAACTCATCACACTCGGCGTAAGCCATATGAATCGTGTGTGATGTTCAGATATCGTACATAGTGCTCAATAAGGGACCGTGTCTGATGACACTTCGCGCGCCAGTTTTTCGCTGCACGGAGCAAAAAAATTCGGCATCCGCGGAAATATCTACCTCCCATGCCCCTCTCCTCCTTACCAAAAGCCACATTTCCCTTCTTTCCCACCTTCCATTCCAAGTTCAAACCTTCACTGCTTGCTTGCAGCGCCGTCGCCTCGCCGGCGATGCTCCTTCCTGCTGCTCGGCCTCGTTGATCTAGTCAGGTAATCTACACCCGACCCCCATCCCCACCTCCTTCTGCATCCCACATGCCCCGACCGCTAGCGTGACACCTTCCACCCAAATCACCGACCCATCCTCCATATAAGCGCCGCCCTAAGGCATGGTGCACGCAGTATAGCCAGGAGCTCAAGGAGCATCTGGCAGCGGAGAAGCAAATCGCGGCTGCATGCGCGGATGAGGTCGCGATGGCTGCCATGCGTGCCGACTCCCAGATCTTGGAGGAGCACCTCACCGTCGAGGTAACCGTCGACGCCTCGTGCGCAGACGCCGCCATGCGGTTGGCTGCTTTAAACGATAGTTCGTGGCATTTTCTCGAGGCCACCGTCGGTGCCTTCGACGAAGACTACGAGGTGTTTTCTCAGCGTGCCCGTGCTTACCTCAACTCCAGAGCCAGCAGGTTGATGCCCAGAGCGGCTCAGGCGACTCACCACTACAAGGAGGGCACCCACGATGTGGAGGCCTCGCCCTCTTCCAAGTCTAAGGAGCCCATCATCATCGATATCTCCAACGATGAGGAGTAGCTTGTCTTTTTAGCTCACTACAAGGACCTATGTTCAGCTAGCTAGCTACGCCGGTTAAGCATGTTCGGTTTACCAGTTGCATGTGCTGCTCCTGCCTTTCCTTTACAAATTCTAGTGAATTGTCCTATGTACTGTGACTATGCAATCTGATCCTGTAGTATATATGTTCTATATATTGTGGAATGTGGTACCGAGTTTACTGTTTGGTTATTTTTTTTGTCATGTTCAGTTAACTGTTTAGTTCAATTCTGCAATGTGATGCTCAATTCTTGTGGGTGCAATTTTGTATTCTCTTGCATGTGAGAAATAATCAAAATTGACTGTACAAAATACATGAGATACAAATACAATTGCTATATTTCCAAGTTGTTGAGCATACTAGGTTTGGTTAACTGTCTGATCTTGTAGTATGTTCTCTTGTGCAATGTGGTGCTCAGTTAACTGTTTGGTTCATTTGTTGTGGTGCTTATTTAACTGTTTGGTTCAATTCTACAATGCAATGTTCAATTGTCGTGGGTACAATTTTGTATTGTTATGCATGTGAGAAATAAATCGAATTTGGCTATACTAAATACAGGAGAAACATATACAATTGCTATATTTCCTAGTTCTTAAACATGCTTGGTTTGGATAAATGGCTTTTCCATGTGGCTCGAATTAATCTGCTGAATCTGCAATGTGTTTATTTTTCATCAACATATTTTACTGATAGTATGCCAACCCTCACTTAACCTGATCAATAACTACCTTATATGTGTTGCAGGGAAACAATGGGAGGCACTAAGGTTTACCATCGAGGTTCGCACATGCATGGCCCTTTGTCTAATAGCACATTATTGTGCAATTGCAGGAACCATTCTACTCCCTCTGTCCCATAATATAAGAGCGTTTTTGACACTACACTAGTGTAAAAAACGCTCTTATATTATGGGATGGAAGGAGTAGTATTTAGGTTTTTAACAATTTGGTCTTGCACATGTAGGTCCTGCTGTCAGGGGGTTTGACCCACTGTTCGACCCATTTTGCATATGGGGAAATGAGATGTCCATGAATATCAGTCAAGTCAAGAAACTCAGAAAGATTGTTAGGATAAAGAAACTAGCGATGAAAAACAACAAGATCTTTGTCTGCACAATGAAGAAGACATCAGTGAACTACAGGATGGTACTAACTCTTATACTCCCTCCGGTCCTTTTTAGTCTGCATATAAGTTTTGTCCGAAGTCAAAGTATCTCTACTTTGACCAAAGTTATAGAAAAAAGTATCAACATTCAAACTGCTAAATCATTATTTTTAGATGCATTATGAAATACAATTTTATAGTATACATATTTGGTATCGTGGATGTTGATATTTTTTAAATAAATTTGGTGAAACTTTACAAAGTTTGACTTGATACAAATCTAATGCGCGGAGTAAAAAGGACCGGAGGGAGTACCTTGTTTTTTATTCCTTTGCGCCATTTCAAAATTTAGAGAAGATATTTATGCATATCTTTGTTTTCAGGCCTTTCCAAAGAAGTTCACAGATGATTACCTCTCAAACCACCTGTATGGTCAAGAGCGCGAGAAAGGTGTTCATACAACACCCACGGTACAATATTGAAGTCTTACTCAAGAGGATGAAGGATGGGTGGTCAATCATCCACAGGCACTGGCCTAAAGTTGCAAGGACCTTCAACATCATTGAAGGCTCAATATTCGCCTTCCGCTTCAGCAGTTTTCCAGATGAGATTCATCTGTCTATCTACCGTCTATGATGCTAATTTCCAAAGGTTTTCGATGTTGCATGTGAAACTTGGTGTTGTTGTGTAATGGGGTAGCTAGCTATATGCCTATATGGTGTGAGTGAGTGCTGAAGCTATATGATGTTGTACTCTGATGTATTTCAATTATGAAATCCTGGTTCCGTAATACGAAAATGAAATATATTGTGTGTTCATTATGAAATGTAAATTTGATTACTAAATGGATTAATAATAATAGGCCAATTAGCCTGCTTATTGGGTTTTTCTAGTGCAAACGGTTTTGAGTCAACACCATGGGCGATGATCTCAGACAACCCATACAGTTTCTAGGAAGTAAACGTGTTGGATCAATGAAGAATCACACACGACTTCCTCTGGACAACTGTTTGCGTTAGGCCACCTTGCACAAACGTTTTCCACATAAATAGTGTGTGTGATGGACAGCCTATGCCACACAGTTTCTTCTAGACACCGTGCGTGATGCATTCAATAACACAAACGATAAAATTATTACTATCGTCTGCAATGGCAACGCTATCACAGACGATGTGATGCGGAAAACTTTGTGCTTTGTATATACGAATGGAAACGTTTGTCTGGGATTCACTGTGTGGGATGTATATACGAACGGAAACGTTTGTCTTGGATTCACTGTGTGGGATGTACATACGAACGAAAATGATTGGGCTAGTATAATTGTCTGCGATGGCTCACCCGATCGCACACAAGCTCTTTTTGCCCCTCGTGTGTGACCAGAGGCCCTATCGCAGACGGTTTCTGGGTCGTGTGGAAAGGACCCCCCTATCGCACACACATGCAAGGCGACGGTTTAAAACTTCATCGCTGAAGGGGGGTAAAAACCGTTTGTATAGCAGGTCACTGCACTAGTGCTCCCATGTGCGGTTTTCAATGACACGCCTATCTATGGGCCTGGTCTATATATATCATCCCTTAGGCCGACAACGAGGGGGTTTGGCCATGAATGGATTCCTCCTAGTTTGTGTTACCGTGGGTCATGGTGACATGCCCGAGCAAAGTTTGAGCTCATGCGTTCTCAGGATTCCCTCCCATGCGCTCGAAATGGTGGGTTGCATCGACACCCTACGTACGTCGACGTCATCCTTAATTACTACCTACCTTTCATGGGGGTTGTCCATTTCATGAGGTAGGCGCCACATCAAAATTGTACATTATTGAGTATTTAAAACACATCACCCTTCCAAAGTACATCAATTTGGGCCCCATGCAGGTGGTGCTGGTTTTGTGGCCCCTCTCGTGCGGTTTACGGTGATGGTCCAATCTATGGGCCCGAGCAGTCTATTATATCCCTTTTTGACTGACAACAACAATGGTTGTTTGGCCAAGATAGATTCACTTGGTCCCTCTTATGGTAGGTCATGGTGACATGCATGCATGTCCTACCAAAGTATGAGTACGTGCATGCGTCCCGCCGACATGAAGTGGGGGTGGGGCAGGCACCTAGCTACGACCTTAACCCGTCATTATAGATATCCAAGGGGGCTTTCCGGTTTGCGAGGGTGGTGCCACATCAAAGTTGTGCATTGTGTATTTAAACATCACACCCTTTATTCCTACATATATTTGGGCACTTCTAGGTGGTTGTTGTCTTCTGGCCCCTCTCACCCGATCTTCGATGACGCGCCCACCCGTGGGCCCGCGCGTCAAAGTTGTACATTGGGAATTTGAACATCACACACCACCCTTTTCATATATATATATATATATATATATATATATATATATATATATATATATATATATATTTGGGCCACATGCTGTTGTGGTTGTGTTCTTACCCTCTCTCGTATTTTTTTTGCCAAATGGTGCTATATAAAATAGTAGACGCCTCGGATGAAAAACTGCATGCGAACGTACGCGCAACAGACACGGGTGCACTGGCTTAATCGTGTGCGAAGCTCGTGCCCTGTAAAATCGCCACGACTTCGCAAGTGCCAGCAAGGGTAAAAGGGTAATGGGTACATGATATTTAGGATGAATTCCACATATGCGTCTGAAAATTAAGACGAACCATGTGCGATAAACCAGCTAGCTAATAATCTCAAAAAAAGTTACCCGCCTTGAGCGATGCAAAAATTGGTGGTTCCGCGGCTTTTCCTTATTATCATACACAATTATTATGTTTGGACCGTGTGCGATCTGGTTTCTCCCGCCCTGCTTCATTTTCTTTACCCAAATTTTAGTTGTCGCGGTATTTCAACCGTCGCCCTCACTCCTCCACCACTGACCTCATAGTAAAATTCCAGTAGCCGAGCATTTGAACCGTCGCCCTCCCTCGTCCACCACCATCTCCACCCACCATTACTAAAATTTTCAGTAGCCGCGGCATATCCTCAAGCACCACCCGCCCTAACCCCGTCCCCCTCCACAGTCTACACCCCCCCCCCCCCGCTCGAACCCTAGCTCGCTGCCGCTACCGAAGCCGCCGCTGCCAACCCCAGCCGGTCTGCCCGTGCCTCCTAGCTTAGATAAGTTTAGGTTACCCATCGATTCCCATACCCTCGCCGCCCTGAGTTTTTAGATGAGGCATGCGGTGTCCCTCCCCCCACCCAGATCCCCATCCCCTACTCCAGAGAGTGGCAGCCTAAGCCCGACCACATATCCCGGGGAGCCCGAGGAGCGTACGGCCAAAAGGAGGTCTATCATGGCCTCTCCGCCGGACGATGTCAGGGTGGCCGCCGTTCGTGCCGACCTGCCGATCCTGGAGGAACACCTTGCCACGGAAGCCGGCGAGGACGTTGACTACGTCGCCATGGCGAAGGCTTCACGTCAGCAGGCTCACGTATTACTGAATCTCAGGACAGCCGACTACGACATCAAGCTCGTCGACAGCGAAGGCTTCACATGGGCCATGTCACAGGTTAAGTGGTCCATCCCCAATGCCTCTGGTTCAACCGCCGTCGATCTCTTCGAAGGCCCCGCCGCTGATCTCCTCCACCTCGCGGTCAAGGATTTGCGATCCTTGTACGCCATCGAGCCCATTATGTCATTTCTGAAGGACACGTTCTACGGTGGTGGCTTGGGATCCTCAGCTGCCATGTCAGATCTCATCGACCACGACCACGCGAAGGGCACCCACTACAGCTCTTCCAAGGTGAGACAGCCCATCTGCGACATCAGGGATCGCACCCTGGGTCTGTGCTCTTCCAAGTGGAAGGATCCCGTCCATGACAAGTGAGGTAATATCCTATAAGCAAATCTTACTTTTTCTAGCTAGCCAACTCGTACCCATTGCTGTAGTAGCTTTTTCCATGCGATGTTTTAACTGTGCCGTGTTTAATTATTTCAGTTATGCAAAAATGTAATGTTCAACAGGGCTATCTGATGTTTAAGTATGAATTGTCCACTTCAGTTTCACGAATGGCTATATTTGGTTGTTTATAGTGAGTAGATGCCTTGTTTATCTGTATTTGGTTGTTAGGTTGGTTGCAGTGAGCATTTGCCCAGTTTTCAAGCAGATGCCCTATTTATCTGTATTTGGTTGTTAGGTTGGTTGCAGTGAGCATTTGTCCAGTTTTCAAGCAGATGCCTTGTTTATCTGTATTTGCTTCTTAGGTTCGTTGCAGTGAGCCTTTGTCCAGTTTTCAAGCAGATGCCTTGTTTATCTATATTTGCTTGTTAGCTAGGCTGGTGGCAGTGATCCTTTGTCCAGTTTTCAAGCAAGTGCCTTGTTTATCTGTATTTGCTTGTTAGGTTGGTTGCAGTGAGCCTCTTTCCAGTTTTCAATGGCTATATTAGGTTGTTATAGTGAGCATATATGCCTTGTTTATTTCAGTTATTCACAATGTGATGTTCATTATGTGCAAGTATGAACTGTGTAGTTCAATTTCATCAATACCAGTTTGAACGGCTATATTTGGTTCCTGTTATGCCTGGTGAAGTTAACACATGCCCTTTATTTCAGTTTTACACATTTATGCAGTGTGATGTTTACGCATGAGTTATGTTCTATTCATTTTCAATAGTACTAGTTTGAACAATATTTGGTCCCCGTTAAGCCTGTTGTACTTAACATTCCCTTCCATTTTTTAACTGCTTTAACATCATGCTGAAACCAACACATTCAAGTTGTCATTTTGAGATGTTGTTGTTTACCATGGCTATATTTGGTTGATGTTAAGCCTGTAGTACTTATCATGCCTTTCCATGTACTTACACAGGACAACAACGGGAGTGGCCAGCATTTTCCACTGAGGTTAGTTTCATCCCTCGGCTTATATTGCCTCTGTTCCATAATGTAGTGCATACAAATCCACGGTTGGACACTTTTTAGCTTCTAATATTGACTTGTTGCTTGTAGGTACATATGTCCTAGGCAAAGATCCACGCCTCGACCCTTTTTACGTATGGGGCAATGAGATATTCATGAACCAACATCAAGTGAGGAAACTGATAAGAATTATTAGCAAAAAGATACGACCAATGGCAATTAAATTATTTGTCTACGCTCTATCCAACACAACAGTGAGCTATAAGATGGTAACTACGAACTCTGTAGCCTTCTCTTTTTACTGCCCATAATGAGTTGTTAGAAAACAATGTCTGAATCTTTTTCATTTGCAGTGGTTCCCAAAGCAGTTTACTCAAGATTACCTCGCAAAGTACATGATTGGTGGAGATGCAATGAAGGTTAAAGTATTTCATCGAGACTACAATGAGCATCAAGAATTCCTAATGAAGACAGTGAAGGATGGGTGGGCGGCCATCACAAGGGGTTGGCCTAGAGTCGTGCGTGCATTAGGCATGGAGGAGGGCACAATATGGGCATTCCACTTCACCTTCTCCAACAACCAGAATGTCTTCCACCTCTCTCTTTACAGTCTTTTGTACAACTGTGGTTCATCATTCTTTCCTTGCTGCTTCTTTAGTTCTTCAACATATGTACCTGTGCATCGAATTATTCATTCGTCCTTGAACTTGTATTTGTAATAAACATGGTTCGATATGAAATAAGTGATTGCCTACTTTCATAATGAAAATCTGTTTCAATTTAAAATTCTGTGAATTTTAAATGCAGGGATTAAATTAGGGATAAATTATGATTTGCATGCCATTACACTGCACATGGTTTGCGAAAGCAAAATGTCTATGATAAATGTCAAGATCGAACACGTTTCACAGATCAGTACGTGTGCGATGAAACTCTACTGCACACACGATCAGACAAGAAAAAACGTGTGAGATTAACAACAACAACGCACACAGTTCCTTCTTAATAAATGTTTGTGAAAGTCACCTTATCACACACGCTAGGCAATTATGAACTATTTATGATGTCGTGTGCATCGTAAACGTTTGCTCATAGAAGAACGCGTGTGATAGGCCTTCATCCGACAAGGGTAATATGGATGAATCGTTTGGGGCATTTTATACATCTCAAACGTTTATGTACATACAAATGTGTGGGATATTCAAGCTTCGCATACGGTGTACAATTGTGAACTGTTTGTGATGGGGTGAGCATCGCAAACGTTGCAGCACAGAATACCGAGTGCGATGGTAATGCGAGCACAAACGAGTAGCAAGGACAGAGCATTTGGGAAAGATGCAGGCATCGCATACGCTTAGTTCTGTGAAACGTATGCTTGCGTGCTCCCTATCGACGACGGTTTCTGGGTCGTGTGGGAAGACCCCCCCTATCGCACACACAGGCAAGGCGATGGTTTAAAACTCTGTCACGGAAAGGGGGTAAAAACCGTTTGTATAGCAGGTCGCTGCACCAGTGATTTGTAGTCTCAAACCTTCCGTTTCAATTGATCAAAGTGCTTCATGTGAGAATAAAGTGCTTGATTGCTTGTTTGTGTTACAGTTGATCAAGGCATATACTCCATACTGTATAAAATATGGCCTCAAATATACTCCCTCCGTTTCTTTTTAGTTCGCATATAAGATTTGTCTTAAGTCAAACATAGTAAAGTTTGACTAAGATTGTAGGAAAAAACAACTTTCACAATATAAAATCGATATCATTAAATGCATTATTGAATTAACTTTCATGTTGTATATCTCTAGTATTGTACATGTTGATAATTTTGTATATAAATTTGGTCAAACTTTATGAAGTTTGACTTAGGACAAATCTTATATGCGAAGTAAAAAGAAATGGAGGGAGTACAAAGTAAAACAGTACAAAAAATATGATTCAGGCGATGTGAGTTGTACAAACACTCGTGAATCAAATTGATTGAACTAGATGCATGCCATTGATGTCTACTACGCAACTTTATTCTTGTAGACTCTGTTGGGCCTCCAAGCGCAGAGTTTTGTAGGACAGCAACAAATTTCCTCAAGTGGATGACCTAAGGTTTATCAATCCGTGCGAGGTGTAGGATGAAGATGGTCTCTCTCAAACAACCCTGCAATCAAATACAAGAAATATCTTGTGTCCCCAACACACCGAATACAATGGTAAATTGTATAGGTGCACTAGTTCGGTGAAAAGATGGTGATACAAGTGTAGTATGAATATATAGTAGATATAGGTTTTTGTAATCTAAAATAATAAAAACATCAAGGTAACTAGTAGCAAAAGTGATCACAAATGGTATTGCAATGCTTGAAAACAAGGCCTAGGGTTCATACTTTCACAATCTCTCAACAGTGCTAACATAACTAAATCATATAACATTCCCACAACGTGCAACAAAGAATCACTCCAAAGTTCTTATCTAGCGGAGAACATAAGAAGAAATTGTTGTAGGGTACGAAACCACCTCAAAGTTATCCTTTCCGATCAATCTATTGAGCCATCCCTATAAGTGTCATAAACAGCCCTAGAGTTCGTACTAAAATAACACCATATGATACGCATCAATTAACTCTAATGTCACCTAGATACTCCAATGTCACCACAAGTATCCGTGAGTTAACTATTCGATATGCATCAAACAACTTCAGATTCATAATATTCAATCCACACAAAAAACTTCAAAGAGTTCCCCAAAGTTTCTATCAGAGAAAGAAGGATGAAAACATGTACCAACCCATATGCCTAGATTACCCCAAGGTCACGGGAATCCGCAAGTTCATTGCCAAAACATACATCAAGTGACTCAATAGAATACCCCATTGTCACCACGGGTATCCACATGCAAGACATACATCAAGTGTTCTCAAATCCAAAGTATTCAATCCGACAATAACGAAACCTCAAAGGGAAAGACTCAATTCATCACAAGAAGATAGAGAGGGAAGAAACACCATATGATCGAACTATATTAACAAACCTCGCGGTACATCAAGATCATGCCAAATCAAGAACACGAGAGAGAGAGAGAGAGAGAAATCAAACACATAGCTACTGGTACATAGCCTTGGCCCCGAGGGTGAACTACTCCATCCTCATCATGGAGACCCACCGGGGTGATGAAGATGGCCTCCGGTGATGATTTCCCCCTCCGGCAGGGTGCCGAAAAAGGCCTCCAGATGGGATCTCTTCGGGACAGAAGCTTGCGGCGGCGGGGTTGAAGTTCTAGGTTTATTTCTGGGGGTTTCTCTATTTATAGGAATTTTCAGCGTTGGAATCATGTGAAAAGGAGCTACGAGGGGCCCACAAGGCAACCCCACGTGCCCCCTCGAGGCGCGACGGGATACCTTGTGACCGCCTAGTGGGTCTTCTGGTCCTTCCTCGAAGCTTCGGGGGTCTCTTTTTGTCCATAAAAATTCACCATAAATTTTGGGGTCAATCCAAGAACTTTTATTTCTGCACAAAATACAACACCACGGTAGTTCTACTGAAAACAGCATCAGTCTAGGTTAGTTCTATTCAAATCATACCAAAACCATATAAAATTGTTATAAACATGGCATGAATACTTCATAAATTATAGATACGTTGCAGATGTATCAGCATCCCGAAGCTTAATTCCTGCTCATCCTCGAGTAGGTAAATGATAAAAGAAATAATTTATGAAGTGTGAATGCTAGCATAGTGCATAAGTTTGATCAATGATAATTTCAAACACTTTTTCTAGCATCAATATATATCATAAACAGTAGCACATCTCATAAAACTTCTCATGATCAAGTAGCAAGCTATTCACATATTTAAAGTATAGACCATAAAATTTCTTGAAAACTAGCAAACTTTGTTCTCAATCATCAAACAATTACAATTCATCTTATTTTCAGGAAGGGTCTATGTAAGAGCTTTGTTTTAGCAAATTCCACAAACTCAACTATCATTTAGTCTTCCATGATTGTTGACACTCAAAGCATATTTTTAGAACAAACCGTTTCAGTCAAACACATAGGAAGATAGGGGCTTAATGTTTCGCTTCCCAACTTATTTATCTCAGGGATAATGTCAACAATAATAACTCATGATCACCTATATTCAACTGGATATATGTGCCTGGATCATTCCCTACCACATGATGCTTGCCCACTAGAGAATAAATAGAGCGGAATAGGGATGAACATTACTGACTCTTGCATAAAAGTAAATATAGAAAAGTACATACAGAAAAGTAAAAGATAGGCCCTTCGCAGAGGGAAGCAGAGGTTGTCATGCGCTTTTTATTTTTGGATGTGCAAGCTCTTAATGGAAAGGAACGTCACTTTATATTGCCCCTTGTGATAGCAACCTTTATTATGCAGTCCATCGCTTTTATTTCTTCACTGTCACAAGTTCGTACAAAGCTTATTTTCCCTTCCAATAAAAGATCATACATATTTAGGGGCAATTTTTTTATTGCTTTTTGCACCGATGACAACTTACTTGAAGGATCTTTTTCAACCCATAGGTATATATGGTGGACTCTCACGATAAGAAACTGGGTTTAAGGGTTTTTTGGATGTACAGGTAGTATCTCTACTTAGTACGAATTTTTGGCTAGCAAAAGATCCTAATTAAGCAAGCACCACATGTTAGAGGATCCATGACAATATAACTTCTATGTGAATATAAACAAACATAACCCATTACGTTGTCTTCCTTGTCCAACGTCAACTACTTGATCAAGTTTGAAAATAATTAATGGGGGCTCACAACCATATAAGATGTCCAAGATAGTATATTTATATGTGAAATCTCTCTTCCTTCAATATTCTTTCATGAATTGTTCAAGTGACCAATGCTGTGTTTGCTAACTTTCAATAAATTTTACCACTTATACTTCTTGTATGTGAAGTCATTACTCCCCATGGGACAAGCATATGAAGCATATATAATTTCATATTTATGACATTCAATTCATTCAACAATTCACTCTTAGGATATAAGTGAAGCACGAGAGTGAATGACAAACTACTCCAAAAGATTTAAGTGAAGATCAATGAGTAGTTAAACAATTAAGTAGCTATGTGAGGAATCTCTATCATTTAAAACTTTCAGATCTAAATGTTTTATTCAAACAAACAAAATAAAAGAAAAGGACACTCCAAGAATAGCACATATCATGTGAATAAGTAAAAAACTTAGGCTAACCGATAGGTGTTGATGAAGAAAGGTGGGATGCCTACCGGGCATCCCCAAGCTTAGTTGCTTGAGACTTCTTGGAATGTTATCTTGGGGAGCCTTGGGCATCCCCAAGCTTGAGCTCTTGTGTCTCCTTAATTCCTCTCATATCATGGCTTCTCCTAAATCTTAAAAACTTCATCCACACAAAACTCAACAAGAACTCGTGAGATAAGTTAGTATAAATCAACTCAAAGCCTTATCATTCTCTACTGTAGAAAATCACTAAAATTATAATAAAAAATTGCATACTAAATGCTTCTGCATATTTAATACTCCTATCCACAAATAGAAACGTTAAATAGGAAATCATATGCAAACAATGCAACTATAACAGCAATCTGCCAAAACAGAACAGTCTGTAAAGGGGGAGTAAAAATTCATACTTCCCTAACTCCAAAAATTCTGAAAAATTACCACGTGACAAAGAACTCATGCATGCTTACTGTGTAAAAATTTCAGATTTTTATCATGTTCTGACAATTCACATAAATTCAGGACATAACAGAAAACATTCTGTTTTCAAACAGCAACACATAAACTTGCAAACTGAGCATGGTAAAGGCTATAATTGGCATTTTATTGAACTAAAATATACAAACATGATTCTAAATAACATCAAGAAAATCTCAACAAAAGAAAATGACACTCCAAGCAAAACTCATATCATGTGACGAATAAAAATATAGCTCCAAGTGAGGTAACCGATAATGTTGAAGATGAAAGAGGGGAAGCCGGAAGGCATCCCCAAGCTTAGACGCTTGAGTCTTCCTTGAATATTACCTTGGGGTGCCTTGGGCATCCCCAAGCTTAGGGTCTTGCCGCTCCTTATTCTCCTCATATCGTTATCTCACCCAAAACTTGAAAACTTCAATCACATAAAACTTAACGGAACTCCATGAGATTGGTTAGTATGAAAATAAATCATTCACTTAGGTAATGTCAATACAAGATTCATACTTGTTCTCACATAATTCCTACTGTACTCCATCATTTCCATACTTTATATCTGCTACTTGTGAACTACATTGGGATTTCCCCGAAGAGGAGAGGATGATGCAGTACAGTAGAAATAAGTATTTCCCTCAGTTAAGAACCAAGGTTATCAATCCAGTAGGAGAACCACACGGAACCTCGTTAGCAGCACCTACACACACAAAAGCAAATACTTGCACCCAACGCAAACAAAAGGGTTGTCAATCCCCTTGGCGGTTACTTGCAAGGATTAATTCTGATAGTGATAGATAGAAAAGTAAATTGCAAAACAAAAGAAAGGAAATAAAATTGCAGCAAGGTATTTTTGGATTTTAATATATGATAAAAGTAGACCTAGGGGCCATAGTTTTCACTAGAGGCTTCTCTCTCGAACGCATAGGATACGGTGGGTAAACAAATTACTGTTGGGCAATTGATAGAAAAGCGCATAGTTATGACGATATTCAAGGCAATGATCATGTATATAGGCATCACGTCTGAGGCAAGTAGACCGACTCAAGCCTGCATCTACTACTATTACTCCACCCATCGACCGCTATACAGCATGCATCTAGGGTATTAAGTTAATGAAAACAGAGTAACGCCTTAAGCAAGATGACATGATGTAGACAAAGTAAACTCAAGCAATATGATTAAACCCCATCTTTTTATACTTAATGGCAACAATACAAATACGTGTCTTGTCCCTTTCTGTCACTGGGATATAGAACACCGCAAGATTGAACCCATCACAAAGCACCTCTCCCATTGCAAGATAAATCAATCTAGTTGGCCAAACCAAATGGATAGATCGGAGAGAAATATAAAGCTATAACAATCATGCATAAATAAGTTTAGAAAAGACTGAAATATTCCTCATGAATAATCTGATCATAAACCCACAATTCATCGGATCCCAACAAACACACCGTAAAAGAAGAGTACATCAAATAGAACTCCAAGGAGATCGAGGAGAACACTGTATTGAAGATCAAAGAGAGAGAAGAAGCCATCTAGCTACTAGCTATGGACCCGTAGGTCTATGGTAAACTACTCACACATCATCGGAAGGGCAGCAAGCTTGATGTAGAAGCCCTCCGTGATCGATTCCCCCTCCGGCAGATTACCAAAAAAGGCCTCCAGATGGGATCGCGGAAGAACAGAGGCTTGCGGCGGCGGAAAAGTTTTTCTAGGTTTTTCTTCGGTATATGGGGAATATTTGTGCGGCGGAATTAGGTCAAGAGGTGGCACGAGGAGCCCGTCAGCCTGGGGGCGCGCTTACCCCCCTGGGGTGCGCCCTCCGAGCTTGTTGCTCCCTCGTGGCTCTTCTGGTCTTCTCCCGAACCTTCGAGGGTCCCTTCTAGTCCAGAAAAAAAAATCCAAAGTTTTTCTCCGTTTGGACTCCGTTTGATATTGATTTTCTGAAAAGCCAAAAACATCTACTGGCACTGGGCACTAGGTTTATAGGTTAGTCCCAAAAAATGATATATAATTGCATATAAAACATCCAAGATTGATACTATAATAGCATGGAACAATCAAAAATTATAGATACGTTGGAGATGTATCAAGCATCCCCGAGCTTAATTCCTGCTCGTCCTCGAGTAGGTAATTGATAAAAACAGAATTTTTGATGTGGAATGCTACCTAACATGTTTATCATGTAATCTTTTCTTTTACGGTATGAATATTAAGAACCGAGTGATTCAAAGCAATAGTCTATAGTTTGATATAAAGACATAATTACTTAGGCATACCAACAAACAATCATGCCTTTCAAAATAAAAATGCTAAAGAACGCTATCCCTACAAAATCATATAGCCCGTCTTGCTTAGTCTTCCTAACACAAAGTATTAATCATGCACTACCCCAATGTCAGCCAAGCAATTGGTTCATACTTTTTAACGCGCTACAGCTTTTTCAACCCTCACGCAATACATGAGCGCGAGCCATGGACATAGCACTATGGGTGAATAGAATGATGATAGAGATTAATAAGGGGAAGTCAAGAAGGAAGATAGTCTCACATCGACGAGGCTAATCAATGGCCTATGGAGATGCCCATCAATTGATGTCAATGCGAGGCGTAGGGATTGCCATGCAACGGATGCACTATGAGCTATAAGTGTATGAAAGCTCAAAATAAAACTAAGTGGGTGTGCATCCAACTTGCTTGCTCCTGAAGACCTCGGGCATTTGAGGAAGCTCATCATCGGAATATACAAGCCAAGTTCTATAATGAAAAATTCCCACTAGTATATGAAAGTGACAACATAGGAGACTCTCTATGTGAAAAACATGGTGCTACTCTGAAGCACAAGTGAGGAAAAAGGATAGTAACATTGCCCCTTCTCTCTTTTTCTCTCTTTTTTTTGTTTTTTTTGTTGGGCTCTTTTTGGCCTCTTTTTTTTCGTCTGGAGCCTCATCCCGACTTGTGGGGGAATCACAGTCTCCATCATCCTTTCCTCATTGGGACAATGCTCTAATAATGATGATCATCACACTTTTATTTACTTACAACTCAATATCTCAACTCGATACTAGAAGAAATATGACTCTATATGAATGCCTCTGGCGGTGTACCAGGATGTGCAATGATACTAGCGTAACATGTATGAAAATGATGAACGGTGGCTGAGCCACGAATACTATGTCAGCTATATGATCATGCAAAGCAATATGACAATGATGATGTGTATCATATAAAAAGAACGGTGGAAGTTGCATGTCAATATATCTCGGAATGGCTATGGAAATGCCATAATAGGTAGGTATGGTGGCTGTTTTGAGGAAGATATAAAGAGGCTTATGTGTGATAGAGCGTATCATATCACGGGGTTTGGATGCACCGGTGAAGTTTGCACCGACTCTCGAGGTGAGAAAGGGCAATGCACGGTACCGAAGTGGCTAGCAAATTGCGGAAGGGTGAGAGTGCGTATAATCCATGGACTCACATTAGTCATAAAGAACTCACATACTTATTGCAAAAGTCTATTAGCCATCGAAGCAAAGTACTACTACGCATGCCCCTAGGGGGGATGTTGGTAGGAGTTAACCATCGCGCGCTCCTGACCTCCACGCAAAGGTAGGCAATCCATAATAAATCATGCTCCAGCTTCATCACACTAACGACTATACATGCATGCTTCGGAAATCACAAACCTTAACACCAATATTCTTACTAAACCACAATCATTCACTAGTACCTCTCACATATTACCATCTTAATATCGCAAAACTATTGCAAGGAATCAAACTTATCATATTCAGTGATCTACATGAAAGTTTTTATTATATCCCTCTTGAATACCTATCATATTAAGACCAAATTCATAACCCGTGCATATTACCATTGCTAATTATTAGACTCTCAAAAATATATAAGTGAAGCATGAGAGTGCTACTATTTCTTTAAAATATAACCACCGCCGTGCTCTAAAAGATATAAGTGAAGGACTAGAGCAACTGCCTTGCTCAAAAGATATAAGTGAAGCACATAGAGTATTCTAACAAATCACGAATAATGTGTGTCCCTCTCAAAAAGGTGTGTTCAGCAATGATGATTATGGCAAACTAAAAAGAAAACTAAAGCAAGCAAACTATAACACAAGACGCTCCAAGTAAAACACATATCATGTGATGAATAAAAATATAGCTCCAAGTGATATACCAATAGATTGTAGACGAAAGAGGGGATGCCATCCGGGGCACCCCAAGCTTAGATGCTTGGGTCCTCCTTGAATATTACCTTGGGGTACCTTGGGCATCCCCAAGCTTAGGGTCTTGCCGCTCGTTATTCCTTCATCCATCATGGTCTGAGCCAAAACTTGAAAACTTCAGCACACAAAACTCAACAGAAACCTCGTGAGATCCGTTAGTATAACAAATAAATCTTAAACTTTAGGTACTATTGTAAATTGATTCATATTTAATATTGGCATAATGCTACTGTACTCCAACTTCCCCATGGCTCATACCCCCCGATACGATCCATAGATTCATCACAATAAGCAAACTATGCAACAAAAACAGAATCTGTCTAAAACAGAACAGTCTGTAAAGATATATTTAAAAATCATACTTCTTTAACTCCAAAAAATTTGAAAAATTATGACAACGTAAACAATACATATACCAATACTGTGTAAAAAATTCAGAATTTTATCATGCTCCAGTAAAGAACCAAAAGTCCAGCACTGGACTCAAAACTTTCTGTTTTCAAACAACATCAATCATACTATCATCCAAATCATCCCAAAGGCATTACTTGGCACAAACACTAATTAAAAGATAAAAAATCACATTCATAACAGAGGCTACAATTGTGTAAACTCACAAAATAGAAATAAAAAGCAAAAGTTTAAGATACATATTGGGTTGCCTCCCAACAAGCGCTATTGTTTTATGCCCCTAGCTAGGCATAATGCATAGTTTCAAGTATTGTCATCTTTCAAATTAATTCCATAGGTGGCCCTCATAATAGATTCATAAGGTGGCTTAATTCTCTTTCTAGGGAAGTGTTCCATCCCTTTCTTTAATGGAAATTGAAATCTTATATTACCTTCTTTCATATCAATTATAGCACCTATGGTTCGTAGGAAAGGCCTACCAAGTATTATAGGACAAGACGGATTGCATTCAATATCAAGCACAATAAAATCCACGGGTACATAATTTCTATTTGCAATAATAAGCACATCATTTATTTTACCCAATGGGTTTTTAATGGTGGAATCCGCTAGATGTAAATTAAAGGAACAAGCATCCATATCGGTGAGACCTAGCACGTCACATAAAGATTTTGGTATAGTAGAGACGCTAGCACCTAGATCACACAAAGCATTACATTCATAATCTTTAATTTTAACTATAATAGTAGGTTCCCATTCATCATGTAATTTTCTAGGTATTGAAACTTCTAACTCGAGCTTTTCTTCATGAGCTTTTATCATGGCTTCTACAATATGTTTAGTAAACGCTTTATTTTGTTCATAGCCATTAGGTGAATTAATCATGGATTGCAACAAGGAAATAAATTCAACTAAAGAGCAACTATCATAATTAAAGTCCTTGTAATCCTACGTAGTGGGCACATCACTATTTAAAGTTTTGACCTCTCCAAACCCACTTTTATCACTTTTATCAATAAGATCATCACCCTCCAAATAATTGGGACGCCTTCTAGCTAAAGTTGACTCATCTCCAGTCCCTTTTTCATCAAGTTTTATATTAATAAATAGAGATTCAATAGGTGAGACACCAATCATTTTAATATCTTCATCATTACTATGATAGAAACCGGGTGGAATAGCCTTTTCTAGGAATTCTCGCTTAGCTCTCAACCTAACGGTTCTTTCTTTACTTTCATTAACGGAGAAATACATAGCTTTAATAGACTCATTTATATCATGCTTGGGTGGCAAAATTTTAATTTTGAGAGTATCCATGTCATGAGCAATTCTATCCATGTTCCTAACCATGTCATCAACTTTATTCAATTTTTCTTCTACCATGGCATTGAAAATCTTTTGAGAATTAATAAATTCATTAATATTACTTTCAAGATAAGAGGGTATCCTATTATTATTATTATTATTATTATTATTATTATTATTATTATTATTATTATTATTATTATTATTATTATTATTATTATTATTATATGGATTACCATAGGAGTTGCTATATTTATTAGAGGAATTTCTGGGAAACGGTCTAGGATTGAAATTACCCCTATAAGCATTGTTGTTGAAATTATTTCTAGAGATGAAATTCACATGAATAGCATCATTATTTTGCTCAATCAAAGTAGATAATGGCACATCATTAGGATCAATATGAGCACTTTTACTAGCAACCAATTACATAAAAGCATCCATCTTATCACTCAAAGTATTAATTTCTTCGACAGAATTTACCTTCTTACCAGTTGGAGTTCTTTCAGTGTGCCATTGAGAATAATTTGTCATAATATTATCAAGGAGTTTTGTAGCTTCTCCCAATGTAATTTCCATAAAAGTACCACCTGTGGCAGAGTCTAGAAGATTTCTAGAAACAAAGTTTAGCCCCGCATAAAAAAATTGTATGATCATCCATAAGCTTAAACCATGTGTTGGGCAATTTCTTATCATTAATTTCATTCTCTCCCATGATTGTGAAACATGTTCATGCTTAATTTGCTTAAAATTCATAATTTGATTTCTTAGAGAAATAATCTTAGCAGGAGGAAAATATTTGGCAATAAAAGCATCCTTACACTTATCCCAAGAATCAATACTATTTCGAGGCAAGGATGAAAACCAAGTTTTAGCACGATCTCGTAGTGAGAACCAAAATAATTTTAATTTGACAATATCATTATCCACATCTTTCTTCTTTTGCATATCACAAAGTTCAACGAAAGTATTAAGATGGGATGCAGCATCTTCATTAGGACTACCAAAAATTTATTCTTTCATAACAAGATTAAGCAAAGCATCACTAATATCACACGACTCCGCACTAGTGGCGGGAGGCACAATTGGAGTACTAATAAAATCATTATTATTAGTATTGGAAAAGTCACACAATTTAGTGTTTTCTTGAGACATAGTGTAGGATCGAAAGTATGTCTAGAGGGGGGTGATTAGACTACTTGACCAAATAAAACCTAACCTTTTCCCAATTTTAGTTGTGGGCAGATTTTAGCAATAGTACATGTCAAGCATCACCCTACACATGCAATTCTAAGAGTATAGCAGCGAAAAGTAAGCAATTGCATATGTATGTAAAGGAGGGGATCGGAGAATTCAAACGCAATGAAGACACGGTGGTTTTTGGCATGGTTCCGATAGGTGGTGCTATCGTACGTCCACGTTGATGGAGACTTCAACCCACGAAGGGTAACGGCTGCGCGAGTCCACGGAGCGCTCCACCCACGAAGGGTCCACGAAGAAGCAACCTTGCCTATTCCACCATGGCTTACGTCCACGAAGGACTAGCCTCACTCGGGGTAGATCTTCACGAAGTAGGCGATCTCCTTGCCCTTACAAACTTCTTGGTTCAACTCCACATCATGTTGGAGGCACCCAAGTGACACCTAACCAATCTAGGAGACACCACTCTCCAAAAGGTAATAGACGGTGTGTTGTTGATGAACTCCTTGCTCTTGTGCTTCAAATGATAGTCTTCCCAGCACTCAAACACTCCTCACATATTTGGCTATGGTGGAAGAAGGATTTGAGTGGAAAGCAACTTGGGAAAGGCTAGAGATCAAGGTTCAAATGGTAGGAGTGGAATATCTTGATCTCAACACATGAGTAGGTGGTTCTCTCTCAGAAAATGTATGGTGGAAGTGTAGGCACGTTCTGATGGCTCTCCTTACAGAGAAGGAGGTGGTGGAGGGGTTTATATAGCCTCCACACAAAATCCAACCGTTACACACTTTTGACTCAACTCGGTGGCACCGAAACGATCATCTCGGTAGCACCGAACTGTGTAAAAGATATGAACTTTAGGAATCTCGGTGGGACCGATACGAACAACTCAGATGGACCAAAGTGCAATGGCTTAGGGCAATCCTCATCTCGGTGGCACCGATTGCATCAACTCGGTAGGACCGAAGTGAAGCAATAAGGCAACATAGACTTGGCAAGCCATCTCGGTGAGACCGATTTGCAAAACTCGGTGAGACCGAAGTAAGTGCAAACGATTACAGAGAGTTGGCAAGGCCATCTCGGTGAGATCGAGATCCATTTCGGTGGATCTGATTTGTTAGGGTTTTGGCAGTGGCTAAGTCTTGGATGAACTCGGTGGGGCCGGATAGGAAATTTCGGTGGGGCCGAGTTGGAATGTAGGTTTAGGACATATTTGGGTAGAGATAGTGGTTGAGGGTTTAGGAATACTATCACTAAGCACTTGAGCAAAAAGACCATTAAGTAACACCTCATCCCCTTTTAATAGTATTGGCTTTCCTATGGACTCAATGTGATCTTGGATCACTAAACCAAAAATGTAGAGTCTTGAACTTTTGCCAATCCTTGTCCTTAGCATTTTGAGGGGTCCACGTCTTTAGTCCATGCCATGCCAATCATTGAACATCCTGAAATCTTAATCTTGAATGGACATTAGTTCAATGAGATATATGTTGTTATGAATTACCAAAACCACCAAGGGAGCAAATGTGCTTTCAATCTCCCCCTTTTTGATAATTGATGACAACATATAGATCAAATCTTCGACAAATGATTAAATGAATGAAATACATTGCCGCTTTGAGAAGTATGTGATAAGCAAGGGCTCCCCCTAAATTTGTGCATTATTAGAAATTTGCGTTTGAATGCAAATGCACAATCGATTAGGCTCGTGGGTCACTCTTCCATGTCACATACAACTTGGTGGAGCGCGCAAAATGATATGATTGAAATAATAAGCACGCATCACCAACACAAGTAATTGATCATACAAGATAATGATAGAGATAAGCAGTGATCATCACAATAAGCATAATATGATCATCTCAGGCATAAGTAAACATCAAAGTACTGTAGCAAGCACACACATAACAAATCGAATAAAGTATCAATGAACAAACAAGAAGTAGCAAAAGAACGACCAAAACACTCTCTCTCTCTCGAAGCCTATGATCTATACAAAAGCTCCCCCTTTGGCAACAAGTACCAAAAAGTTCAAATAAGTATAGGACTAAACGACACTCTAGGCACGGTCCTCCGAAGCTCCTGAAGGTGATCTCCTGCTGGCAGCTCCGGTGTGCGTAGATGGCGTAGAGATGAGAGCGTCCATGAATGCTTCTAACGATGTCTGCTGAACTGGTGGAGTGGAGACCTGAGGTGGCACTGTGGCAGTAGCGGCTGGTGCAGATACTGTGGTCCGTGGATCCACAACTGGTATCGCAGCAGACCTGGCTGCCCTAGGCATTGTCTGGAATCGCTCTGTAGTTTGTCCATCATCTCCACTGTCATCTGATCTGGCTTGCTTGACAACATCAACATCTCCTTGCAGCTGTTCCACTGTAGTCTGAATCTCAGTCACCTTGACATCCAAATCATGAAATTTAGTTTCAATGATCCGCTCAAAACTAGCCTGGGTCTGGGTGAGGTTGGCCAAACTTCGCTCAATCCTCAGATTGGCTTCAAGCAGATATTGCATTTGATCCTTGGGTGTCTTGAGATTTGCAATTGGAGCATTTGGAGTTGATGCCTTCTGAGCTGCTTTTGCTTCTTGGGCTTTGCGAATTTCCTCTTGGTCTTGTGCTGATGTGGGATGCGAAGGATCCATCACTATGACATTGTCCTCAAAATCTGGATGCAATGGCAAATGCTCTCGATCAAGAAGGTATGTGCTGGTTCCAACCTTGGAATTGATCAATAACTGAATATGTGGAGCATATCCGCATGATCTCTTCTGATCTGCTGCTGTCCTCTTGATAGTCTCTACTAACAGGCTCATCACCTTGAATTTCTGAGGTGTATCAAACAAATGCAGCAAGTTGATGGAGTGGCCACGAATCATTTTGTCATCTCCTGACTTGGGTAGCAGAGTGTACCGCAATATGGTGTTCATTGTGGCCAGTCCTGGTAGCAGATGCTTCACTGATCCAAGTTTGTGTGTTTCAATGTCCTCCAGGGGAATAGCAGTGTACATGTTCTTCATATAGTTGTGATCCATCTTGAGCTTGGCATAGATATCAATGTCATCGTCCTCTTCCTTGGGTGCACCAAGAAGACTTGCCCACTCAGAGATGTTTGACTGGTACCTTATACCTTCAGTCATCCACACTATTCTGCCATCTGGATAGAAGTGTGCTATGGAGTAGAACTGCATGACCATTTCGTTATTCCACTTGGTCTGCTTCGTTCCAACAAACTCATCAACTCCTGCAATCCTGAAGCTTTCATGGACGTGGGGGAAATAATCCTCATTTTCGTCGATGTATTTCCAGTCCACCCACTTCATGTCACTGACTATGGGCTTCTTATCAAGCAAAACTGTCTCATAAAAGTCCTGTTGTTCACAGGTGTGAAAGCAATAATCACAAGCTGTCTTCCTCCTTATGGCATAAGGATCTGATGTCCTCCACTGACGCAGTCCCTTATCCTTCCTCAGCATCATGTTTTCTGCAACTGGGTGTGCATTGTCATGTTCTGGTATCTTTGGCTTTAACTTTCTGAGCACTAGAGGCTCTTCATCAACATTTGATTCTGGCACTAGGGCCTTGTTCTTCTCAGCAGCTGATATGCTCCTGGTTGACCTCTTGGGTGCTGGCACCTTTGGTTTGGACTTGGGGGGTGCAGCAGTCTTGATTGCATCAGACATGAGCTTCTGAGCTTTTGCAGGGGGTGCACTGGCTGCTGGCTCTTCCTCTTCTTCTTCCTCCTCATCAATCATCATGGAGGGTCTGCCAATCACACGGGCAAATGATTTCCTTACTCTTTTCTTCTTAGCTCCTTCAGCTGCCTCTTTGTTACTAGGCTTCTGCATAATCTGCTGAGGCACTTTCCTCACAGCAGTTCTTTCTTTGGTAGGCTTTGTGTTGTACTCCTTAGCAAGCACTACTCTCTTTTTCTTTTGTGCAGCTTCACTTGCAACAAAGTCCTCATCCTCACTATCTGAGGTTTTCTTCTTCCTTGTTCTGGTTGCAGCTTTAGGAAGATCTGGAGAGCTCCTCTCTCCCTCATAGAAACTTTCAGCTGGGCTTGACCCTTCACTCATTTCTGCATGCTGTTCAGATCTGTTATGACTGTCACTGTCACTAGACATCTTGCTGAGCTGACACTGTGAATAGATAGGTATGGGCAGAGTAGATGAGTCATCACAAAAAGCAGATTATTTTTCAAAAAGTTGAGTTCAAGGTTTTCACAGAATGCATTTCGGATGGACCGAGTTGATAATCTCATCCCCTTTTAATAGTATTGGCTTTCCTATGGACTCAATGTGATCTTGGATCACTAAACCAAAAATGTAGAGTCTTGAACTTTTGCCAATCCTTGTCCTTAGCATTTTGAGGGGTCCACGTCTTTAGTCCATGCCATGCCAATCATTGAACATCCTGAAATCTTAATCTTGAATGGACATTAGTTCAATGAGATATATGTTGTTATGAATTACCAAAACCACCAAGGGAGCAAATGTGCTTTCAATCTCCCCCTTTTTGATAATTGATGACAACATATAGATCAAATCTTCGACAAATGATTAAATGAATGAAATACATTGCCGCTTTGAGAAGTATGTGATAAGCAAGGGCTCCCCCTAAATTTGTGCATTATTAGAAATTTGCGTTTGAATGCAAATGCACAATCGATTAGGCTCGTGGGTCACTCTTCCATGTCACATACAACTTGGTGGAGCGCGCAAAATGATATGATTGAAATAATAAGCACGCATCACCAACACAAGTAATTGATCATACAAGATAATGATAGAGATAAGCAGTGATCATCACAATAAGCATAATATGATCATCTCAGGCATAAGTAAACATCAAAGTACTGTAGCAAGCACACACATAACAAATCGAATAAAGTATCAATGAACAAACAAGAAGTAGCAAAAGAACGACCAAAACACTCTCTCTCTCTCGAAGCCTATGATCTATACAAAAGCTCCCCCTTTGGCAACAAGTACCAAAAAGTTCAAATAAGTATAGGACTAAACGACACTCTAGGCACGGTCCTCCGAAGCTCCTGAAGGCGATCTCCTGCTGGCAGCTCCGGTGTGCGTAGATGGCGTAGAGATGAGAGCGTCCATGAATGCTTCTAACGATGTCTGCTGAACTGGTGGAGTGGAGACCTGAGGTGGCACTGTGGCAGTAGCGGCTGGTGCAGATACTGTGGTCCGTGGATCCACAACTGGTATCGCAGCAGACCTGGCTGCCCTAGGCACTGTCTGGAATCGCTCTGTAGTTTGTCCATCATCTCCACTGTCATCTGATCTGGCTTGCTTGACAGCATCAACATCTCCTTGCAGCTGTTCCACTGTAGTCTGAATCTCAGTCACCTTGACATCCAAATCATGAAATTTAGTTTCAATGATCCGCTCAAAACTAGCCTGGGTCTGGGTGAGGTTGGCCAAACTTCGCTCAATCCTCAGAGTGGCTTCAAGCAGATATTGCATTTGATCCTTGGGTGTCTTGAGATTTGCAATTGGAGCATTTGGAGTTGATGCCTTCTGAGCTGCTTTTGCTTCTTGGGCTTTGCGAATTTCCTCTTGGTCTTGTGCTGATGTGGGATGCGAAGGATCCATCACTATGACATTGTCCTCAAAATCTGGATGCAATGGCAAATGCTCTCGATCAAGAAGGTATGTGCTGGTTCCAACCTTGGAATTGATCAATAACTGAATATGTGGAGCATATCCGCATGATCTCTTCTGATCTGCTGCTGTCCTCTTGATAGTCTCTACTAACAGGCTCATCACCTTGAATTTCTGAGGTGTATCAAACAAATGCAGCAAGTTGATGGAGTGGCCACGAATCATTTTGTCATCTCCTGACTTGGGTAGCAGAGTGTACCGCAATATGGTGTTCATGGTGGCCAGTCCTGGTAGCAGATGCTTCACTGATCCAAGTTTGTGTGTTTCAATGTCCTCCAGGGGAATAGCAGTGTACATGTTCTTCATATAGTTGTGATCCATCTTGAGCTTGGCATAGATATCAATGTCATCGTCCTCTTCCTTGGGTGCACCAAGAAGACTTGCCCACTCAGAGATGTTTGACTGGTACCTTATACCTTCAGTCATCCACACTATTCTGCCATCTGGATAGAAGTGTGCTATGGAGTAGAACTGCATGACCATTTCGTTATTCCACTTGGTCTGCTTCGTTCCAACAAACTCATCAACTCCTGCAATCCTGAAGCTTTCATGGACGTGGGGGAAATAATCCTCATTTTCGTCGATGTATTTCCAGTCCACCCACTTCATGTCACTGACTATGGGCTTCTTATCAAGCAAAACTGTCTCATAAAAGTCCTGTTGTTCACGGGTGTGAAAGCAATAATCACAAGCTGTCTTCCTCCTTATGGCATAAGGATCTGATGTCCTCCACTGACGCAGTCCCTTATCCTTCCTCAGCATCATGTTTTCTGCAACTGGGTGTGCATTGTCATGTTCTGGTATCTTTGGCTTTAACTTTCTGAGCACTAGAGGCTCTTCATCAACATTTGATTCTGGCACTAGGGCCTTGTTCTTCTCAGCAGCTGATATGCTCCTGGTTGACCTCTTGGGTGCTGGCACCTTTGGTTTGGACTTGGGGGGTGCAGCAGTCTTGATTGCATCAGACATGAGCTTCTGAGCTTTTGCAGGGGGTGCACTGGCTGCTGGCTCTTCCTCTTCTTCTTCCTCCTCATCAATCATCATGGAGGGTCTGCCAATCACACGGGCAAATGATTTCCTTACTCTTTTCTTCTTAGCTCCTTCAGCTGCCTCTTTGTTACTAGGCTTCTGCATAATCTGCTGAGGCACTTTCCTCACAGCAGTTCTTTCTTTGGTAGGCTTTGTGTTGTACTCCTTAGCAAGCACTACTCTCTTTTTCTTTTGTGCAGCTTCACTTGCAACAAAGTCCTCATCCTCACTATCTGAGGTTTTCTTCTTCCTTGTTCTGGTTGCAGCTTTAGGAAGATCTGGAGAGCTCCTCTCTCCCTCATAGAAACTTTCAGCTGGGCTTGACCCTTCACTCATTTCTGCATGCTGTTCAGATCTGTTATGACTGTCACTGTCACTAGACATCTTGCTGAGCTGACCCTGTGAATAGATAGGTATGGGCAGAGTAGATGAGTCATCACAAAAAGCAGATTATTTTTCAAAAAGTTGAGTTCAAGGTTTTCACAGAATGCATTTCGGATGGACCGAGTTGATAATCTCATCCCCTTTTAATAGTATTGGCTTTCCTATGGACTCAATGTGATCTTGGATCACTAAACCAAAAATGTAGAGTCTTGAACTTTTGCCAATCCTTTTCCTTAGCATTTTGAGGGGTCCACGTCTCTAGTCCATGCCATGCCAATCATTGAACATCATGAAATCTTAATCTTGAATGGACATTAGTTCAATGAGATATATGTTGTTATGAATTACCAAAACCACCAAGGGAGCAAATGTGCTTTCACATAGCGACAAAGCAAGCAAACTAGCAAACAAGCAAACGAAAATATTTTTGTGTTTTTTGTAAAATTATTTTAGAAGTGGGGAGATGAAAACGAGAGGCAAATGCAAATAAAAAGGCAAATGAAAATAAGAACAAGTAAATGATAGTTTATGCGAAGACACTTGATAGGTTTTGGTGATGTCTCCCCGGCAACGGCACCAGAAATTCTTCCTGCTACTAGTGAACTGCGTTGGGATTTCCCCGAAGAGGAGAGGATGATGCAGTACAGTACAGATAAGTATTTCCCTCAGTAAAGAACCAAGGTTATCAATCTAGTAGGAGAACCACACATAACCTCGTTAGCAGCACCTGCAGACACAAAAGCAAATACTTGCACCCAACGCAAACAAGAGGTTTGTCAATCCCCTTGGCGGTTACTTGCAAGGATTAATTCTGATAGTGATAGATAGAAAAGTAAATTGCAAAACAAAAGAAAGGAAATAAAATTGTAGCAAGGTATTTTTGGATTTTAATATATGATAAAAGAGACCCGGGGGCCATAGTTTTCACTACAGGCTTTTCTCTCGAACGCATAGCATACGGTGGGTAAACAAATTACTGTTGGGCAGTTGATAGAAAAGCGCATAGTTATGACGATATTCAAGGCAATGATCATGTATATAGGCATCACGTCCAAGACAAGTAGACCGATTCATGCCTGCATCTACTACTATTGCTCCACCCATCGACCGCTATCCAGCATGCATCTAGGGTATTAAGTTAATGAAAACAGAGTAATGCCTTACGCAAGATGACATGATGTAGACAAAGTAAACTCAAGCAATATGATTAAACCCCATCTTTTTATCCTTAATGGCAACAATACAAACATGTGTCTTGTCCCTTTCTGTCATTGGGATATAGAACACCGCAAGATTGAACCCATCACAAAGCACCTCTCCCATTGCAAGATAAATCAATCCAGTTGGCCAAACCAAACGGATAGATCAGAGAGAAATACAAAGGTATAACAATCATGCATAAATAAGTTCTGTTGGTGCAATAATTTGCCTCCTTATGTTTTGGAGATTGTTGACAAACAGTGAGGGACTAATGTATTTGCTAGTGCACACAGAGTAACAGGTCCCTGGAGTCAAGAGGAGTCTGGATTCAAACTCCGAAGAATATTCTCTGCGTGGCAGTGAAGGTTATCACCGAAGATTATGACGACAAGAGTGACCCCTCAAAAATTGTTGATGCAAAGCAATTCGTGCGGTGTCCGTCCGAAGAAATTGACTGCAGCCGAGGAGATTGAAGACGAAGTAAAGACGTAGTATTCTTTTCGTCGTTTCTTTTCTCTTTCTAGAGTCACAGGACCACCGTACTATTAAGAGGGTTGTAGCGTTCGAAACTTTGATTCGCTGATGCTAAACCCAAATCCTATGAAACTTGCGAGAGAAATCTCTTTGTGTTCCGAGCAAATACTTGCCAGCAAGAGACTGTGATCTTCTTCGCTGCGAGAGATTTGTCTCTGACCGAGGAGTTAGCATTACTTGCTCCCCAAGTAATGTTACCGTTGCTCCCAAAATCCGACCGTTGTGAACGTGTCGGTTGGCCATTGGCTGGACCACGTGTCCAAAATGGTCATTTCCCATCAGGGAAGGCTGCGGCTATAAATAGCCACCCCGCGCCGGCGTTGTCCGGTGGCTGCTCCGTTTGATTCTGAGAAGATTGTTGAGCAACCCCCTCTCCGAGAGATTTGAGTTTAAAATCCACTGAGAGAAAACCCTAGAGCCGAAAAATTAGATAGTGGTTCAGCATCACTCGAATCTAAGTCCAGTACGCTCCGCCTATTACTCTTGAGAGTTGCGAACTCTCTAGACGGTTAGGTGTCAATTCCTTCAGAGACCAAGAGTAATTGTGGTTCTCGAAGAAGAAGTCTGTAAAGGTTCGGAGATCGCCTCAAGCATCTTCCATGAGTGATCGGCATTGGTTGATGAACCAATTGTCGAGGAGAATAGGGCGAATAGAGTTTATCTTCTGTGTTAAATCACAACCCCTCCAACCAGACGTAGTCCTTTTGCAGAAGGGCGAACTGGTCTACCAAACACCCTGTCGCCATCGAGCATCACTGGTCACCTCTGCTATCCTCTTTTACATTCGAACTGTGACATATGACATATTTCAAACATGTGATTTACCTCGATGCATGATTTTAGTTTCCATTCGGTAGTTTGTACTCGCTCACTGCATATTGTTTTCATTCGTTCCGCTGCTGGGTTCCAAGAGTTTTGATATTTCTAAAGAAAATTTAAAACTCCCATTCACCCCCCCTCTGGTAGACATACTTCGTTCCTACAATTGGTATCAGAGCGAGGTACTCCTTGACTCTGCTCATTTTGGTCTAACCACCTTGGAGTTTAAGTATGTCTTCAGTGAGCTACAAGTCGCACCTCAAGATTCCCATCTTCGATGGGACGGACTATCCCTTCTGGAAGGAGAAGATGAAGATCCGTCTCCAAGCTATTGATGATGATATGTGGAATGTGGTGCAGAATGGATTCACGATCGAAGTGCCCCAGGTCCCCACTGACCACGAGAAGAAACTCATTCAGATGGATGCTCAAGCCAAAGATGAAATTGGTGGCCATCTCTCTCGTGCTCAATTTCTTCGCTATCGTCAGTGTGAAACTGCAAAGGAATTGTGGGACATTCTCGAAAAGATAAATGAGGGCATTTCAACCCAGAAAGAAGCTCGCATTGATACTCTTCGGGCCAAGTTCAATAGGTTCAAGCGTATCGGAAATGAAAGCTGCCAGCAAACCTTCGATCATCTGAGTGACATTGCAAACGAGCTACAAGGCCTCGGCGCCAAAGACATCACTGACCACGAAGTTGTGAAGAAACTGCTCCGATCCCTTGACAGTTCGTTCGACACTCTAGTTCTGATGATTCGGGAACGAGCTGATTTCAAAGTTCTCGACTCTGCTGATATTATGGAAAGGCTAAACACTCATGCTCTCAAGGTTCAAGTCACCAAAAAAGTCATGCTCTCAAGGCTGCGAATGATTCTTCCTCAGAAGGAAACGCCAACGAAGATTCATATGACACCGAAAGGATCAGCAAGGATCTCGCTTTGATCACGAAAAGATTCCAGCGCCTTCATAGGAAAAATCAGTTTCATAAGAAAGGATCCAGTAACTCTGGCGGCTCCAAATCTTCATCAAAATCGACTGGAGATTACACCTGCTTCAAGTGCAAAAAGCCAGGACATTTCATTTCGGATTGTCCTCTCTGGGAAGCTGAAATCCGTGCAAGTGGAAGATATGATTCAGGAAACAACCATGGCAAAGGCAAGAGCAAAAGCTACGACTCCGATGATGAGAAGAAAACGAAGAAGTTCTTCTAGAAGAAGGATAGCTCCTCCAAGTCCTCGTCAAGATCTTCCTCAAGGAATCCCTCCAAGTCCTCATCCAATCGCAAGAACACCTCTCGCAAGGCCAAGGCGTACATCGGCAAGGAGATGGATTCCGAAGAAGAAGCATCGTCTGACAACGAAGAGGTTGAAGAATCCGAAGAGGATTTTGATTCCGGCATGGCTGGCATAGCATGTGCCTCTACTCCTGCATCAAACTTCTTCAAGAATCATCCGAGCGCCAACGAGTCTCCGGCGTATTGCTTCATGGCCAAAGCCTCGAAAGAAAAGGTATCCTCCAAACATCACAAAGTTCACTCCAGTGATCAATATTCTTCTGATGAGGATGACCATGCTAAACTGATCAAAATTGCCAATATGCAACAAAACTCTCTCGAGAAAATTGAGAAAACCCTCAGGAAGTCTGAAGGGGTGTTGGTTGAGGAGATGGAGAAAAATCAGTCATTGATCAAAGAGCATTCCGCTCTCGTGTCTCGAATGAAAGAACTATCAGATCGTCATGATTTTCTCTCAGCTGACCACGAAAGCTTGACTTATGATTACCTGAAATGGAAACAGGAACTCAAGTCGCTGAGAGAGGCTCATGATGATTTGATCAGAGGAAATTCTCTTCTCACCCAACAACTCAAAGAGAAACCTGAAGTGTTTGTACCACCTTGCTTAAAATGCCTTAAACGCAGTAACGCTGAATCAAATGCTGAATCTTCTGTGAATGCTAACCCCTCAGTCGAGGAAAATGGTTCTGTTTCTGATGAAAATGCTAGGTTGAAGGATCTTCTTCAGACAGGAATGTTCAAGTCTCTCAAAGGGTATCAAACCCTGTGTGATGTTCTGAAGAAATCCATTCTTCACAAAAATCCCAGGAAGGAAGGTATCGGTTTCGAAAGGAAACTGAATGAGAATGGCTCCTACTGGGAACCTGATCAATATCCTCGCACTGTGTGGGTACCTGCTAAGAGCAAAACGCTCGATCCAGCTTTACTTTCGGGATATGACTCTCCTATCCCTGAATATTCATATGATGATTCTCTGGACAACTATAAGTTGTTCAAAAACCAACATGGTGAGGCTGTTGCTCACTATGTTGGACCAAACAGCAGGAATGGCCCCCCAAAGGAATCCATATGGGTGCCCAGGAAAACTATCGAAGCATTGCCTGTTACTAGACTACTAACCATGCAGGAAGAAAATGTTCAATATATCCTTGAAAAGATTCGACAGAATGAGTACATACTTGCTTCACCCAACCGCTATACTCATTCGTCTGGAAGGAATTTCAATGCATACTCTTTCGACTATGCTCATACTCATTCAAGTTACAATTCGTGTAATTATCGAAAGAAATCATATCCTGCTCGCTCATATGTTTCGAAGCCACCTACAAAAATGTGGGTGGTTAACAAAGCCAAATTTCTCTGTAGGACTATGTCTCCGGGTGTACAGAATGGATAATGGATAGTGGATGCACTAGTCATATGACCGGAGACAAGTCGTTGTTCGTCGACCCAAACTTAACTGCTTCATCTGAGAAGTATATTACTTTCGGTGACAACAACAAAGGAAAGGTAATTGGGTTAGGTAAAATTGCTATATCCAAGGACAAGAACATTGATGATGTTTTACTTGTTCAGTCTCTTGGATTCAATCTCATGTTAGTTGGCAAGCTTTGTGATCTAGGCATGCTAGTTCTATTTTCTAAATTCAAATGCATCGTATTTATGGCCACTGACAATTCCTTCGTTTTTGAGGGAAATAGAAAAGGTGATTTATATATTGTGGATTTCTCTAAGGGTCCCTCAGTCCGAACTTGTTTGCTTGCAAAAGCAACCAAAGGATGGCTGTGGCACCGAAGACTTGGTCATGCAGGTATGAGAAATTTGCAGAGTCTCGTGAAGAAAAATCATCTCCGTGGTATTCCTGATGTGAAATTCGACAAGGATCGTCTCTGTGCTACGTGTGAAGCCGGTAAATTGGCCAAGAAGCACCATTCATCAAAAAATGTCATGACCACAACAAGACCACTGGAAATTCTTCATATGGATTTATTCGGGCCTCAAAACTATGCAAGTTTCGGAGGCAGTCATTATGGCCTGGTTATTGTTGATGATTTCTCTCAATACACTTGGGTATTCTTTCTCGAAGACAAAACCTACACCCAAGACATCTTCAAAAGATTCGCTAAGAAGGCTCAGAATGAATATGATGTGCGAATTAAGCATGTCAGAAGCGACAATGGAACTGAGTTCAAAAATACTCATATCGAAGATTTTCTCGATGAATATAGTATCACTCATGAATTCTCTGCCGCATACACTCCCCAACAGAATGGTGTTGTTGAGCGAAAGAATAGAACTCTCATTGAAATGGCGAGAACAATGTTCAGTGAGTATAAAACTCCCATTCGTTTCTGGGCTGATGCTATTAACACTGCTTGCCATGTTGTTAATCGTGTTTATCTTCACAAATTCCTTAAGAAAACTTTATATGAGCTTATCACTGGCAAGAAACCGAATGTTTCTTATTTACGTGTTTTTGGTACACCTTGCTATATTCGTGACATGAATCATAATTCTAAGTTTGCACCTAAGGCACATGAAGGTTTTCTTCTTGGTTATGGCTCGAACTCGCATACTTATCGTGTCTATAACTCTCATCACGGGAAAGTTATGGAAACGGTAAATGTGCGGTTTGATGAATCTAACGGCTCCCAAAAGGAGCACATGCCTAGTGTGAAAGATGAACCTTCGATTTCGGATGCTATTCGGCAAATGGCTATTGGGGATGTCTGGCCAGTCAAACGTATTACACCTGACTCTTCCGATGATGATGCTCCCATAGCTCGACGCGCACGCCAATCTACTGCCGAAGAAAATGCCGCACCGAATACAAATGGCAACCCAAATGCAAATGCAAATGCCGATCAAAATGGCAATCAAGATGAAAATGGCGATACTAATGCCAATCCTGATGCTGATACTGAGGAAAATTAAAATGATCATCAAGGAGGAAATCCTCACACACGAGTGGCAAATCGAGTTGACCCTGCATTAATCCTCGAAGATCTCGAGAATCCAGGTTACCGACCCACAACTCGCTCTCGCACTTGTTTGGCTAACTACTGTGGCAGTTTCTCTTTCGTATCATTAACAGAACCGACAAAGTATGAAGAAGCTATGAATGATCCCGATTGGATGAATTCTATGCAAGAAGAGTTGGTGCAATTCGAATTGAATGATGTGTGGGAATTGGTTGACAAACCAAATCCTAAGAAGCACAATATCATCGGCACAAAATGGATTTTCTGGAACACGCAGGATGAAAATGGCATTGTTGTGAGAAACAAAGCACGTCTTGTCGCTCAAGGGTATACACAGGTAGAAGGTATTGATTTCGGTGAAACATATGCTCCTGTTGCTCGCCTTGAGGCAATTCGTATTCTTCTCGCTTATAAAAGTTACAATGATATTCTGCTTTACCAAATGGATGTGAAAAGTGCTTTCCTCAATGGTGAAATTGATGAGGAAGTATACGTTAGGCAGCCACCTGGCTTTGAAAACCCTCAGTTTCCTAACAAAGTTTTCAGGTTGAAAAAGGCGCTGTATGGGCTAAAGCAAGCCCCTCGAGCTTGGTACGACACTCTGAAGAGGTTTGTTCTCGACAAAGGGTTCAAGCCAGGATCCACTGATTCCACTTTTTTTTATCGAGCTATTGATGGTGACCTATTCGTGTGTCAAATTTATGTGGATGATATTATTTTCGGGTGTACTAACAATGCCTGCAGCATGGAATTCGGGCGAATGATGTCCGAAAAGTATCAAATGTCTATGATGGGTGAACTTAAGTTCTTTCTCGGACTACAAATTCGTCAACGGGACAATGGAATTTTCATATCTTAGGGAAAATATCCGAGAGACTGTCTTAAGAAGTTCAAAATGCAAGATTGCAAACAGAAGGGTTACAAAACTCCCATGCCCACAAATGACCAACTGGACGCAGACGTGTACGGTAAAGATTATGATCAGAAAGCTTATCGTTCGATGATTGGTTCGTTGCTTTACCTATGTGCATCCAGACCTGATATTATGTTGAGTGTTTGTATGTGTGCTCGTTTTCAAGCCACACCGAAATAATCGCATCACCAAGCGGTCAAGCGTATTCTGAGATATTTGGCTCACACCCCCACCTTCGGTTTATGGTATCCTAAGGGAGCACAGTTTGACCTCGTTGGATATTCAGACTCAGATTATGCAGGTGACCGGGTTGACAAGAAATCTACTTCGGGGACATGCCATTTCCTCGGTAGATCATTGGTATGTTGGTCGTCAAGGAAGCAGAATTGTGTCTCGCTCTCTACGACTGAGGCCGAATATATTGCTGCTAGCGCTTGTTGTACTCAGTTATTATGGATGAAGCAGACTCTGAAGGATTATGGCATCAAGGTCAAGAAGATCCCTCTATTGTGCGACAATGAGAGTGCGATCAAAATTGCACACAATCCTGTGCAGCACTCTCGCACCAAGCATATTGAGATCAGACATCATTTCCTACGCGATCATGTTGCTCGAGAGGATATTGTCATCAGTCACGTCAATACCGAAGAGAATCTCGCCGATATCTTCACCAAGCCTCTCGATGAGAAAAGATTCTGTGCGTTACGGTGTGAGCTAAATATCCTAGATTCCGCAAACGTGCAGTAAGCTGGACTCGGCACCCGTACCATCACTTCCACATCTTAGAAGGAATGGGTGCATAACACTCGAAGAGTTCGAAAATTTCAACAAAGTGAAATTTTCTTTCTGAGAGTGAATACATTAACGAAGAACTAGACTAATCGGGTGCCACGATAATTGTGCGATGCTCGGGGTCATACAGTTCTTATACGGTGGGTAACGCCACCACAATTTTTATTCGTTGAGTTGCGCTTGAAGATTTTGTGTCTGTCCGAATGTTTTTCACTCATTATTTTTCTCTCGGGTGTTTGTGTTTCTTCGTCTGAGTGAAAAACCTAGGACCCTGTTTTCCCTCCATTCTATCTCTTCCAGTCTATGTTGTTCCGTTATGAATGCACAAAATTCATCTGGGAACGAAACTTTATCTGGTGTCCTTGACCACGTTAAAGTTTTGGTCCGAACTTAATCAGTTTTGGCGACAGCCGTCCAAAATTTGGGGTTTACCGCCCAAGTCTGGACCACGTTCTTTGGTGACGGTTGCCACGTGCTTCCCATCAACTGCCAGCTTATCAGATCCATTGAATCGCAACAGTCCCTTGACTCTGGCCGTCTGATCAGATTCACCTGGGTGCGGCAGTATCCTCCTCGCATATAAATGCTGGGCCGCCACCCTCCTTGTTTCACTTCGCATCTTCCCCATCGCCACCTTCCGAATCCCTATGGCACTGCTCCTCCTCGAGCTCGATGATGTCGACCATCTTTGCCGCTTCGCTGCCGGAAAGAGGTCGCCGGAGTCATTCCTCGCCGCCGCGGATCATCTTCCCCTCCGCGCCGCTGTAGTTGCTGCACATCACCGAGTTAGGGTATGTGTAGTGCGAACTCGTTCTTCCATTCATCCCGTTCGAGTTCGTCCGTGGTAGAAATTGCCTATTTTTACTGTATTTCTCAGATCCTTACTGATAGGTAACTTGTGCGGATGTGGTTTGTAGTTGTCCCTCGCATCCAAAAAAATTCAGATCTAGGGTTTGTGTTATGTTTCGAACGAACGGAATGCTTAGCACGTTTACTAGTATTTGCTTCGAACCTACTAGTTCGTTCTACACATTTCTTTCGCCCCAAACATTTCTCAAAGTCTGTATCTATTTCTTCATCAAAAACGATTTCTTTTTCAAAATCTTCGCTGTGTGCATTCGTAACCCTGTCCCCATTTTCCCTCGCATCTATCTACGTTCACAGGAAAATGCAGTCAGTTGAGGATTCAGCTAAACCAGTTAGTCGGGCTGACAGAGATGATGTTATTCTGGGCACTGCTAATGAATCCAAAGCTCCGAATGCCAAGGGCCCAACGGTAGGCCCATCAACCAGCAAGAGAAAAAGGACCGATCTAAATGATAACGAGCAAGAAGAGACTGCTCCGAAGAAGAGGGGTGGTAGACAGGCTTACACCAACACCGCCGAATACATCTCTCATGATCGGTATGACACTGTTCCAGGAGAAACCAAACATCAGAGAGATACTCGTCAATAATGGATTCACCGTCACTGGGTGCGCAAGTGGTTCAACTATGAATTTGTTCATCCTCGGTTTGCTCAGAACTTTGCATTCCATCCACCATGGGGTAACTGCCGGGAAATTTCTCTCATAAAGCCAAATGGTCCCCAAGAGAGACCACCTCCTCCATCAAATGCTCATGAGTCATCCCTTCGCACACCTGCATCATATCCCGATGAGCTTGCTAAGCGACAGCGAAATGCCCTCAAGCGAGCCCAGAGGGCCGAAAAACAAAAGGCTCGTGAATAGGAAAACCTTCGCCTTCTCAAAGATGATGTGGAGAAGAAAAAGGCCGAAGGAAAATCTGAAAGTCGTTCTAAGCGCAAGCATGATCCCAGCGCTGCTGCGAAGAGAAAGAGCGCACCAAAGAGGAAAAAGGCTGAACCTGCTAATGATATTCGAATGGATGATTCTTCGGCTGATGATGATGATCCTCCGCTCACCAAGGAAGAAGTTACTGCTACTTTCAGCGAGGAAGTAAACATTACCACATCAACTGTGCTGCCTGATCTTCGGGTTAACCTGGTCCCAGAAGCACCACTGAAGAAGACCCCAAATAGAAAGACCCCTGCTACCACTATCACGATGAAACAACATGTGAACACAACTCCTCATCCAGATGCTATCAATTTGAAGGATTTGGTAGTTGACGCTCCTGTGAGTACTGCCAAGCCAGGCGAAAACATTCCCAAACCTGACTTGAAGAAAATCAAGGCGCCTACCGAGAAAGTTGCTCCGCAGGCTACTGCTTCGAAGGAGAAGGTTGCTAAATTTGCGCCTACCTTGACTCAGCCGTTGGCTTCAAAGCCTCCTTCCGAGCCAGTTCCTGTCCAGACTGCTTCCTCTGTCAAGTCTGATGCTCCTCATTACTATGATCACATATTCATCATGGAACAGCTCGATAAATTTGTGGACAATCCTTTCGATGGAGAAGTGGCATCCCTACCTATTCCTGCCGAAGTTATTACTCAACCACTTCCGTAGTTCAAGAACTGAGAGAAGATGCAGTTGAGATCAACTCTCTCTCTGCCGAGCTAATGGACATTGATGAACGCATGAAAACTGCTTCTAACAAGTTTTTCATCAAAGCGCTCGAAGACTCCTACAAGGATATCAATCGTGCCATGACTCTCCTTCGCCACCGCAGGTTACGCTTTCACACGGATCTAGATGAAATTGTTCGGAAGATCTGTGATGAACATCAAGCCAAAGTCACTGGATACAATGATCTGGTCAAGGGCCATATTGATCAAGTTGCTCAGCAAAAGAAAAAACAATGAAAAAGGATTGCATCGAAAAATGTCCCTCCTACTCCGACTCCAGCTCCGCTAGAAAAATCTCCTGAGCCAGCTATTCTATCAAACCCTCCAGTCAAGGACTCGGATGCTCCTCCCTCGCCAAGGCCAACTGAATCAGTGCCTGTGGCCTCCCCTGCTCGAGCTGATATTCCATCGAAACTATTCGTCTCTGAGGAAGGTGAAATCCCTCGGTCCGAGCCCCAAGCTTCTCCGGCTCATGAAACGACAAAAGTCTCGGCTTCTCTTATAGTCGAGCAACAACAAATTCCAGTCGAGCAACAACCTTCAGTGCATGAATCCGCCTCAGTGCCTACTGTGATTGAACCCGCTCTGCCGCTTTCTACCTCAGCACCTCCCACAGTTGCAACACCTGCTCCGTCTCCACTCAAGTTATCCCTCGACACAGCTACCCGAATGCCAGATGTTGGTCCCTCCGAACGAAAATCTGTCTCTGCTCCCCGCACGGACTCGGTTGTCTATGGTGATGAATATCTTTCTCCTGAAGAAGAACTCAAATATCCATACCCTCGTGAAGAACTACCTTTGTTCTCGTCAGGCGCAGGCGCAAAAGGTCCTATTTTCAATCGGAATGCGCATCCCAAATTCTTTCAAGCCAGTCCGTATGATGGGCCGCACACTTCTGAATCGCCTCGTTTCTGGACTAAGGAACAGGCCATCTATTACTCTCGGGTCCTCTATGAGAGCCGAAAGATATTTCCTCACGAATATCTGGACATCCCTGCCATGCGCAACATTGGCTGTTTCAATCAATTGCTTCAGGATCTGGATGATTTGTGCCTCACCAAGGTCTTTGAGTTCGAGCACCCTTGGAACAGAGAAATTATTCTTCAATTCTATGCAACCCTATATATCTCTGGCGATGAATCTGATAGCTCCAAATGGGTCATGGAATGGATGACCGAAGGGAAACGCATCAAATGCACCTCAACGGATTTTGTCTTGCACTTCCATTTCCCTCGCTTTGAGCATGGTGATACTGAAATTTGGGTTCATAACATTGATGTTATATCAAATGAATTTTTTTGGTGCAATATGGATCAAGAAAAGATTCGTGACTACTCTGGTCCTCCTCGTCCAGAGCACTTAACATTCGAGAATCAAACGCTATTCCACATGCTCTCTTACACAATTTGCCCTCTGGCGGGTATGAATCCGGACAAGTCCATCTCATATGTTCTTCGCAATGCTATATATGCAATCTCTGAGCGATACATTTTCAATGTGGAAGACATGTTCCTACGCATTCTGAAGGATTCTGCTCAATATCCCTTTTGCCTCAAACTGTTTGCACCATGGATCCAGAAAGTTGTTGATCATGCAATGCGCGCAGTGTATCTTGCGAAGGAAAGCCATAAGAGCTTCATTCCTCCTGTTCGCGATACTTTGAAAGTCATGGATGATATCTCTTCAGGCAAATCACCCGCATCAAGCTCTCAAGACTATCACAAGCAATTCGACGGGCCTCGTCTGCCTCATCGCGACCGAAAGATTTCGCCTCAACCTCCATCGCAACTCGAAGTTAGTTTGCGTACTCAACAACTGTTGCTGCAGCATATCACCGAGGATCGACGCGAGAAAGAACATCTCGCCTCCGAGCTCAATGCTCTCAACAATCAAACAAGGATAATGCATCTGATAGCTGATGAAAACAAGAAGAGACTCTGGAAATTGCTTTGCAAGTTCTTCACCGAAAAACAACTCCTAACTGTCAATCTCCAAGAGCTCTATGACTATATTGACAAAGGCTTCACTGTCGAAGACTTTCAAGATCGGAGTACCCCTCCTCTGCCTACTCGTGAGCCTACAACAGATCTTCTTCATCTCAAGCTTCGCAAACTGCTTGACGAATCTGAAGCCACCTCACTGATAGAGAAATCTGCCGAAGGCAATATGCATTCCCGTGTTCATCCTGTTGCCACTCCAGCTATTCCCTCGTCTGCTTAGCCCCAAGCTATCATTACTGTAGGAAAATCTGTTGCTGCCGAAGACGAAGACAATCCCGTCACTTCCGAAGAGGAACTCACCTCGGACAGCTCGTCTGGAGATGCCACCGATTGAGCCAAGCTCTGTTCTTCACTCATGTTATTCGTCACCTTTTTGACACTTGTTGACAAAAGGGGGAGAATTACATCGAGTCTCGATAGATTTGCTTTCGGTGTTTTGTTTGATTTTGGTCTCGTACGAGTTTGCAATTTCTGGTTTAAACTTATCCGTACTATGTTGTAAAACTTGATAACTTCTGTGCCGTAATGTTTATAACCTCTGCTGCTGCACCATTTCTCTCGAAGCATGTGTCTTGCAGGTGGAATTATTATCAGAAGTTATAAATGATTGCACTACGATCTCGATGGATTATATCTCATCAGTGCAAATCAATGTCACGAATGATTGAAATTTCCTCCATATACTTCGATTCTTGTAGGAGAATTTACCTCATATTTTTCGTCGCTGCATACATTAAGGGGGAGTCTATTTCATCTTCGAGCAAAGTAACACTTACTCACTCTTGTTGGAATTGTTCTTTACTTATCTATCTTCACTTCAATGATTATCTGTTTTGTCATAAATCGTCCAAAAAGGGGGAGATTGTTGGTGCAATAATTTGCCTCCTTATGTTTTGGAGATTGTTGACAAATAGTGAGGGACTAATGTGTTTGCTAGTGCACACAGAGTAACAGGTCCCTGGAGTCAAGAGGAGTCTGGATTCAAACTCCGAAGAATATTCTCTGCGTGGCAGTGAAGATTATCACCGAAGATTATGACGACAAGAGTGACCCTCAAAAATTGTTGACGCAAAGCAATTCGTTCGGTGTCCGTCCGAAGAAAGTGACTGCAGCCGAGGAGATTGAAGACGAAGTGAAGACGTAGTATTCTTTTCGTCATTTCTTTTCTCTTTCTTGAGTCACAGGACCACCGTACTATTAAGAGGGGTGTAGCGTTCGAAACTTTGATTCGCTGATGCTAAACCCAAATCCTATGAAAGTTGCGAGAGAAATTTCTTTGTGCTCCGAGCAAATACTTGCCAGCAAGAGACTGTGATCTTCTTCGCTGCGAGAGATTTGTCTCTGACCGAGGAGTTAGCATTACTTGCTCCCTAAGTAATGTAACCGTTGCTCCTAAAATCCGACCGTTGTGAACGTGTCGGTTGGCCATTGGCTGGACCGCGTGTCCAAAATAGTCATTTCCCATCAGGGAAGGCTGCGGCTATAAATAGCCACCCCGCACCGGCGTTGTCCGGTGGCTGCTCCGTTTGATTCTGAGAAGATTGTTGAGCAACCCCCTCTCCGAGAGATTTGAGTTTAAAATCCACCGAGAGAAAACCCTAGAGCTGAAAAATTAGATAGTGGTTCAGCATCACTCGAATCTAAGTCCAGTACGCTCCGCCTATTACTGTTGAGAGCTGCGAACTCTCTAGACGGTTAGGTGTCAATTCCTTCAGAGACCAAGAGTAATTGTGGTTCTCGAAGAAGAAGTCTGTAAAGGTTCGGAGATCGCCTCAAGCATCTACCACGAGTGATCGGCATTGGTTCATGAACCAATTGTCGAGGAGAATAGGGCGAAGAGAGTTTATCTTCTATGTTAAATCACAAACCCTCCAACCAGACGTAGTCCTTTTGCAGAAGGGCGAACTGGTCTACCAAACACCCTGTCGCCATCGAGCATCACTGGTCACCTCTGCTACCCTCTTTTACATTCGAACTATGACATATGACATATTTCAAACATGTGATTTACCTCGATGCATGATGTTAGTTTCCATTCGGTAGTTTGTACTCGCTCACTGCATATTGTTTTCATTCGTTCCGCTGCTGGGTTCCGAGAGTTTTGATATTTCTGAAGAAAATTTAAAACTCCCATTCACCCCCCCCCCCTTGGGTAGACATACTTCGTTCCTACAAGTTCAGAAAAGACTGAAATATTTCTCATGAATAATCTGATCATAAACCCACAATTCATCGGATCCCAACAAACACACCGCAAAAGAAGATTACATCGAATAGAACTCCAAGGAGATCGAGGAGAACATTGTATTGAAGATCAAAGAGAGAGAAGAAGCCATCTAGCTACTAGCTATGGACCCGTAGGTCTATGGTAAACTACTCACACATCATCGGAAGGGTAGCAAGGTTGATGTAGAAGCCCTCCGTGATCGATTCCCCCTCCGGCAGATTACCGGAAAAGGCCTCCAGATGGGATCGCGGAAGAACAGAGGCTTGCGGCAGCGGAAAAGTTTTTCTAGGTTTTTCTTCGGTATATGGGGAATATTTGAGAATTTATAGCGGCGGAATTAGTTCAAGAGGTGCCACGAGGGGCCCACAAGCCTGGGGGCGCGGCCTCCGAGCTTGTCGGTCCCTCGTGGCTCTTCTGGTCTTCTCCCGAACCTTCGAGGGTCCCTTCTGGTCCAGAAAAAATTAATCGAAAGTTTTTTCTCCGTTTGGACTCCGTTTGATATTGATTTTCTGAAAAGCCAAAAACAGGCAAAAAACAGCAACTGGCACTGGGCACTAGGTTAATAGGTTAGTCCCAAAAAATAATATATAATTGCATATGAAACATCCAAGATTGATACTATAATAGCATGGAACAATCAAAAATTGTAGATACTTGGAGACGTATCAATATCTCACAATATAAGCTATGGAAACACTAAAACAAGCAAACTATGCAATAAAAACAGAATCTATCAAAAACAGAACAGCATGTAGTGAGCTAATTAAAAAGCATACTTCTATGCCTCCAAAAATTCTGAAAAATTAGGACAACATAAAAAATTTGCAACCCAATACTGTGTAAAAAATTTAGAATTTTCTCACACTCTAATACAGAAAATAAATTCTAGCACTGGATGCAAAAGTTTTTGTTTTTGCACAGAATCAAATCAACAAGTATCCACACTGTTCCAAAGGCTTTACTTGGCACATTATTGAAAGAAAACATATAAAACATGATTAATACAGTAGCTTAGTAATGTGGACATGCAAAAACAGTAGGTATAAATGTTGGGTTGTCTCCCAACAAGCACTTTTCTTTAATGCCTTTTTAGCTAGGCATGATGATTTCAATGATGCTCACATAAAAGTAAAGAATTAAAACACAATGGGAGCATCATGAAACATATGGCAAGCACATTTAAGCCTAACCCACTTCCTATGCATAGGGATTTTGTGAGCAAATAATTTATGGGATCAAGAATCAACTAGCATAGGAAGGCAAAACAAGTATAACTTCAAGACTTTCAACACATAGAGAGGAAACTTGATATTATTGTCACACCTACAAGCATATGATCCTCTCTCATAATAATTTTTAGTAGCATCATGAATGAATTCAACAATATAGCTATCACATAAAGCATTCTTTTCATGACCTACAATCATAGGATTTTTATTTCTCTCCACATAAGCAAATTTATTCTCATTCATAATAGTGGGAGTATTATATGAAACTTGAATACTATAAATTGTTTCCACATTAAAAGAGTAATGTTCAGTAAAAGGGTATTCATAATTATGACAAGTTTTATAATAATAATCATCATTACTTTTTATAACATAAGTATCATCACAATAATCATCATAAGTAGCAACTTTGTTCACATCATAATCAATTGAAACCTCTTCCAAAATAGTGGATTCAACACTAAATAAAGCCATGACCTCTCCAAATCCACTTTCATTATTATTGCAATCATCATAGATAGGAGGCATGCTATCATCATAAGAAATTTGATCATTAAAAGTAGGGGGACTAAAAAGATCATCCTCATTAAACATAGAATCCCCAATCTTAGGGTAAACACTATTTTCAGCAAATAAATTCTCAAACATGTCATTCTCATCAAACATAGCATCCCCAAGCTTGTGGGTTTGCATATCATTAGCATAATCACTCTTATCATCAATAGTATGAATAGCACCAATAGTATAACAATTATTATCATCATAATTTCCCAAGTTGGTGCTAAAAAGATTTTCAAGATCATAAGAAGTATCATTATCTTCCCAATCATAATCATCATAACAAGTAATAGGCAAAACAAAATCATCTTCCACAATTATTTTTGATTCACTCTCATGAAGCACAACAATAATGGGAGCAACATTATTTGGGAGAGATACCTTTTTACCTCTAATTTTCCTTCTTTTATTCTTCTTCATCACCACATTGAGTGTGGGTTTAATTAATTCTTCCGAGCTTCTTATTGAAGAGGTCGGTTGGATAGGAAGCTCCTCCTTGTCACCTGTTTCATCACGAGAGAAAATAGGAGGGAAAGGGGGAATCTTCACCCTTCCATTAGTATTCGTTTTATACTCTATTAGTGTTCTCATCTTTCTATAATCGGCTATATAAGCATTCTCATTGCAATTTACCACACAAAACATATAGATTTCCTTTAGATTATTTTCAATGTCGTAAGTGAGAATGAATACTTCAAACCAACTATTTTTATGTGTCAATTCTTCACACCCCAAAAATAAAAAAAATCATTATAAAGTTCAAGGGTGATCAAGTTATTGCAATATTTGGCCACTATTCGGTCATGAAAGAGGATGCATTGAAAATTAAGATGACCAACCTTATTGGAAAGTTCACAGGAAATGGGATGAAGAGAGCGTAATTTTGTAGCAAATTTATCGATCACTTTAAGGAACAAATTGGTTTTATCATGTTTATGCTTCTTACAAAATCTATCATCCCTATAAGGCATGTCTTCACAAATTTTATGCATTCCACAAAAATTGACATGCTTATAAGAAACCTTTTTATCATGACTAGTGCAATCATCATTAGCATTTTGGATATTCAAAGAATTCATACTAAAAATATTGCAATCCTACTTATCATTCAAAGATTTTATGCCAAACATTTTATTGAATTCTTCTTCTAACACTTTGGCACAATTTTCCGATCCATCATTTTCAAGAAAGACATTATATAGATGAAGTACTTGAGGCAACCTTAATTCCATTTTTTGTAGTTTTGTTCTATAAACCAAACTACTGAAAAACAATAAACTAAAAGATTCAATTGCAAGATCTAAAGATATACCTTCAAGCACTCACCTCCCCGGCAACGGCGCCAGAAAAGAGCTTGATGTCTACTACGCAACTTTATTCTTGTAGACTCTGTTGGGCCTCCAAGCGCAGAATTTTGTAGGACAGCAACAAATTTCCCTCAAGTAGATGACCTAAGGTTTATCAATCCGTGGGAGGTGTACTATGAAGATGGTCTCTCTCAAACAACCCTGCAATCAAATACAAGAAATCTCTTGTGTCCCCAACACACCCAATACAATGGTAAATTGTATAGGCCCACTAGTTCAGCGAAGAGATGGTGATATAAGTGTAGTATGGATAGTAGATATAGGTTTTTATAATCTGAAATAATAAAAACAGCTAGGTAACTAGTAGCAAAAGTGAGCACAAACGGTATTGCAATGCTTGAAAACAAGGCCTAGGGTTCATACTTTCACTAGTGCAATCTCTCAACAGTGCTAACATAATTGAATCATATAACAATCCCTCAACGTGCAACAAAGAATCACTCCACAGTTCTTATCTAGCGGAGAACATAAGAAGAAATTGTTGTAGGGTACGAAACCACCTCAAAGTTATCCTTTCCGATCAATCTATTGAGCCATCCCTATAAGTGTCACAAACAGCCCTAGAGTTTGTACTAAAATAACACCATATGATACGCATCAATTAACTCTAATGTCACCTAGATACTCCAATGTCACCATAAGTATCTGTGAGTTAACTATTTGATATGCATCAAACAACTTCAGATTCATAATATTCAATCCACACAAAGAACTTCAAAGAGTACCCCAAAGTTTCTATCGGAGAAAGAAGGATGAAAACGTGTACCAACCCATATGCCTAGATTACCCCAAGGTCACGGGAATCCGCAAGTTGATTACCAAAGCATACATCAAGTGAATCAATAGAATACCCCATTGTCACCACGGGTATCCACATGCAAGACATACATCAAGTGTTCTCAAATCCAAAGTATTCAATCCGACAATAATGAAACCTCAAAGGGGAAGACTCAATTCATCACAAGAAGATAGAGAGGGAAGAAACACCATATGATCCAACTATATTAACAAAGCTAGCGGTACATCAAGATCGTGCCAAATCAAGAACACGAGAGAGAGAGAGAGATCAAACACATAGCTACTGGTACATACCCTTAGCCCCGAGGGTGAACTACTCCCTCCTCATCATGGAGACCGCCGGGATGATGAAGATGGCCTTCGGTGATGATTTCCCCCTCCGACAGGGTGCCGGAAAAGGCCTCCAGATGGTATCTCTTTGGGACAGAAGCTTGCGGTGGCGGAGTTGAAGTTCTACGTTTATTTCTGGGGGTTTCTCTATTTATAGGAATTTTCAGCGTTGGAATCACGGAAAAGGAGCTACGAGGGGCCCACAAGGCAACCCCACGCGACCCCCCCGGGGCGCGCCGGGATACCTTGTGACCGCCTCGTGGGTCTTCTGGTCCTTCCTCGAAGCTTGGGGGGTCTCTTTTTGTCCATAAAAAATCATCGTAAATTTTTGGGTCAATCCAAGAACTTTTATTTCTGCACAAAAAACAACACCACGGTTGTTCTGCTGAAAATAGCGTCAGTCCGGGTTAGTTCTATTCAAATCATACCAAAATCATATAAAATTGTTATAAACATGGCATGAATACTTCATAAATTATAGATACATTGGAGACATATCAGCCATGTGGCCACTAATGTTAAAAGGTGATTGATATCATTGTAAGTCATAAAGATCAGGCTAGTTTCAAAGAACAGAACTAGGGGGTCAGGTACTTGGAGAAGAGGCAGGTGTGAAGAAGGAATATGCTAGTTTTTTAGTTTGGTCCACTGGCAATCAAGAAAGTAGGGGAAAAGTGCCGGAGAATGTAGGAAATAATTCACGTGGGGGAACCATTCATGATGGAATGGCTAGACCGACCGCTTCTACAAAAGCTTCGTTGATACTAAAGAGGTCCAAGCAGTGGCGGACCTAGGATCTAATTCACATGAGGTAGAAGTTGTAGAGAAATTACACAAATGTGGTATGATTGGGCCTAAATGTCATAGTAAATATAACAAATAGTCAAAAAATTAAGGTTAAATATACTATATAAACTATTTTTCGTTTTTATAGGGTGTGCCATGGCACCCACGGCACCCCTTAGATCCGCCCCTGGGTCCAAGATCCAGTAAGAAGTAGCTAGGCAGTTGTCGGCACCATATTATGTATTGTTTTGTGAGAGGCATTCATTCATCTCTCCGCACTAGATACTAGGCTTCAATGCTTGTAGACATCGCTGGGTGCTCCATGGACCTGAATCTGATTTCTTTATTCCTGTTGTTTGTTGTACCGTCAATAATATATTGGAAGTGTCATTTTTTCACTATCAACCTTTTTCATACGATGACGTGCATAAACTCATCGCGCGCTTGCTGAGTGGACACGTGGGCCTCTTGCTCACATGCAATGAACTGTTCACCAGACAGCAGCAGTGGCTGGCATCACCGGCCACGGCGGTGCACGGTGCACTACACGTACGCAAGATAACAAAGTACGCAAGTCACCTTTCCTATCCAACCAGAAAAAACGTAACAACGGTGTGAGGGCGACTGCTACTCGCGATGGACTTGTTGGATTTCCCCGAAGAGGAAGGGTGAAGCAGTATAGTAGCAAATAGTATTCCCCTCAGTTAAGAACCAAGGTTTATCGAACCAGTAGGAGGCAACACACGAACAAATTTAGTAGCACCTGCACACCAACAAAATAATTGCTTGCACCCAACAAAGGCAAGGGGGTTGTCACTCCCCTTGTTCTTGCCAACCACAAGGTTAAAAGCAAATAGTATAATGATAACAAAGTGATAGCAAATAGTTAGTGCTGTCTACTACGTAACTTTTATTCTTGTAGACGTTGTTGGGCCTCCAAGTGCAGAGTTTTGTAGGACAGTAGCAATTTTCCCTCAAGTGGATGACCTAAGGTTTATCAATCCGTGGGAGGCATAGGATGAAGATGGTCTCTCTCTAACAACCCTGCAAGCAAATACAAGAAATCTCTTGTGTCCCCAACACACCCAATACAATGGCAAATTGTATAGGTGCACTAGTTCGGCGAAGAGATGGTGATACAAGTGTAGTATGGATAGTAGATATAGGTTTTTATAATCTGAAAATAAAAAAACAGCAAGGTAGCAAGTAACAAAAGTGAGCACAAACGGTATTGCAATGCTTGAAAACAAGGCCTAGGGTTCATACTTTTCACTAGTGCAATCTCTCAACAATGCTAACATAATTGGATCATATAACAATCCCTCAACGTGCGATAAAGAATCACTCCAAAGTTCCTATTAGCGGAGAACATAAGATAGAAATTGTTGTAGGGTACGAAACCACCTCAAAGTTATCCTTTCCGATCAATCTATTGAGCCATCCCTATAAGTGTCACAAATAGCCCTAGAGTTCGTACTAAAATAACACCATATGATACGCATCAACCAACTCTAATGTTACCTAGATACTCCAATGTCACCACAAGTATTCATGAGTTGATTATTCGATATGCATCAAACAACTTCAGATTCTGTAGGATCGAAAGTATGTCTAGAGGGGGGTGATTAGACTACTTGACCAATTAAAAACCTAACCTTTTCCCAATTTTAGTTGTAGGCAGATTTTAGCAAGCATACAAGTCAAGCATCACCCTACACATGCAATTCTAAGAGTGTGGCAGCGGAAAGTAAACAATTGCATATGTAAGTAAAGGAGGGGATCGAAGATTTCAAACGCAATGAAGACACGGTGGTTTTTGGCGTGGTTCCGATAGGTGGTGCTATCGTACATCCACGTTGATGGAGACTTCAACCCACGAAGGGTAACGGCTGCGCGCGTCCACGGAGGGCTCCACCCACGAAGGGTCCACGAAGAAGCAACCTTGTCTATCCCACCATGGCTTACGTCCATGAAGGACTAGCCTCACTCGGGTAGATCTTCACGAAGTAGGCGATCTCCTTGCCCTTACAAACTCCTTGGTTCAACTCCACATCATGTCGGAGGCTCCCAAGTGAGACCTAACCAATCTAGGAGACACCACTCTCCAAAAGGTAATAGACGGTGTGTTGTTGATGAACTCCTTGCTCTTGTGCTTCAAATGATAGTCTTCCCAACACTCAAACAACTCCTCACAGATTTGGCTATGGTGGAAGAAGGATTTGAGTGGAAAGCAACTTGGGAAAGGCTAGAGATCAAGGTTCAAATGGTAGGAATGGAATGTCTTGATCTCAACACATGAGTAGGTGGTTCTCTCTCAGAAAATGTATGGTGGAAGTGTAGGCACGTTCTGATGGCTCTCCTTACTGAGAAGGAAGTGGTGGAGGGGTATATATAGCCTCCACACAAAATCCAACCGTTACACACTTTTGACTCAACTCGGTGGCACCGATTCAGAAGACTCGGTGGCACCGAACTGTGTAAAAGATATGAACATTAGGAATCTCGGTGGGACCGACTGGAACAACTCGGATGGACCGAAGTGCAATGGCTAGGGCAAACCTCATCTCGGTGGCACCGATTGCATCAACTCGGTATGACCGAAGTGAAGCAATAAGGCAACAGAGACTTGGCAAGCCATCTCGGTGAGACCGATTTGCAAAACTCGGTGAGACCGAAGTAAATGCAAACGATTACAGAGAGTTGGCAAGGCCATCTCGGTGAGACCGAGATCCATATCGGTGGATCCGATTTGTTAGGGTTTTGGCAGTGGCTAAGTCCAGATGAACTCGGTGGCTCCGGATAGGAAATTTCGGTGGGGCCGAGTTGGAATGTAGGTTTTGGACATATTTGGATGGAGAAAGTGGTTGAGGGTTTAGGAGTACTGTCACTAAGCACTTGAGCAAAAAGACCATTAAGCAACACCTCATCCCCTTTTAATAGTATTCGCTTTCCTATGGACTCAATGTGATCTTGGATCACTAAACCAAAAATGTAGAGTCTTGATCTTTTGCCAATCCTTGTCCTTAGCATTTTGAGGGGTCCACATCTCTAGTCCTTGCCATGCTAATCATTGAACATCCTAAAATCTTTAACTTGAATGGACATTAGTTCAATGAGATATATGTTGTTATGAATTACCAAAACCACCAAGGGAGCAAATGTGCTTTCAGATTCTTAATATTCAATCCACACAAAGAACTTCAAAGAGTACCCCAAAGTTTCTTATCGGAGAAAAGATAATGAAAACGTGCACGCCCAAGATCACTATGGAGACTGTATATAGGGTATGATCTGATCATTACCGACTCGTAGCGTAGCGGAAGTAGAGTCGATGTAGATCGTTGGTGCAGATCCCCGCAGCTAGGATTTACAACCTCCCAACCACGAGGATGTACTCCCTCATTGGACAGCCCTTCGGGAGGCGGTCGGACAGTCCCTCGGACGATGTCATGGACAGCCCTTCGGGAGGACCCTCGAAGCTCGAACGGTAACTCGGACAGCCCTTCGGGAGGACCCTCGAACAGCCCCTCGGGCAAAAGATCGAACCTACCACCTCTCTACAGGGTTGCACACATACGGTGTCATCTATCCGGCAGGGCTTCGCCGTCCAGAACTAGTTCCTACCGGAACCCAGACAGCCTTTCGGCTTTACGAAACTATTTTGTGGGAGGGAGAGAGAAAGCCAGATAATGCATGGCATGTGTATGAGAGCAAGGGATGAGTGTGGAGAGCTCCACTCCACCTCTATTTATAGGAAAGCCAAGGGGAAGGGTGCCTCCAAAAATTACCAAAACACCCATGCATTAGGTCACATATGATGGGCATTAAGGGCATAATGGGAGGCCATGTGGAGCTCCAAGGAGGAGCACCACCCTTGGCCGGCCACCCCATGGGGGCCCCCCAAAAGGGGTTCCTTCCCTTGCAAGCCTCTTCCTTCTAGAACTTTGACTAAAGTCCTAAAAGGTGGCTCTCCAAAATAGTAACCATAAAGTGATTTTCACTATTCACGGAAACATTTTTCCGCGACCGTTAAATCCAAAAATATTTTTGTGGGTCTTAGAATAATTCTAGTACCCACAAAAATGATTTTGGACGTGTTTCGAAACAATTCCGGATTACTGTTTTTCATCTGCGAAAAGCAACCAAACCGGTTCCGGCAGCTCCGGAACATTTCCGGTTTTTATCCCGAAAAAATCCCAGAAGTTTCCAGAATAATTCTGGCACCCTCCAAGAATTTCCAGGCGTGTGCCGAAAGCAATTTGACTTAATGGTATACTCTGAAACAACTTTTCAGTTTTACCGAAACTATTCCGGTGTTCTCTCCGGAACGTTTCCGTTGTCTCCGAAACTTTTCCGGTGACTTTCTCTCAGACTCCCTGTCTAGTATTCAGCAGATAGATGACCCTTAAGCGTGTGACCCTATAGGTTCGGTGAAGTATAGAAATGACCGGAACACTTTCCGATCAATGATCAATAGCGGAACCGTAGATACCCATATTGATCCCTATACCCACACGAATAAATATTCGAGTGAACCTCCAGTTGCCGTGTGCTATTCTTGTTGCTTCGCGATATGTTACAAACACCCGAGGTGAGATTTATCGGCATCCCCGTGGATCAACACTTGTCCACTATGCCAGTTACCTCGTTACCAGTTTTGTTCTCTTTTCTCGTTTCCGTGTTCCGGCATCCCAAGTTCACGAAGCAAGTACGAAGGAACTTGATACTCTCATGGTCTAAGGAATTATGCAAACATTAACTATCTCTGTGTTATTAACCATTAACTTGTGATGAATGTATCTCATAGCATAACATCAATTCGGGTTGATTCAACACAAGTGTTCCCCTAACATTGTGCCCTCAAAATTGCCGGCATAGTCATGCCCATGATCAGGAAAACAGGATCATCATGCAATACTTGAGCTAGTCTTAGAGGCATGACTAGGAATACATTTTACCGTTTATTATACCACACGTGCACATGAGTTTCCCTCCGAGCCTCGTGGATATTGCAGACTCGAGAATCATTGCAGTTATAGCATGGGACATAAACATTCATTACAAACTTTTGGAGATACAAAATAACTATTATTACTGCCTCTAGGGCATATCTCCTACAGACTCCCACTTGCACTAGAGTCATAATCCAGTTACATGGCTTCCCGAACACCAATGGCTATTCGGTGCTGCTCATGCTTTGCTCGATGTAGAGGCTTTGTCATCGGGTCTGACACGTTCAGATCCGTGTGAACTTTGCGTACTTTCACTAAACCCGCTTCGACATGATGTCGAATGAGTTTATATTTGCATTCAATATGTCTTGTCTTATGGTGCAAAGATGGCTCCCTAGCCTGAGTCACGGCGCCACTATTATCACAATAGATCTCCACCGGGTCCAGCGCACTTGGAACCTGTCGGCCCAGTAGGAACCAGGGTACCATGGCCCGTCTGCCTCTGGCCCAGAGGACCGCGCTCGGCGGCCAGCCCATGAGAGTGGCCCTGCCGTGGCCGCTCCGGAGGAAGCCGCCTCGCGAGGGGCGAGCCTCGCGAGGCCCTTCCCCGCCAGGCCAGGCCCTGCCGAGGCCGCCAAGCGCCAGGTTCCCTCGCGAGGCTCCCCTCGTGAGGCCTTCTCACGAAGCAGGTCGTGCGGCGCCAGCCGCGAGGCTCCGCGCCCAGCACATGGGTGACGTCCCGCTGTCAGGATAAGGACAGCGGGGCGCGACCAAGCCCAGCTTCCATTCTGGTGATAAGGGAGCAGCAGCATCTGCCTCCCCCAAAGCACGTTCCAAAGGCTTTCCTCTTTGGTGATAGAAGATCAAAACGGACCAGCTCGCCAGGACGGAGGTCATCGCCAAGCCCACCAGCGCATCACAAGGAGCTACTTTGGCAGGCGGAGACCGCCTTTAGTCAGGATAAGCATGCGCCCTTGTCCCCCTTTGAATTGCCGCCCTGTGGCTACCCTTTCCCGCTCATATTTTCGGGGTAGAGGACCAAGGCACTACAAAAGGGGCAGGGCCGCTTCCATGTAAGGGGATCGATTCATTCTCCCCCACACCTCGTGTACCTCGAGCACAAGCTCTCCTCCATAGAGCAATCCAACACAAGCAGGAGTAGGGTGTTACACCGCACGGTGGCCCGAACCTGGGTAGCTGGCGCGTCCCCTTCGTGTCCGGTGAGAGCCGGCGAGTCCGTCGCGTCCCCGCCATAGCCCTGTCGTAGGCTGCCAAGCAAAGTCCCCCACAGTTCGAATCCTAAGTTCTTGCAGAAGTTTCTTGGACGCAGATCCGAGACTCCGACATTCGGCGCGCCAGGTAGGGGGACTTGTCGTCTACACGCCTTCGACCTCGACAACAGCATCGACATGGATGCCGCCGCCGCTCGCCGGGAACGGGCCGCGCGCCGCACCGCCGTCAGGGCCCCCGCGGCGCCCGCCGCCCGCGGTGCCCCTGGGTGGCGCCCTCGAGCCGCTACCGAACCCGTTGGGGAGCGGGTGGCCTCCTCTGCCCACCCGTCGGTGAACGAGCAGGCACATGACCCCTCCGCTGCCTCCTCCTCACTCGTGCGTCGTGATCCACCCGCTCCGCGCGCCGTGTTGCTCATGGCGCAGGAGCTGCTGCACTACCACCCCACCGAGCATGCCTACGACGCCTGGCTGGAGTGCATCACCGAGCTCGTCGACGCCGCGCGCGATGGCCAGGCGCCCTCTCGCTCCCCGCCTGCTCCGCCGTCCTGCGCCGACCAGGCCAGGCGCGGTGCTCCTCCTCCTCCTCCTCCTCCTCCGGGCCGTGACGTGGCCGAGCGCCACCCCGCCGCGCGCGCCCCGGAGCCGTCTCGCGGCTCGCTCGCGCCAAGCGGCGGCGGGGACGCACGCGTGGGCCTTGAGAGGGCGCGTGACCGCCAGGACCACGTCCTCCACGACGTCGCCATGCTTGGGCGCCAGAACCACGCAGCCCTCAACGGTGGAGCCGTCAACAACGGGGGCAGGACGGCGGAGCAGGCGGGGAGCGAGAGGGCGCGTGACCGCCAGGACCGCGTCCTCCACGACGTCGCCATGGCTAGGCGCCAGAACCAGGCAACCCTCAACGGTGGAGCCGTCACCAACGGGGGCTACCTGGCCCTCGCCCCCGAGTTGCGCCGCGTGGTGTGGCCCGACAAGTTCAAGCCAGAGCTCCCTCAACGCTACGACGGCACCGCAAACCCCACGGAGTTCCTCCTGCTCTACACCATCAGCATCCAGGCCGCGAGGGGGGACGATCGGGTCATGGCGAACTGGTTCCCCATGGCCCTCAAGGACACAGCGCGCTCGTGGCTCATGAACCTCCCCGAGGCGTCCATCTCTTCGTGGGAGGACCTGTGCAAGCAGTTCGTCGCCAACTTCAAGGGCACGAGCAACCGCGCCCTCATGATCAACGACCTGCAGAATGTGCGTCAGCGCCCTAGCGAGCCCCTTCATAAGTTCATCCAGCGCTTCAGCCAGGTGCGCCACAAGATCCCAAAGGCCTCCGACACCGCGATCGTCTCCGCCTTCACTAGTGGCGTCACAGACGTGAAGATGCACGAGAAGCTCTCAGTCAGAGACGAGCTAGACTCCACGGCAGAGTTGTTCATCCTCACCAACCGCTACGCCAAGGATGAAGAGGGACGCCTCTTCCTCCACAACAACGCTGACGCTGAGCCTGACGCGGCGAAGCCCAAGGCCAAGGACACCAAGCACAAGGGCCCAGCCGTGCTCGCGGCGGAGCCGGACTGCAAGCACGGCCGTGGCCGCGACGAGGCCAAGAAGGACATGAACTCCCACAACACAGAGGACTGCCACGAGCTCAAGCTGCTTCGCGAGGGCCGCATCGAGCACCGCAAGGAGCGCCGCAAGGGCCGCGGTGGCGGCAATGGAGGTGGCCGCTGGGGAGACAACCACAACAACGGCGTTGGCGACAGCAACCGTCAGGGCTGGCAGAACCAGCCGCGGCAGCCTGATCCTCCGGCCAACGCCGCCCCACCACGCGCCAATGACTCCCCTCCCGCTGAGAACGCTGGGGGCTACCAGGAGCCCCGCAGGGTGGCATGCATCCTTGGCGGGGCCCAGGCCCCTCCATCCAACCGCCACTTCAAGCAGTTCTCTCGGGAGGTGAACGCGGCCCTCCCGTTGCTCGATTCCACCGGCCGCCTCAAGTGGTCTGAGATCCCCATCGCCTTCGACGCCAGCGACCACCCCAAGTCCACGAAGGGCGTGGGCGCCGTGCCCCTGCTGTGCACCCCCACCATCAGCAACGTCGCCGTCACCAAGACCCTCATCGACGGAGGCGCCGGCCTCAACGTGATCTCCATCGAGACCTTCGAGACGCTTAAAGTGCCCTACGAGCGCCTGATGCCCACCAGGCCCTTCTCGGGCGTCACCGACGGCTCCACTGTCCCCCTAGGGCAGGTGCTCCTTCCCGTCACCTTCGGCACCCGCAAGAACTACCGTACGGAGTTCATCATCTTCGATGTGGCTCACATCGGCCTGCCTTACAACACCATCTTGGGCTACCCGGCGCTCACCAAGTTCATGGCCGCAACCCACCACGCCTACGGCCTCGTCAAAATGCCCGGCAGCCGTGGTACCCTCACCGTCCGCTGCGACGAGAAGGATGTGCTGCAAACCCTCGAGCACGCCTACAAAGCTGACTCTGTCACGTACCCGGCCGACGAGGACGTGCCTGGGCCTGCCGAGGAGACGGCCGTGAAGAAGAAGCCCCTGCTCCCTCAGGAGCGGGTCGAGTCCAAGAAGGCGTCGCTGGATGGGGGCGAAGCAGGCCCCTCCCTCGCCGCTGGCGGCGGGCCCTCCCCAAATAGGAAGGCACGCTCGTCACCTCCCTCCGGGAGTGCCCTGATGCACTGGCTTGGACAGCATCAGGGGCGCCCAGCCTGCCGAGGGAGGTGATCGAGCACCACTCAGCCGCGTGTCGGAGCACACGGCCCGTCAAGCATGAGGAATTTCGTCAAGCGCCCAAGAAGCAGGAAGTCGTCACCCAGGAGGATGCTGGAATCGCCCGTGAAGCCCCCCACCCTAGGAGGATTGCTAGCCTCACCCCCGTCGCCAGGCCGCGCGATAGCGTGCGCATGTGCGTCGACTTCATCGCCCTCAACCAGGCCTGCCCCACAGGCCCCTTCCCTCCTACGCACATCGCCGCAGGCTCGGCCTGGCTCACGCGCATGCCGTTTGGTTTGGAGGGTGTCGCAGGCGCCTTCGCGAGGCTGATGCGCATGAGCCTGGAGCCCCACATCGCAAGGACTACGGAGGTGGTTAACACTCGCTCACCGGCCCACCGCGGCCCCACTCATGATGGAGGTGGGTGTTCCGGTACCAAACACATGGAACGCCCGCCATCACCGTAAGTTCTATCCGTGCTCCATGGATACGAGTGACATGGAGCTGTACACGCTCCGGGGCTCTCTCTACCCACGCTGCCTTCGGCACGTGAGAGCTCCTTCCCACTCTCGTGGAAGCCCCATGATCAGCGCTGGCGGATGCCCCATGCTCCGTGCTGACGCCTTACTTGAGGGGCCCTCGGCCATCACATCCTCAAGTTGACCCGTGTCGAACACGGTAGCATGTATCTTTCTGTTATGTAATGAACTTGCTTCATGCATCAGTAAAGCTTATTTCCTTCAAAACCCCGTGTGCTTGCCACCGCAGGGCACGCGCTCATGGTCTCGCCCGTGCCTGTCACGCGAGTGGGGGCTGGGCACGGTGTCTGTGCTCGGGTTAGTCCCAGCAGCACTGAAAAACCCAAGCGACTGAGCTCTGGCTCGCAGACCTGCTCCCATGCACGTCACCTCACCAGGTCCTTGGTGCTCTTGTCTCCTCGCGTAACACCCACAGGCGACCTCGCGAGCGCGCCCTGCTTCACTATTCGCAAAAACTTGGCAGTTTTCCTGGTGCAGGATACGAAGGCCTCAGGAGCCCCCCCCCCTCGGGAAGCGCCGCGAGCAGGTCCTACGGACAGAGGGCCTCACGAGGGATTGCGCCTCACGAGCCACGCTCTGCGAAGGACTCGCCCCAAGTCGCACGCCTCGAAGGAGCTAAGTCTAAAGCACCCCTTAGGTCTTCTCCCCTCTCGCTTCTCTCTCGCGGCATCCTGATTCCCTTGGCACGAGCCGCCTGCGCGTCAAGGGGGGGCCCTGAGCATCGCGCCTTAGGGCTCCTACCAGCCCTAAGAGCCCTACACCCTCTGGTCTTGCAGAGCGCACGCTCCGGGCATACCAGCGACGGTTGTAGCTTGCCTCGGGGGCTGGGTCCCAGCGACGCAGGGCACGAAGGCAATGTGAAAAGGGAATAAAGACCTCGGGAGGAAAGAGAAAATATACGAATCATTAAGTGCATACAGCAAAAGTACCATGCAAACGTTTTCACGCCCCCGCGGGGCCACGTCTATCCTATTACAGCAACAGGTCAAGGGGAATTCAGGTGCGTGAGGCGCCGCCGTCGCCGCTCCCACCGCCGTCGCGAGGGGTGTTGGGGATATTCCCCACGGTTATAACCCGGCTAAAGGTTTGACCCGGCCTAGAGCTTGAAGGCTCTATGGGTTGCCCCATTTTCCGGGTTAAGACAAGATGACGAGGAGGAATCCAGAGCCCAGGGACGAGACCCGGCAGGAGGCCGGCTTGACAGGAGCCCAATGGGCTGGCTCGCAGAGAAGACCCGGAGAGATGACCCAGCCTGGGAGACCCGGCCCGGAGAGAAGACCCAGCCTGGGTAGATCAGTTCGGGAGAAAACACCCGGACTAGGATTCGACTTGTTGTAGTCCTACTAGGACTCTACATGTAAGCCGGCCACTTCAACTTATATAAGGAGGGGAAAGGCACCCCAAGAGGGGGGGGAAGATAGACAGATAAATTAGTAGCTCTCGAGATAGAGGTAGCGAAACAGCACCCTTGTAATTGAGATCATCATCAATAGCAATCAAGCAGGATGTAGGCTTTTACCTCCACCATGAGGGGCCAAACCTGGGTAAAACTCGCGTCTCTCGATTCCGACCAACCCCTTCAAGCTTCCACCTAGTTGCGATGGCCTCACCACTAAGTCCTTTCATGAGGACATCTGCCGTGACAAAACCACGACAGTTGGTGCCCACCGTGGGGCCAGCGCACGGTGGTATTGTGTTCTTGGAGGGAATTCTCCCAGGGATCGAGAAGCTCACGATTGATCAGGTGAATAAGGCACAGAACAATCGTGCAGGACGAGAAAGAGCCGGTGCGAGAGAATTTACATCAATATTGGTATATGCGGGCGTCCGCCGTCAGACCAATCTCATCCGTGTGGCAGCCATCAAGAAGAAAAGACGAGCAGGAGACCTTCCGAGCATGTGCGGTTAGCTGCTGCAAGACTAACCAGGGCATCGACTGGAGCGAAGAAATCAAAAGTCAAACCTAGTTGCGCTCTAGATCGGTTCATGCCACGCTCAGCAAAGAAAAAAAAGGAGAAGAAATATAAGAAGAGCGCAGACTAGCACATGGACGTGAAGCTTCAATCTACACGGCAATCAAGGAGGATGGATTGATCCGGCGAGTCTCACTAATCATACATCCTGGCGGGCGTACACACGGATCCTCTGTCATCTAAAAAACATCAGGTGCTATCCTTCCTATGTATTTTATCAGCACATATTAATTCATCTGTGAACAATTACTCTGGCCTGTAATATTTTTACGTAGGACAATTATTCATCACAAAAGTGGCGTTATACCACGGATACGGAGCGCGCACCAACATCATTCTATACTGGCGTTTGTCTGTGCCGCGCTGCTCAACGGACACGCGTTTAAGCCGCCGCTTCCGCGGTTCAGTCTACATCAACACGCCAGGCGACTCCCTCGTCTGCGCTGGCTTACAATGCCGCGGCCGGCTTGCGCGCCCGCGCCGGCTTCCAACGTCACGGCTGACTCACGCGTCCGCGCCGGCTTACAACACCATGGCCGACTCATGCGTCCGCGTCGGCTTCCAACGTCGTGGTTGACTCGCGTGTCCGCGCCGGCTTCCAACACCGCGGCCGACTCTCACGTCCGCGCCATTTTTTAACGCCGCGGTCAACTCGCGCGTCCAAGCCGGCTTCGAACGCCGCGGCCAACTCCCACGTCTACATCAACACACCGGGGCCGCGCCTGTCCGCACCAGCTGCTCAACGGACGCGCGTAGGCCGCCACCCCTGCGGTCCGGTCTATTCCAACAACGCTGGAGCAAAAAAATGGCCCTAGAGGAGCCAGGGGAGCCGGACCAAGAGAGCATAACAAGGAATGGGTCAAGAGGCGTATGAACTCAATTCGGACAAAAATGGCTTTGGTGAACGACATATGCTGAGGACATCCGATGAGCATAGCGAAGATCATAAACTCGCCATATCGCCTCCGGTTTCAAAAAATTCCGGATTTCAGCTGTCAACTATACGCCGGTTTATGCCACAGCCAAGTACAAAGAATCTTAAGCCGGCTCCTCGAGTCGACTTAAGACTCGGGGGCTACATAGACATGACTCGGCAGATTTGGCTGGTTTCAACAAATACAAAAACCCCGGGTCGTTGCAGGAAAGACAACCTGGTCCCGGGGGCTGCTGCCTTATTGGCGAGAAATTAAAGGTTGCCAAAGAGGACTAGCTGCCATGATGCGCAGTTCAAACATAGGTATCCTGCCTTATTGACGAAAAATTAAAGGTTGCCAAAGAGGACTAGCTGCCATGATGCGCAGTTCAAACATAGGTATCCTGCCATATTGGCAAAACATAAAAAAAAGGGGGGGTTACCAAAGAGGACTAGTCGCCATGATGCGCAGTCTAAACATGGGTATCCTACTCAATTATGATCAATGGAATAAAGCCGGCTTATCTGGACCCCAGATGTTTTGCAGTAGTAGCATTGTCTCCTGTATATCCTATGCTGAGCTTTTCCATGATCATATGGTCACTTGGGGGCTTCCAACTCATCGAGTTTAGCTATCTCACCCTCTTGACCCGGCAAATGACGCCACATTATCTTGGTTAAACCTGCCTGTCTGCTTGATGCTACTCCGATTAGGTGACCCGGTGTACTCTTGACAAGTCAATCATCTCTATGACCCTGAACTTGTCTTGGTTAAAACATCGGATATGTCACGTGAGAGCCGGCTTACAGAGAGTGAGGATAAACCATGGGCTATCACGCCAGCTTCATTGAAGCAAGACTCGAGCCTCGAAAGCCGGTCTATATTGTCGTGCCTCGAAAGCCGACTTAACATTGATATCTATTCACGATTTCTGTTCAATTTTTTACAGGGGTTATCTTTGTTTCCTTTTGGCCATGAGCCGCCGGATCATGGACAACCCGGTTTAAAACAAAAGACAGATGCCTATTGACCATGAGTCAACAAAAATCATAGCAGTTTATTTCAGACTGGTGCTAACCACAAGCCGGACAGCTATTAAGCGCCCCGGGTTATTCTAAACCTGTGTTATGCAAAGAAGGATAAACTATTGATGGTTCATACAAATATGACTCGCCACACTGTTACTCAACGAAGCGTAGATTTTTTCAAAGGAGACTGGGCAGGTTAACATACAACCACACCAGTGCAGTTGTTTCCTCCAAAATACTGCCTAATATTTAAGTGTGCGAAGGCACGTTAGCGCACCCAAGTGTTTCCAACTATCCTATTACAAAGCCACAGCTGGGCTCAATGGTATCAAAAGTTTTTTGGAGACATCTACTCCTGGGCACCAGTTTCTGTGCCCTCCGGGTCATTAGATCCCGGGTTAGCCCCTTCCTGGTGTTCATCGGCGGCTTGGGCCTCCGGGTCATCCTGCTCCGGCTCCGCTCTTCTTTCGATCTGAAGATTGTCCAGATCCCAGTCGATAGTTGTCAAGGCCTGAAAGACGGCATCATCTTTCATGATAATGGCTGGATCTTCATCATGGTTTATCATAACCAATATTAAATGATTGAGATATCAATTCTTCTAAATCCTTGGGTTAGAAATCCAGTCGGGTCACATATAATACCTAGTCATTTGATTGACCGGGTTTTGGGGTTATTCAACATGTGCTTTATAGAAGACTACACCACTTATGGATTTTTTCACACATATTTGCCGGGTTGCACTGCAGCCACGGCCAAGGATTTCTTTCATCGTAAAAGGATCATCAGTGTTTGATGGCATAACGGACTATGGAGTTTCAGCTCAAAAACTATTACAAGCCACGATTGGGCTATTTTTCTATCAAGTTTTTCAAAGCAAATTCAAACTTGCAGAGTGGCTGATGGTTGAGACCCAGCAGCTGGATCTGCCGGGTTAATATTGGCAGGCAACCCGGTTCTTGAAGGCTATATTGTTCAAACCTTTGCTACAATGAGTGTGAAGTCCCATGTCACTGCAAGCATGCAACACGGCACTTGGGGGCTAATGCATTGTCATTTTTAAAGTATTTTCATTGAAGACCCGGCTCACTATTAATAGTGACCCGGCCCTTGGGGGCTACAGTCATGGACTACAGATAGTTCAAGTTCCAGATTGATGAGAACAGCTAAACCAGCCCTTGGGGGCTACATTATTTACAGCTATACATCTACAAACATCAAAAGCTAAGCTCAAGTCCCAGGTTGCTGCAGGCAAGACAACCCGGCACTTAGGGGCTACAGCGTTCAGTTGTTTAAACAGATCATAAGGTCCAAATTGAAGACCCGGCCCATCACATACTGATGAGCCGGCCCTTGGGGGCTACACATGTGAAATGCAAAACATTCAGTTTATGACTGGTGACTCAGATGAACAACCTGGATTTTCTCCAAAATTGCAACATTCGCAAGTCTTAAGCTATCACTACGTTTCTACTCTTAAGACTTGGGGGCTACAGGTAATATGGATATAAGGGAGGAACACCTTCAAGTTCTCAGTTTTGAGTAAACCAGGTCTCATATTGTTGGTGGAGAAATTTGCAAAGTTTATCTCCTCTAGGCTATTCCTAGAAAGGCCCGGAAAGCCGGCTCAACGTCATATGGTTTTCTTATTCCCAAAAAATTTCATGAAGCCAAAGCATTGGAGGCCGACTCAATGGCAGATGGGTGTTTTATTTCCTAATATTTTTCTTCAAGGAACCCGCGTCAGCAAGTTGATTCTGAAGCAGGCTTGTTAATATGACAAAGGAAACCCCGGATTTTTTAGGAGCCGGCTCATTGGATAAGCCGGCCATTTGATATATACACTAGAAAGATTTGTTATGAGGTCATATACACGTGTGAAAGCAGTTGAGATGTCATGTTATGAAGCAACAAAATCGCTAAAGTATGGAAGAACCATAAGACCCAGCAAACATTTTGACCCGATCAGGTGATTTGACAGAAGAAAAATGACAAGGACCAAAAAGACAGAAACAGGTGCCGGCTCAGGAAAAATCCAGACCCGAAGAATCACCCTTCACATATTTTCCCTATTCTTATTTTCAGGATGGAGTTTACCATGGATAAATCCAAGCTAAATTGGGGGCTAATGTTGGGGATATTCCCCACGATTATAACCCGTCTAAAGGTTTGACCCGGCCTAGAGCTTGAAGGCTCTATGGGTCGCCCCGTTTTCCGGGTTAAGACAAGATGACGAGGAGGAATCCAGAGCCCAGGGACGAGACCCGGCAGGAGGCCGGCTTGACAGGAGCCCAATGGGCTGGCTCGCAGAGAAGGCCCGGAGAGATGACCCGGCCTGGGAGACCCGGCCCGGAGAGCTGACCCGGCCTGGGAGACCCGGCCCGGAGAGAAGACCCAGCCTGGGTAGATCAATTCGGGAGAAAAGACCCGGACAAGGATTCGACTTGTTGTAGTCCTACTAGGACTCTACATGTAAGCCGGCCCCTTCAACTTATATAAGGAGGGGCAAGGCACCCCAAGAGGGGGGGGGAAGATAGACAGATAAATTAGTAGCTCTCGAGATAGAGATAGCGAAACAGCACCCTTTTAATTGAGATCATCATCAATAGCAATCAAGAAGGATGTAGGCTTTTACCTCCACCATGAGGGGCCGAACCTGGGTAAAACTCGCGTCTCTCGATTCCGACCAACCCCTTCAAGCTTCCACCTAGTTGCTATGGCCTCACCACTAAGTCCTTTCACGAGGACATCTGCCGTGACAAAACCACGACAAGGGGGCTCGCCGCTGCCGTAGCTAACTTCAAGCTCGAAGGCGTACAGCCCGACGAAGCCGGCCACGCGCTCCCTCATAGCCTCCTCGAGGGGTTCGCGGAGCTCCGCCGGGGCAGGGGTCACCACCTGCCCGAAGTCGAAGCGATCGTCGGGGCAGATGAGGTTGCTGAAGAGTCGCGTCGTCGCCTGGGTCAGCAGGTCGCGGCACGCTTCCTCGACTGTGGCATCCGTGTCCAGCAGCTGCTTCTTGAGGTCTTCAACCTCGTCTTGGAGCTCGTCCCGCTTGGCCAGGAGGCTCCTCTGCTCGTCGAGAGCGGCCTGGGCAGCCGCCAGCTCGCGCTCCTTCGCCAGCAGGCGCTCCCGTTCTGCCTCCTGCACGGACGCAGATGCCGCGAGCTCGCATTCCCGGGTCTTGACGTTCGCCTCGCGCGTAGCGACCGCCTCCTGGGACCTAAGGATCTCCTCCTCGCGCTTTGGGAGCTCAGCTTCGCGGGACGCGAGCCGGCTCTCGAGGGCCTCCGCAGCCTCCTCCCGCGCCTTAAGCCGACGCTCGCGCGAGGTAACTTGCTCCTGGAGCGCCTTCTCGTAAGCGTCCGCCTGCTCCCGCTGCCGCTTGGCCTCCTGGGCATCTTCGAGGGCCTTTGCGAGGGATGCCTGGGCCTCTTTGGCGAGCTGCTCGCGCTGCGCCTGCGCCTCCTCGTCCCACCGGCGGTCGAGCTTCGTCGCCTCACGAAGCTGGCTCCACTCCTCCGTCAGCCTCCTCCGCTCCTCCGCGCAGAGCTCTGCCTCCTTCCCGAGCTCGCCTTCGAGGGCCTCCAGGGCCGCCTTGACGCCGTTGACGGCCCCGCTCCAGGGCGCGGTGCCGCCCTCCCGCAGCAACAAGGCACGGCTCGCCCTGGCCTCCTCATCGCCTGCTGGCGTCGGCAGGCGGGAGGGCACAACCTCGAGCCCCTCCGGCTGCCCCGCGCCGTCGCCCCAGCAAGGGTTGCGCTCACCGTCTAGCGCGGGGGGCTCAGGATGGCCACTTCCGGCACCGGCGGCGTCGCCCCGCGCTCGGGCCCGGAGGTGGCTCCCGTGGGAGCTGTGGTGGCCCCCGCTGTGGCGGGCGTGGTGCGCTGGAGAGGGGCCGCTGCTTCGCCCTCCTTCCCCGCCATCTCGACACTGGTGGCGGGGGCCGCCTCGGGAGGCGCCCGCGCGGTCTCCTCGCCACCCCCCGGTCTCGCCGCCGGGGGCGTCGGAGCGGCAGGCGAGGCGGTGTTCAGAGGAGGGGAGGGCCCTTCGACCTCGGCTTTCCTCTTCTTGGTCTTCTCCTCCTCCTCCTCCTCGGCAGCCGGCTAGGAGCTCCTGCGCAGGTGACAGCTCATCAGGATTACAGCAGCCGGGAAGCAGGGATCGATAGGGAGGGGCGGAGGAACTTACTCGTCCTTGGGGTAAAAGCACCTCCTCTTCCGCTCCTTGATGGCGCCGCTGATGCTGCCCCCATCACGCGGGGCGCCTGGGCGGCCGCCCGAGGGCGCGGCGCGATTCTCGTCGGGATCGGCAGCCACGGTGGTCCCCTCCTCCCGCTCCTCAAGGGGCTCGTCGCTCTCCACGGCATCGCCTCCTTCCTCCCTCTCCGGCATGGGCCTGGCCGGCATGACACGAAACGCGCCCCCGTCGTCGCCCTCGTCCTCGCCCAGCCAAAGCCGATGACGCGCTGGCGAAGACGGAGGGAGTGGCAGAGACGACTCCTCGCTGCTCCCCTGCCCGGAGTCGGAGGTCTCGTGGTCGCCAGAGGAGGACCCTGTCTCCGAAGAATCTTCAAGAAGCTCCTCAGGCTCCTCGAGGTCCGTCCGAATCGGCCCCCACTGGTCGAACTGGGGCATCGCCACGACCAGCTCAGCCTTGTTGGACCAGCAGTGCACCGGGCGCGCATCGTAAGGCACATCCTCTACCTCCCCTGGAAATAAAACTTCCCAAGCGTCGGCCACGGCTTCGGCTGAGAGGGGCTCCCGTGCCAGCCTGGCCCGGTCTTCAGCTCCGGTGATGTCCCACACCGGGTGCGAGCGCTTCTGCAGGGGCGCAATGCGGCGGCGGAGAAATTCTTTGGCAATCATGCCCGCCGTGAGCCCGGCCGTGCGCAGCTCCTCCAGCCTCACTAGGATCGGCCTCAAGGCAGCGCCGCCAAGCTTCTTGTGCTCCCAGCGGGGGATCTTCTCAGCCGGCTCGGTAGGGATCGCCAGGAGAGGACTGGTCCGCTGGGCATCAACATAAACCCAGCGCGACCTGAAGTTCTCCACCTTCTTTGAGATCTTCATGTCGATGAAGACCTTGCCCATCTCATCATCGATGCGGAAGGAGGCACCTCCGGAGCGGTTGTTTCCCGAGGAGAAAACCCGCAGGCTATAGAAGGTCTGAAAGAGCGCCACGGACGGCATCACTCCCAGGAAGGCCTCGCAGAGGTACGCGAAGAGAGCAAGGACGAGAATGGAGTTGGGATGAAGGTGGAGAAGGCAAATCTCATAATGCTCAAGGATGGTATAGAGGAAGTCGGAGAAGGGCGGCACCAGCCCGGCGAAGAGCGAGTGGAAGAAGACGGGGATTACCGTGGGGCCGAGGTCGCGCCGTGGGACCGAGCCCGGCCAGATCTCGGTGGCGCCTCCCTCAAAGTGCGCCGAGGCTAACAGGGGGCGGGCCCTAGCCAGCCCGTTCGCGTTGATGGTGGCCGGCAGCAAGGCCGGACCAAGCTCCGCCGCCGGGAAGCTCTTGCTGGAGGAGGCCTCGGCGGCCGCGGGTTTCTTGCCTGGGGCCATGGCGGAGGAGAGATTGGGAGTTGGAGAAGGAGTAATAGGGAAGCTGCTCGCGCGAGACGAAGGGCAAGATGGGGACGAGGAGCAATGATGCATCTGCGCCCCGAGAGCGCGGGCTTTATCGCCAAGACGGCGGTTACCGAGGTGTTGTGGTGAGTGGGGCGACCCTCCCCATGAAAGCCGCCACGCGTCGCCTCTGGGCCCGGCAGCTCAGTGGGCCCCGCGGCGTTTTGTCCCTAACGGGCGGAACGTGCGCGCCGCGGGCCCGGGGGCTACTGTCGGCCCAGTAGGAACCAGGGTACCATGGCCCGTCTGCCTCTGGCCCAAAGGACCGCGCTCGCGAGGCCCCTCCCCACCAGGCCAGGCCCTGTCGAGGCCGCCAAGCACCAGGTTCCCTCGCGAGGCCTTCTCATGAAGCAGGTCGTGCGGCGCCAGCCGCGGGGCTCCGCGCCCAGCACATGGGTGACGTCCCGCTGTCAGGATAAGGACAGCGGGGCGCGACCAAGCCCAGCTTCCATTCTGGTGATAAGGGAGCAGTGGCATCTGCCTCCCCCAAAGCATGTCCCAAAGGCTTTCCTCTTTGGTGATAGAAGATTAGGACGGATCAGCTCGCCAGGACGGAGGTCATCACCAAGCCCACCAGCGCGTCACAAGGAGCTACTTTGGCAGGCGGAGACCGCCTTTAGTCAGGATAAGCCTGCGCCCTTGTCCCCCTTTGAATTGCCGCCCTGTGGATACCCTTTCCCGCTCATATTTTCGGGGAAGAGGACCAAGGCACTACAAAAGGGGCAGGACCGCTTCCATGTAAGGGGATCGATTCATTCTCCCCCACACCTCGTGTACCTCGAGCACAAGCTCTCCTCCACAGAGCAATACAACACAAGCAGGAGTAGGGTGTTACACCGCACGGTGGCCCGAACCTGGGTAGCTGGCGCGTCCCCTTCGTGTCCGGTGAGAGCCGGCGAGTCCGTCGCGTCCCCGCCGTAGCCCTGTCGTAGGCTGCCAAGCAAAGTCCCCCAGAGTTCGAATCCTAAGTTCTTGGAGAAGTTTCTTGGACGCAGATCCGAGACTCCGACAGAACCACACCAAGGTCTTCAAGAAACTGCTTGATCCAGACCGCCTCCTTGGAGGCTTTTGAAGCTGCAACATATTCCGCCTCCGTCGTAGAATCCGCCACAGTCTTTTGTTTGGAACTTTTCCAATCAACTGCGCCACCGTTCAATATGAAAACATAGCCTGATTGAGATTTGACGTCATCTGGGTCAGTTATGAAGCCTGCATCAGTCTAACCACTTACAATGAGCTCTTCATCACCTCCGTACACAAGGAGTAAATCCTTGGTCCTTCTGAGGTACCTAAGAATACTTTTGACTGCGGCCCAGTGTTCCAGTCCTGGATCACTTTGGTACCGGCTGCTAACACTTAGCGCATAGGAAACGTCCGGTCTTGTACATAGCATGGCATACATAATAGAACCAACTGCCGAGGCATATGGAACATCATTCATTTGTACTCGCTCATCGAGAGTCCGAGGACACTGATTCTTGCAAAGCACTGTGCCAGGTGACAAGGGGAGTAGGCCTTTCTTGGAGTTCTCCATGTTGAACCTTTTCAACACCTTGTCAATGTACGTGCTTTGGCTAAGCGCTATTAGGCGTTTTGATCTATCTTTATAGATTCTGATGCCCAACACATATGCCGCTTCGCCTAAGTCTTTCATTGAAAAACTCTTCTTCAATGAGTCTTTTATTTCGCTAAGAAAATTCACGTCATTTCCAATCAACAATATGTCATCCACATACAAGATTAGGAATGCTTTTGCGCTCCAACTAAACTTCCTGTAAACACAAGATTCTTCGTTATTCCTGATGAAGCCAAACTCTTTGACTACTTCATCAAAACGAATGTTCCAGCTCCTTGATGCTTGCTTCAGACCATAAATGGCCTTCTGAAGTATTCTCATGAACGACAAAACCTTTAGGCTGTATCATGTATACATCTTCTTTGAGATTTCCATTTAGGAAAGCCGTTTTGACGTCCATCTGCCATATTTCATAATTGAAATAAGCAGCAATTGCTAGCAATATCCGAACGGACTTAAGCATAGCTACGGGCGAGAAAGTCTCGTCGTAGTCCACTCCTGGAACTTGCGTGAACCCTTTCGCGACAAGTCTAGCTTTATGGATAGTAATGTTACCATCCGCGTGTGTCTTTCTTTTGAAAATCCATTTACAACCAATGGGCTTTACGCCTTCTAGAAGTTCTACCAAGTTCCAAACTTGATTTTCGTACATGGATTCCATTTCGGATTTCATGGCCTTGTGCCATTCCCTTGAGCTGGGCCCCGCCATTGCTTCCTTGTAGTGCGCAGGTTCATCGTCTTCAAGAATGAAGATTTCATTATGAAACCACTCAGGTGGCTGGATAGCCCTACCTGATCTACGCGGTTCAGTTACAACATTGTCTAAAGTTTCCGCATCACATGCGACAACTTCCGGCACGGTTGTAGGGATAATTAGCGGACTTTCTTCTGGTTCCTTAGCCATAACAACGGTTGCCGAAGATTCACTAATCTCATTAAGTTGTACTGTCCTCCCACTTAATTTTTTTGCAAGAAACTCTTTCAAGAAAAACCCCATACCTTGCAACAAACACTTTGTTATCGGACGGGTGGTAGAAAGAATACCCAACTGTTTCCTTGGGATAACCTACAAAGTAACATTCACTACTGGAATCTGGCAATTTGCCATCTGTCCCCTCTTTGTCGTCTGCCAGCTGACGGCAAAGAACCAGCTGATGGCAAAGAGAGTCTTTGCCGTCAGCTGGCTCTTTGCCGTCTGCCAGCTGACGGCAAAGAGGCCAATGGCAGACGGCAAAGAGGCCCGTGGGCCCCAGGGGGGGCTCGGCGCTGGCTAGGTCACCTCTTTGCTGTCTGCTGGCCCTTTGCCGTCTGCTAGCAGACGGCAAAGAAAGGCCAGGCAGACGGCAAAGGAGGGATGCGGGGCCCACCAAAGCACGGCGTGGGCTAACCTAACGGCTGGCCTCTTTGCCGTCTGCTAGCAGACGGCATATCCATCTTTGCCGTCTGCTAGCAGACGGCAAAGGAGCGATGTGCCTTAACGGCTAGCCCGCGCACGCCCGGCCCCCACTACCCCACTCTCCTCCCCCGCACCCCTCTCTCGCTCGCTCCCTCCGCCGCCGCGCCCGTCGCCGCCACCGGCCCGCCGCTCCGCCGCCCCGCGCAGCCGGCCCCCGCGCCCCGCCACCCCTGCCCCCGCGCCCCGCCACCCCTGCCCCCTGGCCCCGCGCTCCGCCGCCCCTGCCCGCGCGGTCCGCTGCCCCCTGCCCGGCGGCCTCCTCTCCTTGCCGCCGGCCGCCCCCGCCCGGCGGCCTCCTCTCCTCGCCGCCGCAGCCCCCGGCCGCCCCGGAGCTTCACCCCCGCCCCTCGCCGCCGGCCGCCCCCGCCGCCTCCTGGTGAGTGCCCCACCCCCGTCTTTTTTTGTTTTTTTTCTGTTAAATTAGTTAGTTAGTTTATTAGGTAGAAAAAACTTAGATGGAAAAGAAAAAAAGAAAAAACTTAGAAGAAAAAGAAGAAAAGAAAAAACCTAGAAGAAAAAACTTAGAAGAAAAAAAAAAGAAGAAGGAAAAAAAAGGAAAAAGAAAAAAGGAAAAGAAGAAAAAATAAGAAGAAGAAGAAGAAGAAGAGGAGGAGAAGAAAAAAGAAGAAGAAGAAGAAGAAGAAGAAAGAGGAGAGGAGGAGAAGAAGAAGAGGAAAAAGGAAAGGAAGAAGAAGAAGAAGAAGAAGAGGAGGAGGAGAAGAAAAAAGAAGAAGAAGAAGAAGAAGAAGAAGAAGAAGAAGAAGAAGAAGAAGAAGAAGAAAAGGAAGAAGAGGAAGAAGAAGAAAAGGAAGAAGAGGAAGAAGAAGAAAAGGAAAAAGAGGAAGAAGAAGAAAACGACACCCCGACACCGACACGACACCCCGACACCGATACGACACCCCGACCCCGACCCGACACCCCGACCCCGACACGACACCCCGACCCCGACACGACACCCCGACACCCCGACATCCCGAGACCCCGACACCACGACACCCAGACACGACACCCCCGACACCCCGACACCCCGACACCCCGACCCCGACACGACACCCCGACCCCGACCCGACACCCCGACACCACGACACCCCGACACCCAGACACGACACCCCCGACACCCCCGACCCCCAACACCTCTTCGGCCTCCTGTTGACCGAAAAGGTGCTCTTCGGCCTTCCAGAGGCCGACGGGGTCATATATTTGTGAATTATGAGTTAGGTCATATATTTTCTGATTTTGTTATGAAAAACATCATATATATTTGTGTTGCTCGGGTGGATTTAAATGTGCAGTTGTTTCGTCGCTGCGAGGGTCTGGTGTTCGACGACCTCCCCGTGCGTTCGACGAGCTCCGCCCCTGCGTTCGTGGGTGAGCACAAATGACATCTCCTCCTCCCCCCTTCATTTGCTCTGTTCCGGTCTTCGTGCCGATGAAACTTGCTAGCTATAGGTGTCTTCAATCATCAGTATGCGTGACCACTATGCGTCTCCCGTTCGAAAGGGTTACATCTATAAATATGCATGCATTTGCATATTTATAACCGTGATTCTTTCGAATTGTCCAACGTTATCCATGGACAGCCCGAGTATGTGTAGATTGGGTTCGTTTTCCCATATGCTCTGCTCCGGATCCGATGCAGAATTTCGTCAGTGCCTCCCTGTTGTTCTCCGGGTACACATCCTCTCTGCTTATTGCCGAGACGTGTATGAGGAGAACAGTGGGGAGGTGCTGCCGAAATTTTGCGTCGGATCCGGAGCAAAGCATGGGAAAACGAACCCAATCTACACATACTCGGGTGGGATTAGGACCTATCTTTACCTATTAGCGTATAGGTTGCATGGACGTAATAAAACTGACAAACTCCATTAACTGATGAATATGGTTTGCTGAATTATGTATATATTTCTTGTGTGTCCAGTAGCTAGGCAAGATGAGTGATCGTGCGTGGATGTACACCGGTCACACTAGTCAGAAAGACATGACCGATGAATGGAAGACAAAAACCAAGGGGTTTGTGAGAGCAGCATTTGCAAATGGCCAGAGAAAAACCCGGTGCCCCTGTGTCCGGTGCGACAACTTTCAAAAGAGGACAGAGGTTGAAATGGGTAAACACCTGCAGAAATGGGGTTTTACGCCTGATTATACGGTGTGGACATTTCATGGTGAGTCTGCCCAACGTGCCAGAGCTGAGGTGGTTCGTCGTCGCACGGACGAGCATGGTACCGGGATCAAAGACATGGTGCAAGACTTTGATGATGCTCGGGATTCGGATGATGAGATGGAGGAATCTGCAAAGGCCTTCAATGATATGTTGGAGTCTTCAAAACGTCCTCTCCACGAGCACACTGAGCTTTGTCAGCTGGATGCCATCGCACAAGTAATGGCTCTGAAGGCTCAATTCAACTTGGGCAGAGAATGCTACGACGCGATGATGACACTATTTGGACGCTTTCTACCCAAAGGCCATGTAATGCCTACAAACCTGTACCAGTCGGACAAAATCCTCCGTGTACTTAAGATGCCCTATGAGAAGATAGATGCCTGTGAGAATGGATGTGCCTTATTTAGGCTTGAGTATGCGGACTTGAACTATTGTCCCATTTGCAAGTCTTCCAGGTATGTTGTGGTAGACAACGGTATGGGTGAGAAGAGGCAGACCAAAATCGCCGTTAATGTTCTTCGGTATATGCCAATCATACCAAGACTTCAACGTCTTTTCATGGTCGAAGAGACGGCCAGACAGATGACATGGCACAAATTGGGCAAAAGAAACGAACTAGATGCAGATGGGAATCAGATGATGGTACACACATCGGATGCTTTTGCGTGGAAGAAGTTCGATGAATTACATGGGGATAAAGCGGCAGATCCAAGGCATCCTCGAGTCTGCATCGGCACGGATGGGTTCTATCCGTTTGGTATGACGGCAACCCAATACAGTTGTTGGCCTGTATTTGTCATTCCACTCAATCTCCCCCCCGGACAGATTATGCAAAGAAAGAACATTTTCCTGACGTTGATAATTCCAGGGCCCAACTATCCGGGGAAGAATATGAATGTGTACATGCAGCCGCTTAAGGATGAATTGCAAGAAGCTTGGGATAATGGGTTCAAGACATACGACGGCGCTAGCAAACAAAACTTCATAATGTGTGTCTGGTACATGTACTCGATTCATGACTTGCCGGCGTATGCGCTATTCGTTGGCTGGTGTGTGCATGGAAGGTTCCCGTGCCCCACATGCAAGGCAGCTCTTCAGTTTCGTTGGCTGGAGGCGGGTCGCAAGTATTCTTGCTTCGACTTGCATAGACAGTTCCTGGATCCTCGCCATAAGCTCAGAAAAGACAAGAAGAACTTCATCAAAGGTAGAGTTGTGAAAAAGTCAACACCACCTGCGTTGATAGGCCAACGGATCCTGGATCAGTTAAACGCTCTCGAGCCTGATGCAGAGCGTCCAGGGTATTTCAAGGGGTATAATTCGAAACACGCCTGGACTCACAAGACATGCTTGTGGGATCTGCCTTACTTCAAAGACCTCCTTTGCCCACACAACATCGACGTGATGCACACTGAAAAGAATATCGTCGAGGCCCTTTTTGGTACATTGTTCGGCATAGAGGGGAAGTCAAAGGATAATCCTAAGGCCAGAGTCGATCAGGAGGCTCTATGTGATAGACCGTTACAAAACATGCGACAACCGAAAGGAAAGCAGAACTGGACGAAGCCAAAGGCCTGGTTCAATCTTGGAAGGCCATCTATGAGGGAAATTATCTTGTGGGTGAAAATGCAGTTGATGTTCCCCGATGGGTATGCAGCGAATCTAAAGAGGGGAGCGAGTCTTAAAAAATTGAAAATATTTGGTCTCAAGAGTCATGATTGGCACATATGGCTTGAGCGGGTAATGCCGGTGATGTTGCGTGGCTTTATCCCTGAGGATGAATGGCTAGTACTGGCAGAGCTGAGCTATTTCTTCCGTGTTCCTTGTGCGAAAGAACTATCGCCTGGCTTGCAAGATGAAATGGAAGAGTTGGCGCCGGAGTTGATCTGCAAGTTAGAGAAGATCTTTCCACCGGGCTTCTTTAATCCAATGCAGCATTGATTTTGCATCTCCCGACCGAGGCAAGATTGGGGGGGCCCGTGCAGAATCGTTGGTGCTACGCAACTGAGAGGATGCAGAAGACGCTTCGAGCAAAATGTAAAAATAAACGTAGAATTGAAGCATCGATGGCCGAGGCATTCATTACTTAGGAGGCGGCAAACTTCGTGACAGCACACTACGAAGCCAAAAATCGTCATTTGCATAATCCGAAGCCTCGGTACAATGCTGGCGACCCTAAAAAAGGTGGATCCAACCTCAGCCTATTCAAAGGGAAGCTCGCACCAGCCGGTGCTTCGAAACCAGTAGGGTTGGATGTCGAAGAATGGTGGACCATTTCGTTGTATATCTTCAACAACCTAACAGAAGTGCGGCCGTACATCGAGTAAGTTCTCGGTACATTGTTTCGCAACTTCTAATTCCTTTAAACTGCTCTTATTCCCGGATATTTGATATAGTCGATACGTCGCCAAATTCTCGGATGGAGCGGTGATCCAAAAGGATTCCATCGAAGAGTATGAGCTTCTGGCAAAGCATGGAGGCGGCTATCCCGGTTTCATCTCTTGGTTCAAACAAACGGTAATTTCCATTAGACCATTTCATTTCTTCGTCTAATTTGTGGCTAATGCAACAATCCTTCCGTATTAAACTTGTAGGCTAATTCAGAGTCAATGGACGCCAAATTGAGACAAGTCGCTAATGGTTTTGACTATAAGGTTCGTTCATTTGACAAATACGACATCAACGGCTATCGCTTTCGTACCTTTGGCCAAGAGCTATCTATGGCCGACCGAAAGTCTACAAATTATTGTGTCTCTGCTATCGGCGAAGGAGATACCGAGTATTATGGAAGAGTTGAAGCAATTTATGAACTTCTATTCTATGGTGAAAACCCACCGAATGTCGTAGTCTTCAAATGTTATTGGTTCCAGCCGAAGGAGACTAGAAGGACTCATGAACATTTAGGGCTAGTTGAAATCAAACAAAGCACCCATTTAGATGTTCCCGATGTCTATATTACGGTTCAACAGGCGACCCAAGTTTTCTATCTACCGTGGGCCTGCCAAACTGATCCAAATCTGAATGGTTGGGATGTCGTTTATGAAGTGGCGCCACGTGTTAGACCACCTCCCCCCAATGAAGAGTATTATGAACCTCACATTAACCCAGACACATATGAAGGAGAATTCTTCCAACAAACACGTCTTTCCAAAAAACGTTCCAAGAACCGCTCTACTTCACCCCAGAACATTGAAGTAGACAGCGACGGTGAATCCGACTTCACCCCTGAGCCGGAACAAGAAGAGCCGGAACAAGAAGAGGTTACTGTTGCGGATGACCTGTCAATGCTTGACCGATTACATAAAGGAGGCCTTCCACATGTTGATGCCGCTGAACCCGATGAGCACGTCATCCAAGATAGTGATGATGATGATGCATTTATTGATCCCGGAGCATATATAGACGATCAAGATTTCTATTAGTTCATGTCAGGTATTCAATTTTTATTATATACATATATATTAATAGTTCATGTCAGGTATTCAATTTTTATTATATACATATTATTGGTTCATGTTAGGTATTCATTTTTTATGATATATACATGATGATGATACACTTAAATTATATACATATTATTATTCATGTCAGGTATTCAATTTTTTTATGTTGTACTAATTTCGTTTACTCTTTGTCATGGCAGGTGTTGGAAGATGGTGGGCGCGGGTCGAGAGCGCTCCGCGGCTCCTTCTTCGTCGGCGCGTGGTGGGAGGGGTACTTCCATTCCAGCCCCGTCTCTCCGGAGAGCGTTGATCGACAGTCTGCAGACACCGGTGGGCGCTTCTTCATCGGCGTTGTTGCCCACCGAGAGAGGAGGTCGAGGGAAGAAGAGAGCTAGTAGAGCTGGACGTGGCCGCGGGAGAGGTAGGCAGGCTGCTACGCCTTCCTCGCCGCCACCCCCAGCTGATTCACCCGAGCATAGGACTGCTAGGGTGGATGACCCGTCTGAGGTGGAGGCTACGCGGACTCCGGTCCACGAGCCTCGGATCGACGAGCCTTCGACCCACGAGACTCCTGTCCCAGAGGCTTCGTCCCACGAGATTCCGGACCAGGGCAGGGATCAGGCTACGTCTCAGGAGACCCGATGGGATGCCTGGCCGGAGTCGAGTGGCCATGCTGATGGTCGCGGGGATCGGTTTTCTGATAGCGAGGGCGAGATGGTTGAGGGGCGCACCGTCTACCAGTGTGGTAGTACACGGCTCCCGCCCGTGCCGGCGACCCGCGAGCAGAGGTGGTTCATTAGGCCTGATGGGGAGAAGTAAGTGCATTTACTTTTTTTTAACCTTTTGCCTTCACGTTTCTTGAAATATCTAATGCGTTGGCCTTGTCATATTGCAGGGGTTGGCACCACGCCAAGGAAGTCCGCAGGCCCAACACCGTCCTTGGTGTGATTTGCCGGGAAAACTTCCCGGGGGTTGTCACGTTGCCCGGTGAGGGTCAGCTTTCACAGCTAGGATTGAGCTGGGAGCACTACTTGGCTGCCCCGGCCCCGCCGGAGGAGAGGATCGATGGTGTCTTGTGCACCACGAGGGCCAAGATGGTGCACAGAAAGTTTTGGGTAATTCATCCTTTACACAATTAAAAATCAACAATAGCTAGTTATTGTACTAATCAGTGTTGTCTCGTTTGATTGCAGACCTTCTACAGGTGTGAGGAGGGATACGAGGAGGCCGCAGCACAGGTTATCGATGCCGAGTGCAAGCGCCTACTACAGAACTTACGGCACGAGGCTCGGCCGCAGGCTGTTCGAGACTACTACGCCTCGCATGGTATTAAGAAGGACAAGCCGTCATGCCGCGAAAAGTTTCTGAAGAAGGAGCAGCACATGCAGGTAATTACCTATTCTTAAGGCCTTTTACTTAGTTTTCTTGATTTGATTCGTAGGCGTAGCGCTCAAATTTCTCTTTACTGACTTAGGTGCCCCCGAGATGGTGTGCGGATAAGAGGGATTGTTGGGAGGCGTTGGTGAATGAGTGGTGCTCAGACGAATGGCTAGCCGTCCACAACAATGCCAAGGACCGGCGTGCCAAAATGGTTGGTGTGCCACACCATCAAGGCAGCGCCAACTTATATCAGTTCGGGCGGAACTAGGTATGTGTTTTGCTTCATGATTCATGCAATTCATTCTTCATGCTAGCTTCAGGTATCTGAGCCCGCGTCATTTACTAATACTTTGTTCCTCTCTTTTAGGCGCGACACAATAACACGGAGGTGCCACAGGTGTACGACCTCTATGCCATGGCCCATACTGCAAAGTACAAGAAGGCCAAGGCATTCTCTGAGTCTGACCTCGATAATCCAGAGAACTTCACCAACATCTCCTCCCACCACAAGCTCGTGAGGTACAGAGAGGAGGGGAAGGCGAGGAAAGGGGAGGACTTTAACCCGAGCCAGCAGCCTATTGATCCAGAGCTGGTGATGATATCTGGTGGCGGGAGGCCCCATGGCTCGATAGCCATTGGAGATGGACTGATACGTTGTCCTCGCACTCTCCTGGAGATCAAGTCGCGCCAAACGAGCTCCTGTCCTGAGATAAGGCCTCGTCCACGGCCACTGGAGCTCGCCATCGAGGTTAGTTATACGGACTCAGATACCTTTCCTCTCCATTACATTGTGTGTGCGTCTGCTCGATGATTACAATGCTAATGAGGAGTGGTGTTGCAGGCTGCTATTCAGAAAGAGAGAGAGGCAACCAAGGAGCTTCTAGCGAAGAGGGACCGGCAGGCGGCGGAGAAGGTGCGGGAGTTGGAGGAGAGGACGGCCAAAATGTTGGAGGAGGAGAGGTCACGGAATGACATGGCGAACCGGGCCATGTACGAGCTCCTCGTGGTAAGTTTCTTTTGCATATTAGCCAAATCATGCACTTAATGTTCGTTTCATTACTAACTAATATGACTGACTCGTCAAAACCAAATGTGCAGTCTGTGTGCGAGAAGACCGGTCAGACCCCTCCGCCGATGCCAGTCATTGCTCCGGGGACCACGGTGAGTTTCATTTGAATGGTCATTAGTTACTAGTCTTAACATTTCAGTGTCATCATGCTAACGAGACATTGCAGATGATCTTTGGTGCAGCGTAACTCCAGACAAGCATCGCATGATCCTTCTCCAGGTGGTACCGGCACGAGCACCCCCGGTGCTTCAGCTCCGTGATGACGGTAAGTTTTCTCTACTGTTTTGCTTAACAAATGCATAATGACCTAGACTTAGCTTTATTTCCTCCAATATGCTTACCATAATGACCTAGACTTAGCTTATTTTCCTCCAAAATGACATAATAAGCTTACTTAGCTCCTAAATGATCCATTTTATCTAAGTTAGCTCTAAAATGACCTAAGTTAGCTCTAATATGCTAAGTTAGCTCTAATATGCTTAGTTACCTAGATTTGCTCAATAATGACATATACTTAGCTTACTTATGTCAAAAATGGCATAATTAGCTTACTTAGGTCAAAAATGGCATAACAACCTTGGTAACCTCATAAATGTCATATACTTAGCTTATTTTCGTCCAAAATGACATAATAAGCTTACTTAGCTCCAAAATGACCTAAGTTAGCTCTAAGTTAGCTCTAATATGCTTTGTTACCTAGGTTAGCTCAATAATGACCTATACTTAGCTTACTTATGTCAAAAATGGCATAATATGCTTAGTTAACTCAAAAATGGCATAATTACCTAGGTTAGCTCAATAATGACCTATACTTAGCTTATTTAGTTCATTTATGACATAAGTAGCTTACTTAGCTCATAAATGGCATGATAACCTTGCTAAGCTCATAAATGTCATATACTTAGCTTACTTAGCTCATAAATGACATGATAACCTTGCTAAGCTCATAAATGTCATATACTTAGCTTACTTAGGTCAAAAATGGCATGATAACCTTGGTAAGCTCATAAATGTCATATACTTAGCTTACTTAGCTCATAAATGGCATGATAACCTTGGTAAGCTCGCATTGATGGAGTGCTTCTTTTTTACTTTCTTATTCTTCTTCTTCTTCTTCTAGTCTTCTTCTTCTTCTTCTTCTATTCCTCTTCTTCTTCTAGTCTTCTTCTTCTAACTTTCTTATTTCCCATTTTGCAGATTTCATTCACTTCACGGAAGCTTTCATTGATGGAGTGCTTCTTTTTACTTTCTGTTTTGATTTTGTACCTTTTAACATATGTGGAACTTGCTATATGGATGAAACTATGTATGTGGAACTTGCTATGTATGTATGGATGGAACTATGTATGTATGGATGAAACTTATGTGTTGGATATCTCATATGTTTGCTGTGAAACTTGCCCTGTGAAATATATATATATATATCATATATTTGATGTGAAAATGCTTGGATATAAGAAAAAACAGAATAAAAAGAGGCAATGCAGGCTCTTTGACGTCTGCCACCGACGGCAAAGGGCTCTTTGCCGTCTGCCGCAGACGGCAAAGTGGACACGTGGAAGCAACCTATGCAACCTGGGAGCATTGGGGGCTGACCCATTTGGTCACTTTGCCGTCTTTGGCAGACGGCAAAGGATGGTGTGGTTTGCCGTCTGTGGCGGACGGCAAAGAATGGCAGCGGCAGACGGCAAAGAGCGGGGAGGGTGATGGGTCTGATGACGTCATGAACCAGACGGCAAAGGGGAGGGCACATTTGCCGTCAGCCGGCAGACGGCAAAGCCTCCCGTTAGCCACCTAACGTGACTAACGTCTATCCTTTGCCATCAACTTTCTTTGCCGTCTGCTGGCCCAGGAAAGCTGACGGCAAATGTCTTTGCCGTCCGCTGTGCGAAAACAGACGGCAAAGAAGCTCATTACCGTAACTTACAATGCCGTCCATGTTTGCCGTCTGCGGCTGACGGCAAAGACCTTTGCCGTCCGCTTTATGGTCCTTTGCCGTCTGCCATGGCAGACGGCAAATCAGCTGATTCCTGTAGTGATTTGTCTGATCTAGGATCGAGTTTGCTTGGTTGTAAACGTTTTACATAAGCTTCACGACCCCAAATTTTTAGATGCGACAAACTGGGTTTCTTCCCATGCCATGACTCGTATGGTGTCGTTTTAACAGACTTAGACGGTGCTCTGTTTAATGTGTGAGCGGCAGTTTCTAGTGCGTGACCCCAAAAATATATCGGCAGATCTGTAAGAGACATCATCGACCTTACCATGTCCAACAAGGTTCGGTTATGTCTTTTCGATACTCCATTTCTCTGTGGAGTTCCGGGAGGCGTAAGCTGTGAAACGATTCCACGGTCACTCAGATGTTGGCTAAACTCATGACTAAGATATTCACCCCCGCGATCTGATCGCAGAAACTTAATCCTTTTGTTACGATGATTTTCTACCTCATTCTGAAATTCTTTGAACTTTTCAAAGGTTTCCGACGTATGCTTCATCAAGTAGATATAACCATACCAACTTAAATCATCAGTAAAAGTCACTGTCGGGGGGATGACCCCTGGGTAGGCCCAAGACGGCGAAACGACACTTCAAAACTTTGCCAGGGAAGCGTCCCCTGGCGACCCGGCTCGCCACCCGGCGTCCCGGCCGGCTCGCCGCCTGGTGACCTGGCGACCCGGCCGGCTCGCCACCCGGTGTCCCGTCCGGCTCACCGCCTGGCGACCTGGCGACCCGGCCGGCTCGCCACCCGGCGTCCCGTCCGGCTCGCCACCTGGTGACCTGGTGACCCGTCCGGCTGGCCACCTGGCAACCCGTCCGGGTAGGGCCATCCAGGTGGAGCCGTCAGGGTAGAGCCATCCGGGTGGAGCCGTCCGGCTGGAGCCGTCCGGGTGGAGCCGTCCGGGTGGAATCCGGGAAAGTCAACCTCGGACGTCCCCTGGCGACCCGGCGGACCCGGCGACCCGGCACTGTAGATGAGCGGCTGGCACTGTAGACGGACGGCTGGCACTGTTCACACATCTGGTGTCCCCCCAACAGCGTAGTTAGGCCTTGTGGGCCTCTCTTGTCCCCTGGGCACCCCTTTATAAGGTGACCCAGGGAGCCCTTGCTCAGGGCCACTTCCCACTCTCTCTCGTTCTCTCATTCACACACGCTCACACATGAGGCAGAGAAGAGGAGCGCTCCCAGCCTCCTTCTTCCTCCTCTAAATACAGCTCCAGGAGCGACTCTGTACAACCATATACACCAGACATGCAGGAGTAGGGGTATTACCTCCCCGCGAGGGCCCCGAACCTGGGTAAACCACCGTGTCCAGTTGCCCAAACCCGTCCCGGATCTCCACTGCAGCCTTGCCCTCACCTCAAGCCATCCCATGACATCTGCCGTGAATCGCGCACCCCCCGCAAGAATACCACGACAATCACGAAGTAAAAATACCCACCCCATGCAGCTGTGCTCATTGGACCACATACATCACTATGTATTATTTCCAATAATTCACCCGCCCGTTCAGGATGACCCGTGAACGGCGTCTTGGTCATTTTCCCCATCAGACAAGCTTCACAAGTGTCAAATGATTCAAAATCAAAGGACGGTAAAACTCCATCCTTATGGAGTCTTTGCATGCGTTTCTTTCCGATGTGGCCAAGCCGACAGTGCCACAAGTAAGTGGTGGTTGTATCAGCCTTCTTAAGGCGTTTAGCATTCACGTTAAAGACATCATTTCCACATTCAAGATTTAGTATGAAAAGGCCCCCAACAATGGGTGCAAATCCATAAAACATATCCTTACAATAAAGTGAACAACCATTGTTCTCGGACTTGTAAGAGTACCCATCGTGTACTAAACATGATCCAGAGATAATGTTTCTACACAATGCCTCAACAAAATAATAGTTACTTAGTTCTAAGGTAAATCCTGAAGGGAGACGTAGAGGCATAATGCCGACGGCTTGAGCGGCGATCCCAGCGCCGTTCCCGACGCGCATCACGACTTCATTCTTTGCTTGCTTGCGCACCTTCTGAAGCCCCTGTATCGAGTTGCAAATGTGAGCAACTGATCCGGTATCAAATACCCAAGACTTAGAATTTTCGCTAGCAAGCAAAACGTCAATGACATTAACTTGTATAACAGTTATACCTTTTCCGGTTTTCCCGGACTTCTTATCTTCCAGATACTTCTTGCAGTTTCTCTTCCAGTGTCATGTGCCCTTGCAGTAGAAGCACTCAATTTCATTCTTGGCTCCGCCCTTAGAGTTGCTTTGGGAGACGATCTTACCGGCGCCCTTGCCCTTCTTGGACTTGCCTTTCTTTTTGAAACTGGTGGTTTTATTCACAAGCAACACTTGCTTGCAATTTTTCCGCAGTTTTCAGCATGGCGAGCACCTCATTTGGTGTCTTCTCCATCCCACTCATGTTGTAGTTCATGACAAAACCATCGTAAGACGGGGGGAGTGAAGAAAGCAACATGTCCATCATATGGGCTGGTGGAATTGGAAATTCCAGGGTTTTAAGCCTTTCAGCGTAGCCAATCATTTTGACCACGTGTTCGCCAACTGAACTGCCCTCAGCCATCTTGCAATCCATCACGGCCTTCATGATATCAAACCGTTCAGACCATGCAGTTTCCTTGTACAGAGCATCCAATTCTCGGATCATATCACGGGGGTTATGGAATTCAAAACATTTTTGAAGCTCTGGACTCATGCAAGCTAGCATGAGGCACTGCACTAAGTTGTGATCATCATCCTTAGTAGCCCAGACATTTTGTTCATCTTCCGGGGCAGTTGCCGCCGGTTTAGCTGGAAGAGGAGTTTCAAGCACATATATCCTCTTAGCGCTCCTGAGGACAATCCTCAGGTTATGGACCTAGTCCGCATAGTTGTTTCCAGTCGCAGCTAACTTCTCTTTTTCTAACATTGGGCCTAAGTTGAACGCAGTGTTGCGAGCCATTTGATCTACAACGGTAAACACAAGTTTCACTTAGACTTTGTTCATAATTAATTTGCACTAGTGAATAAACAATTTTATTCTAAAGTGCGCTCCCACTCAAATCAATATCTCTCATAATTGAGTGTGAGTGATTCAAGATCCGCATTTAAATTCCACGCCATTGATGGGAACATCACTGATGACGGGAACTTCAATCGGTAGGCCAACTTGCCGATCACATCTCAATGTGATTCTTGTTCATCTTTCGATGGGCGTGTTCCGAGCACAGGACTTTCCTGCCTGGATGCCAAGACAACCAAGTGATCTCACTGCGAGGTCTCAACTCACCCGCCTCACACTTCTCTAATCGTTTTTACTCATGGAAACATGACGCACTCCGAAAAGATAGGTGCCGTGACGGTGCTACACTTGGGAGAACACTAACTACTTGATATTTTTAAGTGAGAGATCACCCTAATAAAAAGCGACTACCGTGCAATCAAAAGGGTGCATCATAAGGGATAAACATCTTAGGCAATTCATAATAGCATGATATGGTATAGCCCTTTCTGACGGAGAAGTCTTTAATTTCTTCGTCTTCGGCATTTGCGTCGGTGTTCACCTTCGCGAAGATTGCCACCACCTTGTTGATGCACCAGATAATATTGCTATCTCTATAGCTAATAAAATAAGTGCATTACTTAAGGTTGACACGCAGGTCATTAAAGTGACAATCATATGGCTCCAGCCATCATGCTGAATCATGACACGCAGGTCATGTTAATAAATTTACATCATATAGTCATCTCATACATAATCGAATTAATATGAGAGCTGATATACCACATCACATGCACATCCTGCAAAACCAAGTTAGACGCCTCTAATCGGTTTATGAAAAGTTTTATTTTACGTGGCTTCTAAGGATTTGACTTAAACCGCAGCTACCAACGTTTATCATCAAGTATGATTATTCAAGTCGCTAGATTAACATTGCGGGGTGTATGAAACACGAGATAATAAAATCTCGAACCCCATACTAAACTTCATCATACGCATGACCCCCATGCAGATCATATCCGCATTGCCCTTCGTCTGCGAAATTTCATCTTTCTCTCAACTATGGTGGAACCCAAAGAACTAATAGCACTTCGTTGATCAATCAGGATCGCGGATTGCCAGAACTTTGTGAAATTTCACCATGCCGTTTCAAGATCATAAATATGCAAATTCTAGGGAAGCAATAAGAACATCGGGTAACAGATTTCATCTGCCACCCGCATAAATAATTTTCAGCAATAGATCTCATCTACTCCAAAATTATATTATGCAATACCCATACATCTCTATGTATTCTAGATCGTAACCTACATCTACGCATAGCAAGGCTCTTGATGCCACTGTAGGGGAACACGACAGAAAACAAAAAAAATCGGTACTGCGAGCACACCCAGGATCACTATGGAGACTGCATACAAGGTTTGATCTGATCATTACCGATTCGTAGCGCAGCGGAAGTAGAGTCGATGTAGATCATCGGTGCAGATCCCCGCAGCTAGGATTTACAACCTCCCAACCGCGAGGATGTACTCCCTCGTCGGATAGCCCTTTGGGAGGCGGTCGGACAGTCCCTCGGATGATGTCACGGACAGCCCTTCGGGAGGACCCTCGAAGCTCGAACGGTAACTCGGACAGCCCTTCGGGAGGACCCTCGAACAGCCCCTCGGGCAAAAGATCGAACCTACGACCACTCTACAGGGTTGCACACATACGATGTCAGCTATCCGGCAGGGCTTCGCCGTCCAGAACTAGTTCCTGCCGGAACCCGACAGCCTTTCGGCTCTACGAAACTATTTCGTGGGAGGGAGAGAGAAAGCCAGATAATGCATGGCATGTGTATGAGAGCAAGGGATGAGTGTGGAGAGCTCCTCTCCACCTCTATTTATAGGAAAGCCAAGGGGAAGGGTGCCTCCAAAAATTACCAAAACACCCATGCATTAGGTCACATATGATGGGCATTAAGGGCATAATGGGAAGCCATGTGGAGCTCCAAGGAGGAGCACCACCCTTGGCCGGCCACCCCATGGGAGCCCCCCCCAAAAGGGGTTCCTTCCCTTGCAAGCCTCTTCCTTCTAGAACTTTGACTAAAGTCCTAAAAGGTGGCTCTCCAAAATAGTAACCATAAAGTGATTTTCACTATTCACAAAAACATTTTTCCGCGACCGTTAAATCCGAAAATATTTCTGTGGGTCTTAGAATAATTCCAGTACCCACAAAAATGATTTTGGACATGTTCTGAAACAATTCCGGATTAGTGATTTTCATCTGCGAAAAGCAACCAAACCGGTTCCGGCAGCTCCGGAACATTTCCTATTTTTATCCCGGAAAAATCCCAGAAGTTTCCAGAATAATTCTGGCACCCTCCAAGAATTTCCAGGCGTGTGCCGAAACCAATTTGACTTAATGGTATACTCTGAAACAACTTTTCAGTTTTACCGAAACTATTCCGGTGTTCTCTCTGGAACGTTTCCGTTGTCTCCAAAACTTTTCCGGTGACTTTCTCTCAGACTCCCTGTCTAGTATTCAGCAGATAGATGGCCCTTAAGCGTGTGACCCTATAGGTTCAGTGAAGTATAGACATGACCGGAACACTTTCCGATCAATGATCAATAGCGGAACCGTGGACACCCATATTGATCCCTATACCCACATGAATAAATATTTGAGTGAACCTCCAGTTGCCGTGTGCTATTCCTGTTGCTTCGCGATATGTTACAAACACCCGAGGTGAGATTTATCGGCATCCCCGTGGATCAACACATGTCCACTATGCCAGTTACCTCGTTACCGGTTTTGTTCTCTTTTCTCGTTTCTGTGTTCCGGCATCCCTGTGATCAAATCACAATGTGTCTGGCCAGACGATGATGGATACCGTAACACTGAGAGGGCCCGAGAATATCTCTCCATCATCGGAGGAGCAAATCCCAATCTCGAGCTATCTCGTTTCTTGTCATACTTTTCCGTGAACCCATAAGCCGCCGTAATAGCCACCCAGTTACGGATGACGTTTAACAAACCCCAAAGTTCACGAAGCAAGTACGAAGGAACTTGATAATCTCATGGTCTAAGGAATTATGCAAACATTAACTATCTCTGTGTTATTAACCATTAACTTGTGACGAATGTATCTCATAGCATAACATCAATTCGGGTCTATTCAACACAAGTGTTCTACTAACATTGTGCCCTCAAAATTGCCGGCATAGTCATGCCCATGATCAGGAAAACAGGATCATCATGCAATACTTGAGCTAGTCTTAGAGGCATGACTAGGAATACATTTTACCGTTTATTATACCACACGTGCACATGAGTTTCCCTCCGAGCCTCGTGGATATTGCAGACTCGAGAATCATTGCAGTTATAGCATGGGACATAAACATTCATTACAAACTTTTGGAGATACAAAATAACTGTTATTACTGCCTCTAGGGCATATCTCCTACAACCCCAAGGTCACGGGAATCCGTGAGTTGATCACCAAAACATACATCAAGTGACTCAATAGAATACCCCATTGTCACCACGGGTATCCACATGCAAGACATACATCAAGTGTTCTCCAATCTGAAATATTCAATCCGACAATAACAAAACCTCAAAGGGAAAGACTCAATTCATCACAAGAAGATAGAGAGGGAAGAAACACCATATGATCCAACTATATTAACAAAGCTCGCGATACATCAAGATCGTGCCAAATCAAGAACACGAGAGAGAGAGAGAGAGAGAGAGAGAGAGAGAGAGAGAGAGATCAAACACATAGCTCCTAGTACATACCCTCAGCCCCGAGGGTGAACTACTCCCTCCTCGTCATGGAGACCGCCGGGATGATGAAGATGGCCTCCGGTGATGATTCCCCCCTCTGGCAGGGTGTCGGAACAGGGCTCCAGATGGTATTTCTTCAGTACAGAGGCGTGCGGCGGCGGCGGCGAAGTTCTAGGTTTATTTCTGTGGGTTTCTCTATTTATAGAATTTTTCAGCATTGGAATCACGCGAAAAGAAGCAACGAGGGCCCCACAAGGCAGCACGGCACAACCCCCCCCCCCCCCAGTCGCGCCGTGGTGCCTTGTGAGCACCTCGTGAGGCTTCTGGTCCTTCCACGAAGCTTTGGGGGTCTCTTTTGGTCCCAAAAAAATCGTCAAAAAGTTTCGTCCAATTCCGAGAACTTTTATTTCTGCACAAAAAAAAACGACACCATGGTAGTTCTGCTGAAAACAGCGTCAGTCCGGGTTAGTTCTAATAAAATCATACCAAAACCATATAGAATTGTTATATTCATAAATTATAGATACGTTGGAGACGTATCAGTTAGCAATTGTAAGAACTTGTAAATAAATGGAGAATAGAGCCGAGGGGCATAGGTTCACTAGTGGCTTCTCTCTCGAAAACAAGGTAGCGATGGGTAAAAAATTACTATTGGGCAATTTCAGAATTGCGCATAGTTATAATTGTGATCATTCGTGACATAATCAATACATAGGCATTACGCCCGTGACAAGTGGGTCATTAATCCAACTGCATCTACTACTATTACTCCACCCCAAGACCGCTATGCAGCATGCATCTCAAAGTATTAAGTTCATACAAATAGAGTAACGCATTAAGCAAGATGACATAATGTAGATAGAACAAGATCAATCAATATGACCAAATCCCATCGTTTTATCCTTAGTAGTAACAATACAAATACGTGCCCTTATCCTTTCTGTCACTGGACAGGATCACCACAAGACTGAACCTACTACAAAGCACCTCTCCCGCTGAAGATAAATTAATCAAACTTGGCCTAAGTAGATGGATAGATCGGAGAGAAATACAAAGCTATAAAATTATGCGGCAAAGAAGGCCCAAGAAACTCATATAAATTCAATGAATAATCTGATCATAAACCCACAATTCATCGGATCCAAACAAACACATTGCAACAGATTACATCGGATTGATCTTAGAGAAGATCATTGTATTGAAGATCAAAAGAGAGAGAGAAGGCCATCTAGATACTACTATGGACCCGTAGGTCCTGAAGGAACTACTCGCACATCATCATGGAGGCAGCAAGATTGATGAAGATAGCCTCCCCAAAGATTTCCCCCTACAGTAGAGTATCCGAAAAGGGCTCCAGATGGGATCGTGGTGGAACATAGGATTGCGGTGGCGATAAAATTGTTTTGGGTCTCGCTCCGAGGGTTTCAGAATATGTGGGAATTTATAGGCCAAAAATTAGGGCAAACGGAGCACCAGGGGGGCACAAGCCACCCCGGCGCGCCTACCCCCCAGGGCACGCCCCACTGGCTTGTGGGTCCCCTGTGGGTCTTCTTGCCTCCCTCAGAAACTTCTAGGGTCTCTTATTATCCAGAAAAAATCGTCAAAAAGTTTCATCGTGTTTGGACTTCTGTAGGTATGGTTTTTCTGTGAAACAAAAAACATGCAAAAAACAGGAACTAGCCCCCACTCCACTCCACATCCCTCGTGCCGCCTCACCCTCACTCACTCAGTCACAAGTAACCCGCACAGTCCATGACTGGGCACTAAATTAATAAGTTAGTCCATAAAAATAATATAAATTGCTATAAAAAGTATATAAAAATGATAACGTAATAGCATTTAACAATAAAAATATTATAGATACGTTTGAGATGTATCATGGTTCTCCTCCACGATAGCAATCTCACAACAGTGTGTTGCGTTCATATGCTTCCTCAACGATGGCAGACCTCTATCGTGATTTATGTCGTTCCCTCGACAACCTGCTGCTTCTCCTCCATGCTCTTCTTCCTACAGATTATCCCCTACTTGCTGGTTCTACTGTGGGCAAGGTCATGCCTACTTTCTTGATGTGCCCGGCGCTACGAGGCGGGGTGTGCAGCTAGCTAGTGCGGGCATTCTTGTAGCCCCATGTTGTTATTATCTCTTAGGTGAGCGCATCCTTCCACCCAATGGTGCGGCGTCCTCGAGCTTGGACGAGGGGGTAGGATCCCCATTCAACGAAGGACAAGGAGGGTTGTGGGCTATGTCCTACCCTACCAATGTCTCTGGTAAGTTTTCCCTCCAAGGAATGGGTTGCTTCTCGAGATTGCTCCGGTCTCTTTCTTTGGTGGCCGAGTTAGTAGGGCAACATCATGGTCTAGCTCTTCTTCCTTTCTCAGTCTTTTTGTGCTTGCCGTGTGTGTTGTGTTGTAATTTGCTTCTAGCATCCATGTACCTTGTAATTGGCATAGTCAATTCAAAGATGGTCTCATCTCGAGCCTTCGTTCTAAAAGATACGAGTTGTGCATGCACTCGATGTCGAATTTATAGAGCTAGATATATGCCATGTGGTCACTAATGTGGCTAAATGATGGTCAATTTTATTGTAAGTAAAAAAAGACCATGTTGATTTCAAAGAGCAGAAATGGTACATGACCATGACTTGAAGGGAAGTCGGGTACTACCAGGAAGAAGGTGTTAAGTCAAGGATTCACTAGTTTTTTCAATTTGCATCGATAGCATGTAAGGAAGTAGGAAAAGGTCCACATGGGCCAAGCATGCATGATAACTGGCTAGATCAACTTCTTCTATAAAAGTGATGGAGATGATACTAAAGGGATCGAAGTTCCAGTAGTAGGTAAGCAGTTGCCCACACCATATTATGTATTGCTTTGTGAGGGATGTCCCCTTATTCATCTCGTTGTAGATAATGAGAGTTGGAGGCACCAGGAATTCATTTATGTCGAGCTTGAGCAAAGGACCACAACTCGCGTGTATAATGTGAGTAGCCATGTTGAGTGTACTGGCAAATGTTCAGTCCCATGGTTAGACTAGTAGGCACTATTGATGCTGTCAGGACCCTGCTTGGCGTTTCTCTGAAGAAATAAGAGAAAACAAACACTTGCTCACAGGGAAGGAAAACAATTCAGTTAATGAGCGGTTCAGATGAGCGAAGGCAATAGAAGGAGAAGTGAGTGGCTTAGATTCCCTCGCCTTGTAACATTTGATTTATTGTTCTTATTCTTCCCCTTCTGTCACGCCCAAGATGCGATCCTATCCTTATTTTGGCACGAGGGCCTCGACAGGGATAGAAGCGCATCTCGTCGTGTTGCAAGAATGGATATCATTACAAGTACATGTACAGAAGAGGTGAGTATATGGAATTGGCTTACACTCGCCACAAGCTACATCAACATCACATCAATACAACAACAAATACAAACATCATACAGAAGAGCAGGGTCCGACTACGGACGAAAACAAACGATAAAATGACATCCAGCCTTGCTATCCCAGGCTGCCGCCTGGAACCCATCCTAGATCGATGAAGAAGAAGAAGAAGAACTCCAAATCAAACAAAGCATCGCGCTCAGGTCATATCATCGCATTACCTGTACCTGCAACTGTTGTTGTAGTAATCTGTGAGCCACGGGGACTCAGCAATCTCATTCCCAAGGGTATCAAGACTATTAAAGCTTAATGGGTGAGGTAAGGTTAAGTGGTCAGGCTGCAGCAAGCACTAAGCATTTATTTGGGTGGCTAACTTACGAGTACCAGAATAAAGGGGGATGATTGTCGAATAAACGGTCGTGAACTAGTAATGATCTCTAAAAGATCCTGAACACCTACTTACGTCAAGCATAACCCCACCGTGTTCTCTCCCGGATCAGAAATTTACGAGAAGAGACAGTCACGGTTACGCACACGGTTGGTGTATTTTATTTGAGTTTACTTCAAGTTTGCTATGACCGGGTGTTAAACAAAGTTTCCAAGTTTGCCACATAACCGCGGGCACGGCTTTCCGAAAGATTTAACCCTGCAGGGGTGCTCCTACTCGTCCATCACAAACTAACCACACGCAGCGAGAATAACCTCGACCACGAACCTCGTGATCTTCCTAGGCAATTCCACTGGAAAACCGCAACCTCGAGATAGCCCGAAGTATTTTCGGAATTCCTCGCACAAGACGTTCGAGAAAGGTAAAACAAGTCCAGCAAGACCGCCCGACGTGTCGACGAACCCGATAGGAGCCGCGTATCTCGTTCTCAGGACACGACAGATAAGCGAAGCGTACGGTGGCCTGATAGACATCTCCCGAGTTGCCCCGGGTTGGCCCCGCACGGTGCTCTAGTTTGGACCAACACTCATGAGGAGCACTGGCCCGGGTTGTTGATTAAAGATCCTCGGGTTAATTACTCCCTATGCAGGTTTATTAGTTATTAGGCAAATGTAGTACCAATGTTGGGCCTTGCCAGACAAGTTTTATCCTAAAACGAAAGTCAAGGGGGTCCCCATAACAACCCCGAGCATGTTAGGAGCGCTCATTTATGGAACATAACACCGGTTCACAAGTAACTAGGGCGGCAAGAGTGGAACAAAACACCGAGCAAAAGGCCAAGCCTTCCACCCTTTACCAAGTATATATGTGCATTAAATTAAATAGCAATAATATTGTGATATAACAAAAGGATATCCATGTTAGCACATGGAAACAGCTTGCACCTGCAACTAGCAACGCTATAAGAAGGGCTGAGCAAGCGGTAACATAGCCAAACAATGTTTGCTGGGACGTGGAGGGGTTAGAGGCTTTTCATGGCAATTTGGGAGGCTTGACATACAAATGGTAGGTAGCGAGACAGCGATAGAAACGAGACAACTAGCATGGCAATGATAGTAATGGTATCCAGGGAAATGATCATCTTGCCTGAGATCCCGCTTGGAAGAAGAACGAATCCATGAAGAAGACGAGCCAACGTAGACGAACGAATCCTCACACTCCGAAGCGGTTTCGGAACTCTATCGAGAAGAAGCAATCGGAAACAACAATCAACACACGAGAACACCACAACAAATGCATGACATGATGCGCAACAAATATGATGCATGTCCGGTTTTAAATATGCAAGGCATGGCAACCACAACAATCAAATACTACACATTAAGTGAAGCTCAATATGCAACGAGTTGCATATTGACGAAACTCCACATTTGAATATTTAGTTCACTCTCGTTTAGGTACACGACAATATTAAATGTTGTTAAACATGGCAAGAGGTGAAGCATAAGTAAACTACACACCTAGGCAAGTTTAAATGAGGCCGGAAACAACATATAGCATTTCCGAAACGACCCCATATGTTAATTTCGAAATTGGTCCAGATCTGAATTAATCAGGTTTTATATTTGTTAAACAGCAAAATAAAGTGAACCATGCAATTCTACACGTCATTCTAGTCGATTTACATATATGGAACATCTCAAACGGAGCTACGGTCTAAAAGATATGACATTCGCAAGATGCATATGACATGAATGCAAAATGCATGGAAAAGACAATCACAAACACTTCAAAACATGAATGCAGCAAGATATTATGAAACTACATGAAATTCTAGTCAAGTTACATATGCAACATGTTCAAAACGGAGCTACGGTTCAACAATAACAAGCAACACAAGTTTTAGATGAAATCTGCCCAAAACAGCAAGATAGCATTTTGCACACATGAAAACAACAAGTTACAATATACTAAAATGCACAAACTAAGCATGGGGCAGTAGCATATAACATACACTTCATTTCATCTTCACATATCATACTCAAAATAGTTATGGAACACATGGTAGGAAGCTCACAACATGGCAACAAAATATGGCAGATTAGGACTTAGTGAAAATAACAAGTTTTTAGCATAGCAGATTTCACGGAGGCATATTGGCAGCAGAAAAACTATATGCTACAGGGCATATTATGACATGAAAATTAACAGCATGGTAGTATACATGATGCATTACAATTCATTACTTTATAGCAACATCAAATTATGCTCAGATTCATGGCAACCATCAACACAACATGGCATATTGAAGAAAACAGATTCTCAGACTTAGTAAAAATTAGAGTGGGCATGTGCAGCAGTTTTAACAGATTGACATATTGAGCAACAGAAATAATTATGATGCAAAACCTATTTATGCAAACTAATGGCACAACATGAAAGAGCATAACATGCTTAACAAAAGACTCCTTGGTGGCATCACCAAAAGACTCCTAGAACACTAGCAAATCACATCGCAACACAGCAACAAAATAACAGATTTCCAGACTTAGAAATATTTTGGACCCTCAAAACATCAGATTTTTATAGCATGATGGCAACAAGGAAACAACACCTAAACATGCATTTCTATGACAACCAAAAACACCAGGGCCTAGCATACATGTTCAAGGGCATATCTCATGTTCAAAATTATTTCATATCATGCATGGATTAAATCACACGAAATAGACAAAAGGGCATCATGGCAAAAACGACATGCACTCAAACTTCCTCCAATGACAAAACTAAATGCACAGTTAATTCTATGGATTTTCCTACCCCGAAAACACATATAATATGCATAGGTTCATGTAGGGAAATATGTCACAATTAATTATGCAAGTTTATGGCCTAATCCCCTTTTAGCAATTATAAATGCAAGTTAAATGCAAATATTACAATGAACCATTTTGTCATGTATGAAAATGCGATGCCGATAACATGAACATTTTTAATATATTGTTGGATTAATTTCAATGCATGGATAAATAAATATGGCAATGCAAAAATGATGGCAATTATGCAAATGATGCAAACAGCGAGCTTAGGCATTTTAAACATGGATGAAAACGACATATTCACAATCTATGCATTTTTCTAAGCATTTTTCATATATAAAACATTACGATCCGGTGCACGGTTAATTAGATATTAGCAATTCAAAAACAGGGGGTTTTCTGCAATTCTATTAATTCGTGGATAATTACAAAATTCGCTAGACAGGAAAAAAAAACACTAACGGGCTGAATCTGACTAGAGGTCCAACAGTAGCACATGGGCGCATGATAACAAAATAGCGCATAGGGCGATGGGCTGGATCTGGTGCTCACCAAGCCTCATGGGCCGGTCGGTGGGGAGGTGGTGCTGGGCCAGCGGAGCTGGAGGAGAGGCTGGCCCAGCGAGCGCTCGGTCAACGGGGGCGCCGCGCGCGTCGTGCTCCTCGCTCGACCCCGAGCAGGGGGCGGCGATGGCAAAGTGCGCCGGCGACGGGGCGTCTCGGGCTCCAACGGGGCTGGGAACGAGGTGGCGACGACGGGCTTCGTCGGATCTGGCGGACCCCGGCGACGAGGTGGGCGGCGCGACCTCCATGGTGGCGGGGCAAGCTGCGGCAGAGGCGGGCAGCACCTGCGGCCGGGATGGAGAAGCTCCGGCGAGGGGAGGGCGGATCTGGCCTCCGGCGGCCGGATCCGGTCCGGGCCGGCGTTCAACGGCGGCGGGCGGCGTCTTGGGGGCGCCGGCGAAGGGCTACCCGATGGCGCGGCTCGGGGGGGCTCGACCATGGCGCCTGCGGGCTGCGGTGGAGCTCGGGGCTCTGTGGTCGCCCGGACATGTCCGGATTGGCCGCGGACATGTCCGGTAGGTGGGATTTGGGTGATTTTCAGCCTCTAGATCGCGATCCGAGGGCCGAAAATGGGCAGATGGTTGGGGCTGCGGGATCTGGAGGAGGAGGGCTAGCAGGTGGGTTTTTCTAGGGGTGTGGCTGCAATTTGGCAAGGGGGAAACCCTAGAGAGTGAGGGGCTCTCTCTCCATGGGGGTTTAAATAGGGAAGGCACTAGGGTTGGGGTTGGACCTCGTCCGTCCGATCGCGATCCGATGACCACGAACGGAGGGGGGCTAAGTTGGGCCAGTGGGCTGTGGAGAAGTGGTTGGGCCAAGAAGAGAGGGAGGTTGCGGCCCGTGACATGATTTTTAAATACCGAAAGCGTCCGATAATAAACCGATGCCGCGGGCACGTGCGTGTGTGGCTGGTCTCGAAACGGTCGACGACACGAACGGAGCGAACCGGCAACTACGAACGGATGCAAGTTTTCGAAAACGAGTGACGAAGCTATGCAGATGATGCGAATGATGCGATGATAAATGCGACAACCACTCGAACCACACGACGACAACGGAATAAAAGGGGAATCTTCTGGAGCGTCGGTTCCGGGCTGTTACAACTCTCCTCCACTTACAAGAGATCTCGACCCGAGATCTTGGAATGAGAAGGGGAAGAGAAAGAGAAGAGGTAAAACTTAGTTGCTTCTTTGACAAACGAGAGAAACCATAAAAACATGAAGGTTGGAAGAGATGAAGAATGATATGAGGAACAAGCAAGAATTCACAAGAAATTTCGGCAGCACTCCGGTAGTATAGAGAGGCAAAATTGATAAGATGGGAGAACTTGAAAAGAGAACACAACACTCTGGTTAAATGAAAAGCCTGGAAAGAACATGATCTTGACAAGCGAGATGATGAGCCGAAGAGAGCAACAATACAATGCCTCCGGAACAAGGAATAAAAGCTCGATCTTTGAAAAAAACAAGGAATGGAGAAGAAGATGACATTTTCTACCACCATTGAATGTGAAAAACATAGGTTGAACAGAGTTGTTGAAAAACCAACAACGAAAAGAACAGGCTTGTTGTGGGCTTATGGAAAGCATCTCAAAATTATGAGGTGACAACCTGCCACTAACGGAAACAATTGATTTGTTTGAGATCAACAGAGAGATGAAAACTTCTTTCACCGAGAGGATACATTGAGAACTTGGATCATTGATAAACACCATGATAGCAACAATCTTTAGGAAGAGCTTTAGGTGAAATCCAATCCAAGATAACTCTAAGAAAGGAATGATGGATTTAATATCTCATTCTTGATAACTTCTCTTCGAGACTCCTCATGACTCAAGAATGCTAAAACACCATCTCAAAGATAAGGGAGAAGAATTGCACTTGAAATGTAATATAAGAATACTTGAGGACCTCCAACAAAATCTTGAAGAACCACCATGAAGAACCTCCGGAAAGAACTCTGAAACGAAAGGATGATAGAAAGAATTGAAGGATGCAAAATCAACAAGATTGAGCTCTTGCAGAGATTTAGATGAAGCTTCGCGAAGAGATACTTGAGAAACTTGGAACTCCGGAAAAGAAAAGATGAACAACTTAGAACCAAGAATTGATATCATGACAACTCCGGAAGAATGCTTGAAATCACTTGATGAAACAAGAATAAGAATTATGTTATGCTTATCCTTCATCAAGTTTAATTGATGACAAGCAACGGATTTGGCATACCACTTATTCTTCTTGAAAAGAACTGAAGAGAGAGATAAACAGCTTAAAGAAGACTTGAACGAGAGCCCCGGTAAGAATTGCAATGAATGAGGATATAATGAATGAATAAGATACATCGGAATGAAGAGATCATGATCCGCCTAATGGAAAACTTGATTGAAGCACCGGAATAATTGAGATACGAACGAAGGGACAACAATTGAGAAGACTTGGAGAACGAAAGCTGAAAGCTGAGAACGAAGAAATCTTCTGAAATGATGGCCTTCGGAGGATCGAGAAATGATAACAAGTCTGAAATGCTCCGGATAGATATGGAAGGAATTCCTCATTATCAAAAACAATTAAGAGGATAGCACGAAGCTGAAACCATGAATCTCTAGGATAACGGAATAAGATTTAAGAGAAACACTCCTTTGGTCTTCATGCTGAGAATGATGGCGAGAAACACCACCAAGAATTACTGAGATACTCCGGAATAATGAATAAGAAAAGGTTGAGCCAATGATGAGAATGATTTAGAAGCAATCTTCGGGAAGGAATATGACTGATGGAATTCATTCTTACGTCATATTGAAAAGAACTTGAGGAGATCTCCGGAAAAGATTAGAAGAGTCAGGTAAGATCCTGGGGAACACCTGTGGGTTATGAGCCCACTGAAGGAAACACCGTTGAAATGATTGCTTAGAAAGAGAGATTGCACCGGTACAAATGAAAACTGATGAGGTGAGAACCTCGAACTAATTTAAGGATCTGAATGGGAACACGAGTCTTCTGAGATGTCTTCAACACTCCGGATATGACAAAGAAAGATGACTAAACAAGAGAGGCTTGGATGAGAGTCTCCAACATAGGAGAGCATTTAGCGAATGCAAACGAAATGACGACACAGGGAGGTTGAATTGAATCCACCGGGAAAGAAAACGAGACGAAGAAATGATGAACTTAAAACTTGAGGATCTTCATGAGAATCACCGGATACATCACGGAAGAGAAGATAGCGGAAGCATCAAGGAAAAGAAAGGCACTTGGATGAGAGTTTAATTGTTGAAGAAAAAGGGCGGGAGGGTGGGAAAAACAAATACAACTTGAGACAGATGAGACGAACTCCAGAAAGGAATATGAGGATTGATCTTGCAAAACTTGGAAGGGATCGAATCATCTAGAAGAGAAGCACACCGGTTGGAAAGAATTGACATGATAACTCCGGTTGAACAAAAGGATTAGCATTCCCATAAAAATGTGAGAACACCATTTAGAAAGATATGAATTCACCACTTGACATCGAAGCAACTCGAATAACCATATTCCAACAAAACAAAGGATGAGGCTTGCAAATTAAGCCGGAAACAAATACAAACCCATTTGCATTTGTTGGAAGGATAATCCTAGGTAAACTACTTGAATTCCCACCTAAGAATTCCCGAAGTCTTTCTTCTTTATGCGATTCGGGTTGCGGACCCAGGAACGTACCCAAGGTAATCAGCTACAACTGCACCCGCAACCTTCCACACCATAATCCAAGAAACTCCGCAAACTCATCTACCTCAGACACTCGTAATCACAACGATACTAAGTATGGCAGTACATCCGAACTCTCTCCACCAGTACTGGGGATGCCGGACTCCTCTCGCCACTACCAGTATTGAAGCAATTTCGAATATCCTCCGTCCTGAGATACTAAGGAAACTGAATGATAACGATGTGCACAAGAATCCCCTGGAGCTCAACTCCCCGGAAGAAATCAAGTCAGACAGGAGGCACCAAGACAGAACTCCGTCACATCGGTATCATATAGATTCCAAAATACCCGCGTGATCCTAAAAAAATTTTGAGCGAGAAGAGAAGTAGAATGAAAATTCCTAAGTCGAACACCTCACCAGAGTATAGAAGAGGAGTAAAAGAATCCTACTCTCCGATATAACTAGACTCAAAATAGTTTTTTCACTAGACTCGACTCGGCCAAGTTCGATCAATCAAGGGGGCTCCTAGGTCGGTACAGGCTCTGATACCAACTTGTCACGCCCAAGATGCGATCCTATCCTTATTTTGGCACGAGGGCCTCGACAGGGATAGAAGCGCATCTCGTCGTGTTGCAAGAATGGATATCATTACAAGTACATGTACAGAAGAGGTGAGTATATGGAATTGGCTTACACTCGCCACAAGCTACATCAACATCACATCAATACAACAACAAATACAAACATCATACAGAAGAGCAGGGTCCGACTACGGACGAAAACAAACGATAAAATGACATCCAGCCTTGCTATCCCAGGCTGCCGCCTGGAACCCATCCTAGATCGATGAAGAAGAAGAAGAAGAACTCCAAATCAAACAAAGCATCGCGCTCAGGTCATATCATCGCATTACCTGTACCTGCAACTGTTGTTGTAGTAATCTGTGAGCCACGGGGACTCAGCAATCTCATTCCCAAGGGTATCAAGACTATTAAAGCTTAATGGGTGAGGTAAGGTTAAGTGGTCAGGCTGCAGCAAGCACTAAGCATTTATTTGGGTGGCTAACTTACGAGTACCAGAATAAAGGGGGATGATTGTCGAATAAACGGTCGTGAACTAGTAATGATCTCTAAAAGATCCTGAACACCTACTTACGTCAAGCATAACCCCACCGTGTTCTCTCCCGGATCAGAAATTTACGAGAAGAGACAGTCACGGTTACGCACACGGTTGGTGTATTTTATTTGAGTTTACTTCAAGTTTGCTATGACCGGGTGTTAAACAAAGTTTCCAAGTTTGCCACATAACCGCGGGCACGGCTTTCCGAAAGATTTAACCCTGCAGGGGTGCTCCTACTCGTCCATCACAAACTAACCACACGCAGCGAGAATAACCTCGACCACGAACCTCGTGATCTTCCTAGGCAATTCCACTGGAAAACCGCAACCTCGAGATAGCCCGAAGTATTTTCGGAATTCCTCGCACAAGACGTTCGAGAAAGGTAAAACAAGTCCAGCAAGACCGCCCGACGTGTCGACGAACCCGATAGGAGCCGCGTATCTCGTTCTCAGGACACGACAGATAAGCGAAGCGTACGGTGGCCTGATAGACATCTCCCGAGTTGCCCCGGGTTGGCCCCGCACGGTGCTCTAGTTTGGACCAACACTCATGAGGAGCACTGGCCCGGGTTGTTGATTAAAGATCCTCGGGTTAATTACTCCCTATGCAGGTTTATTAGTTATTAGGCAAATGTAGTACCAATGTTGGGCCTTGCCAGACAAGTTTTATCCTAAAACGAAAGTCAAGGGGGTCCCCATAACAACCCCGAGCATGTTAGGAGCGCTCATTTATGGAACATAACACCGGTTCACAAGTAACTAGGGCGGCAAGAGTGGAACAAAACACCGAGCAAAAGGCCAAGCCTTCCACCCTTTACCAAGTATATATGTGCATTAAATTAAATAGCAATAATATTGTGATATAACAAAAGGATATCCATGTTAGCACATGGAAACAGCTTGCACCTGCAACTAGCAACGCTATAAGAAGGGCTGAGCAAGCGGTAACATAGCCAAACAATGTTTGCTGGGACGTGGAGGGGTTAGAGGCTTTTCATGGCAATTTGGGAGGCTTGACATACAAATGGTAGGTAGCGAGACAGCGATAGAAACGAGACAACTAGCATGGCAATGATAGTAATGGTATCCAAGGAAATGATCATCTTGCCTGAGATCCCGCTTGGAAGAAGAACGAATCCATGAAGAAGACGAGCCAACGTAGACGAACGAATCCTCACACTCCGAAGCGGTTTCGGAACTCTATCGAGAAGAAGCAATCGGAAACAACAATCAACACACGAGAACACCACAACAAATGCATGACATGATGCGCAACAAATATGATGCATGTCCGGTTTTAAATATGCAAGGCATGGCAACCACAACAATCAAATACTACACATTAAGTGAAGCTCAATATGCAACGAGTTGCATATTGACGAAACTCCACATTTGAATATTTAGTTCACTCTCGTTTAGGTACACGACAATATTAAATGTTGTTAAACATGGCAAGAGGTGAAGCATAAGTAAACTACACACCTAGGCAAGTTTAAATGAGGCCGGAAACAACATATAGCATTTCCGAAACGACCCCATATGTTAATTTCGAAATTGGTCCAGATCTGAATTAATCAGGTTTTATATTTGTTAAACAGCAAAATAAAGTGAACCATGCAATTCTACACGTCATTCTAGTCGATTTACATATATGGAACATCTCAAACGGAGCTACGGTCTAAAAGATATGACATTCGCAAGATGCATATGACATGAATGCAAAATGCATGGAAAAGACAATCACAAACACTTCAAAACATGAATGCAGCAAGATATTATGAAACTACATGAAATTCTAGTCAAGTTACATATGCAACATGTTCAAAACGGAGCTACGGTTCAACAATAACAAGCAACACAAGTTTTAGATGAAATCTGCCCAAAACAGCAAGATAGCATTTTGCACACATGAAAACAACAAGTTACAATATACTAAAATGCACAAACTAAGCATGGGGCAGTAGCATATAACATACACTTCATTTCATCTTCACATATCATACTCAAAATATTTATGGAACACATGGTAGGAAGCTCACAACATGGCAACAAAATATGGCAGATTAGGACTTAGTGAAAATAACAAGTTTTTAGCATAGCAGATTTCACGGAGGCATATTGGCAGCAGCAAAACTATATGCTACAGGGCATATTATGACATGAAAATTAACAGCATGGTAGTAGACATGATGCATTACAATTCATTACTTTATAGCAACATCAAATTATGCTCAGATTCATGGCAACCATCAACACAACATGGCATATTGAAGAAAACAGATTCTCAGACTTAGTAAAAATTAGAGTGGGCATGTGCAGCAGTTTTAACAGATTGACATATTGAGCAACAGAAATAATTATGATGCAAAACCTATTTATGCAAACTAATGGCACAACATGAAAGAGCATAACATGCTTAACAAAAGACGCCTTGGTGGCATCACCAAAAGACTCCTAGAACACTAGCAAATCACATCGCAACACAGCAACAAAATAACAGATTTCCAGACTTAGAAATATTTTGGACCCTCAAAACATCAGATTTTTATAGCATGATGGCAACAAGGAAACAACACCTAAACATGCATTTCTATGACAACCAAAAACACCAGGGCCTAGCATACATGTTCAAGGGCATATCTCATGTTCAAAATTATTTCATATCATGCATGGATTAAATCACACGAAATAGACAAAAGGGCATCATGGCAAAAACGACATGCACTCAAACTTCCTCCAATGACAAAACTAAATGCACAGTTAATTCTATGGATTTTCCTACCCCGAAAACACATATAATATGCATAGGTTCATGTAGGGAAATATGTCACAATTAATTATGCAAGTTTATGGCCTAATCCCCTTTTAGCAATTATAAATGCAAGTTAAATGCAAATATTACAATGAACCATTTTGTCATGTATGAAAATGCGATGCCGATAACATGAACATTTTTAATATATTGTTGGATTAATTTCAATGCATGGATAAATAAATATGGCAATGCAAAAATGATGGCAATTATGCAAATGATGCAAACAGCGAGCTTAGGCATTTTAAACATGGATGAAAACGACATATTCACAATCTATGCATTTTTCTAAGCATTTTTCATATATAAAACATTACGATCCGGTGCACGGTTAATTAGATATTAGCAATTCAAAAACAGGGGGTTTTCTGCAATTCTATTAATTCGTGGATAATTACAAAATTCGCTAGACAGGAAAAAAAACACACTAACGGGCTGAATCTGACTAGAGGTCCAACAGTAGCACATGGGCGCATGATAACAAAATAGCGCATAGGGCGATGGGCTGGATCTGGTGCTCACCAAGCCTCATGGGCCGGTCGGTGGGGAGGTGGTGCTGGGCCGGCGGAGCTGGAGGAGAGGCTGGCCCAGCGAGCGCTCGGTCAACGGGGGCGCCGCGCGCGTCGTGCTCCTCGCTCGACCCCGAGCAGGGGGCGGCGATGGCAAAGTGCGCCGGCGACGGGGCGTCTCGGGCTCCAACGGGGCTGGGAACAAGGTGGCGACGACGGGCTTCGTCGGATCTGGCGGACCCCGGCGACGAGGTGGGCGGCGCGACCTCCATGGCGGCGGGGCAAGCTGCGGCAGAGGCGGGCAGCACCTGCGGCCGGGATGGAGAAGCTCCGGCGAGGGGAGGGCGGATCTGGCCTCCGGCGGCCGGATCCGGTCCGGGCCGGCGTTCAACGGCGGCGGGCGGCGTCTTGGGGGCGCCGGCGAAGGGCTACCCGATGGCGCGGCTCGGGGGGGGCTCGACCATGGCGCCTGCGGGCTGCGGTGGAGCTCGGGGCTCTGTGGTCGCCCGGACATGTCCGGATTGGCCGCGGACATGTCCGGTAGGTGGGATTTGGGTGATTTTCAGCCTCTAGATCGCGATCCGAGGGCCGAAAATGGGCAGATGGTTGGGGCTGCGGGATCTGGAGGAGGAGGGCTAGCAGGTGGGTTTTTCTAGGGGTGTGGCTGCAATTTGGCAAGGGGGAAACCCTAGAGAGTGAGGGGCTCTCTCTCCATGGGGGTTTAAATAGGGAAGGCACTAGGGTTGGGGTTGGACCTCGTCCGTCCGATCGCGATCCGATGACCACGAACGGAGGGGGGCTAAGTTGGGCCAGTGGGCTGTGGAGAAGTGGTTGGGCCAAGAAGAGAGGGAGGTTGCGGCCCGTGACATGATTTTTAAATACCGAAAGCGTCCGATAATAAACCGATGCCGCGGGCACGTGCGTGTGTGGCTGGTCTCGAAACGGTCGACGACACGAACGGAGCGAACCGGCAACTACGAACGGATGCAAGTTTTCGAAAACGAGTGACGAAGCTATGCAGATGATGCGAATGATGCGATGATAAATGCGACAACCACTCGAACCACACGACGACAACGGAATAAAAGGGGAATCTTCTGGAGCGTCGGTTCCGGGCTGTTACACCTTCGAACAAATCTACCTTTCATGTAATCACAACAGTTAAAATGTCGTCTATAATAACTTGAGTACTTATAGGTCATCGTGGTGATATACTAGGTAAGAAGGACAACCACAATATCTTATAGCTATCCATATAGAGTTTATCCTCTTACTGTAATTTAGGGTATCTATAATTGAAATTGAGACCAATGGTCTCCCTCCAATTCCACTCTTATCCGACCATGTTGCGATTTGAGACTTATGAAGGTATCAGAGCAACTGATCGATCCTCAGTGGCTACCCAAATTGTGGAGGTTGGAAGGTTGGGATCTCCCATAAAATCCCTCCCACCCTCCTATTTGCTGTGACAGTATGGACACTATTTTCGGTGGCGGATTGGTGGGGCGACGATCATTCGGGTGCACATTAGCGAGTTCTTGAAGGTTGCTAGGAGAACCCCTTCTAGCGGTGATATTCCTGTCACTAACGCCTACCCATGTGTAGTAGGTGGCGACAAGTTCGTCCGAGATCCATAAGTTGGCTTTTTTGTAAAATCCCTGCAGGTTCTCGACATTCTTTAGGTGATGAGTTGCATATTGGGACTATTTGATACGAGACCGATTGGTCATCTATCGACATTGACCAAGAGCTGCTGATGGCAGATACAAGAAGGTCCAGATCACCGTTGATAGACCAGAATGTGAAGTAAATGAATTCTGAGCTGAATTGTCCGAACTAAAGGAATTAACAACTGATGAAAGCAGCTTTGATCTGAATTCATAACGATGATGAAAATGGAGCACAAGTTATCAAATATGCACAAAGAAATACAACAAACCTTATGCCTGGCCTGGCCAATATATCTGCTAGAAAATCTAAAGCTGTGACACTGTCCATACCATTATAGTATAACTATAGAAATACCTCCTTCCCGAGTTACTATTTGTGATATTGTGTTGGCTACTCCTCCCACAGTGTCCAGAAACTTGAATGGTGAATTTGATTTACATAGGTCCCTGCTACATACAAGTATTTCTAGATTGACCACAATATCACCACTATACACTAATATTATACATACTACAATACTAAAACAACCAGAACTGTTGGTGCATCCCCAGTTTCCAGTTTAGTCTGGCACCTTATAATACTAGATGACTCATTGCGTCAATTGGCGCAGAAACCAACTGTAACCCGGAAGTTAAGCAAATTATTTGAAGATTTTTTTTTTCGTTCGAATGATTACGTTCGTATTGTGTTGGTATTTGCCACATACCGCTGCCCACCCGTCATGGACCCTGAGAAAACACGCCCGGATACGCGCCGTTCAAGCAAGTCGGACGACGCGAAGAACGTGCGGGAGACAACCGCAACTGTGTGGTGGGCAACTAACTGCGCGGATGCCCTCCTCGCCGGCGGAGGCTCGCAGGAGGAGGTACTCAAGAATCCATTATAGGAGATTGTTTTTTTTTTTCGTTGTGCACGACATCCTTTATTTGGTGCCTACTTTTACACAACCTTGATCATCATATATGTTTTTTCAATGTAAATTGCTAGAGGAAAAACTAGAAGGCAAATGTAATGTTTTGCGCAACAGAGTGGACACGTGGGCCTCTTGCTCACATGCAATGTACAGTAGACACCACGTACACAAGAATACAAGCAAAAAAGCAACGGCGGTGTGAGAGCGCTGGTCACGCACGCAAGCATCGTCCGATGCGACTGCGAGCCGTCCGTCCCGATCCCGTGCCGCCGCCTCCTCCCCCTCCACGTGTTCCTCCTCCTCCAGCCCCCACTCCACTCCACATTCCTTGTGCCGCCCCACCCTCACTCAGTCACAAGTAAGCCCGCACAGTCCCCCATGCCCGCCCACTGCTCGACGCAATTCCCCGACGGCTGATCGCGCCGCGCAGGCCCCATGGCCTCCCTCCTCGCGCCGCCCGCCTCCACGCGCGGCATCCTGCCGCCATCTGCGCCTCCCCGGCGGCCGGCCCCGCGCGCCGCCCTGATCCCCCGCACCGCGCGCTCGTGCTACCGCTTCCGCACCGACGACGACGGCGTCGTGGACGTGGCTGTCGCCGCGGGGGAGGGCGGCGGGTACACGGTCGGCGTCGAGGTCCCGCCCCTCCCGGGCGCGCGCCGGCGGGAGGGCGGGCTGGTGCTCCGCCCCGCGGACTCCGGCGAGGCCGTCCCGCTGGCGCCGCCCGGCGACGGCGCCTGCCTCGCGGCCGAGCTCTCGTTCCGCGCGTCCCCCGCGCCGTTCAGCCTCTCGTTCCTGCTGACGGACGGCAAGGGGGCCGAGATACGGACCCACCGCAGGACGCCCTTCCGCGTGCCGATCGGCGTCGGGCCGGGCAGCCCCGCGCCGCTCGGCCTGTCCCTCTCAGAGGGCGGGGCCGCCAACTTCGCCCTGTACAGTAGGAGCGCCAAGGGCGTCGTGCTCTGCCTGTACGGCCGTGGCGGCGGCGGCAAGCCCGCTCTTGAGATCGAGCTCGATCCCTACGTCAACCGGACGGGCAACGTCTGGCACGTCTCACTGGAGAGCGTGGAGGGGTACGGCAGCTACGGCTTCCGGTGCGGGCTGTTCGGCATGGGTCACCCACTGTTGGATCCGTATGCCAAGGTGATCGGTGACCTGGTTGCTGCCAATTCTGTTCATGTGAAGGGGATCACTGCGCCGTCTATGAGTTGCCTCGGATCGTTGGCGATTCCACCTAGCTACAATTGGGGCAGGGACAAGCAGCCACGCTTGCCATTGGAGAAGCTGGTGGTTTACCGGGCAAATGTGGCTTTGTTCACCAAGGACAAGTCGAGCGGTCTGCCGGACAATGTTGCCGGTACTTTCTCCGGGATGGCTGCAAAGATACAGCACTTTAGGAATCTCGGTGTCAATGCGGTTTTGCTAGAACCAGTGTTCCAATTCGATCAGGTGAAGGGCCCTTACTTCCCGTACCATTTCTTTTCACCAATGGACTCGTATGGCGGTGAGGGTTGCAGTGCTTCAGCTATCACGGCTATGAAGGATATGGTCAAGGCAATGCACAGAAATGGAATAGAGGTCCTCTTGGAGGTTGTTTTTACACATACTGCTGAAGGAGAAGCAGATGGTCAGATGATATCGATCCGTGGCATTGACAGTTCCTCTTATTACATTGCTGATGAGATTGCTGGATGCAAATCAGGTATACTGAATTGCAATTCTCCAGTGACTGAGAGGCTGATTTTGGACAGTCTCCGCCATTGGGTGCTTGATTTCCATGTTGATGGGTTTTGCTTCATCAATGCCCCTTTCCTTGTCAGGGGTCCACGTGGTGAATATCTTTCTCGACCGCCCCTTCTTGAATCTATAGCTTTCGACCCGGTTCTTTCCAAGACAAAGATCATTGCAGATCCTTGGTCTCCACTCGGCATATCTAATGTGCAATTTCCATTCCCTCACTGGAAAAGATGGGCTGAGATGAACACAAAGTTCTCCATTGATGTGCGCAATTTTTTGAAGGGAGAAGCTCTTATTAGTGCTCTTGCTACGCGTCTGTGTGGTAGCGGGGACCTATTTTCCAACAGAGGCCCTGCATTTTCTTTCAATTGTGTATCCCGGAATTCAGGGCTTACTCTTGTTGATTTGGTGAGTTTCAGCAATGGGGATCTTGCTTCTGAGTCGAGCTGGAATTGTGGTGAAGAAGGACGATCCGAGAACAGTGCAGTCCTTCAGAGGAGGCTAAGGCAGATTAGGAATTTCATATTTATTCTGTTTGTTTCACTTGGTATTCCTGTGCTGAACATGGGAGATGAATGCGGGCACTCCTCTGCTGGTTCAACATCATACAAGGATAGAGTTCCTCTAAACTGGAAGGGCTTGAAGACCAGTTTTGGCAGGGAAATTACTGGATTCATTTCATTTCTAACTGCGTTCAGGAGCCGGCGAGGTGACATTTTTCAGAGAAGAGAATTCCTCAAACTCGAAAACATAAATTGGCATGGGAACGATCTATCTGAGCCACGATGGCAGGATCCTACTAGCAAGTTTCTTTGCATGCGCGTAATCGCAGAAAATTATGGGAATACACCAGAGTTAAGCAAAGGTGACTTATACATATGTTTCAATGCAAATGGGGAACCAGTAAGTGCTACATTACCTGCTCCAGCAGAAGGATCTGTGTGGCTACGTTTGGTCGATACATCACTTGCACTTCCAGGTTTCTTTACAACTGAGTCTAATCCTAAAGTACAAGTGCTAGGATATTCGTCTTATGAAGTAAAAGCGCACAGTTGCGTTTTATTTGAATCAAAGAGGGATCTCCCCTAGTTTCTGTGATAAAGTAGTAACTCTGTTGACACCTACTTCCTACTTTCAAAGAGCTTTGGTTGAAATAAGTTGATATGTACTGTATGTAGCTGAGAATGTTTATGATACTATTAAAATTTAGCGTTTGTCCAAATGGATGGTATATCTAATTTTCATTTTGCCTGGAGCCATTGTTCCCTATACAACTTTTACGAGTTTTGAAGCTAATCAGTTGCAAGCTTGCAGCCATTTACACTCCAAGGGAGCACTTAGGTGTGCCTAATTGCCTGGGCTCTGTAACAACCATTTGATTCACTTGTGCAAGTAGCTGAGCAGATGGTGCTTCAGATGGAAGGCAATTCTCAGTGACTTTTCTCCTTCCGCATCTTCGGCACGCAACCTTGCGTCTGCTTGCCTCCTTTGATCCCTTCAACTCCCTTTCCTTTTACTCTTTTGGTCAACCCTTCTGTCCACAACCTCCTACTATATGGTCAAAATTTGATTCAAGATACAAGGGGACTGATAAACCCGGACGGATGAAGTACTCGTCTTGCCCCATGCATGTGGCCGCCGCTGCCCTTCTCTCTTTCACTCCTGACCTTTGTCTCTGTATCCCTGCCACTGATGTACCTGTAGGGTGGCACACACACAGCCACAGCTGGAGGGGCAATTGGCGTTGGCACCCCCCTTGCTTCTGCCGCTTCTCATTGCGAGCCCAACCTCTTAACGCTGGTGATGGTTCTGGTCAAAAGGAACATATATTTTTTCCGCTTGGCCCTTGTTTCTATACTCCATTTCTTTTTATCCGATCACTGATTTGTTGATTGGTGCCGAATAAGGCTTTACCTTTGACGTTGTCATTATTTCTTTCCCTACATTTCAGTCATTTTTGTCTAGTCTATATTACTTAAAACAGAATAAACATCTCATGCCATTTTGCATTTCCACCAGGCAGATGGCAATAGTTGTGGATGCCACATCAACAGTTTCTGCAAAGAAAATCATCCATGATGAAAACCAAGCAATTAACAGGGTACTAGCAAGGCATACATATTGTTTCTAACTACTATTGCCAAAATATATACATAACCAATTAGCTTGCCCAATAGAAATATTTTGCTATGCATTTTTTCCTGGTGGTTCAGGGTATCAATGCTTGTGCCCAGATTGCAGTATTATGCTCCTTTTGGTTTTGCTATACATATCAATGGTAATGGTCTAGTTCTCAGGTCATAAGTAACTATTATGTTTGCTTATTGCTTATTATCTTGCATATCTTGCTACTGTCACGTATATCTATTATCCTGCTGCTTACATGGGCATGACAGTGAACCTAATATGTTGGCTATCACCTATTGGCTAGCTTATGCAGGTCCAGTGCATAGATGACAATCACGTGTTTACTTTGATAGAATCTGATTTGTTTCATTCCAACTCCAATTAGTTGAAATAGGGCTATCCATACCACCAAAGTTGTTAAATATGCTATCTAATATGACTTGAAATAGATTATTGTGTACAATGATCTTAAAAACCTTTTCAACGATGTAGGGTGCTATTGCGTCATTCTAATTGCGAAGAATTACAAGATGCTCAACTGAGCATAGCTTTGTTTTCTGAAGGAGAAGAAAAGAAAACTGGGTGCAGTTGTGGACAAAGTATCAAATAGTAGCACAACCATCCTCTTGGATCTATTTCATGTATGTAGGGTCGAAAGTGCTAATGTGAGGACGAGCTCACATGCTCCCTTTGCTACAGTACATACGAAAAATATATTTAAAAAGTTCAAAAAAATCTGAAATTTTTTGACAACAAACATTGATGTCTTTTTCACATGCGTGCAAAATTTCGGGACAAAATGACATTCATGCAGGTTATTTGAAAGATCCAACATTTCATATGCTCTGATGTTGGTATGGTGGTACATATACGATTTGCAGAGTGCGGTCGTGGGATCCACTTTGGCCTCCACATGTCTACATTGTACAGGATAAAATTAGGCAGAGCTTTTTTCTACCCACAAACAATTAGAGTTGGCAATCCTTCGGGCTACCATCAGTGACTCACACCCGCATGCACACCGTAAGAAAGGGCCGGGGAGAATGAGAGAGCTTATATGCTCCCCTTTCAGTCACTTAGAAGGGATGCACGCTAAATTACCTGTGCACAGCATATTCCAATGCTATACCCTGATGGTTGGCTAGTGTTTCATGGCTCAGAAGGAGTCAGGAGGACTGTAGAATTGTAACTTTTTATCTAAGTCAAAGAAGCACAACTGGAGCAGTACGATTTCATCTCCCATATTCCACCGACGTCAAGCATAGTTGAAGGAAATGGGCATGAGATAACTAAATTCCAAATGCCTCCAAAGCCTAGTCTCTATCTAGAGACTACAGCAAGATGAACAAGCACTGACCCAACCATTTCACCACCCCCTTCTATTGGTTTGCTGAACATTTCTCATTGCTCTCGGTCTTTGGTCTCTTTGACCTGTATCCCTCTTCGCATTCTGTCCCTTTTATAGAAGTATTACTTCAATGTTGGCCATAATTCAAAAATCCTCGCTCTCTCTTCAACTCTCATTACTGGGATCTTTTGCTCTCTTCAAAAGCAGTAAGGTTCTTGTACCTTCGGCGGCGCCGAGGGGGGCGGCCAAGTAGGCTCCGTCCTGGCACGGCGGCGACGAGCGCCCACATGGCGACCACGAGACCTGAGCCTGTACTCGGCGGCGGCGGCGGCGGCGGATTGAGTTGTGCCACCAAGCTGTGCACATGGCTTCCGGCCAGGAACAACCTGGAGACGACCGGCAGGGGCGCGTGAACTGTGCGTGGTGGTGCAAGGGCACACCAGCGGCGAGGAGGGAGGATGCGGCGGCGAGCACGCGGTGCGAGAACGCGAGCGCGAGGGAGACGGCGTTGGACATTGAGCGCTGGCTAGCTTTAGCCGTTAACGTTACATTGACTAACCAAACAGGTTTCTGTTTTCTTCAATTACGTTTACATTACCAGCGCAACTCGATTACGATTACGTTTACGTTACTTCTTCCATACCAAACACCTCCCAGTGGAACGATCCCACCTGTCCTTTGGCGGGTGAGGACATTGTCACGGCAATCTACACTTGCTGGCATCTTTGGAATGAGCGCAACAGGCGGGTCTTCAAGCACGTCTCCCTTCCGGTCGACGGCGTTCTTCAGCTCGACAAGCAAGACCTGCGCTGCCCACAACACCAATGCACTAGCTTTCAGACTGCGAGAACGACCCACCGCCAGAGCCAGACTAGTGTTTTCTATATCTGTACAACTCATGCACTACTGCCTAGGACAGATCATGTCTCGACCACCTGGCGGTTAATGCACTATGTAACAACGCTCTATTCTTCTTAATATATTGGCAGCTCAGTGCCAATTCCACAAAAAAATAATGTATTGCAATGCTAGACCTTGATGGCCCGGGTGTTTCTTGATCAGACAACAAGCGGTAAATGGTAGAATTGTAATCTTTTCCCTAAGTCTAAGAATAATCGGTGTAGTGGTATGGTTTCATCTCCCACATGCCACTAACGCCGGGCATAGCCGGAGGAAATGTTCAGGTGATAACTAAATTCCAAATGCCTCCAAAGCCTATATCTATCTAGAGACTACAATGAGATGAACAAGCAGTGACCCAATCATTTCACCACCCCCCTTCTATTGGTTTGATGAACCGTTCCACTAGTAGAAAACAGGGCTTTGGTCCTGGCCAGATCAGAGCATTAGTCCCGGTCGTGTTACGAACCGGGACTAATGGGAGCATCAGTCCCGGTTCGAGAGGCTAGGACGCAGGCCGGGCCTCGGCAGGCATCAGTCCCGGTTCGGCTGGGACCTTTAGTCCCGGTTCCATCCACCAACCGGGACTAAAGGGGTTGCTGCCCTTTAGTCCCGGTTGGTGTCTGAAACCGGGACTAAAGGGTAGGCCATTAGTCGCGGTTTTAGACACAAACCGGGACTAAAGTTTTGCCTATATATATCCACGCCCCCCCCCCCCCCCCAATCTCCTCTGTTTTTTGGCCGTGGAAGGGTGGAGGTGTGGGCTACTCTGTTTTTTGCCTATATATGCACATGAGGTGTACGATGAAATGCCGGAGCCACACTTAAGCTTTCTCCTCTGTTCTTCCTCCAAGCTCGACCTCCAAGCTCCATTTTCCCCAAGATTTGTCTAGATTTGGCGGTGCACCAACTATCCAAGTGTTCTAAAAAGGTTAGCAACTTCATCCTTTCATCTCTCACTGCTAGTTTAGCTCATTTCAAATGCTCTAGAAGTAGTGTGGTTTGTGGGTTTTAGTGGAGGAGTGTATGTGTGAGTTTATTTGATTTAGATGCACAATTTGAGCTCAAATTAACTTCTTAGTTTGCACATGTGTAGGGTGCCGTCCCGTCCCCGTCCCCGTCCTCACCGTCGTCGATCGCCCGCGCCGATCTCGTCGCCGGCACCACCGTGGTGAGCCTCTTGTTCTTATCTTTTTTTTTAAAGAAAAAATTCTTACTTGTATGTTCTGTAATGGTTTTTGATATACTTAATAATTATATAATGCACGCAGATGAACCGGCAATGGATGTACGGTGACCGACGCACCTCCGACTACATTACGGGCCTGCATAATTTTCTCGATGTGGCTGAGGCAAACAAGCATAATGGTTTTATGTATTGTCCATGTACTGTCTGTGAGAATACGAAGGATTACTCTGACTCGAAAACCCTTCACTTCCACCTGCTTTCGAAGGGTTTCATGCCACACTATAATGTTTGGACCAAGCACGGAGAAAGAGGGGTTATGATGGAAGACAACGAAGAAGAAGAGGATGATGACAACTATCCTATGTTCCCTGAATACGGTGATACTGCAACGGGGGAAGCTGAAGATCAAGAGGCACCAGATGTGCCCGATGATGATCTTCGCCGGGTCATTGTTGATGCACAGAGAGGATGCGAAAGTGAAAGGGAGAAGTTGAAGTTCGATCGCATGTTAGAGGATCACAAAAAAGGGTTGTACCCAAATTGTGAAGATGGCAACACAAAGCTCGGTACCGCACTGGAATTGCTGCAATGGAAGGCAGAGAATGGTGTATCTGACAAGGGATTTGGGAAGCTACTGAAAATAATGAAGAAGAAGCTTTCAAAGGATAACGAATTGCCTAACAGTACGTACGAAGCAAAGAAGGTTCTCTGCCCTCTAGGATTAGAGGTGCAGAAGATACATGCATGCCCTAATGACTGCATCCTCTACCGCGGTGAGGAGTACATTAGAAAATTGTCACTAATAATTTCTGCAAGATATTCTAGTAACTGAAACATATCAGGAAACGCAAACTAAAGAGTAGCTCGAAACATTACTTCCACTCTCCATCAATCTGTTTAACAGTTGGAGCCTCCCGAAGTGCAGGCAGAGGAATAGATATGACAACATTGTTCAGGTCAAACATCTCTGAAGCCTCATATTCAATGTTGACATAGGTTTCATTTCCAGATACCAATGGCCAGCAGTTGACTACACAAACAAGACGAATTACAGAATGTCCAAATGAATAGAATACCACAAAAGAATAAAGTGATTGTGCACCTGACAGAGGTAAATTCGATTCATTCATCCCCTGGATTCTCCATTTCACAAGTGGTGTTTCATTTTGACCACTTGGGAAAGGCCTGTTTGGATCTTTTGCTCCAACAATTTGATGGTGCGAACAAACCTGCTGGGCGCGGTCAGACCTGGGTGGGCGCGGTCACCATCCGGTTCGGTGCACCAACCCAAAACCGGTCCAAATTTGAGAAAAATCGGAAACAGAACCAACAAAAATTGAAAAACCACCGACGTGGCATGCCAAATCAGCACCAAATCTGGGTGAACAGTAAAATTGGGGGCAATTTGTGTCATGACTCACGAGGGGGCAAAACGTGGAAGGAATTTTTAAATTATGGGTCACCAATTGACCGAATGTCGATTTGGGGATAAAATCTGTCACAAGCGTATATTTTGGGGGTAAAGATAGAATTAACTCTTTCTTTAAACATATTTTAAACACATATGCTCACATACACGTACGTACTTTCGATCCCTTGATGGCCAGCTTTATAACTGTAGAACTGTACCTTTTTGAAGTCACATAATTATTTTTATTTTATTTTATTTGGAACCAGGCTAACGGCTAACCCCCTTTCCATTGCAAGTGAACGAAAATACAACTGTTCTCAGAAACAAGCAAGGGACGGGAAAGAAGGGGAAGCGAGTTCAACGCACTATCAGGAAACCCGCCATATTCGCCCGATGTCAAAACGAATGCTATGGAACGAAAACCTAAACAGCGCCAAATAACAGTCTAGCCCTACAACCCAGGGACACGGGTGAAACTGGAGAAATTTAAGTCACATAATTGGGAAATTAAGTAGTACAGTTTCATCTCCCACGTGCCGCCGAAGCCCCAGGGTCGGCCGGTGGGAATCCTGGGTGGTCGATTCCGACATACCGAAACAATGTTGGAACAAATTCGTCGGTGTTGGTTTACACTGTTGATGATCCACTGACCTGCTGGCCTAACTAGCCATCTTCTACCACCAACCGTTGGTTAGATGGCGTGTTACCTCGCCACACTGCCCTTCCTAAGCCACCACCGCTGCCACCCCTGATATCCATCTAAACTGAAGGGCATGACATCTTCTTCATACGGCGGTAAGGGAAATTACCATTGGGATGCAAAAGTATCGGAGGATAGGGTGCACCATGTCGGGTGGGAAAGAGAGAAGGTAGAGAGGTATATATGGTGGGCCCATGTCTGGTCGGCACAATTTCGTTTGATGGAGCACACGCATTAATTAAAATCATGGGAGAAAGGAAATAGTGGAAGAATTTTTGGTGGCGAAATTTTAGCCTAAACTGGCTCAATATCCGGTGAACTCCTGCGATCTCCATCAATTTCCGCCTGCATGTAGATCGGGAGGCATTTTTCGAGCGGCGATTGCCGCACGATGACGGCCAAATCACCCGCGATTTAAAATCGTGGCCACACCTCGACTTGCTGATCGGTTCTACCGCACAAAGCAGTTGACCACTGGCCATGTTTCTCGCATAGTCTCAGCAAATGTGTACGGGATAACTAAATTCCAAATGCCTCCAAATCCTAGTATGTACAGTCCCCAACCATTTCACCACCTCCTTCTATTGGTTTGCTGAACATTTCTCAGCACTCTCGGTCTTTGGTCTCGTTGATCGGTATCCCGGCTTGGTCATTTTGTCCCTTTTATAGAACAAACGGTGATTCATTTTTTTGCTGCAATGCCAAGATCCCCCCCCCCCCCCCTCTTCTCTCTCTCTCTTCAAGTCTCTTTATTATTTCTATCTGCTGCTCTCTTCAAAAGCAATAAGGTTCTTGTACCTTCTCTCTTTCACCCCCCCCCCCCCACACACACACACACACACACGCACACGCACACAACCTTGACAAAATGTCTGAAGATCCTCACAATTGTTGTATTTGCCTTTCGCCCCTCCAACATTTCCTGCCTAGCTCCGCCACTGCTTCCCAAGCACATTGTTCCTGAATTATGTTTATGTTGCCTAGTGAAGTCTCTTCCTTTAGGTTGCATATTCACAAATATTTACCAGAAGTTCACTTATTTTTGATAGGTTACTACCCATGAGAATAGGATTCATTTAGTTTTATATTTCTTGTTTTCACAAATGGTTTATCTCACATGTTGCTTTTTTTACTCTTTATATATAATGCAACAGTCACGACGTAATTGAATCCATTAATGTTTGTTGTTCTGCTCTTGTACCACATATTGCTTGCTTCGATTTTCAGCTTGTTGAACTGGTCATTCGAATTTGCTGTGTTAACAAAGTTGCTCCAGTGTTAGTTGGGCAGTCTGTGGTGGTTATCATTATATCATTGGTCTTACCTCGTGAAATAGCTACCATTGTCATTGTTATGTCAGTCACCCTAAAATTGTTGATTCTCGATGCTCGGTGGCTTCTTTCACATACATATTTGAATTTGCCTCTGTCTGATGCTAAATTACCAAGGAGTTATTTCCTTCCCTTCATTTCAGAGTCGAGAAGACAGTGGCTAATTTCTCCATGGCCATATTGCTAGAGGAAGCAGGCTCGCGCTAACGAGGTCGTTCTCTCGGATCTTCCTGCCTATTTGATGTCTTGTGTCAAACTTCCCAAATGAGTTCTGTAGTGACGTGTCTTTTCATAGGAAGAAAAAAAAAGAGTTAGTGTGGTGATTGTCTTTTGAGAATGATTGCTTGCTTGTTAAGTTTGTCCATAGACTACTTGTTGCACCGGATTTGCCACGGACCAGATGGCTTATGTCAGCTCATTCTCACAGATTAACAAACTATAATTCAAGTTTATAGAGACTAGAGAGTCTAAGTCGTCCAGCCTCTAGCCATGGAAAAAATGACTTCGTTCTGGGAAGACAAATGTGCTGCAAATGGGACTCCGTATTCACACTTCCCTACTATATTCTCAGTACTAACTTTGTATCAAATCAGCGATACTTATATTAAGACGGAGGGAGTACCTAGTACAAGTGTAGGGGTGGTTTTTCCCCACCAAAAAAAAGGCAGGTTGGAGGCAGGGTGGTTCTTCCATTCTACTACTAGAATGTTTTACATGACGATTGGCGCTCCTTTGGCCGTTCTTCCGGTGAAACGGCAGTTCACTTTGTTATAAAGACTAAGTGTTGTACTACAGAATAGGCATTTCGACTAGTAGGGAAAAGTTCTGGGCTCAGAGCGATCTTCAAAATTTGCAAGCTGAAAATTCCTACACAAAAGATCGCCGTACCGGAAGGCTGAAGCTCTGGTGGCTAAGCAATGAGTCAAACTCAAAACCGTAAAGCTTTAGGCTCAGCACACTAAGAGAAAAGGAAAGTAACTCCTGGATGTTGAGCGTTCGAGGCGGAACATTCGTGCCCTACTTATTCTGCTTAATAATGAAATTTAGGTAGTGGAGCAGAGCTCAAAGATTCAAAGACCCAACAGTACATGTAAGAAACAGAAACAGCATTCTCACAAGAAGAAATACTACAAACAGGGTACAGGAGAAGTCAAGCTTTTATTTCTCGATGGTGCGACACGCTACGTATGGGACAGGCCAAATCACACATTTTTAAACAAGTTTGATGCAAAATTATACTCCTTGTGCCACTAACAAGAAACAGCAGTAACAACTTTAATTATGGCTTTAGACTATTTGATAGTTCGCGGCAACCAGACGGACCCTCTGTGAATACTTTGGAGGGTTGCCTTCCTTCAGAGGATGAATTCCAGTGACCTGAAAATTTTCCAGAAAACCAAATAAATAAATGGGAAAATCAGAAAGAAAAAAAGCAGTCAAAACCAAACAGTACAGTAGATCTAACTAACCTTCAAATCACTGAAAGTATTGGAAGCAGCAAATCCAATAGAGATGGGGAAAAATGTTGACGGATCAGCCGGGGGAACAATAAATTCCATAGACCCACTGAGAAGGCATAAACATTAGTTAGTAACACAGGATTGAAATAGGTAGTAGAAAAAAATATTATGACTCGATGAAATAATAAATCTCATCCACCTGCGGTTTGACTGATCAATAAGGATGATGGACCATTCCAATACAGAGTTTCTTGAGTCATACCTATACGCACAAGGAGAAGTTAGATAACAAACAGGAAGAGGAACGACAAATATAAGCAGCTGAAAGCCATTGCATTCCGCAACAACGAAATCAGAGCAATGAAATGAACCACAGTTTCTTTAGTACTATCAAGCATATTGACATTTAGGATGCTAGAGCTTTATTTCCTCAATGTCCACTCCTTACTAGTTTGAAACACCAGTTGTAAGGACAATGGTTGGAATGCAGGTCATCACTACCTATTTTTGAAGCTCAACACAACCAGTTTATATAATATCGGCCATATTATCAAAAAAGGGAGTGAAGTGATAATAGGACTGTATAACACCATGCGACTGGATTTGCAAGCATGATCCTCATGTACATTAGAAAATTGTCACTAATAATTTCTGCAAGATATTCTAGTAACTGAAACATATCAGGAAACACAAACTAAAGAGTAGCTCGAAACATTACTTCCACTCTCCATCAATCTGTTTAACAGTTGGAGCCTCCCGAAGTGCAGGCAGAGGAATAGATATGACAACATTGTTCAGGTCAAACATCTCTGAAGCCTCATATTCAATGTTGACATAGGTTTCATTTCCAGATACCGATGGCCAGCAGTTAACTACACAAACAAGACGAATTACAGAATGTCCAAATTAATAGAATACCACAACAGAATAAAGTGATTGTGCACCTGACAGAGGTAAATTTGATTCATTCATCCCCTGGATTCTCCATTTCACAAGTGGTGTTTCATTTTGACCACTTGGGAAAGGCCTGTTTGGATCTTTTGCTCCAACAATTTGCTGGCTGTTAAACAACTCCTTGTGGATATTGGGGTGTGTTTTGAAGCTGAGTCCAGGTACATCTTTGTTTTCGATCTGTACAGCACCATCACATATCAAAAATATAAGCTCCAATAAATTGTGGTGGGCCACTCCATAATGCATAATAGTGTACAACAAGATTTTTCATCATCAATAAATACATTTAACATAAATGAATATGAATGCCATAACGTGTGCAAATGGCCGATATTGTATTCCCATGCAATAGATGGGCCATGCAAGAATTATTTTAGCTGGAATGTTGCCACAACAGAAGAGGACCAGTCTGTTCAATTAGTGTATAATGCGGTCATAAACTAAAATGACAATGAAAATAAAATGCACTGTTGGTTGAAGTCCAGAAAAATAATACCTGTAACTGGATAAATCCATCTGCATCATTAAGGACCTGAAGAGCAAGGGTTCCTTGCACATCAAAGTTATTAACACCTCCATCTCTTTTAACTATTACATTAAGTTTCTCTTCAATAGTCACTGTGATGGGATCGCTTGGTATAAGAGGCGAGGACCTTGAAGAAACTGAACTTGGTTGTACATCCTCCAAAATGACTTCTCCTTCAGCTTTCAAAGATTCTAGGAACTGATTTGTCTTCTGTGATTTGCCTAATTTCATACCAAAACCTTTGCCAGGAGCAGTAGCAGCAGCTGACGGACGACCTGTAGAAATGTTGCTGTGAATTAGACAAAAAATGTCTGTGATATAGCTTCCTAAACTCTCTCTAACAATAGTACAAGGCAGGTAACGTAGCTGCCCAGCATTAACACGAGGGGAAAATCTGTCTTCAAAGACCTGAATAAAACTTCCCTACTTGGCATATCCGAGAAACCCAGAGACTTCCTAAACTCTCTCTAACAATAGTACAAGGCAGGTAACGTAGCTGCCCAGCATTAACACGAGGGGAAAATCCGTCTTCAAAGACCTGAATAAAACTTCCCTACTTGGCATATCCGAGAAACCCAGAGATTTATCTAATCAGCACATAACCAACAATGAAATGCACAAACAGGAGAAATCAAGAGGCAGGTATGTTTTTATTTTTAAGAACTATACTAATGAATCTAAAATACTCGTATGGAACATCATAGGATGAATGAAAGTGCTGCAGTAGGTAAACTCTGAGTTATTTTCATGATTAGTGTAAACTCTAGCATTTCCTATTTGTGTACACGAAACAGACATGAGTTTTATGGGACGGGTGTGACAGGCTAGGTGAATGTATTTCATATACATGAAAAGAACACCACAATGAAATACAACTACATGCAAACAACATAAAGGAAAGGTGTTAACCAATCCCACAACATAATTTGTAACAGTAACTTTTCATTAATGTGAGTAACTTATCATTCACGTGAGACAACTATTTGCTTAAAAGACAAAGAGGCCTCAAGTTACCACCTTTGGGTTTACTCGCAAATGAGTCCATATCAGCGCCTATTCCACTTAATCCAGAACCACTTCCAAAGCCAGTACCACTAATGTTCATGTCACTGAAAGTTTTTTCAATAACACGGGGACCAGATATTGATGAGTATCCTCCTTTGTCAAGTTTGCCTTTCTCCATCTGAATCAACACCAACCAGAAAAAGGTATTTCTCAAGGCATGATCAAAACAATGCTCAATAAACAGTATGGTAAGAGTGCTGTAATTGATGAAATGCAATTGCGAGTTAAACAATAAAATACAAATTCACGCTGTCATTTTATAGTAATTGGCAATTTTCCTTTGGCTATAATACAAGTTTGCTAGCAATACTCACTTCCATAATAAATTCTCCTATATATGCTTACAAGTTCTAATGTTACAGAAATTAGTTATGAAAAAAGAAAGCTTAGCCAAGACATGCTTACTGGCTAACTGTAAAAGTGTGACCCAAGCAAACATGCGAGACTGAAGCAGCTGATACCAACTATAATAGACCTAAGCTGATGCAAAATTGACAGCTGAAATATCCCAAATAACCCATACAAACCGACTAGAAATTACAGTGTCTTCTTTTTCCTAATGAGCAGAGCTCGCTAAATTAAATGTCATTTTTTTCTCCAAGGTAGAATACATAGTGTTATTATAGAGAAAAGAGTAGGGTATACCCTGATTTTGTCAAGCTCACTAGCTCTCTTCTTCATGACATCTTTAGTTTCATTGATTTTGCTCTGCATCATCAGCTTATGCGCCTTCTCTTCATGGCTTTCCATCTCGCAGTATTGCTTGACTTGTTGCACCGTCACATTTTCCTTGTTTCCGAGAGAGATTGCCTCGTCAAATGCAAATATAAGCTCAAATGCTGTTTTACAGATACTATCCTCATCCAGAGAAGAGTACTCAGGCACCTTTATAAATGTTAAGGAGACCATGGTACTGAATTATTGCAAAAAAAAAAATTATCACAGCATAGCAGCACACACAATGGTGGATAGATACACCCAGCTCTTACTCATGATTTATATTTTTTAAGTATAATTTATCAACGAAGAATGGTGTTAACCTAGTATTTTTCCTTGACAATATCCACAACCAAAGCTCAAGATACACTATCTGCTGTTTAGTTATCACGAGGGAACAAATACGTTACAAAACCTATCACCCTTTTCATGTATTATTTAATGACTTTATTAATAAGGTAGAATTATAAAACTGGAAAACTGAAGATATGAAAATAGGATACAAGCTTGGATAGTAGCCTCAGTGTGTCCAGATCTTCAAGAATGTTACTCTGCTTGTTTGTAATAAGCAGCAGATATAGGCCTTCAATAGGTTGATAAACATAACGGACGCTTTCAGTCTCAAGATAAGTGTGCTGCTTCCCAGTTCCAACAAGTTTTGGGAATGCTGCAAGTAATCCTTCGATCCTAATTCGAGACATGTCAACATACTGTCTTGAAACAAGTGCTGCAATGTAAAGTTTTGAAGGAAACGTTAACCACAAAGGAGCCCTGTTGCTATACAAACTCACAGAATATAGAAGTTAACAATGTACTAATCCAGCATTACGATAATAGCTACTCCCTCCATCCCATAGGGAAAATATCAGGTGCTCCCGGAGCACCTGATGATGAGGTGCTCCCGGTGCACCTCGGCCGTTGGATCGTGAATCGAATGGACAACATTTGGTCAATGTGAGTTTTACAGAAAACCCCCAAACATTTTCAAAATGACGCTTGGATCAACATCCCGTGAATGTTGCCCGTTGGATCATGATCCAATAGACCAGATGCTACCGGAGCACATAAGATGAGGTGCTACCGGAGCACCTGATATTGCCTCCCATCCCATAATATAAGATGTTATTACAATCAATATGTGAGTATATTGGTTGTAATAACATCTTATATTATGGGACAGAGGGAGTAGTTCACTTCAGTTAGTAAACCTTGGCTGAAAATTATATGCTATATTAAAAGAACAAAATGAATCAATTTATTTGGGGATTGGCATGAATATTCAGTCACTAACTGAAATGTTTGAACTTATTGCACCTTTTCCAGATTTTGAGATGATGGAAGCAGCAAGAACCACCTGGAGGTAGATGAGAACAATCAGTTCCTTCAAACAATAAGGTGGGACTTCCTTTTTTAATTTATTTTGCAATAAAGGTCAGGCAGACTTAATATGAGCAATAAAGAAAACTTTTAACATGTTCATGACAACAAAAAACACCATGAGAGCCCAGATCTAACTGGTTATTCACAGGCAGATTGACAGGCTTAAGGCAATTCGCCATACCATTTTCAATAACTTTGTTGATCCCCCGAACTAACACAAGCCAGCAAATTATGCACCTGCCAGAAGAAGAAAGAATAATGCATCAGCAAACAATCATCCAGCAAAACCAACACTAAGCGGAGAAAAGAGGAGGTAATTGCATCACTAGGAACCATATACTTATTACTAGCCCTTCAAACTTCAGAGCAACAAAATCGCTGCTGAACATGTTCCTCAATCCAATACTTTTTTTTTTTGGTTCAAGAATGACATTGCAGATGTACTTGGAACGGAATTGCAGGGAGTTGTGTTGTGATGATTGATTCCCTTACTTGTTTGGTTCTATCAGGTCACTAACGTGATCGGTTCAGACAGTTGACACATCATCAAATGGTAAACTAGCACTCATCAAGAAAATGAACTTTACCGACGAGAATTTGATCAAACCAAACACTGCCGAATCAACAACTATAAGATCCCCCACGATGGAATGGTTTGAAAGTAAAGTGCTTGTAGTATTACTGTATTAGTACTCCACCATGAAGCAAACAAGTCTGCAACCAACTGGATGGTCAGAGAGGAAGTAAGAACTGGATGAGAATGACCACAACAGTAAAGATGCCCAACGAGGATGGTAATAGCGGATCTCACATTGAAGCTCGCCTGCCTGCTGCCAGAGGAGGGGGAGGGGCAGACGGTTGAAACGAAGATGTGGTGGCACGGCTTCAGATCTCAGGGAGTGGATCTGATCAGGCGAGAGACTGGGGGAGTTGTAAGATGAGTGCCGGTGTGGTGGGGTCTAGTCTCACCCATCAGACTGAGGCAAGGACAAATTTCGATGGAGGCAATCAGGCAAGTGGAACCTTTTTATTCAAACATGTACATCGCATCTCTCAGTTTCAGAGAAAAAACATGGTTTATTCATCTTTTACTAGTAGACATTACATTGTACATTACACCGCTCAGTGCTAATGCAGGACCAATTTGACCATCAACGACCAACACCATGCACGTTTCATCTCTGAAACAAATATCGCAATGATTTTCAACTGTGAAAACTATTGTCAAACTGCTTCGGATATGAAAAATACATGGCGCATCAGGTTTATATTTTCATCATAGGCAATAATATACTCAACAAGTTCACATCCAACACGGCCATCACAACATTTTTAAGCATCTCAGAGTTTACCGACAAAATGTACATCATAAATAACATCAGGCATCCCAGATCCGGCATCCAGGACACGCTAATTCGAACAAACGAGCCAGAGGAGGATCGGGAGAGGTTGGGCGGGAGGAGGGGAAGCGGGCTGCTGGGAGGAGTAGGAGATCGGTGGGCTGAGGAGCAGTACTCACGGGCGGAAGGGGGCCGACGGGCAGATCCGGCGGAAGGGGAGCGACGGGCTAACCACGAGGAGGAGCGGGGAGGCGACGGGAGGAAAAGACAGCGGAGGAGGGCTGGAGGAGGAGGGGGAAGGGTGTGGGGAATTATACCTCCGCGGGCGAGGAGATGAGCCGGGCCGCCGTCCGCCGGATCTACTGTCTTCGTCCGCGACGAGGGCGATGGAGAAAATGCCGGGAGCGCGCTCGTCCCGGTGGAGTTTTGGCGAGATCTGGAGGGAGGGGGGAGAGGGTCGCACCAGAGTGGTTAAATCGGCGCAAGTGTGAGTTCAGAGTTCCGCTAGCAATTTCCGCGTAGGACCCCTCCCCGCACCATTTTGCACTGTGTACGTTCGTGTGGCAGCCATTCCAGCACTGCACGATTAGAGCGTCTCCACACGAAAACTGCATAGTTCATCAAATCCATAAAATAAATTGTTCATCAAGCTCAACAACAAAGTTTAGCACACAATACAACAAAGTTCATCACACAAATGCAACAAACATAGAGATAAAACTATGCTCGTTGTCGCCCATGTCATGTCCACCACTCCTCCATTACATCTTTTTAAAGATCTTCATGCGTATCGGCATCTCGAATGTTATCGTAGACCTTAAGAAAGTGACGGAGTCGGTCTTGCCTCCGACTCGGCCAAAAAGGGATCCCCATGAGGCCATAGACACTATAGTCCAAATTTTGTCCACACTCGTTCTCAATGTTCATATTGTGCAATATCACGCAGGCTGTCACGATGTACTAAAGGATATCTTGATCCCAAAACCTAGCCGGTCCTCGCACAATAGCAAATTGGGATTGCAAAACCCCAAAAGCCCTCTCTACATTTTTTCTAGTAGTCGCTTGAGCATTGTGGAAGTAAAGTTCTTTCTTACTTTAGGGTTTTGAAATTGACTTGACGAAAGTACCCCACTTGGGATAAATCTCATCGGCAAGGTAATACCCAAAGTTGCATGTGCCGCTATTTGCTTGGAAGTTCACCAGTGTGAGTTCCCCATTGGCTAACTTGGTAAAGAGAGATCGGTGCAGCACATTGATATTATTGCAAGATCCAGGCATTCCAAAATAGGCATGTGACGACCTCAAGAATGATGGTGGCATCCTTGTTGCGTCATTTGAATTGTCCATGACATGCTCCAGGGCAGTTCTTTCACTTCCGGTGCATGCAATCAATGGAGATAAAAAGTCTCGTTGTGTCCTGGGCATACGGAAACCCACGGGCCTTGTTCATCTCCAAAAGTCTTGTCGTGTCTTGGGCATTGGGTGCTCTCAAATACTTTGGATCAAACACTTCGACAACTGTCTTCACAAATTGTTTGACGAAGAAGATTAAAGTGCTCTCTCCCATTGCCAAGTTACCATCAATGGAATATGTCGAAATACCATAGGTCATCATGCGCAATGCAGCAGTGGCCTTCCGCTCAGTGCTATGTCCAAGCAATCCGGTGCAGTTCCTCCTTTGCTGGAAGGACCGATCATGCTGCTTCACAGCATTGCAAATGTGAAGAAACAAAGCCATACACATCCTAAACTGGCGTCGAAAGTACCTCTCTGGATAACGAGGATTTGGGCCAAAGTAGTTGCACATCAATCAGTTGCCCGCCTCTTTTTGTTCTCTCATAGAAACTCACGGCCAAAAACTGAATCGCCATGCTTCGGCCTCTTGTTCTTGTGCATCATCACGATCATAGCAATATCTTCCTCCTCGGTCAAGTCAAATTCCTCATTCGATGAGGAATCAACTGCAATAGTTGGAGTCACACGACCTCATCTACAATATGAAACTATCTATCAAGCTAAAATTCTACAAGTGCATATAAAACACAAATGTTTTTTACCTTTGTATGAATTTTGTCGAACACCTTGTGGTCGAGGAGGAGATATCCGGCTGACGGATCGTCGGTGGCTAGTGGCTGCCGGGAGGAGATGCAAACGGCCACGTGATGTCCTCTAGCGACGTGGGAAGGCGGTTGTGCGGCCGAAAATCGTCCACGCCGCGTCGTCGCCTCCCCAAGCTCGACGTCGATCCGCTCGGACGCGGCGATCGGGCGACAAGCTACGGTGCTCCGGTGGCCGCTAGGCCACCTCGGAGGGACACGACCGAACTTATACGGCCATTGCAGGCGGCGGAGCGGTGGCCATAGCAGGCCGATGTGAAATTGGAGCGGCGGCGGAGTGGCCGTCCGAGGTGGTGGAGGGGTTGGGATGTAGTCGGGGGCGGGCGGCGGAGCGGCGGCGGCCTTCGGCGGGGTGGAGATCCGGTCGGGCGTGGGAGTGAAACGGTCGAGCGCGGGCGTCACGAGGCAGTCACGCGGTTTTGCGGCAGCAGCCGAAGTGTTGTATATTTGCAGCATTCCGTGTTGTATTTTAGGGCTGCCCAAAAAAATTTCTTTTGCAAAATTTGTGTGGTTGGGCAGCTGCTGGAGGCAAAAAACGCCTCGTGCCCAAAAATAAGGCAGCTATTGGAGATGTTCTTAGGTCCAGCAAAAGAATCTACAACCGGAGTTGGTAAATCTGGGATCTGTAAGTCCGCGGACGCGCCCGCGGACAGCATCGGAAGAGTTCTCATTTGTCCTCCCGGACAACCACACTCATCATTTGCCAATCCTCATATCCATGTAAATCCATAAGCATTCATCATATAGCACAAATTCATCACCAATTCAACAATTAGACAAATACAAAATAAACGACAATTCAACAATTCATTTAATGTCATAATAAAATTCAACAATTCATACATAGAGAGGCGATGATTCAAACACATCCATCGTTGCGGTCGCTGATCCTCTTCTTCATGCCGATCAACCACTTATGTCCTTCATCATCCAAGAGGCTAGTGTCCTGCAACATGATCATCGACTCCTCTGTCTCTCGCAAACCTCGACTTCTCTCTCTCGAGCTCAATTCTTTCCAATGCCGCCGCCTTTTCAAACTTTCATTTTGCAATCTTCTCTTGCCTCTCCGATTTTATTTTTCCTTCTCCATGTTCAACCTCTCTCGGTCGAACTTCATCTCCTTTCTTTGCACATATATGCAAATTTTTACCTCTCCTCCTTGGCGAAAAAAGGCTCATCCAAGTGGCAGACATTTTGCTTGCCGCACCATCACGCGTGATCCTGTCGTTCTCCCACGTGTTTCCCACCACCTGCCGTTCTTCTTTGGCACAATGACTTGTATGTCCGCCCCACCATTTTCCTCTTCTTCGTCATCCAATCCAATTGATTGATTGGAGCCCATCGTTTTTCTTCGTCTTCTTGGTGCCGCTTTGGATGTCCTCAAGGATGGTTTGCTACTTTGGTTCCCCATTCAATTTCATCCAACAATGGGACAAAGTGAATGGCTTCTTCTCGGTTTGTCGGCACAAAGCCGCCATCGAAGTTGCAAGGCTTTGGACTCTGATGTTGCTTTGGTTCAGTCCAACCACTTGTTTGAGGAAACCAACAATTTTGCTTACGTTCTCTTGGATGGTGAACCATCTATGTTGGAGAGAGCACGCGTCGCGGTCGCTAACGATTGGGTGCGACATCACATAGTGTTTCTGCTCATGATAAAGTTTGTGAATTATTTTCCAATATTTGACGCCTTTTTGTTTGGTTCCACATACTGGATACATGCTAGTGTTCAACCAAATTTCGACCAACAAAACATGATGCGGGACGCCGCTTGAACGATCTTTCACAGTACCAAACAACTCACAAACAACGGCACCTATCTCTCTCAAGTGGCAAAGAAAAGCATGAAACACTCGCAAATATATTGCAGCGGATAACTAGCTTGGCTACAAGGACGCAACCCAAACCATGAAACTTGTGAACCTAGATAGAATCACAAGAGGGACCACAAGGATCCTATATGGATTAAGGACATGCCCTTCAATCCACACACAAGAGCTAACACTCAACGAAACTAGTGCTCACAGCACAACACAACCTCACCGGCTGTCTTCAAACATAAACTCAGAAATTTCACCCCCCCCCCCCCTCACATGGAACAACCGGGGAGTACTTACACTAAAAGCACCTACTAGTTAGGTGTGAAAATAACTCAAAATGAAGGGTAAATTTGTGAGCCCCAAACTGTAGCAGGAGTAAATTTGTTGAGCCTCGCGCTGTAATTAATTCCTGAACAGCTTGCATGAGAACTTGCATAACTTTTGACTCAAGACCTCAAATGATGCACCATTTTTTTTGCATGAAAGCTGGCTTGAAACACCATCTTATCCAGACCCTAAAACGTGCTAGACCCTTCTAGAATTAATTAGGTTTAGGTGGGAAGTTGGAGCTGGAAATCTGATGTGACATTTCTCCCAAAATAGGCGTCGAAGCTTCCCAACATAGATAATGGTTTAGCCCATGTCTTTCTTTGGCTGCTCCAATGGTTAACATTTGTGCTAGCATGAACCTTACTTTTTGATGCCTTGGTCATGATCTGGTCCACATAAAAAAAATCTTCAAACTGTGTGAATGCCAGACCTCTTGGCTTCACAACCTTCTTCTTTTTAGTGTGTGATGTTTGCCCCTTGTATGCGTCTGCGAACAGCGTCGGTCACTCCTCATTTGTCAGCAACTACACTCGTCCCTCTTATATGAAAACTCTCAAATCCATACAATCGAAGGCAACGTAGATCAAATGACGTACTTGATCATTCATATAGATCATAGCACATAGCTCATACAGGACATAGCATAGGGTAGTTCATCATACATGCCATTGGACTATTAAAATTAAGCATGTTTAGTAGTTAAAATTGGACTATGGAGGAAGTTCTCCCACTGCCGCCCTTGCCCTTGTCTGGTTGGTAGAGATTGTAGCGCTTGAAGACGACATAGGGGTCGAGGCGGATCTACTCGGAGCCAGATCTGGAGGTGTCGGATGCAGCATTGTTTTCCTCCTCTTCGGGGGCCAGGTCGTCGAGGGCACGGATGGCCCATGTTTGCTCCACCCGAGTGCACACATCATCCAGGCTTGCCGCTTCATCAGGATCTGCCTACGGATATCCTCCGCGACCTTGTCCGACGCGGTGCAACTTAGCATGTACGACGCGACGCGCTTTGGCCCTCTCACGACCAGCACACTGGGCCTCGGACTCGAAGCCCGGCGTGTAGGGGTTACTCGAACACCGCCGGCTTCGGTTTCGGAGCAAACACGCGCCTCGAGCCACCGATGGATGTATTATCACCGTTGAACCCAAGCCCCACTGACGCGAAAGCGCAGGCAAAGGCGCGCGGTTGGGTGTCCTTCCGGGATGGGCGAAGAGCCGACCATACGGCTAGCTCCACCTCGTTCGTGCAGGGGATGAGGCCCTAGTCAACAGATTCGGAGTTACCGGACTCAAATCCGCTGCCCGTCATGCCAGAAATGGCCGAAGAATACCCGAGAGGAGCTGGGCGGAGCGGACTAGAAGTGAAGTGGAGTGGCAAAGATGGCTAGAATTTGGTCCGGGGGTCGGATAGGGACGAGATAATATGTGGAGTCGGGGTGGGTCGGTCCGCGTGGCGGACACGCCAGGGCGTGTCCGGGTGGCCCCAAATTTGGTCCACATATGAGCTGGGTTAGAAGGGTACCAGACAACCTAGACATTTGGGCTAGCTTTGGGGGGGGGGTTCGGTTGGGTGGCGATTTTGTGACTGGACTGTCCGCCCAGACATTTGAGGAGGGTTTGAGGGGTCCAATCATAGATGCTCTAAGCACACTTCAGTCTGTATAGCCCAGACCATGTTTCTGATACCTATGTAGCCCCAACTAGTTTTCAAACAAATTTAGAATACTCTTTGGCGGTGCTAAATTGTAAGTAACATGAATCGTATGCCAGATCGAGGTAGTAAATGGACATGACAGAAATAAATGACGTATTGTTTCCTCCTGGTCACAAAAGCAATGACATTTTTTCCTACCATGCTAGTTACGCTTAGCAAGGTTGTCTTTGGTAAGAACTAACCCCCTTTGTAAAAACCACATGAAAACTTTGATCTTAGAAGGAACCTTTGTTTTCCAAATATTTTATGAGAAAATAGGTCCAGAATTCATAAGATCGGCATACATAGACTTCACAGTTAAGACAACATTAGTGGTTAACCTCCATTGGAATGAATATGGCATCTGGTTAGATTAATCGGCATCAACCTAGAAACCGAATGGATCCACTTGTAAGAGGATTAGAGAGGGGAGAATTGGCATAATGGCTTGTTCTATTGTTGAGCCTCAAGGGCTAGTATATATAGAGTACAAGACTAGGAGGGAGCCTCTCCTAGAGATTAGGTAGGAATCGTATAGGAGAGATTACAATCAATCTTAACAAATCCTAACCTACCATAACCTATACTCTAACATCCCCCGCACAGTCACAACGGTAGCGGCGTAGATGGTGAGACCGGAGAAGAAGTCGAAGCTTGTAAGCCAACGAGCTGACATCCCTCTGCAGTCAGAACGATCGATGTGTCGTGCTTGTTGTGGCTGGAGTGAAACCGACTAGGTTGCTCAAGCAAGGCGGTCACCCTTTGTGCCTATGTCGAGGTAGCCAAGAGCGCAGGACCTTGTAGCCGTGGTCGAGGTAGCCGTACGAGGGAACGTCGTGGTCGATGTTGAGGTCATGTTTTGCTGGTGTCGAGGTAGCCGCACATGAAGCCAGGGGCACAAGGAAGCGCCGAGGAGTCCGGGACGCAGTGGTGCGCCAGGAAGAAAATGGTGACGCGACCGAGACAGTCATCAAGGAGGATGTTGATGCGGGAGACGATGTTGTCGAAGTCGTTGTAGACGAGACACCGCATCGGGTTTGCCAAGACCGCGGACAAGTGGGAGACGAAGGCACAAACCGGCGTTGCCAGCACCGGGCATGCTTAGATGGGGACTAGCACGAACTGTACGCCATATCGGAGTGACCAGTAGGGGATGCCTCCAAGACGTTAGTGGCGCAAAACGACATGGGCTAGAAGGTGCCGATGTTGCTCGCGGTTGTCGGAGTAGACGAAGTGGTCAGGAAAGATGACGGCGACACTAGCGATGAGCGTGTGCTGGACGAAGACGAAGGGTGGTCGGCGGAACCAAGGGCAGCCTGAAGAGGCCACGTCGGTTGCCTATAGAAGCGCGGCGGCGGTGCTCGAAGTAGGCAAGGAATAACCCAATAGTGTGACGAAGACCATGCGCGGACAGTGGCGATCTTGCGCCCACGGAGGCAGTGCAGCGAATGCCAAGGTAGACGTCAACGCACGGGGACGGCGAGATGGAATGCGTGTGGCAACGTTGCGGCCCGAAGGGGCGACGCATCAGTAGCTCTCTTGTCGGTGCAATGACGCGGAGGACCTCGTGACGGCGACGTGCGGCCCGAAGGGAGACACGACAGCAGCCTGTTGCTTGATCGGTGGAGGTGCGCGCGTGCTCGGTGACGATCTCCACGGGACCCTGTGGAAGGGCGCACAAACGACTGATCAAATCGGTCGCACGTTGCGGTGTCCCGGTTGGAGCAGGGCGACGATGGGCCGACGAAGACTGGTGTGCGGATGGAACGGCGGACGATGGGCGTCCCTTGGAGAGCCGCGTGTCGTGCCAGGCCGCACAGTCGAAGAAGAGGCTGGTGTAGTCGACGCCGATGTCGGATAGAGGCGCCTGGAGGGTCGACGGGTGGTGGGCGATGTAAATCGATCTTAGAGCGGAAAACCAAAAAAAAAAAACGTCGATCAAACGACTGACAAGAGAGAAAAACTCCGATCAATGGATCAGGGTAAAGACTCTCTAGGGCAGCCGATCAACACGATCGGCGGACGAACCCTAGCTACGGGTTGCGCAGCCCCTGATGGAGATCATGAAGATTGACCTTCCTGGAGTGACACGGCACGGAAGCTGTGGTGAAGGTAGATCAGGAAATTTGTGGCTGATACCATATACGAGGATTAGAGAGTAGAGAATTGGCGTAATGGATTATTATATTGCTGAGCTTGGAGGGCTAGTATATTATAGAGTACAAGACTTGGAGTGCAAGAAGCTAAGGTAGAAATCATATAGGAGAGATTACAATCAAATTTAATAAATTCTAACCTACCATAACCTATACTCTAACACCACTTAGTCCATTTGTCATCCAGTAAACCCTGCAGTTTGGATGTTCATTTCAGAAATGTTCACTGCTTTCGAAAACCATTGCACACTTTTCAAAGATAGAGGGTGATTCAGAAACCTCGTCACAAGCTATTTCCCAGACCATCCGAAGATTGGAGCCCCTCTTCGCATGCGGAGGTTGGGTTCCTATTCCGGCGGTCCAATGGTGTGAAGTTGCCTTTGCCTGGCCGTCCGTTCTGGTGCAGTTACACATGCATCGAGAATGCTACTATCGGTGGTGATCCACAAGGTCAAAATTGCTCCAAAACCCGGACAATAGATGCCTCGTTTGACGCACAGATTCTGTTGACAACGCAGAGCAATGAAGCCGATGGTGCTACACATGGCCTCGATCTCAGTATCGCAGCAGAGGAAGATTGCTCTTGGTAGAAGCCAGCGTGAGCCTGCGACCCTGCATTCGGAGACGGGCAACGGCCAGCGGGTGCCTGAATCGTGGATAGCTGCAGGGACCAGCAACGGGATGTTGGGCACCGGCAGTGACCCGAGTACAGATCGGGGAATTGAACCGCCAAACAGACGTGAAGTTCGATCGAGTGGAACTGCACCCACTGCTTTGACTAGGCGACCCACCCCTGTTTGCGCTAAGCTGTTCTTGGGGACTTGTGGCAGACATACTTGAGGAGCATTGAACAAGGCGACTTGTTATTAGCTGATTCCTGACGCCTTCCAATCCTAAGAACAAATCTCATATGGAAGGAAGGAAGGAAGGAGAATACTTGGCAACGCCAGCATAGAGATACACGTTCTGAGCTACTCTCAGGAAATGATTTTGGATGGGGCTTAAGCTTTGGGTGAGATGGGAGCAGGGGAACGGAGGCAAATTGGTGCCCTCTTTTATATTGACCACTTAACTTCTCTTTGGGTACTAGTAGTACATCACGAAAGCTACTTCGACATGCGGCCTTGTTGCATTCATCGCGTGTCACATTTTCTTTCTCGTCTATGCCCATCTGTTGAGTTGTTCTGACCGTCTCCTTGTGTCGTGGGCCCCGCTGATCAGTTGGAGGGTGTGAGAGTACCAGGCATTACACTATCAGGTTCAGTATGCACATGGTCTGCAGATCCGGTTACTTGCCTTAATATGTCCTCTTTGTTTATGTCCTAGCGTATTGCTATTAAAAAATCATGCACAACTCCGGATATTCTTACTAGTTCTTGAAATGGGGAGTGTCTTATTCATGGTTTTCTGCCCGATGACACCTCATTGTTCAGCTTGAAGACGAGATCTACACTCGCTGAAGATTCTAGAAGAGCAAAACTTAAAACCTTTTTCTGCTTATATTGAAGCGGAGTTTGCATGCTTGTAGTTTGCGCTACTTGCTTACTCATTCCATAATAAGGCATCAGTCAGCATTGCAAATATAATATAGCATGTTGGTAAATATACTAACTTCTAAGAAAGCGTGAGGTCGAGCGGCCTTTTCTATCTTTATTTATATAATAATATGTCAACATATATTTGAATTGTAATATGAGAATGGTGAGCATAACCGGTTTGCTACCAATATTTGTCAAGACAACTTGGTAAACAACCAATTAGTAATCAACATTTGACACAATGCCAAACATGACATGCCAATTTTTGACACAAACCAATCATGCTCGGTATCATTAGATCTTTCATGAAAAGTACTTTTGACAATATAAAATTCACAAATTCTCGAAGAACTCACTACATACTGAACAATATGCAGTTAGTAGTTCTAGTAACTACTGAACGCCTCGATTGGGTGCTTTTATCTACCTCATCGCATTCACAAGTATGCATGCATACAACTATAGATAAAGGATGATGTCACTAAAATTCTTTCTATTTAAAAAATTTAAAATGCCTTATCTATCAAACACAAATCTGAATTTTAATTGGTTCTCATCACTAAATTCGTCGCAACAAGATCTTCGAAACTAGACCCCAAATGAGTATTTTTTGATGATCTTTTTTCGAGTTAAAAGTTACCAAGATGCAATATGTGTGTTACCGAGAGCTATTTACAAAGCGGAAAGACTGTGCATATGCATTTCCCTTCCAAAATTATTATATTAGCTTGTGTAGGTACATATGCATTTCCCTTTCAAAGCGGAGAGCTATATGAATTAATCTTTTTTTCGGCAGCTAATTAATAAATTCTGTGCATATTAATTAGCTTGTGTAGGTACATATGCATTTCCCTTCCAAAAAAGTTTCAGAATTTTTGATTTGTTTTGCAGTTACTAAATTATTTAACGACCCCCTTCTGGAACATCACTAGCTAGTTTATTCAAAACTCATAATTGAGCAAATACGTAAGACAATTCAAAGTTTGGATCGCAAGGCACAACCTAACAAAATTCACAATTGCACTAGTGTCATGCATATCTGATTTGGTTTGGAAAGTTCTGAAAAAGATAGCCTTAGACTGTAGTCATTACTCCAACAGGTAAAACTTGTACAGGGAAACAAGTTCTTGTAGTTAGGGATTTAAGCAAATCTTTAACAGTTTCTACAAGAACAGATTCGCCACACATTCCATGCACATCACGTGATCATTTTCTTGGCTAGAAAATAACATTTAGTATAGATAAATTGAGTGAAGTGCACTATAGGTCCTCGAACTATTTCAGGGGTGTCACGTAGGTCCTCGAACTATGAAAATCGTCATCCAGGTCCTCGAAGTGCAGTAAGTGTGTCATTCAGGTCCAAAATCTCCCTGACCCCCTCTAACTGGCCAGCTGGCGCCGTTAACCGTGAACACCGAAACGGTAATTCGTGAACAGTAAAATAGCTTTCCAGTTCCAGGATCATCTCCGTAGGCTATGAACAGTAAAACGAAAAGAATATATCAAAACAAATCTGAAATTCTTTGGCATCGAAGATACCCTGTTGCGTGAACAGTAAAATGTTCATTAATTCAAAAAAATGTTCGGGAATATGGAAAAGTTATTCGCGACTTTAGAAAAATGTTCACAAACAATAAATTTGAAAATATGTTCGCGAACCACAAATATTGTTCGCGGGTATGGAAAAAATGTTCGCGACTTTAAAAAAATGTTCGCGAACCACAAATATTCACGACTTTAAAAAAATGTTAGTGAACTTTTTATTAAATTCGTGAATATTTTTTCCAAATTCATCGTTCGCAAACATTTTTTTAAAGTCGCGAATATTTTTTCCAAATTCATCGTTCGCGAACATTTTTTTATAGTCGCGAATATTTTATTAAAGTCGCGAATATTTTTTCCAAATTCATCGTTCGCGAACATTTTTTTAAAGTCGGCAACATTTTATTAAAGTCACGAATATTTTTTCCAAATTCATCGTTCACGAACATTTTTTTGAATTAATGAACATTTTTACTGTTCACGCACCAGGGTATCTTCGATGCCAAAGAATTTCAGATCTTTTTATATTTTTTTGTTTTTACTGTTCATAGTACACTGTTCATCGTGTGCAGAAACGATGTTCGGAACTGAGCGCCATTGTACTGTTCACTGTTCACTAACGTTCGCAACCGGTTAGAGGGGGTCAGGGAGATTTTGGGCCTGAATGACACACTTACTGCACTTCGAGGACCTGGATGACGATTTTCATAGTTCGAGGACCTACGTGACACCCCTGAAATAGTTCGAGGACCTACAGTGCACTTCACTCAGACAAATTTATGCACCGATTCAATACACGAGGCCAAGTTGCTGCATTGGATCATAAGGGTTGCACACGTCATTCAGGAGAGCTACACTATCTTTGGTGCCGTATAGGGAATCGATGGAGATTGGCACCAAGAGATTGGAATGACTTGCAAAGGAGGTTGTATCCCGGCTTGGGTGACATCCATGTAACTTGATGTTTAACCATTGATTTCATGCTCAGCATGGCCTATCACACTGTTTAGATAGGCTCTCATCGATTTCGATGATGTAACAAACAGTTCTAATAAATACAGTATGTATTTGTGATGCAGTGTCCAGGGGTTCATTAATGCGGTATATGCGCTCTCCAATTTTCTAAGAAAAAGAACTCAAGTTTAAATTATTAGTGAAGCTCGTCTGACTTCAGCTAGTCATCTCCTTCTCCGGTGCGTTTTGGTATGAGTTGTTATTCTAGGCCACATAGTTGAGCGGCTCTCAACACCATTGCCCTCCACGAAGTTTTGCAGTGCTGAAGCAACTTCCACAGAACAGCCATGTTGATGGCCCTAAGAGATGTAAAAATGTCGTTATTTGCACCTTGTCTGCATCATCTGGCAAGAGCAAAGACGAACAGAGAAGGATACGAAAATCAGGGTGATACCTCTATCAGCAAAAATGGAAGTACCAGTGGCAAGCCTAGAGAAGACTGAAGCCGGTTTGATTTCGCGCATGTACGAAGATCCAGCGGCATTGCTACAACGTAAATTGACAGGGCAGCCACGAAAGTTAGAACTGCAAATGTGGGCAGTCTCATATTCCAGATGTATCCCAAGCCTAAATAACGTCTTCCTGACGACCACCCGCTGCCTAGATCTACTGTGGCATATCTCCGAGTTCCACACTTCCACAGTTCCACTGGCTGTTTGCCGAACCTTAGTCTAGCTAGTTAGCCTGAACGGTGGGAGCTATTGCATTCCTTGGGCTTGCCAGCAAGTACCTCACTGTGTTGCCTTTTAACTTCCAATGCCAGGAGAATGGTGTGCATGTGCAGCAATTCAAGCATTGCACGATCAGGTCCAGTAATCACATGGAGCACAGACCTTCTTTCTTTAATGGATGTACCATGTCCTAGCTTATGGATTTTCAAAAAGATGCAAAATTGCAACTACTTTTTTCAGTTTCAAGATATGATTTACAGGTTAGTAAGTCACTTGGGAACTCTACAACAGAGACAGGGCTTGCTGGCTCGTAGCTCGCCTTACTAGCACTGGAATGCCCTCCTGCCTATGCCACCGTGAGAGCGGCAGCCAGCAGTGCAAGTATAATTGGACAAGGAGAATCCAGTCGCAGAGCAACCACTATCAATGGTCCAAATGTACATCACTACATATCTCCACGCATATAATGTACTCTGAATAGTTAACAGTTTCTAAGCTTCTAACTAGCAGAAACCAAAAAGAATCAGCTTGAAGGCGCTGCTCCGCTCTAGTGGAATCATCCAGGCAAGTCGATGGCTTCTAGCCTTCTAGGGACTACACAGAGAGCAAAATGATACTCTGTCCTCACCATTTCAGGGTGGCCGCCAACTCCAAGAGAGCTTCCACTTGACGTATAGTCCACAGCTTCTCTTGCTGTTTCAACATGGTCACAACAGACTCCGGGTCGTATCCAGTTTGCAGCTTATTCTTTTCTTGCTCAGCTTGAACTTCTTTCAGCAGCTCGTCGACTTCCCTGACAAAGTCCACTCTCAGAAGAACATCATCGTCCTGGGGAGGCAGCTTGATCTGCCCATCATACTGAAAAGAAAAATAATACGGAAAACTAAAATTTCAGAATTGTTCTATAGCATGTAAGGACCATGATGGTACAAGGAAGTAATCTGAGCAGGAAATTCAGAATCCAATTAGGGAATGATAAGTTTACAAGTTTGAACAGATAACAGGACAAGTGGTTATCTCTGGAGTCAATTTACCATGAGAGATGTGATAATATCTTTGCCCTGCAATATTTTCTGATATTTTTCATGTACTATTTGCTTTAAGGGAAATTGCATTTTTAGGTGTCAATGTCTTGTTAAATGTACAACAGGACCCTGAATTGCACAGTACAAAGCTACAAGCTTTGACACTATATAAGTACTAATACTAAAGGGGAAGGATCCCATTTTTCTCCTTTTTTGACTTTTTTTGGCATCTACTGTACGTTTACGTCAACATCAGTGAACAGTAATAACACATGAACAGTAGGCAAACGTAAACAGCAGTAGCAGACAAACAGTACCTCTCATGAACAGTACTATTTGTGAACAGAGTCGCTTACGAACAGTACATCAACGGCCAGTGATCCCGAAAATTCTTTTTTTTTTTGCTTTCCTTTTTTAAAACTTTCATTTTTTTTATCTTTCGCCGGAGAAAAAATATGCACATTCTTCTTCTATGTAGTGAATATCACCGTCATACTTACATATACTAAAATCGGAAGGCTTTGACTCAGCAAGCGCAAACAGTAATTGCAGAGAACAGTACACTCGCATGAACAGTACCGCAAGTGAACAGCAAGGGAAAATACATCCACAGTTTTAAAAAAAAACTGAGATTTTTTTTACATCATTTTCTCTCCCCCTCCTCCACCCTTGCATCCTTATATGAAGCATTAGAGTTTAGAATTTTTTTAGACATAATTTCTCTCCGCTGGCATACCGGTGTAGAGCCACCTCGATCGTCTCCCGCTCCTTTCCGACGATGGCGTTGCCGAGGCACCAAGCGAGGACTACAACGTCCTCCTGCACGACACATGTGCCTTGCGCAGGAGATTCATTTTTCCTTTTTTTTCGAATTTTTTTGGACAGCTTAGGCTAGGGAATTACGTGAAGAATTAACCGACAAGGCTTTGTTTTTCCCTTTTTTTTATTCTTTTAATGCCTCATGGGGATTTACACGCAATCGGTTGAGCTCAGTCCAGCACTCCAAATCACGCACGTCTCCCTCGCATAGCCCTCTCTCCCCGATAGAAGCCGCCGCCATTCCCGGCCAACTCCCGTGGTCTCTGCCGCTCAGCTCGCAGCCCCGAGCCCCACTCGCTCTGCTCAACAGCCTCCACTGATTGGTTTTGGTGCTCACCTCCTCTTTCGTCTTCCGCAGCTAACCCTACCCACTTGCCTGAGCTCGCTGGTGTGGCTGCTCGCGCATCATCGGCGCCATACACCTGGATGCTAACTCCGCTTCCTCAAGCTCCTCCCCATCCACCCACTACTGGCCATCCGTGACCTCACCTCCGTGGCAGATGCGGTACCCCCCGTTCGTGCCTGTACCTGCCGTCTCAGGATAGATGCCATGGTCGTCGTCCCGGCCACCGGTGGTTGCTTCCGGGGTCTCCCACGCTTCCGCACGGTCGTAAACTATGTTGTACCCGACGACTTGGACCACCACGACTCCTGCCACATGCAACAATGGTGATGCTCTACCTCGGCTACAACCATCAAAGGTACGTCTCCATTCTCCTTCTCTGTCTCTCATTTCTCTTGTGCTTTAAGCCTAGCTTTTGAGGTTGGCAAATTTTCGTTTCCTGTAACAGTGTTGCTACTGTATGTGCCATTCGTTGTACTTAGACCATGGTTCTCCTTTTTGCTATTAACTAATACTGAACAAAACTATTGGCTCAGTCATTGACACAATGCTTTACATGAACACTAATCGAAACCATTTTTATAAGATATGGTAAGAGATTTCTACATCCAAACACAATCCGATCAGAACCCAAGTCCAATTAATAGGATACAGTACAGGATATGGTATTACTAATATACGACGCCGTAGGATCATTGTTTTTTCCTAGCCAAATAATCCGACCTTTTAAATATGGATATCCGAAAAATGAAAACTTACAATACAATATATTACCTCCCAATTGTATAGCTTGCACACACCATATATTGCTTCTCTAAGTTATGTGAGTTGTCTCTATTTCACTGCATGGCAGAACAAGGACCTCGATATGCAACTCTAATTGTTCCGTGTCAGCATCACTGGGTTAGCACAAGGAGGCAAATCGTAATCACTATCTGGATAAGGCTACCAAGGAAGTGGATCAAGAATTAGCACCTCCACAATTACATATTTTCAAACAGCAAACGGATCTTTTAACTATGCATCCACCACAACAAGCTCTCGATCTTTATGCGGCAAAAACTAAATAATATCTCCACCAAGACCAGCAAATACTATCTCTCATTTATCAATCTCCAAACCATTATCAAGAAGCCCTTCGAAACTAAGTCTGATTTTCTGCGCCAGTTCACTCCAAGTAGCATGAGATCCACGATGCCAATGAGCAAACTCCACATACTATCAAGCCACCGGATCCTACCCGAATCATTCAAGACTTGAATACAATAATTGTCAGAACTAAAAATCAAAAAGTAGTAATGAGGAGGACACATTACCTCAAGCTGAATACCACCTTGCTGATTGCCACATATAGCTTCAATGGCGGCAAGCAAATCTTCTCCTAAAACAAACTGATTGCCACTAAACTAAATTGCATACAGACCACGGCCATGGTAACAACTTGAAACGGTGCTGATATCTATCAGAAATCTACTCAATACAGAGTCAACATTAATCCATGTTCTATTTAAAGGGGTTTGGATTGATTTCTTGATTATAGGAACTGAAGGTTCTGAATATGAGAACATGTCCAATGTTCAAGATGATGAGATTTCAGAAATACAGAAATGCCATACACAATTCCTTAACAAACTTGATGTTTTGCTAGCCGAGATAAGAGAAGACAAAACACTTGATACACTAGATGAAGCGGAATTGATGCTAATGCTAAAGAGAAATAGACTATTGTCATAGATGATATTGTTGCTTTGAAGAGGGTCATATTTGATAATCAGCGAAAAGAGTTATCCATCTTTTATAAGATCCAGATGCTAACTCTGGTAAAATGAAGCACATATTTCACTTCATTAGGAAGTATGCCAAGTTGATTGTACCATCTGCTAATGCCATGGGCAATAATTTTCCTCACACATCGTTCCTGCAGTGAGCAACAATGGTTATATTTGCAAGTGTATTTGGATCAACTTATATGATGCATCCTCACTTTTTTTATCTGTAAGGTAATGGCCACATTTTATGGACAGACTAATCACATACATCGTTCACGTTGAATTTATACTTAATAATTAATGCTATTGTTAAACTCCTGGATGCAGCGACGATACGACTAGGTAATCTGTTAATATAATGATATTGACACTGATAATATAATCCTATGTTATTAAACTCCTTCTGTATGCAGAGTATCCTACGTTCCAAAATGTGTGAATATTCGTACGTATGTGCATCGTGTAACAACCATTTTGTAGTGTTATCCTGTTCTTATAAAGCCCTTTTCTTATCATCCCAGCCTGATTGTTTATGGAAGACAATCAAAGTGGAGCTGACATCACAAGAATTCTGAAGATTGTGCTTCATGGAACAACACAAGTTACATTAGCATTTATTTCATAGTTTGCATAAAAATGGACATGGGCAACTTACCTCGGCCAAAAATCTGTATTTATCATAGATAGCATTTGAGAATAGTCCAAACTGATTCCATGAGGTATAGAAATTCTTTTTCCGAAGGATTTGTAATTATTAGATTTTTCATAGATTACCTTTGTTTGCCTGTTGTGGCATCTTAACAATAAGCTACAATTCTTCTGTATTACAAAAGGTGTATTTGTATGGATGAGTTTTGATGAGGAGGCCTCTTTGCAACCATTGTCTATGGAATTAAAAGCATATTCATACAGAAATATATATGGTACGTGTCTCGATGATGAATCACAATTAAACAAGTGACGGGCACTAACACGGGCATTACTACGGACGCGGCGTGCCGCCGCGTTTCTGGCGCTAGTATAATACTAGATTTGGCAGATGTTAACAGATAGAACTTGAACTGTACATAAAAATAAACAAACCATAGGACCTATAGGTAACATGACTCAGAACAGAGCTTTACATACATCACCCCGAGCAACATCAAGTCGATTCCAAATGATCATGAGAACAAGTTCAGTAAGCTCTCCACTTTCAGCAGCCTTCTCAATCACCTGCATATAGATGTACAGTGCATTAATTAAATGATTTAAATCAAATGTTTCATAAAGTGAGTTACTGAAAAGTTGTCTTCGGCACATTTACTTAATTTTACAATTTGAGGGCACATATCTTCCAACTTTTTTCCCCGTGATTTTGTTTTGACTGTTCAAATTTTCGTATAAGCAAAAATGTACATGGATGAAGCATGCCGCAGGATGCACATGCTAGTGCTTCACTGACAGGTGTGAGTAGCAGTAGTAAATCCTCAATATGTTCATTAGACACAGCTATGATAACCATATTATGATCACTTCCAACATCAAAAGAGAGATACTCTAAGTTTGTGTCCTCCTCTCGTCACCCCCGCGTGGCGGCGGAGGGGGAACCCTAATCGCACCGCCCCCAGCCCCCTTCCTCCCTCCTCCTCCCTCGCCACCGCCGCCGGCGGCGGCGGCAGCGGTGCCTCTTTGTCCCTCGCGTGTGGGGATCTGCGCAGGCAGGTGCTCCCAGGATAGGGCGTGGCTCGACCGCCGGGTGCCACGGCGTGGCGGCGCACTATCGCGACGGCGCCTTGTTACTACGAGGCATGATGGATGGGTGGTGGCGGCAGTGGCCTAGGTGGACCACCGAGGCAAATCCGGGGGAAACCTTAGATCTCGTCGGCATGGAGCGATGGCGGTGCTTCTACATCGTGGTCCCTCTTGAGGTCATCGTTTCTGGAGCTTGCACCGCTTGGAGGGACCAGCGACAGCGGCGCTGAGGTCACGGCAGCCTTGTTTCTTCATGACATCGGGCCTTTGGATAGGGATCTACAACGACTTGCAGCGGGGAGGTGGTGGTTGTCGGCGGCTTTTGCTGCGTGGCAGCACAGTAGCCTACGGCCGGTCTGGCAGCGGCGTCTAGCCGTGTTCTTGCTCGCTGTGGCGTCGTCGGATGATGCTGCAGGAGTTGGGCGATGTGGCGGCGGCCGGCTTCTTCGACGGCGGTGGCCGCCGTGGTCATGTGGATGATGTGGCTGAATCTTTGTTCTAGTGATGGTCTCCGTCTCCATGTGTCATGGTCGATGGTGGTATGGGACATCCTCTTCTGTGACCGTGGAATTTCGAGGCCGGTGGCGGTACGGGACGCCCCCACCACTTCGAGATCGGGTTCGTTTGAACGCAGCAGGTGCTACGCACGACGACTTTGGCAGAAGTGTCAGGTCATGCCTAGCCGGTGATGGCAATGCATGATGTTTCATGTGGCGGCGTCAGGTCAGGCCAGATTCTGGCAGGTGCTACGCATGACGTCTTCTCGGCGGTGTCAAATCATGCCTCTTGTTTGATCGAAGGTAGTGCGACAGTGGCCGGAGGCGAGACGGTATGGGACATCTTTGTCTTCCGAAATCTCCTCTTGTGGTATCCGGCTAGTGAGGTGTTGGTAGCCGGACAAGTGTTGATGGTGGAGGTGACTTCAACGCCGAACATGCGCACTCTGATGGAAACACTAGATCTCCGACCAGGCTATGTCAACGCGCGCCTGCGTCGTGCCCTTACTGAAGGTGGTGGATCGAAGCTTGGCTTTGGGGATGAAAATCCAGAGATCGACCTTGGGTTGGACTCGTCATCATTGGCGCACATGCGTGATTCCTTTTTGAAGGCTTAGCCTAGGAGTTGTGTATTTTTCATTTTGTTTTGTCTTTTATCATAGCGTTAGCATTGGCTGTCTGGTGGAGTTACTGTCGCGAGGCATGCGGCCTCGGGTTTTTTTCCGGGTCAATGTTGTTTGGTTGCTGGATTTTGAATAATAAATAATATATGGTTGTGTGCATCACTCGATGCAGAGGTCGGGGGTTATCCTCCTTTTCGAAAAGAAAAGAAAAACTTCCAACATCAAAATGATTTCAAGGTCATTGAACTTAACCAAAATTCCAGACTCAAGAGTGGGTGCTTTGTCCTTTTTGGATTAAAAAGACTCATATAAATGCATTTTCCTTCGGGGCTTACTGGTTATAAAGTAGTGTCTTGCCCTGCTACAATACAATCCCTAAATCATAATTTTGCTCTGTTGGGTCACAATTTTCCCATCGTTTGTTCATGCATTTGTGTAGTTCCCTTCATTATTGTTCCAGAAAAAGGAAGGGAGAGAAACATGGCCTAGCAGTGCGGTTTAGATTTATAAGAATCCAAAATGAGGCATTCAGATACCTTTTCAACATCTTCACCGGCTCTTATGAAACTTGAAACTAAAACCCTAGCTTTGCAGACTTCTTCCTGTGGGTATACTTTCGTACGCATCCCAATCTCTCGGTATTCACTTGATTTAATATTGGGGCTGGTGATATTGCTAGATTGTGGAAAGACTCCCTTAATGGTCATACACCTTTATGTGATCAATTCCCTCAACTGTTTAATATTTGTAATGAACCTCATTGTAGTGTATCTCAGTTCAACCAGATTAATGTGAAAATTTTCTTTAGAAGAAGGCTTAGTTCTGATCTCCTTGCCCAATGGCATGAAGTGGGTGTCTGTGTGAATGGTTTACATCTTAGCTCTGGGGTCTCAATAAGAATGGCAGATACTCCACCAAATCCATGTACAAATGGCTACAGAAACCTCTTGCTGGATGTAACTTCAAGTGGATTTGGGGGGCTAAGTTACCGAAATTTAAATATTCCTTTGGCAATTGTTTCAAGATGCAGTCTTAACTAGCCAAGTGATGAGTCATGAGACAAAGAAAATGGCCCGGGAATCTTATGTGTTCATTTTGCAAGAATGTTGAAACTTGGTAGCATCTTTTTTTCAGTGTCCTATGCCAGGATTGTATGGCGTGCTGTGGGTGTTGTTCTGGGGGCAGATCTTTTCCTATTTGAGATTGTTTTTTCTGTCTGCACTTCACTTATCTACCGGGCATGTCTTCAAAAGGAAGAAGATATATTTTATTTTTTTGAACCGGGCTTTACCCCTTTCCATTACAAATGAACGGAAATACAACCAGTTCCAGAAACATTGTCAGGAAGAGAGAAAGTGGTAGAGCAAGTTCACGCACTGCCAGGAAACCCACTGCATTCGCTCGCCGTCGAAACGAATGCTATGGGGCGAAAACCTGGACAGCACACATAGTCCAAAAGCACCCACACGCTTACAGCACCAAACGCAGTCACCAGGAGACAGCACCCATGCGAGCAAAAACAGCAACCCCTAGTCCCCTACGATACGGCTAAATCCAAAAGCTATCCTTCCAGCGACGAAGCACGAACTGGAAGCGTGGCCGTCATGCTCCTCCAATCGGACGTTTTGCAGCCTCACACATCTTCAACAGCTGCATCGTGCTGGCTCTGATCATCTCGACACCCGATCGCAACTTGTCAGCATCACCTCCCTGTTGCAACCCTGTCCAGTACAAGAGAAAAGAACACATAGAAAAAACGATTTCAAAAGGGGTCTTAATCTGCTTTTTTTCAAAAGTGGCACGGTTACGTGCTAGCCAAATGGCCCAGCAGGTTTCCACCTCATTGCAAAATGAGCAGGATGGATTTCCTGGCCATTTCTTCTTCCTCATTACCTGCCTAGTCAGCACCGCATCGTGTGAAAGTTGCCACAGGAATATTTTGATCTTAAGAGGTATTTTAGCTTTCCAAATCCACACTTATAGTGGCATCCACTAAGCGGTTTTTCGAGCCATTTATATACTGATTTGGTACTAAATTTACCACTCTGATTCAAACCCCACGAAATCCGATCATCTTCATCAGTAAGAAGATATGGTGACACTCAGGGCTGGAGCTGAACTTCTTAGCGGTAACACTCAGCTGATGAGGATTTTTGATGCTGCAAGTCAGGCGGTTGCAGGGGAATGAAGATTTTGTCACCAGTCGCTTTGATACTGGACCAGTTTGTACGTTGTGTCTTTTGAACTTCGTCCCTACAGTGGTCTTTAGTTGTCTTCCTGATACTTTGAGCTTTTCGCCCGATCTACTAGACTTGCTGGATCATGTTATCTAGGTTTCTGCCCCATGGTGCACATTTCGATGACCGAGTGTGTGCAATGGGTTTCAGAGGTCCTAGCAAGTGCTCGAGCTCGCTTTCCCCTTCTTTCCCGTCTCCTGCTGAACTCAGGATTGATGTATTTCCATTATATCTTTAATGGAAAAGGGGTAAGGCCGGTTCGGAAAAAAAATGGCATCACAACAACGTGAATTGCAGGGCAGCCAAGAAAGCGACAGCTTCAGACATGGGCAGTCTTTTCTATCTCAGAAAAAGAAGACGAAGTCGGCAGTCTCGTATTCCAGATGTATCCCAAGCCTAGATAACGCCTTTGGAGCAACCACCGGCTGCCTAGATCCCTGGGATGCACTAGCTGTTTCATGAACCTAGTTGCTGAAGGCGATTTCAGAATCAAAAAAAGTAAAGTCAAAATTAGCTTAGCTAGTTAGCATCAACGGTGTGAGCTCTCTCTGAGTATTGGTTGCCTTTTATAACTTCCAAGGCCAAGAGATTCGTGTGCATGTGCAGCAATTCAAGCATCGCACTATCAAGTCCAGTAAGCACATGGAGTACATGCCATGCTTAATGCGTGTACAATGTCCTAACTTATGGCTTTTAGGAAACATGCAAGACTCCAGCTACTTTTACCAAAGAAGGATCGTGCCCCACTTTATAAATGAAGCACCGATCACCAGGTACTTTTACAAGTTCTTTGCCATGTGCAGTGCCTTACTCGGGAATTTTTCCACGACGAGTACTTCTCATTTTTTTCAGTTCGAAGATTAGATTTACAAAGTATATAGTCACCACCCTTTTTTCCCTGGTTATACAGACACAGGGCTTGCTGGCTTGTAGCTCTCATTGCTAGCGCTGGAATGCCCTCCTGCCTTTGCCATGACGGAGTGCAGCAGCAGTGCAAATATAACTGGACAAGTAGCATCCAGTTGCACAGAAACCACTATCAATGGTGCAAATGTACATCACTATGACACTATATATCTCCACCCATATAATGTACATTTCTTGCGGAAGAAGAATGGCATGTCTCTACTGTAGTAGTTAACAGTTACTAAGCTCTAACTAGCAGAAGCCAAAAAGAAACAGCTTCAAGGCGCTGCTCTAGTGGAATCATCCAGGCAAGTCGATGGTTTCTAGGGTCTACGCAAAAGAGAGTAAATTGATACTTCTCGGTCCTCACCATTTCAGGGAGGCTGCCAGCTCCAAGAAAGCTTCCACTTGGCGTACAGTCCGCAGCTTCTCTTGCTGTTTCAACATGGTCGCGACAGACTCCGGGTCGTATCCAGTTTGCAGCTTACTCTTTTCTTGATCAGCTTGAACTTCTTTCAGCAGCTCATCGACTTCCCTCACAAAGTCAACTCTCAGAAGAACATCATCGTCCTGGGGAGGCAGCTTGATCTGCCCATCATGCTGAAAAGAAAAACAATTCGGAAAACTAAAATTTCAGAATTTTTCTGTAGCATCTAAGAACCATGATGATATAGAGAAGTAATTTGAGCAGGAAATTCAGAACCCAATTAGGGAATGGCAAGTTTAAAAGTATGAACTGATAACAGGACAACTGGTGATCTCTGGAGTCAATTTACCATGAGAGATGTGATAATAATATCTTTGCCCTGCAATACTTTATGTTCTTTTTCATGTAAATTTTGCTTTAAGGGAACATGCATTTTTAGGTGTCAATGGTTTATTAGATGTACAAACAGCTTGGCAATGTTATGTTAACTGGCATTAATAGGATGGCTCATACGTTAAGAGATTCCATTATTTTTAAACACGGCCGAGTGACTGACTAGTAGGACTATCAAAAAGAGGGTGCCATGTAAGTAAGAAGCTATTTTTTTGTATTTCATAAATTCTCACACCCGAGTATCGTCAATTAAAATACTGCCAGTTTCATCAAGAAAAGAGGCTTGTGTTCAATTAACATACTTTTTCCATGTCGAACCCAGGAGGAAAGACCATGGTGAATGGGTCCTCTCTTGGAAAAACTTCAATCATGTGCTTTCTACATGCCTTTAGCCATTTGTCATCGTCAGAGCCATCATGAATATTCAGAAGTTCATCAAGTAATCTCATGGCGGGAGTTGCTTCGCTTCTTAAAATCTCAGTCTGCATTCAGGTTTCAATTTCCGATTAGCCAATTGCAAACTAATGAGACTGTCAAAAACAGGAGAAATTGAAATAATCAACACTTGTGGGCAGAAACTTCTAATAATAATGCTTACTGAAACCCATCTAGATAAGATACAGAACAGATATTCCACTTACCTCTACCCTTCTGTACAATAGATCAAGGCTTCTGATGGCATCTTTCTCATCCTGCAGGTATAATAGAAGGTCAGATTAACAAATATATGCAATTTACAATCAAGGGAACTTCTCAGATGCATTTCTGCAATGAGGACAAGTCAAAAAAATATAAAGATCAAACGTTGGACAATCGAGAAAGGAAGATAAGGACCATGAAACGAAGGAAACTGTGTCTTATAATGAGATGCAAATGCAATGGTCATGCTCTAGCAATTCAAATTAATGCCGACATAATGCTAAACAGATTAACACAAACAGACAAAAACAATGACAAAACCATATATGACATACTAAGATTCTGGGAGCTCCCTCAGGTGTTTCAGTTTCTTGCAAAATTCTTCAAAGAAGAATGACTGCACGGTTTAGTATTATGCAATCTCAAATCAACTTTTACTAAATCAAATGGTTCTACATGCACCTTCGATGGGTTTTTTTATGGGTAGTTCCTTTTCAGATATTTGTACATAATTCTTTTCTTTACCTTCAACTATGGAAGTAGCGAGCTAACAAAGCATCAAACAACAAATACTTTTGATAACAGAAGTTCAATTACCAACATACAACAGGACCCCGTATCGCACAGTAGAAGGCTACAAGCTTGAACTTCTATTCTAACTGATAGGACTTGAACTGTACATAAAAATAAACAATCCATAGGACCTATAGGTAACATGACTTAGAACAGAGCTTTACATACATCACGCCGAGCAACATCAAGTCGATTCCAAATGACCACGAGAACAAGCTCGGTAAGCTCTCCTCTTTCAGCCGCCTTCTCAATTACCTGCATATAGATGTACAATGCAAATTAAATCAAATATTTCATAAAATAAGTTTTTGACAGTTGTCTTCAGCACATATACTTAATTTAATAATTTTAGGGAACATAACTTCCAACTTCCTTTTCCATGATTTTGTTTTAACGGTGTTCAAATTTCCATATAAACAAATATGACAATTAACTTGGATGGAGCATGCCGCTGGATGCACGTGCTAGAGCGTCACAGACACAGGTGTGAGTAGCAGTAGTAAATCATCAATATGTTCATTAGACACAGCTAGATACTCATATTAGATCACTTCTAACATCAAAATATTTTCTAGGTCACTGAACTTGACCAAAAGTCCAGACTCAAGAGTGGGTGCTTCGTCCTTTTGGATTCAAATAACTCGTATAAATGCATTTTCCTTCCAGACTTACCAGTTATAAAGTAGTGTCTAAACCTGTAATACTTGGTTAAGATCCATAAATCATGAATTTGCTCTGTTGGATCACAATTTTCCCATCTGTTCATGTATTTTGTGTAGTTCCCTTAACTATTGGTCCAGAAAAATGGAAGGGAGAGAAACATGGCACAGCAGTACGGTTTAAATTTATAAGAGTCCAAATGAAGCATTGAGATACCTTCTCAACATCTTCACCAGCTCTTATGAAACTTGAAACTAAAACCCTAGCTTTACAAACTTCTTCCTGTGGGTATGCTTTCATACGCATCCCAATCTCTCGGTATTCACTTGATTTTGCTTCCTCCTCGGCTTCCTCTTTCTGACGATATGCATGCCATTCCTTAGTCCTCTCCCGCTGATTGGCTTGCCACTCCTGCAAGTGGAAGTACAGATGGTGCACAAGTTATAGAATTTTTTTTTTGCTGCTTAAGTTAAGTAAAAGGGTAACACCATGGATGTGACAGCTCAACTCACATAAGTATAATCCCCCCCCCCCCCCCCCCCCCCCCAACCACCACCACCACCCACACACACGCACAAAAAAACTCATATAAGTGTAGACAATGAACTGAGATTAACAGCGATGATGGTTGAATATATGCATCAGATGGAGATGTATGCTCATTGCAAGATGTTAGGAGAGATCATATCAATTATCAAAGGTAAGCGAAGTAACAGAAGAAAACAAACAACATAAATTATGCTCCCAACAGATCAGCACAAAGAGTTTTGCAGCTAAATGTGCCAAGGGTATTCATGTGTTCAACTCGTCACTCTAGGGTGAATGGAGATGTGTGGCACTGATACAAATAGCATGTCACAATTTCATGTCAGCTCAGAGTAGGCTGAGTCATGTATGGGTGAAGCCCCTCATGATGATTTTATATAAGCTAGAGAATATATAGCAACAAACGTATGACCAGAAAGTGATACGGAAGGACCATCGATAATGCATATTTAGTACCCCCAATGATGTCAATCTGTCATTCTAGTTATTCCAAATGAACAGCCAGAGATTGTACGATTTCTTAACCATTATTGCGCGGTACAAAGCACCGCTGCCCACTCCCCAAAACACACAGATGTGCTAGTCCGGGACTGCAGATGGGATTAATAACAGGATTGGCTAATTACATGACACCCAAGTAAATTGTAAAAGGAATTTTTAATGTCGAACTGCACATACAATTAATTGCCCAAGCAAAAGGTCAATAATATAGCTGTACATATAAAACGACCAAATCCTATCGACCCACCAAAGGGCAGAGTAAGAGCAGCTCATGCTTGCGCGGAACCTGCACGACGAAATGCCTCTGAGAACTACTGTACTTGCCATACCTCGTCGTAGAACTCGGAAGGCATCCCCTCCAGCTGGACCTCGTCGGCTGCCGCAGCGGCACCCTTGGTCTTCTCCACAGCTGCAGCGGGAGGTCGAGGAAAGCTGAAGCGAGTTTCGTAAAAGAGGCGGGGCCGAGATTATTCGAGGTCTCGCACCTGAGACGGGGGAGAGTGGCACGGCGGGCCGGGCAGGGTGCAGACGAGACGGAGGGGGGAGGCGGCGGCGGAGAGGCGGCGTGGAGGAGGGGAAAGGCGAGGGCGGCCGCGGCCGGAGGAAGATGGGAGGCGCGGGCGCCGCGGTGGCCATCGCACGGAGGAGTCACGGGCTTCGCCGATGAGCGAGCGTGCGGTCGGGGTTTTGGGGGGATTTTGCGGATGAAACCCGAGCCGACAGAGAATGCAGTGATGCTCGCAGTTGGCTGGTGGCTGCGATAGTGCGTCTCTGATGAGCGGTTTTTGGAACAGTGGCAAGGTCGAAGAAAAGATAGCTTTAGATTTGCTCAATGTTTGGAAACGCAAAATGCCATTTATGGCATTATTATGCTTATATTGTGCATCGCATGCTGCGTGGCGTTGGGGATGTTCACATCAATGTGTTCCTCTGATGACCATCTTGGGGATGTTCACCCCGGTGTGTAGAGCATCTCGAAGGGCATGAAAGTGTGTGTATCCACAAAATAGCAATGAAAATCGTACCAATCAATTGTATGCACAAGCATAACAAAGAGGTTGTACAGAAATATGGTTGTGCTTTCATCCCACTCGAGATCAAACTTCATGTTTCGCTGGTTTGCGTGTCCGGACAAGAAAGATTATCTGGATGACTTAATCTTGATGCTTGGTGACTGTACATTTAGCATATAATGCTATTTCCATTGGGTCTTCGCTAGGGCTTTTTAAGTACATTTTATTCTCCGAGTAGTATAAGTCTCATCCGACCATTGATTTTCCAAGGTATTATGAGTTGTTTACATTTGCTTATTTCTTTCCTTTCGTAGGCTGGTATTTTTCTTGTAGATGTGTTTTAGTCAAAAATTGGTGGCTCACTTTTGTCTTTGGGGCTCATTTGCTAATATCTAATTGCTCCACCGTCGTGGTCACTGTCAGAGTTTTGTCATTCTTCACCTCCGGTCGCACGCTAGTTGCTCCTAGTTGTCCGTCATGCGTGCTACCGTGTGTGATTTTGCCGTTGCGCCAGCCGGTCTCATCTCTTTAATTCTCCATCTATTGCCAACACTGATATGGATGATTTATCTATAATTTTTTAGATTATATGTGATGCCAAGATGTTGTTGTTAGCATGCATACGTGTATGTGTATTAAGAAAACAATTTTTTGAACTTCACTTTTCGTTCTTACTCCCTTGTTAAGTTAAACAGATCCTGCCATACTTGAATAAATGACATGATGTGCCCGTCATTTGTGGGATTTGTCATCAATGTACTTGTGTGATGTTGATTTGCAAAATTTCGAGTTCAAATGTTTTTTTATTTGGGAGGAACAAAAAAGAGAAGTTTTCTTGCACGAACTTTGATGCAAGAAAGGATGGTGAGGATACAATGTACACTGGTATGGGAGTACAACCAAAACTTTCCCTTCTTCACAAACTTTTGAGTTTTCTACAAATACCTACATACATAATGGTGTTTCTTAAAGGATGTGGGGTCATTGTGGGTAAACTTACCTCACAGCATTAACACAGTGAAGAGTGTGTTCTAAAATGTGCCGGGTGTTTTAACAGAAGTGTGAGAACAAACAAATTTAGTCAAACTATGAAGAAGCAAAAAATCCTTTAATTTTTATGTACTCCAATGCTTGATAAAATGTATTGGTGTCCATCAAAACGTATTTTGGAGGTGATAATAGTGTTTAACTCATACTAGTTTAATCTCAGATTTCAATCGGTTGTTCAATACAACATGGACATGGTCGGTTAGCGACACAAATCACATACTTAACTAATTAGTTAAGCATTTAAGTTTCTCCGCAAACAAGCTCGTATTTACTCATGTCGATGGTTGTGCATCAATGATGCGGAGAAAGGGTAATCATGTTTTCATAATATCAAAATTTTCTCATGGTGTTCCAGTGGTCTGAAGTGTTAACCCTGACAAAGGGCATAGTTTTCCTAGCTAGTAGACATTTGTTGATCAATGTGCAATTATACTCACGCTGAGAAGACTAGGTGTGTAGGTGCGGCGACGGAGTAAAACTTGTTCTAAACCCAGCCATTAGACTTTGTTGATGCTAAAATTCTCATGACAAAGAGTCCTTCGTGCAAAACTAGAGTATGTGTTTATCTTGATCATATTGGAGGATGGCAATTGGCAGGTGATTTACTATGTAGTCCTTATTCTAGTACGTATTATTTTCTCTTACGTAGACAAAAGCTAAGTTCATGCTCCCTCCGTCCTTGAAAGAGTGTACTTCCAACTTTGTTGGAGGGTCAAACTATCTCAAAGTTTGACCGAGTTTGTGCAAAAATATATCAATGTTTGTGAAACCAAATAGGTATATGATGAAAATATATTTTATCATGAATCTAATGCTAATAATTTGATGGCATAAATGTTGATGTATTATTGTATAAATACGGTCAAACATAAAAAAGTTTGACTTTCCAAAAAAATTAGAAGTACATTCTTTCAAGGACGGAGGGAGTATACTGAATCTCTGTTTTGCTCGCACACATCTTGAGAATTGAGCTGTACAAGCTCTGGTTGATGAGACCAAGAGAAGAAAACCAGAGTGGTGGAACTATATGAACTGTGATCTATTTATTGTACTCTCTCAGTAAAGTAGTGATCTAAAAGGTCTTATATTTTTTTACAGATAGAGTACAATAAATAACATGGCGAGCGATAAACAAACTGGCCATCAAACCGCCTCCACCTGTCGACCACATTCCAGGATCACCTCAGAGCTGCCATGAACATACACATAGGGGAAACAATATATTTAGGGGAAAAAAGGCAAAAGGGCAACATGACAAATACTGGCACATCTCCAACATTTTATTTCTTTTCTTTGACAGTCTATTATTATTGGAACGTTTCTCTCATACCAATATTTCTGTTGAGATTCAGAGGACACCGTCTAACAATACAATTATGGTGCAACCACTTGTAATTGATGTATCTTTCACTGGAAATATTATTCAGCAAATATTCCATGGCAGCCCAAGCAGCATTGTTTAACAACAACTGTTCATCACCCCCCCCCCCCCCCCCCCCCCCCGCCCCGCGTCCAGGGGAGAACCTTGTGTGCCCCTAAAAACATCAAAAATCGAAAGCGAAACAGGAAACTGGTTAGTCTCTGGGAATGTAAGACTGAAGTACATGTGTACTTAGGTCTGTTATAAGGATTAGGTTAACTTGTTCTAAACACGGCCATTAGACTCGATTGATGTCAGAATTCTCAGGACGAGGAGTCCTTCGTGCAAATGTTGAACCTTTTGCTCATGTCAAAGTGATTTTTTTATTATTATACCTTGATTGTACTGGTTCTGGATGGGTCTTAAGGCTTGCGAAATGTGAGCAGGAGAGGAAGGCAAAGCAAGGATAGATGCAAGGTAATGAACAATGCGTTCTATTTCTAATTTTGATTCTTCACAAATTTAAGAGTTTTCTACAAATATCTGAATATATTGGTGTTACTTAAAGGATGTGGGGTCATTGTTGGTGTTGGTGTGTGTGGTAAAGGTGATAGTAGTAATGTTTAACTCATGCTAATTTAATCTCAGATTGTGTTTAACTCATGCTGATTTAATCTCAGATAGTGCTTAACTAATGCTACAAAGAGCACAGTTCTAGCTATTGAACGATGTGTTATACTTGCACCGAGAAGGCTAGGTGTGTAGCTGCAGCAGTGGAGTAGGACTTGTTCTAACCTGGCCATTTGACTCGGTCGATGCCAAAATTATCATGACAAGCAGTCCTTTGTGCTAAACTGGACTATGTCCTTTATCTTGATTGTATTTAAGGGTGTCAAGTGATTTACTGATCAGTCCTTCGATCTAGCATCATTCAACCTCATGCAATGCAGCAAGGGCAGCCGGAGCGATCTTCAATCATAGACAACAGCTACTCTTCACGGCTTTCCTGTTGGTACCGTTATACTATAACTTGGAGTAGGCGCCGGACTCGTTATTGTTGGATTCCTGACGCATCCAAATCCTAAGAACTCCTATCGAGTAACAACCGAAGACAAGAAACTCTTGCCAGCAGAAACACAAGACACACGCCCTAACAACGTAATACTCCCTCCGTCCCAAAATAAGTGACTCAACCTTAGTACGGTTGAGTCACTTATTTTGGGACGGAGGGAGTACTATGTTTCTACATAGAGGAAGGATCCTTGTGGTGGTTCCGGATGGGTCTTAAGGCCGAAGAGACAGGAGCAAGAGAGGAAGGCGAGCTGGGGAGACTACTCTTTATGTTCCTCGCCTACCTTGCGAATGCACGCGTACGTCTGCTTTCATATACCAAGACTGCAAGACAATGCACACCTACTTCTACTTTAAATTCTGATTCTTATAAATTTTGAAGTTCTCTACAAACTATCTAAATATATAATTGTGTTTCTCAATAGATGTGGGGTCGTTGTGGGTAAATTGACCCCACACATAGTCAAGATGAGTGTTCACTAGAATGTACCCGGCGTTAGAGATGAGCAAGAAATGCATGTACTGGAAATTAACTGAAGATGTGCGACACATGGCAGCTAGATCTCTATTTTACTTTGGAAAGAAGGAACTATTCATTGCAAATTTGCAACACACAGGTACGCGAAATAACATACCGAGCAATATCGCTGCCATGACCATGACAGCATCTTAACTTAGTGTTTCTCTTTTTCAACATTGATACCACAGGCCCAAAAAACATCCACGTGCTGCGGAACAATTTATTTAGGGAAAAGAGGCAAAAGGGCAACATGACAAACACTGGTACATCTCCAACGTTTTATTTTCTTTCTTTGACAGTCTATTATTATTGCAATGTTTGTCTCATATCGGTATTTCTGTTGAGATTCAGCGAACCCCGTCTAACAATACAATTATGGTGCAACCACTTGTAATTGATGTATCTTTCATTGGAAGTACTATTCAACAAATATTCCATGGCAGCCTAGGCAGCACTGTTTAATGGACTTCTGTTTATCGCACCCCTCCGTCCAGTGAAGAACCTTGCGTGCCCCTGAGACCATCAAAGATCAAAAGTGAAACAGGAAACTAGTTAGTCTCGTGGGAAAGCAAAACTGAAATACATGTGGCTTAGGACCTGTTAAACATTAAGGTGGCTTTTTGAAATCAATTGTTCATATGTTGGATGTAGCAGCCAGCTGAAAGTGCCTACTTTGAAGTTGACGGCAAATTTAACTGAAACCGGTGAAGCAAGCCGCCCATATTACAACCACAGGACAAGATTACCAACACATTAACAGAAACACATAAGCATTCAAGCCAAGAATGCACTCTCACAGGTCACAGTATTGCTGATTGCTTAGAAGTAACATTAATTGGGAAACACTTAAAAAACATTAATTGGGCAACCAATTCTGGGAAAAAGATGGGTCAGTTCATAACATCTGATTTAACTACAAAATATTTGCATAGCAAATTTCCATTAACAAAAGGTGTAGCCCAAACAAGAAGGTTCAACAGGGAAGACCATGCAAAATAAGGATGCTTGACAGAGAGAAAACCTAACCAACGGTTACTTCAAAACATATTAACAATGTGAAACTAATTTTTTTCTAGAACTCTTTTCAGAAGCTATGGTGTATATATCGATAATAAACGCATCAATATCCAAGTTCCAGTGCTGCAGTGTACTCAGGTTAAGTCCAATTAAAACAAGTGAAGCAGGGGTTAGAAGACTTAACCTAACTGAACTCTGGCATATTTTTAATAACTAAACTAAAGAAGTGTCTAGCTTAACAAGTCAAATGCATCCCTTTCTTGCAAAGATGCAAGAGCTGGGGGCAGTATTAAGGATTTCCACATGCTACATATAAAAGGTGTATATTGACTAAATTTATCATACAGAAATTAATCAGTATACAAGGATAGTCAGTTCTATGAAAATAAGTGTTACACTAGCTGTTGATAGTTAAATTAGTAAGTCACCACAGTCCCCTTGGTGCAAACCAAATGAATGCATATTCTGGTGACCACAATTTAAGGTTATTTGCAGGTTATTTTGGGGTCCAGTATCCACATCTACCATGTGTGTCTTTACAAAGAAAGCTGTTTGTAAGAGATAGCTTTTGAGTCCTCTGAGGTGATCCTGGAAAGCTGTTTGTAAGAGATGTAAGTTGTGTTCATGTACTAAATCCTTAGCACGTTTGTAAAGACGTGATAAGGATTTAGTACATGAACACAACTTACATCTCCTTCAAGGAAATGAGAATAGCACAAGGCTCAATAAGAATGTGGGGAATTGGAAGAGATAGCTTTTGAGTCCTCTGAGGTGATCCTCGATTCGTTCAGCAAGCAAATCTCTGACTAGACAAACCATGGTCAGAGCAAGTGTAAGAAAATGGTGAGGCAACAGAGCAGTGGCGGAGCTTCGAAGAAAATGTTGGGCGGGCCAGAAGGTCATGTCTTGCATGCTGCGACGCTTCCTCCTACTTTGTTGCTGGAGCGCTGGACCTCGTGGCCGGTGCGTGTATAGCTACGGCGAGTCAGGGTTGCTGCAGCTGCTCACTGTTGTGTGTACCAGTGTTACTGTGTTAACCTAGTGCCGCTGACGCGCTACTCAATAGTCGTGCGAGAAGATACGGAGCCTTTAGGCTGGATCGATCGTGTAAAGGATGTGATGTGGTGTGCTCGGTGACTGCAGGTGGTGGGCTGAGCAACGTAGCAAGCATAGGTTAAAAAATATGTGCAAAAATCCTGGGCGGGCCATGGCCCAGTTGGGCCCTAACTAAGCTCCGCCCCTGCAACAGAGGCATAGCGATTGGTGAGATCTGAGATTGGACCTCCTCAACCATTAATGACAGTGGATAGAAGCAACAACTGGATTTAACAATCATGATTCATCGTGTCCTGCCCGGGTACCTTATGTACATTTATGGTCCTCTTAACTTTAAGTACTGAACCGTATTGTGTGTGAAGTGGTTGTGCTAGCATGGTCTATCATAATGCAGTAAGCAGTTGAACTATTATTTACTTCTTCCCACACTACTACTCATTTCTACGTTGCTACTTCCCTCACATCTGCAGTATTGCTATTGCTTCCGTTGTGCGAACTCTCTTCTTGGTTGCAGTTCATCATATTGACTTCGTCAACTCATCATTTTGTGTAGATACATGTAGCAGATGGCAAGGACCAAGGAGTTCATTTGTTACATGTTGTATTGGATTTTTCTCCATGCATATGCTTTCATGGTATCGGTGTTATTCATACAACATAGCTAAGAACACGTGGGCAGTGAGTTATGATCAGAAACAGAGAAGTACTCTAGGCCCAAAAACCAAACAAATTGTAAATTAAACATGAACCATCTCAACCACTGTACGACATAGTGCCCCTGCCACACCATGTTAATCAGAAAGAGAAATGCCAATGATAACATCACCTCTGCCGGAGTCAAGACGGTAGCGCCTATACTTCCAATTGTCCCAATCATTATTAAGCAAAGGGAGGCATTTTCGCACTGATAAACTAAGAAGAGCACCTACAGAATCATATATCTCCCTACTTGACATCCTAGAAACATGTTTCCTACCAAACATGTGATATGAGATTCTTTAGTTTTTTCTTTTTCAAATAAGGATGTGTGTTCAATGCGAGAAGTGAGGAGAAACTGTGTGGAAGTAAATGTGATCATTAATTGGTTTGATTAGAAATAGTAAGAACATGCTAAAAATATGTGTCAATACGAAATAGACAGTAAAGATCAATTGAGTGAACAAACTCAATCCGTGCAACTGATAGACACAATTAGGTAGTTGTTAGTAATGACATAGTCAAACCATGGATGGCACAAAATACTATCATGTCATGCGGAACTTTTTCGGCCTAGCAGAAACAATTGCCATATCCTCTCAAAAGTACTTCCTAATAACACAGATAACCTGGTTAGGTGACCCAATTTCTTCTTCTGACTGGCTTGGCAAGTCAAAAGCATAAAATCCTTAACTTGCTAGTCCCACAAGCTCCTAAACTGAGCTTAAGTTAATCTAGTTAGAAATAGGCTTAATCATCTAAAATAATCCACCCCAAACAACAATTAGAATCAGTCACCATTTAATCCCATGTTTAACATTAGCCATAAACAAAAATGTAGCATAAATGTCACTAAAGGTCATCAAATTTAAATTAATTTCATATGTAACATCTGCCATGAGATGTCAGCAAAGGACGTTGAATTTTATTAACAAATGGATGATTTTCTTCAACATTTGCATAACTTATCCAAAATTCCAAATACATTTGCAGAGAAGGGACAAGAAGTTTACAGTTGGAAAATATCTTTTATGAGAAAAATGCATCTGCTCAAGCAACAGATAGAAAATAAAAGTGGTTATGAACATTTACATCCCCTTCAACTGAGAATGGTAGTTAGGTAATTTAACTTGTGTCCCAGTGGCAGATGAACAACCACAAAGAGGACATGACATAATTCACTGGCTTCGGAGAAAAAAATGCTAACTCAATTAAAACTTCCAACCAGCATACTTCCTAGATCATATAAAACTAGATGGCCATACACACAGAAACAGTGTATAACTCCTGTTGAACCCCAAAGAAACAGATTAAAGATTAATCGTTTGTACTGAAGATGTAGGTAACCTATATATCTGCATCGCTCCCACAGAAATCGTGACTGTTAGGAGTTTAGATCATGTAACTGAACTTATTTCATGAAGTTGTAAGGAAAGGAGAAATGGTCAATGGGCTCTCACTTCTTATTCCGCCGCTTGCTTTTGGGGGTGCCCCAGCCCTCGAGCTTGGCCACCGGGCAGCCACAACGGTTGCGGAAGAGCAGGACAGCGCGGCCGTTGGGCGGCGCCATCCGGCGGAGCTCTGCGCGAAGGCACTCGTAGTCCGGATTGTTCCCGCTCTGGCCCCCTTTCCACGGCAGGGTCTCGATCTCGCGCCACATGGCGGCGTCGGCGCCGCCAACGGTGCTCCCTGCGCCAGCCCGCACGGCCTCCTCGCTCTGGAGCTGGACGTCGAACTCGAGGGCCTTCCGGAGCCCGCGGCACCGCGGGTTGCGGCAGCGGCGGCGAGGGAGGCGGCGGCAGGACAGGAAGGCGGCGGTGGCGAGCACCGCCGCGGCGGCGACGTAGGGGAGGCCGGCAGCGAAGTAGGGCAGGGCGGCGGCGGCGGAGGCCAGCGCCGCGGCGGCGGGCGGCGATGCGAGGAGCGGGGAGAGCGAGCGCGAGACGTGGGCGAGCGAGGAGGCGAGGAGGAAGGCGAGGGAGAACAGGACGAGCAGGAGGATGAGGAGATCGAGCGTGGCCGAGGAGGGCGTGTGCCTGCAGGAGGAAGGCGAGAGGGAGAGGGAGACGTGGCCGCCCCCGCCGCCGGACTGGGAGCGGGAGGAGGACGGCGCCATGGCTGCGGCCGCGGCGGCCGCGGAGGCGGGGGGCGGGCTGGCGGCGGCGGGCGTGCGGTGGGGGCAGGGGAATGGCCGGAGCATGACGCGGCCGGCGGGGCTGGTGGTGGGGAATTAATCTGCAGATTTGGGTGACTTGATTAGTCGGGATCCGATACTTTGCTTGCCTTGTTTATCTTCGGGTTGGGGTTTTGGCTTTTCTGCTCTCTCTTTTTCTAATACAATCGAGATTAGTTTCTTAAGTGTTTCGGGGATTAATTAGGGAGGGCTGGTAGTGCCATTCGTAGGCAGATGAGGTGCGGTGGGTGGATCAGGATCGGTCAAGATCGAACTCCTGGCTGGCTGAGGCGCTGCTCCCCTTTAGACTGTTGACCTTACAAAACACAGTGAAATGCACAGAACCCCACATTTACGACGCAATTAGCAAAAAAACCATCATATTTGCGGCACTCCCCTTTAAGAACAAATATTCTTTATGAAAATCCTGATTAACAAAGGCAGAGAGCTACGGGAGCCAATTTGTGGTTGGATGGTTATGAGAACAATGGTATTCTCAGTCCATAGAGTTCAAATCCTGGACTTGACACCGGTGCTCACAATTTTCCTGAATTTATTTCAGGCATTCTGACAATATGCGTTCAGTGGGAGGAGACGTTCCCGTTGACTATGAAAGCTTCTGTGGCGACCTCGTCAATCTCAAAATGATGTGCAGACTCGGTCTCTCGAATGTGCTCATACAGATAGGGTGTGCGTGTGTACGTTCATAGGGATGAGTGTATGTGTTTGTACGAACATCGAGAGCTAAGAGTGCATTGGAATAGGTGTGACTAGCCCGGCGACCCAAACATGAAACATGCCATCTTGTCGAGAGTGCTCCGGGCACTAGACCAAAATACTTGGTGCTATCAAATCTATATCTATATCTTCCGTATGTGTTTGCTGCTATGGGCCGCCTCCTCTCCATTGCTTCCGGGCTTGTGCAGTTGTTGGGCCTGCTATAGGGCTACATACAATAGCGGAAAAAAAATGTTGGGGCAGGGATTCAAACTCGTGACGTCTCCTAAACTTCACCACGGCTGTAACTTGTTGAAGATGTTCGAAGGTGAAGTTGGGAGTGACCTTGATCTTGCCAACCCAAGCATCATCCTGGAGGACTTCCCGAAGTTTCCAAACTCGTGACGTCTCCTAAACTTCACCACGACTGTAACTTGTCGAAGATGTTCGAAGGTGAAGTTGGGAGTGACCTTGATCTTGCCAACCCAAGCATCATCATGGACGGCTTCCCGAAATTTATTGAGCTTTGGTCCACCATCCACGACTTCCCTCTTGAGGTGCACGCCGAAGACGACATTTTGTGGAAACACCCAGAGAGCGGGATATATACTGCCAAGTCCGCCTACTTGGCCCAATTTTTCGGCACCACCCGCTCCCCCATGGAGCTTGCGGTGTGGAAGGCCTGGGCCCCGCCCAAGGTCAAATTTTTCGCGTGGTTGGCCATGCAAAATAGGGTATGGACTGCTGACCGTTTGGCCAACCGGGGGTGGCCCAATTGCGGGCTTTGTCCTCTCTGCAAGCGCGTGCAAGAATCTATCGACCACCTCCTCTTCAGATGCCGGTACACTACTAGACTTTGAGAAATGATAAAAGATTGGCTCCAACTCGAAAGCATCAACACTTCCACTTGGCACGGTCAACCGAAGAGTGGTGGATCGGGCTCTCCGACTCTACCATACCGAATAGGAAGGCCATGGCTACCCTCTCCATGCTCACCTCTTGGACAATCTGGAATGAAAGGAACGCTCGCATCTTCCAACTCAAGAGTGCCCCGCCGACGGTTCTACTAGCTAACATCAAGATTGAGACTCAAACTTGGGTCACCGCGGGTGCAAAGAAATTGGGATCCATCATGCCGCGAGAGTAGGCCTTGTGTAGCGGTGTTGTAACACGATGGGTGTTGTAACACAAACATTAAACTCTTTTTCCCTCTTAATTAATGAATGAGGCAAGTCTTTTGCCTCCTTTAAAAAAAAAACCCACGGCTGTAACCAACTAAGCTAGATTTGTCTTGTGATATATTGGTGGGTTCGCTGAGTATTACATAGTCCTACCTCGCTTCTTTAGAGTAAATTTTACCAATTTATATATGACCGTGAGTTTATGAGAATCATCCAGTCGGATCAAGAAGATATAATAAGAAAGAGGGGCTAATAAAGGCAGGAGAGGGATACATGCACGGCATGCATTTATCTGCGCTGGTCAAAACAGGCTCGTGACATGTATCTGCGGCTGGTGTGAGATCGTGCCTTAATGAATGGCACATAGGGAAAGCCTCGTGCGAGATGTGCTGCCTTGCATGGCGGCTTGGTGGTCTGTGGCTCTCTAATTATAAAGAGAGAATTTTTTATTTGGCCATTTCTTAAAATTTGCTTTTCCATTTGGCCCAAAATAAAATTTTCTCCCCTATTTAACACCTAAAGTAAATTTTGTTCCTTATATGACACTTTCGTCCATTTTAGTCACTAACGGGGTTAAGTGTGAGATGAAAGACCATTTTGCCCCTAGTGCATTGTGTAACCATTCTGGATGTAGTAAAAAGCAATCAGTTCACCAATGTTTTAGGGTTCAACAGATGCTGCCCATGCATATGTATGCTCCAATATTTTTTTCCTTAGGTAAACTGATCTGTACGTGTAAAAGTCGTATAAAACATCCGTAGTACTAGCGAGTGCAACTGCAGAGTGGACGACCCACGACGCTAGGCAGGCTTGGCCTTGGGCGTCCACGTAGACATGACACCACAGGCGCGACTGCCCATAGTTGTGCCATGAGTTACGGACGGCGCGGGCATCGCCTGCAGTGTGCCGCAGTCACAATTAAAGATGCGCCAGCGGTAGTCAGACATAGCACAGTGACACCCATGCTCGCGAGTGAGGCCATGGAGGTCAGCGCATGTGTGCAACAGGTAATTGGTGGAGGGCAGCTCATGTGGCGGGTAGAGGAGGTTGACCCAGGTCTCGACTCGTGTACCTTCTGACGAGACGTAGCTTGAAGTACGGTCGAGTACTTTCCGGCGAGATGCACTTACAAGCTAGCCGCAGCTGATTACTTTCCGGCCGCCGATCGGAAGACTTGCGTACAAGTAGTACGTAAGCAGCTGGATCGATTTGCACTAGATGCACTTGCACGTACTAAGTACAAGTCGCCGGTTAGTAGATCGATGGCACAACTCGAGACACGCACACGTGAGAACAGGGTACGCCGACTGATCGCCACGGGAGTGTGTCGCTCCCTTTAATCTTTTCATATACGTGCGCAGAATCCGTTGAACATCCCTAAAACATGGGTGAACTGATTACTTTTTTACTTCATTCAGGATGGTTACACAATGCACTAGGGGCAAAATGGTCTTTTTGCCTCACACTTAACACCGTTAGTACCTAAAATGAACGGAAGTGTCATATAAGAAACAAAATTTACTTTACGTGTCAAATAGGGAAGAAAATTTATTTTAGGCCAAATAGGGAAGCAAATTTTAAGAAAGGGCCAAATAAGGAATTCTCTCAATTATAAACGGGGCGGGCTTAGTGAGATGAGCTTATTAGGCAACACAGGAGTAAAAAAAAGCTTATTAGGCAACAATCTGGAAATAATCGGAGAATAATCACGCCGAGAAAACATCCTCATGGATGGACGTGGTTGACGATGTGGGTTCCCGGTGGATAAGAAAAGGAGTTTTTTTGGATCCATTGTACGGAGGATCTTTAATGGCACAGCGAAGGAAAGTTTTTCTTGGTGCATTTTAGCGGGTGATTTGTTAACAATTTAGAGTTATGTTGCGAATAATTATGTATCATCCCTTTCGTTTTCATTTTTCCGAGAGTACATTTAAGACTGATGTAGTATGAATTTTACTTAATTATAACAAATCTTGGTTGTGAGAGAATTTTTGTTTTGTAGCAACCTACTTGAGTAGCTCGTGGAGGGTGGCCCTCACATCTATTTCGCCAAGATTTACAGGGTGATTTGTCAACAATTTAGATTTATGTTACAAATAATTATGTATTATCTTCTCTTTTTTTCATTTACTACTACATTTGAGGTTGATGTAGTATGAATTTTACTGAATTGACACATCTTGGTTGTGAGAGAATTTTTATTTTGTAGCAACCCACGTGCATAAGTGAGTAGCTCGCAGAGGGTGGTCCTCACATCTACCTTGACAAGATTAGTTTTTTGAAGTTATGAATGTTGCTTTGTTTTTTTTTTTCAGGGTAGAAACATTGCTTTGTTGGCACGGTTCAAAGATAATGTGATGGCCGAGCTCGTCGCCTTGGGTTAATCACTTTCTAAGCGCCATGGCCACGTGAACGGCCACCATTCCTGGCGGTGGGAAGGAGCAAAAACATAGGTGGTGTCGTGGACTGTGTGTGGGGTGGTGGTGGTGTTTGCGGGAGGGGTGGGGGGTTGTGATATTTTTTTCTCCCGTTGCAACGCACGGTCATGTGTGCTAGTACGTCATAAAAGATGGAAGGGCCCCCTGGCATTTTATCAAAATTTCCCGCGCAACGGTGGTGAGGGTGCGGGTGCGGGATGCTACGTGTCGTCTACACACTCGTTAGGGACGGTTTTAAAAGGCCAGAGGCGTTGCTCCACAATAGTACACCATTCTGCAGTCGTACGTCTAGCCCAGTACCTTGCACTCAGTCATCAGCAAAACCCTCTCTGCGACAATGTCGTCGAATGTTGACGAAGCTTTGGCCATCGCCTCAGGGCCAGCCCTAACATTATGCAGGCCTAGTGCGGTTGAGGGACAATGAATCTTAATAGAGTAATGTATATATACTTTCAACAATATATATCCTATATCATGAAAAATATAAAGGCATAAACATAATTATTTTTAATTTTAGTTAGTAAATAAAGTCTCAATACACCCTCTACATGTGATATAACGTACTCAACTACTCCCTCTGTTCCTTTATATAGTGCGTGTTTCATCCGGGCTGCAATACCAACGAATGTGCTGGCATGTGTACTTTGGACCCTGACACCCTCCATGTCCACATGCATGTGCCCAGCGTACGCACTCTTCTCAGCCACACAATCCCAGCCCAGCGAGGGTTAATTTTGTCCAAAACACCAGCCGTGCACTATATTGTGGAACTTCCTCAGAAAAATAATGCGCATTACATAGAGGAATGGAGGGAGTATAAAATAAATATATATTTTTTACGGGTGAACTATAAAATAACTATTGAATAGATACAACATGGTGAAATGCGCCGAGAAGGGAGGGGGGGGGGAATGCCCCCTTTTTCTATAATTTATTTAAGTACGTAGATATATTGTGCCCTTACGACCCCAGGCCGCCGCACCTTTTGCCATGGCCTAGGGCTGGCCCTGGTCACCTTCGGAGTTGCAGCCGCGGCTGGGCTCTGCTGCGCGGCCGTCGCGGCTGTTTGCTGCCACCGCCGCCCCGCCATGCGCGCCAACCGAGATGAGGACCCGGGGGATGTCATCGTCGCGCCCCGCGCTCGGCCGCCATGCACGCCAACGGAGATGACGAGCTGGGCAAGATCGTCGTGGCGCCCGCCGACGGAGATGTGGAGCTGGGGCAGAACGTCGTGGCGCCCCCGCTCTCGGCCGCCATGCAGATCGTCGTCGCGCCCCCACCATCGGCCGCCATGCAGATCGTCGTTGCGCCACCGCGGTCGGTCGCCCTGGCCGGAAGAGATCGTTGCGGCCATCCGTGGGGCAGGCGTCGGCGCGGCCCGGCAACTAGCTAGTGCTGATCGGTTCAAGTTCTATCTGTGTTAGTTTGTGTTACCATGTAACGTTCGTGTGTTAATTAGTACTTTATAATTACCTATGACAGTGTGTCAGATTGTGTGGCTGCATGCATGCTTTCGTTTGGCTGGATCAAGCATGAGTTATATAAAGCCCCCAAGATATATATGTTAAAGGGTAGAAAAATAACAGCCGCAGTAGGTAACTGTTGCCACGCAAAATTGCAGCGCGACACCACGATTACTGTCGTGCTTTCGTGACGACGAACGATTGCTTTACGAGCAAAGCAACAAAGATCCCCTCGCTTTCGTAGAGGAGGGACGGCCGCTTTTCAGTGCAAAACGGCAAAGATGAACCAAACCCTAGGGTTGCTAGGGCTCAGCAGGAAAAGAACGATAGATAAAACATACGTGAAAAAGTAGATTGGTTTCGTATTGATAGATCGATTGTTGGGGGCTTTTCCAATCGGCCGTGAAAAAGTAGATAAGGCCGAAATTTGGTACATGCATAGTATAAAGATAAGCATAACTTTTCAATAAACACGTACCGACTTTCGGCGTCGAGCAAACGACGGTTTAAGTATGCAATGATGTACTCTTTCCCGCTGTCCTCTTGCGCCAACACCGCACCGATCACTCTATCTTGTGCATCAATGTATAACCTGAACGGCACACCGGACTTGGGCGCCCGCAATATTGGAGGATTCGACAAGCATCACTTTATATTATTAAAAGCATCTCGTTGCTCTGCCCCCCAAGTGAATTCGGCCTCATTCTTTAGCCGAAGTAATGGAACAAACGATTCAATTTTCCCTGCAAGGTTAGATATGAATCGTCTCAAGTAATTATTTTTTCCCAACAACTTTTGTACATCCTTTTTACATGTGGGTTCCTCCGAATTTCTAATTGCCTCCACTTTCTTAGGGTCAATCTCTATCCTATGTTCATGAATTATGAAGCCTAAGAACTTACCAGCCGACACACCAAAAGCACATTTGAGTGGATTCATTTTTAACCCATACCGGCGCATCCTTTCAAAAGCTAATCGTAAATCGGCTAAATGATGATCAAACCCATCCGATTTAACAACTATGTCATCAATATATATTTCTAGTACAATGCCTAGAAGATCATGAAAAATTAAATTCATAGCTCGTTGGTATGTAGCGCCAGCATTTTTCAACCCAAACGTCATAACGACCCACTCAAATAAACCAACAAAACCTGGGCAACGAAAAGCAGTCTTGGACATATCTTGTTCGGCCATAAATATTTGATTATAACCTGCATTACCATCTAAAAAGCTAATTACTTTGTGTCCCGAGGCATCATTAATAAGCATGCCGGCTATAGGCATAGGATATTCATCTTTTGGAGTAACCTTATTCAAATCTCTAAAATCAACACAGATTCTAATCTTACCGGTATTTTTCTTTTCCACGGGCCCAATATTAGAAACCCAATCTGCATATCTACACGGCCGAATAAACTTAGCTTTTATCAACCGATCAACTTCTTCTTTGATGCGGTCATACAAATTAGGATTGAAACTTCTACGAGGTTGTTTATGCGGCCTAAAACCAAGTTTAATAGGTAGTCTATGTTCTACTAAATCTCTACTCAAACCGGGCATCTCAGTATAATTCCAAGCAAAGCAATCAACAAATTCTTTAAGTAATAAACATACCTTGCTTTTCTGATCGGCTTTCAAGTTGGCATTGATAAATGTAGGTCTCGGAATGCTTCCATCACCAATATCTATTTCTTCAAGTGGATCAGAGAATCCATGTCCAAGCTTTTCCATGTTATCAAAATCTTCAATTGTCTCATGCATATCGTTCTTTCCGGAACGATACTCCTCTGTGCGTCTTTGCAGCCACTTAATACTATCGTCTTTATTCATCATTTATATAAATAAATCATTAAGCCGAGCTATGTTAGCCGGTTGTGCATTTATAGGTACAAAACCATCTCTACCAATACTGATATAGTCATAGTCCGATAAATCCCTACCAGTCAAACATCGCATCTCACCGTGTTGCCAATCAACCAGCGCCTCCGTCAAAGCAATACAAGAAGAATTGTCTGCCTCAATCACCTCCACATCATCATTAACCCACTGAATTAAGCACTGATGTAGAGTAGAAGGGATGCAACAATTTGCATGAATCCAGTCGCGTCCTAAAAGAATATTATACCGGCCTTTGACATCAACAACAAAAAACGCAGTCGGCAATGTTTTGCTTCCGACTGTGAGCTCCATAGAAATAACACCCTTAGCCTCGGACAATTCTCCTGAGAACCCGCTAAGTCCCATGTTGGTTTTCATTAACTCGCTCTCTTTTCGGTTCAGTTTAGAAAATAAATACCGAAAGGGGCATAATATTAACACCTGCACCACCATCGACAAGCATGCGACCAATAGGCTTACCATCAATGTGACCCCTGATAAATAATGGCTTTAGGTGTTGTCCATGCTTCTATGGTTTCTCAAATGTAGCATTTTTTGGACCAAGAACAAGCTCAACAACTTCAGCCTCGGGCGCGCGAAATTCAGTAGGCAACGCGAACACCATATTAACATCCATATCAGTAGGTGCGTCTCCGTTATTCTCTGAATTTTCAGCAACAATTGTGTCATTTGTATTTTTATTTTCCTCCGCTGCTATGCGCTTCTCCTTCCAAGTCTTTGTGGGTACCATTGGTTTATCTTGATTGAACCATTTATCCCGTTTCTTCTAGCTATCTCTTCCTTTATTTCCAATGTCCGCAGTTGTTGTACACGTCGTTTCTAAGTGTGGGTAAGTCCCTTTGGGCACCACTGAGGTGCTGGTTTAGTCCCTGGCGCGACTGACTTAATTTTGCTGTCCCCCGGGTCCTTTGGCCTGTACTGGCGTACTTCTGTTTTTCCGGCAAATATTTTATCTCTCGCCGGAAAATTTCTCTGCTGATCATATACGTTACTAGCATTAAATTTCTGGCCGCGTACATTGCTTGAATCCCAACGTATATGTGTACTAATATTAGACTTGATACCTTTGTACGCTCCTGGGCCATAACTTCCCATGACCAAATCAGCTTGTGAGCTTGCCGATTTAGACATTTGATTAGTGCGTGAGGACACCACAAATGACTTGTCTGATTGTGCATGCATGCTATGCCCAGAATTAGTTTTTTCCTCACATTGATTAGATCGGCCCATTGGCTGCATCTTCACACCATTGTTCTCCTCTGTACTAACAATTTCTTTTGGGACCGATCCTAGTTCAGCATCATTGCTTGATTCTGTGCTATTGACAACAACTTCATCTGATTGATGTTCCACCACTTTCAGACTAGCATCAAAATCATCTGGACATTTTACTGGTTTAGGTTCAGCACGCTTCACCGGCATCCATACGCGCTTGTGGTCGCCCTTATAGTTTTTGCCCTCTGCATTGCGTACCGGTGATCGACCTCCTCGAATCTCAATGGCGTCACGTGACCTAGCTCCTTCATTAAACCGAGCCCTTTTGTCGTGCATCTCCGGTCTGAACATAGGCCTCGGCGGAATCCACCCCGGCTGAAAATAACCTGCTGGCACTGTAGGATATGGCGCCCAAGGATTAAACCCCCATGGAGGAAATTGCGGATACATAGGAAGTGCACAACCCCAATATGTCGGCTCCATTGCAAAATATGGCTGCTGGTCATATGAATTTCTTTGCCATCGCTCATGAATGTCAGGTCCAGAAGGAGATCTAGGACGCTTATTACCTCCGAGCCGGTTAAACACATTGTTGGCCTTGCGTGAAGTATATTTTTCCAACAACATACTAACTGTCGGCTTTGGCCTTGGAGCTTGTTTTCTTCTGCCATTAACTTTCCATACTCCTAGTTCTGGATTTTTTGGTTTGATCATCCTTGGAGGAGCACTATCATCAACAACATTTTTCTCTCTTGCGGATTCAGTCTGATCCGACCGAATAAGCATTTTTTTACTCTCAAGCTCGACCACATTGATAGGAAAAGGGTCGCTGTCGAGCTTCATCTTAGAACCTTTTGTAAACGTCAATCGTCCTTCATTGATGGCCGATTGCACCTGTCGACGAAACACGTTACAATCATTAGTAGCATGAGAAAAAGAATTGTGCCACTTACAATAAGCTCTTCTACCCAATTCTTCTGGAGGTGGAATTACCTGACCCTCTCTCACTCTAATTAATTTATTTTGCAGTAACATATAAAAAATTCTATCACACTTGCTTACATCAAAAGTATATTTAATTTCGTCTCTTCTAGCAGGTGTAGGTTTCAAAGCAGAACATGCAAAAGGTTTTGACTTTGGCGCTTGAACCCATTCGGCTACACATATATTAACATCATCCTCACTAGCCGAATCACTATCATAATCTAAGGCATTAACCGCATGGTTATCTTTCTCTTTATTTCTATTATCTTTAAACCGGCTATATTGTTTAATTTCCTTAGCCCGGTTTTCCTGCGCCAAAGCCTTCTGTAAAACTTGATTAACATCTAAAAATTCTTGTCCTTCTAGTTTATCCTTAATATGAGCGAGCAAACCCGAAAAGGCAAGATCGGCTAAATCCTTTTCGGCAATGGTTAGGCTGAAACACCGGTTTTTGACATCCCTAAACCTCCTAATATAATCATGAACATGTTCATTATATTTCTGCCTAACCATAGTTAAATCTGAAAGTCGAAGTTCTGTTTCACCGCTATAAAAATACTCATGAAATTTTTGCTCCAATTGTGCCCATGTTGAAATAGAATTAGGAGCAAGCGATGTAAACCAAGTAAATGCAGTTCCGGATAAAGATAAAGGAAATAATTTTAATCTAAAAACATCCGATGTGCCGACCTCACTGCATTGTGCTAAAAATTGTCCTACATGCTCAAAAGTAGATCTACCATCTTCCCCCGTAAATTTAACAAAATCTGGAATTCTAAAACCACGAGGATATGGTGTCGAGTCAAAGTAATCAGGGTATGGTTTTTGATATGCACGTGCTCTACCCTTTGGTTCTAAACCAAATTCTCTAAGTATACTAGCAAGCTGATCTTTAAAATTATCATTGGGCTGTAGAGAACTGGCTTGTGGAGCAGATGGAACACAAGCACGTGGCGGAAACTCCGGCAAAGAAATTGGAGCATGCGAAGTTTGCAACGGAGGCCCACGAAAATATGAATCAGGTACCGGCCCATACGGAACCCCGGTACCGACAGGCGGCAGTGGTGGTGTACTATATGCCACTGTACGATAACTAGGCTGTTGCATATTAGAATTAAGCCCAAAACTTCGGTTATTGCTACTTGGATTTTGTGGAACCGAAGCTGAAACAATAGGAGAAACAACACTAGGAATAAAATTATTAGCCGAACTACCAACATAGTTCCGGCCGTCCAGATTATTATTTAAAGGGACGTGAGGCTGCATAGCATTAGCCGATGCACTAGGCGTATGTATATTACTTGGCAAATTGTTGAATCTGCTACTGTCTGGTGGCATCGGTCTTTTTGCAGAATACTCATCATTGACTTGCAGCACTAATGAGCGTACATGATCAGGTAGACAATTTTCAAGATCTTTATTAAACTGCACCTTAAATTCTTCAAGTCTATTAGCTACTGCTTGAGTAATTGTACGCGCCGTATTTTCCATATCAGAACCATATTTACTAGCTACGGACACATCAATTAGATGAGCAATTTCTTTGGTTGAGTTTTTTACCTGAGTGTTGAACGCATCGGAAGGGTTCGGAACTACCTTTTTGATGACGCCGTTGCTCGTCTTCGTGTATCCAGCCAACTTCATCTTCAGTCTCTCAACCTTCTCTCTCTCAAGCTCCTGTTCAAGCTCATGCCGATCATCTTCCGATAGATCGTCGAGTGTGACGGCGATGACGTTCTCCGGGTCGATGTCACTCCCGTTCCTGGACTCGGTACTCATCGTGTGCCTCTTCTTCTTCTCGTCCCCAGCGGAGTCGCCAATTGTGTTGCCACGCAAAATTGCAGCGCGACACCACGATAACTGTCGTGCTTTCGTGACGACGAACGATTGCTTTACGAGCAAAGCAACAAAGATCCCCTCGCTTTCATAGAGGAGGGACGGCCGCTTTTCAGTGCAAAACGGCAAAGATGAACCAAACCCTAGGGCTGCTAGGGCTCAGCAGGAAAAGAACGATAGATAAAACATACGTGAAAAAGTAGATTGGTTTCGTATTGATAGATCGATTGTTGGGGGCTTTTCCAATCGGCCGTGGCCTTATATATAAGGCACGCTGGACTTTGCGTATACAAGGTAGGACTTGGCGTACATTGTATGACTTGCCGTACAGGAATACAACTCCAAAACTAAAACCGAACAGGACTTGATTCGGTTACCATGTAGTACATGCGTACAAAATCTACCTGCTATCTATAGTACGTATCTAGGCCATATTCTCGTACAGAGACTCTTGGATATATGAATAAAATATTCCGGCAAGGCCGCTATCACACTATATAATAAGGATTAATGATCCACCATATGTGCTTGCACTTTTGCTTAGGGGACTTCATTACCCATGCTAAAAATCCTTCATCTTATCAACCACGGTTTAGCCTGGCGTATGAAAATTTGTCTGGTAGCCGCTAGTCCATGCGAAATTCCATATATTTGTCTTGGGTAAAATAGCTTGCTATGCCTGACAAGCCTGCATTTCCAAATAAACAGCAAGTCCAAAAAAAAATGTCAACCAATAATTTAACCACACATTTAAATTAATTTGGCCCATAAAATACCTAGTAGCCAAATTATACATTCAACAGTAACCACAAATAATTTTTTGAGCCACCACTCACCTAGTAGTTGTAAGATTGTTCTCATACACTAGAGTCTGAGTGTATCACAATGTCCATGGTAAATCTTTTACAACATTCATTACAACCTACATGGTAAATATCGCAGACCAATAAGCAAGCAAACAAAATATAAATGAGGCCGATCCCGAACAGAGTGCCTCCGTCGTCCTGCGCTTCTGATTCCGGAAGATATCTGTGATCATACATACAGAAGGGACCTGAAGTGTACGATGCATATAAGCTGGGTCCGCGTTGCAGTACACGTTGCGGGCACAGGGTATGAGTGTATTTACGCGGTAGTGTGTGGTATGTGTGCATGCAGTACGGAGATATTTTGTTTCGGTGATCTTTTTTTTTTAAATGATAGGGGTTTCCCCCCACCCCAACTTTTATTAAAAAGCCAAGGCAAACATCCAGACTGTTAAACAGTGCTCGGCAACAACCAAAGTAGCTGTCACAGATTCACAAGGGTTTTAAAGCTAGCCCTATTACATACTTTTGATCAACTCACGTAGAGCAAAAGCTGAAATGCAAATTGAGATATATCACAACAGCTCACAAAATCAGCGCTTCAGTCTTTTGCCCAGCTTTTAAGCACGCCAAGCTATCCTAAGCAATTCCCCTCTTCGACGATCCAAGAGCCTTTAAACACTGGAGAAGTAGCGCACCCTGGACGTCCGAACAGAAGATCTTCCACTGCCTTATTAAGGCCCCCACCAGGTCCATGATACATCGAATGCTTCGCCACTTTCGCCCCTGAAAGACAAAATCATTCCGCAACAACCATAAGCCCCACAAGGTAGCAGATGTAGCAATGTTAGTAGCTTCACGCGACTTTCTCTGCTTCCACAAGGGTGTTAACGAAAGGAATGAAACATGCACAGAAATACAGAACCCCTCAACAATTACAGACCAGATTTGCATAGCAACAACACATTCAAAAAACAAATGTTGGACAGTTTCAGGTTCCCCACAGAACACACATGTTGGATCTTCCACATGTCTCCTCCTAGCTAAGTTGTCTCTAGTGAGGCATAGTAGGCCAACCAAAGGAACACATGTATGTTAGGGGGAACTTTGATCTTCCAAATAGAATCTTGAATATCAGAAGATATCCCCCCAAAGTTAATCATTTTGTAAAAGGACTTCACAGTATATTGCCCAGAAGATTCAAGCCTCCATCTAGGGATATCAATATCTGTACTGGGAGTAAAATTTTTAACCACCTCAATCAAGCTATACCAGCTGTTCATGATAGAACCATCTACACATCTCCTAAAAGTAAGATATAAGGTATTGCCATCCCAAACCGGGGCAAGGGTGGCATCTTGTTGATGACAGATTTCAAACAAATCCCAAAATCTAGTTTTTAGAGAATAATCTCCAACCCACACATCATGCTAGAAGGCAATGTTTTTCCCATCACCAGGAGTCCAACTAATGAATTTTCTGGCAACATCTGGTGCCCAAGTTAAGCTTTTCCAGAAAGGAGAGCCCAAAGCAGGTTTGCCCCAATAAATATTGGGTTTGTCAGTAGCATATTTATAACTAATGATTTTCTTCCAGTCATTGTCTCTGCCATCATGAAATCTTCTCCCCCAAGAAGCAAGAAGAGCCATGTTAAAATCTCTAAGATTGGGTACCCCCATCCCACCATTTTTTTTCCTGGAGATTAGCCCCTAGTTAGCTAAATGATACTTGTGTACCTCACCCAAATTGCCCCAAAAGAAATGGGACATTTGTGAGGAAATGGCATCAATGGCCCACTTAGGAAATTTCATGATGGACATGAGGTATGTAGGTATATTGGCAATGCAAGTAGTCCGGAGAATCAGTTTACCCCTATAAGACAAGTACTTCCCTAGCCAGCCAGCAATATTTTTAATAATCCTATCAATGATAGGCTGGATGTCCTCCCTTCTCAATTTTTTGAAATGAAGAGGCACCCCAAGGTATTTAAAGGGAAAATCCCCAAACCGACAGCAGAATATCTGAGCAAATTCTCTTGACATATCATCAGAGACATTAATAGTATGCAGATTACTCTTATGGAAGTTGATTTTCAAACCAGAAAGTTTTTCAAAACAAGTAAGAAGCCATTTCAAATTCCTGGCATAATCTACTGAGTTTTGAAGAAAAAGGATGGTATCATTAGCGTATTGCAAACTGATGACCCCACCATGGATCACCTGTGGGAGAAGACCAGCAATCAACCCACAACTAGCTGCGTTATAAAGCATTTTTGAGAAAACATCAGCAACCAAATTAAACAGCAACAGTGAGTGAGGGTCACCCTGCTTAAGCTCTTTTCCCCCAACAAAGTGGGGCCCATTAGTGTCATTAATTCCGACTTGGAAAGTCCCTTGGTATAAAGTATTATAAATCCAGTTCACCCATTTATCACCAAAACCCCTAGACAGGAGCATCTCTTTTAGGAATTCCCAACTCACTCTATCATAAGCCTTTTCATAATCAAGTTTTAGGATCAAACCACTAGTCCCAGTCCTGTGAACCTCATGAATAACTTCATGAGCCATCACCACACTTTCCAGGATAAATCTACCTTTGATAAAAGCTGTTTGGTTAGAAGAAATCAGTTTATCACACAAAGGGGAAAACCTAGTAGTCATAGCCTTAGAAAAAATCTTAACAGCACAATTGCTCAGACTGATGGGTCTGAAATTTTTCATCTCTCTAGCAAGAGGAACCTTAGGAATAAGTGTTATAAGAGCAAAATTAAGTCTATGCACATCCAGAACACCATTTTCAAAATCTTTCACCAACCACATAAAATCTTCCTTAATAAGATCCCAAAAGGTCTGGTAAAAAAGAAAAGACAAACCATCAGGGCCAGGAGCCCCACTTGCATAGGAGATCATGATAGCTTGCTTAATTTCTTCCTCAAAAAAGGGTTTTTCTAATTCAAGTCTTTCTGCCTCAGAAACCATCTCACTCTCAGCCCAGAAGTCAGAATCCAGATGGATATCAGGTTTGGGTTCAAAAGCAAAAAGTTTTTTTATAAAAATCTGTGGCAACATCCAGCATTTCAGAGGTGGAAGTCACAACACCATCAGGTCCATTCAACTCAGAGAGATGGTTTTTCCTGTGCCTGTGGTTAGCTAAAGCATGAATGTAGGCATTGTATCTATCTCCCTCAAGAATTTTCCTATCCCTAGATCTCTGCCACAAGGCAGTTTCCTCCTTCCTCCAAATATCATCCAACTCTTTCTTGATAGTTTTCATCCTATCAAAATTTGCAACAGCCAATTGTTGTGTCTCAGACAAAACATCCAAGATGTCATACTCCATAAGGAGGGCTTTTTTCTTCTTCTTAATAGCAGCTTCCAAGTTAGTACTCCACCCTTTTGTTTTTTCCTAAGAACTCTAGTTTTAAGCATCCAATTTTCAATAGAAGATAGACTAGAAGATACTGAATTCCAGGCACCCCTAACTACTTGCTCAAATCCAGGTTGAGAAAGCCACCATTTTTCAAACCTGAACATCTTAGGTCCAGAGCATCTCCTGGCCCCAGTGTCCAGAACCAGGGGGGCATGATCACTCCCCACCCTGGGAAGAGCATTGAGAGAAGACATAGGGAAATGGGCATCCCAGTCCACAGAAATAAACACTCTATCCAAAATAGCAAAAACAGGGTCCCCTTGATTATTAGACCAGGTATACTTCCTATTGGAAACAAAAATTTCCATGAGTCCCCATCTATTTATCCAATCATTAAATAGCAAGGTGCTCTGATGGTCAACAAGACCACTACTCTTATCATGACTTCCTCTAATCAGGTTAAAATCCCCACACACCAAAATAGGATAAGTGGCAGAGCCAAAGACATCATGCAACTCAGCAATAAAGTCCATTTTAAATTCAGGATAAGCTGAACCATATACCATAACCAAGTGCCATAAAAAACCATCACATTTAGTTCTAACAGTAGCTTTAATAGAAAATCTATTATTAATAAAACCAACCACTTCAAACAGCTCTTTTTTAAGACCCACCAAAATCCCCCCAACAGTGCCCACAGCAGGCAGAAATTGCCAGGTGAAATTGCCCCCCTTGTCCAGGGCTTTGAGGAAACTCTCAGTAATAATCTCTCTCTTAGTCTCTTGGAACCCAATGAAATCAGGATTAGTTTTAGCAATCACATCACAAAGGCACTGAACTTTACCAGGCTGATCTAAACCTCTAATATTCCAAATAAGACCTATCATACTTAAGGTATTCTAAAAGGGTGGGACAAGCCACAAGGCTTAACCTTAGTAAGGACAACAGGAGACTTTTCCAAAACATCAGCAGTGCCAACTGATGCCAAGGAAGAGATCGTAGTAAGAGTCCTAACTATATCATCAAGTGTGATGTCAATATTAGCAGGTAAGACAATTTCTGGGTGAACATTAGCAAAAGCCAAGCAGTTCTCTTGTTCCCTAGCAACCAAATCCTCAATAATATCAAACATACTAGTCCCATTCCCACCAAGTTTTAAATTTACCTGACTAGCCTGATCAGCAAGGGAAATGGGGTCAACAGTAGAAAATGATTTACCTTTGAAGGTTTTAGGGATCTCCAGGTTCTTCTTCATCTTGTAAGCAGCGGCCTTCTCAATCATGTTCACATTCCCATGCTGCCTGGTGCAATGTTTCTGAGCCAGAACTGGCCCCCACTTTGAATCCTTGGAGTTTTTCTTGTCATCCACATGTGCTTGGTTCAGTGACTCCATCAAAGAGCGTTTGAGACCATTGGACTGTAGCAGTTTAATAGTCTCAGGGGGGAGAACCGCCAATTCCTCATCATCATCACATTTTTCCTCATCAGACACAACCATGTCAACTGACTTCAGTAGGTCTTCATAGTATTTCATGCTGGCAGTTTTATCACCTCCACAATCATGATCTGTATAATCCATCTTGGGGGTAGAAACCCCATCATCCACATTCATCTCCTCAACAGCAGCAGGTGACAACACCCTCACACCATCAGGAATGATCATTTCACTGGGAGAGAAGCCATGGGCAGTTTGTTTACCAGAAGCACATTCAAGAATGAAGTTTTCATGATCAGAATCTGAGCACATGACCATTGAGTTACAGCTTTTATTCTTACTAGTAGACCCACTAGATCCCTTTTGAGCCAGGTTGGCCTTATCCAATTCATCAATGGCTAGCTCATCATCAATCAATTCATCATTTAAACCATCCTTAGAAAGATCATTGTTCTCCTGTCCCTCAGCACCACCATTAGTATCACCATCTTCATCTTCATCCTCAATATCAATCACAGAGTCCACACCACCAATCTGTTCAACACCTTCCATAGTAAATCCTAGCAGAAATAGTTTTTTCTTCATCTCAATCAACCTTTCAGAAGGTATTTTAGCAGGATCTCTGCAGGCAATCTTGATCCTCACATTTTCAAAGAAAGTCCTAAACATACCATTCCAGTCCACATATGTCAGTACACCAAACATAGAAGCTATTTGGGCAAACACCTTCCAAGTACACCACTTAGGGGGAATCCCCTCAATCAACACTCAGGCCTCAACTAATTCCCCAAAAGGTTCACAGGTACCTTTCCATCTGGTCATTTTCACAGACACATCTTGTGGTAGACAGAAACCAGGGAGTTCAATTAGATCTTCCACCTTCTTCCAGGGAGGAAACCTGACCAAGAAAGTTTTATTTGACAGTCCCCTAATCTGCCATGGCCATGGTTAAGTCTTGCAAAAGGTAGCAATCAGAAGACCCATCAGTTTTGCATTATCCACCTCACCTTTCAGAATGTTGACAACAGCACAATTCTGAAAGTTTAACCAGTTTGACTGATTAGCCATAGGTATGTCCACATGGTAGAAACCAAGACCACTAGCACCACTGCCAAAGAAGGCAACAGTAGGTTGAACCTTAGACCAAGCCGCACAATTGTTCACATTATGATTCTGTTGGCATATGAAGCAGGCTTTGGGCTTGATGCAGTTACCAATATAGTGCCCAGGGCCCCCACAATTGAAGCAAATCATATCATGGTATCTAGGATCCAGGGGCTGCTCTAATTCTACCTCACCAGCTTCGGATGATTATACCTGAGAAGAAGAAGTTGCGGTAGATGCCGTAGATCTGGTTGGTCTCTGGGCAGGGGTGGGGTCTTTTGCAGCCGGAGCAGATGGCTGCTTGCGACCTCCCCCGCCCCCCAGAGATGGTTTTCTGCGCGGCTGCCTTGGATTGACCAGCCGCACCAGAGTTGCTAGCTCCCCGATGGTCAGACATCTTCGATCCTTGTCTGACCACCTCCGCAAAGGACAGGGATCCCGGTCCAATCCCTTCACAAGACAGCTTAATGGTTTTTGGGGGGAGGATCGAAAACACGGCGAGCAGCAGGATAACAGTCAGCAGCTGTGAATGAACCACAATCAACGAGATCCTTTCAAATCCAGCAAAGGAACCCAGGGGAGGAAGAAGTGAGTTGTGGAGGGAGAGGGGAAGTGGGAGGGCGGTGGCGGGGAGGAGAGGGAATGAGCCAAAGCTGACCGAAATGCTCCTCTACTTCTAGGGTTTCCTCAACATGAGAACACGTAAACTTGCTTCCCGTCTTCCCTTTGACTACACGGGCTTTGAAGGAGGGCCCCACCGACAGTAAGGGTGGAGGCCGCGAAACCCGACCCCCACACTCACCTAACCTGACCTCACCGACTGGCGAACCACCAGCCGGCGGGGGCCTCACCGCAGGCATGGAATCCACCAATGGATTGCAAACCGCAGAAGCGGCGACACCACCTACAATCAATTGTCCACACGGAGGGAGAACCCTCGACCCGTTATCCTCATCATCAGGAACGTTCAGAGGAGACAATTTACGAGATCTAATCCCACGCTCACGAAACACAAACAATCGATCACGGAAAATTGCAGGGAGTCAAATCAGAGTCATACCTCCATCACCAGGCCAAGGAGGAGGTTCAACGGCGCGGTGCTATATCTGGACCATAGGTGGGGGAATCAAAGCCGGCGACTCGAAGGGAGCACCCCCGGAGGCAGGAACTCCGGTGTGTTGGCCAGCGCATCCACCCGCGGCGGCCTGATGTTGAGCCGCGAGGGATTCGCCGTCCGGTAGAACGCTCATCTCGCCGCTTGAACTGGATTCGGTGATTCGGCCTCCTGGATCGCCCAGAAGAGGAGCTCCACATCCATGCAACCCTCATCGCCGATGAAGCGCGTGCGCTCTTCGAAGGTCGCGTAGCGGATGATGTCGATGTGGATATCCGCCCACTCGTCTCGATCGGGAAACTGTTCCCGCACCACCCTCCGCATCTCCCTGCGGGTCTTCGACGAGTTCGAGTCGATCTGGGGCAGCGGAGTCACTCCGGGAGGCGGCAGCGCCACCGGTTCCGCCATCCTCGTCGCCAGCGCCAGTCGACGGTCTCGAACCCATCGGCGGCGCCCTCCAGCCATGCGAACAGGCAGACGCAAGTCGCGGGGCAGATGAGCTCGCAGCAGTGAGGGTGGGGAGTGGGCGCGCAGTAATGCGGGGGTAGGTGGGGAGGCGAGGAGAGGTAGGATTTTGGCTCGCTGATATGTCTCAAACGTATCTACTTTTCCAAACACTTTTGCTCTAGTTTTGGACTCTAATTTGCATGATTTGAATGGAACTAACCCGGACTGACACTGTTTTCAGCAGAATTGCCATGGTGTTATTTTTGTGCAGAAATAAAAGTTTTCGGATGGACCTGAAAATTTGCGGAGAATTATTTCAGAATATATAAAAAATACTGGCGAAAAGATCTACTGGAGGGGGGGCACCCAGGAGCCACAAGCTCAGGGGGCGCACCCACCCCCCAGTGCGCGCCCCCCAGGCTTGTGGGGCCCTGGCAGCTCCATTTACCCTAATTCCAACGCTATAAGTACCTATTCATGGAGAAAAAAATCAGAGAGAGAATCATCGCGTTTTACGATACGGAGCCGCCGCCACCTCCTGTTCTTCATCAGGAGGGGTGATTTGGAGTCCGTTCGGGGCTCCGGAGAGGGGGGTTCGACGCCATCGTCATCATCAACCATCCTCCATCACCAATTTCATGATGCTCACCACCGTGTGTGAGTACTTTCTTCATAGGCTTGCTAGACGGTGATTGGTTGGGTGAGATTTACCATGTAATCGATTCAATTTGTTAGGGCTTTGATCCCTAGTATCCACTATGTTCTGAGATTGATGTTGCTATGACTTTGCTATGCTTAATGCTTGTCACTAGGGCCCGAGTGCCATGATTTCAGATCTGAACCATTTATGTTTTCATGAATATATTTGAGTTCTTGATCCTATCTTGCAAGTTATATGCACCTATTACGTGTTATGATCCGCATACCCCAAGGTGACAATAATTGGGAATCTTTCTGGTGATTACCGTAGTTTGAGGAGTTCATGTATTCACTATGTGCTAATGCTTTGTTCCGGTTCTCTATTAAAAGGAGGTCTTAATATCCCTTAGATTTCCTTATGGACCCCGCTGCCACGGGAGGGTAGGACAAAAGATGTCATGCAAGTTCTTACTATAAGCACGTATGACTATATACGGAATACATGCCTACATTACATTGATGAATTGGAGCTATTGCCTTAGGTTGTGACTGTTATATGATGAATGTCATCCAACATAATTATCCATCACCGATCCAATGCCTACGCTTTTCGCATATTGATCTTTGCTAAGTTACTTTCGTTGCTGCTGCTGTTACAATTACTACAAAACTGCTTCTGTTACTGTCCTTGCTGCTATTGCTACTGTTACTACTGCTATCGAAACTATCATACTACTGTGCTACTAAACACATTGCTGCAGATATTTAGTTCTCCAGGTGTGGTTGAATTGACAACTCAACTGCTAATACTCACAAATATTCTTTGGCTCCCCTTGTGTCGAATCAATAAATTTGGGTGGAATACTACCCTCAAAGACTGTTGCGATCCCCTATACTTGTGGGTTATCAAGACATTTTTCTGGCACCGTTGCCGGGGAGCATAGCTCTATTTGTTTAGTCACTTGGGATTTATATCTGTTGATCACTGTGAAGAATCTGAAAGACGCTAAGACCAAGATCGTTCCCTCTAAGACGAGGGGAGGTAAGGAACTGCCATCTAGCTCCGCACTTGATTCACCTTTTGTTTTGAGTAGGCTTGCAAGACTACCACCTGCTATTCATTCTGATATGTCGCAAGTAATTGATGATACTACTTCTACTATGAATGATACTTATGATGATGCTAGTACTATGCTTGATAATACTATGCCACTTGGTGAATTTCTTGATGAACAAATTGCTAAAGCTAAAGAAACTGAAAACGTTGAAACTCTTGAAAATTATGATTCGCCTATTATGCCTAGCTCTCCTACTAGAGTTGAAATGCCAAAAATACCTGATGGTTATGTTTTAGATAGAGAGACAGCTAGGGCAATTCTTGCTTGTAATGATAGAGATGAGGTTAGAAAATTGCTTGCTGAGTTGAAAGAAAAATCTATGAGGGAAAAAAATGAAATATGATCCTAAGTTTGCTACCTCTCCCATATTTGTTACCGATAAGGATTATGAATTCTCTGTCAATCCTGAGTTAATTACTTTGGTTGAATCTGATCCTTTTCATGGTTATGAAACTAAAACTGTTGTGGCACACCTTACTAAGTTGAATGATATTGCCACCCTATTTGCTCATGAGGAAAATTTTTGCTACTACTATATTCTTAAGTTGTTTCCTTTCTCATTAAAGGGTGATGCTAAGAAATGGTTTAATACTCTTGCTCCTGGTTGTGTGCGTAGTCCCCAGGATATGATATATTACTTCTTTAAAAAATATTTTCCTGCTCATAAGAAACAAGCTGCCTTACAGGAAATATTTAACTTTGTGCAAATTGAAGAAGAGAATCTCCCTCAAGCTTGGGGGAGGCTTCTCCAACTACTTAATGCTTTGCCTGATCATCCTCTTAAGAAAAATGAAATACTTGATATCTTTTATAATGGACTAACCGGTGCTTCTAGGGATTACCTAGATAGTTGTGCTGGTTCTATTTTCAGGGAATGAACTGTTGGACATGCTGAAGACTTATTGAATAATATATTGAGAAATGCTGATGATTGGACACTTCCTGAACCACCACCTAAGCCAACTCGGAAGAAAAGAGGTATTCTATTTCTCAGTCCTGAAGATATGCAAGAAGCTAAGAAATCTATGAAGGAAAAAGGTATTAAAGTTGAAGATGTTAAGAATCTACCACCTATTGAAGAAATACATGGACTTGTCATCCCGACACAGGTAGTAGAGGTAAATTCTCTTCGTAGATTCAATGAAAGTGATATTCCCTATAATAAAACTGCTAATCAATGCCTGGATGAATTTGATAACTACATTGTTAAGCAAGAGAATTTCAATATGTATGTTGGCAATCAACTAAAACGAAATGCCATCATGATTGAACGCTTGAGTGATTTGATGTTTAGACTGCTAATGATGTTAAGTGCTTGAGTAAACAGGCTTCTATGGTTCAGACTCAGTTAGAACAAATAGCCAAGTCACAAAATGATTTGCTTGATGAGATGAATAATAAAAAGAATGATCATGATGTTAGAGTTGTTACTAGAGGAGGTAGAATGACTCGGGATCCTCTATATCCTGAAGGTCATCCTAAAAGAATTGAACAAGATTCTCAAAGAAATAATATTGATGCACCTAGTCCATCTAAGAAGAAAAAGAAAAAGAAAAATGATAGGACCTTGCATGCTTCTAGTGAACCCGAGATAGAAAAACCTCCTGAGAATCAAAATGATGTTTCTATTTCTGATGCTGAGACACAATCTGGTAATGAACATACACCTAGCGATAATGATAATGATGATGTTCATGTTGATGCTCAACCAGATAATGATGTAGAAATAGAACCTGTTGTTGATCTTGATAACCCACCTCCTAAGAATAAAAGATATGATAAAAGAGATTTTGTTGCTAGAAAACATGGGAAGGATAGAGAACCATGGGTTCAAAAACCCATGCCTTTTCCCACTAAACCATCTAAAAACAAAGATGAGGAAGACTTTGAGCGCTTTGTTGAAATGCTTGGACCTGTCTTTTTGCGTACTCGCTTGATTCATATGTTGAAAATGTCTCCCTATGCTAAATATGTGAAAGATATTGTCACTAATAAAAGAAACATACCTGAAGCTGAAATTTCCACCATGCTTGCAAATTATTCTTTTAAGGGTGGAGTACCCAAAAAGTTAGGAGATCCAGGAATACCTACTATACCATGCTCCATTAAAAGAAGTTATGTCAGAACTGCTTTATGTGATTTGGGAGCCGGTGTTAGTGTTATGCCTTTCTCTTTATATAGAAGACTTGATTTGAATAAGCTCACACCTACTGAAATATCTTTGCAAATGGCCGATAAATTAACTGCTATACCTATTGGAATTTGCGAGGACGTGCCTGTTGTAGTTGCAAACGTTACTATCCTAACAGACTTTGTTATACTTGATATGCCCGAGGACGACAACATGTCAATTATCCTTGGAAGACCCTTTTTGAATACTGCAGGGGCTGTTATTGATTGCAACAAAAGCAAGGTTACTTTTCATGTGAATGGTAATGAGCATACGGTTTATTTCCCAAAGAAACAAAGTTCGGTGAATGGTATCAATTGTATTGAAAAAGTTTCGACGATCACTATTGGAGGTTTCAAATTTCCTCTTCCTATTGTCAAAAAGAAATATGAAATTCTTATTGTTGGGGAGATGCATATCCCCATTGAGGTAACTTAGTGTTATACGAAGATTCTTCGGTTTCATGCCATTCGGAAATAGTTTGTTAATAAGATTTGATCAACCTTATTAATGGATTCTTTTTTAGGGGCATGTGGTTGATGAATTTAGTAAGCACAACTTTCTGTACCCACCTTTTGCTCTCTGTTATTTGTAGTTGAATAAAATAAAATGCCACGATTATCCTGTTTTCTGAATTTCTCGTGCAATAAAAAATGTCCCAAAAATAAAAGTTCTCAGAATGCCATGAAAATTTAGTATGATTTTTTCCAGAATATTTAAGAATTTTTGGCACTGAACACACCCCAGGGGGGATGCACGTGTGAGCCACAAGCTCACAGGGTGCGCCCAGCAGGCTTGTGGGTCCCACAGGGACCCACTCACTTATGCCAGCCACCCATCTCCTTCTTCTTCCTCCAAAAAAAAAATCAAACTTGCTCCCAAGCCCGTGTTCTTGCTCATATTGCTGTGATCTTCGATCTCCTTGCTTGGAACTCCGTTTCCAAAACTGTTTTGAGGAATTACATCTTGGTATGTGACTCATCCAATGCTCCAATTAGTTTTTGTTCTAATGCTTTATACTTTGCATATTTTTACTGCTGTGGTGACCATGTTTATGAGCTTGCATGTTGAATTTGTATGGTCCAAAGTAGGTTTGATGCATGATAAAGCCTCTAGATACTTGTGGGAGTAGTTGCTATCAATTTTGTTGAGTTTCGTTCACTTTTATTTTGAGTCACTAAAATTTTTAGAAAAAGAAAATGCTCAAGTGGAGATTGAGTGGTTCTTTGAGCCGGAACCCTAAGGAGGCTCCGAAGCCCAAGTATCATCTTCCTCGTGCGGCCGAGGTGCGGCCATGCGAATGGCCATGCAACACGTTCTTGAGGGATGCGGGAATTTTTGAGGATTTCTATTATTTGGCAAACAATGCCGGCATTATCCCGTTCCTCGAAGATAAGTGTGACCAGTATCTTCTCCTCACTAATACTTTCATGCAAAGCTTTCATTTTCATGCTAGGAGAGATATACCCACAGTGTCATTTAACTTATATGATATTCCTAAAGAGATGACACTTGAGGATTTTTGTGAAGTATGCAAACTTCCCAATGAGGGCAGCCCAGTAGAGCCACACCCCAGGGAGGTCTCGGAATTCATCTCTGAGGTTACCATGGGGGAGTCGAGGGGAGTTTCTGAGGCTTGGGTTGCTAGTTTACATTTCCCCATTTTGCGCTATTACTCACTATTTGCTAGGAGGTGTTTGACTGGTCGTTGGGAGAGTGGCACGCTCAGCTCACCTGACCTTGCTATTTTGCGCCATGCTCTTTACGCTGATAGGACTTTCAGTTTGGGTGCTATGGTTGCCCGGCGGTTGCACACCAACCGCTCGAAGGGCGTTATCTATGGTGGTATTTATGCTTCCCGTCTCGCTAAACATTTTGAGATTCCTATTAGGCACGACGAGAGGGAAGAGAGGCTTTTACCCATTGTCGTGGTTTTGTCGCGACAGATGTCCTGGTAGGACTTAGAGATGAAGCCATCACACTAACGTGGAAGCTTAGCGGGGTTGAGCGGGAACGAGAAGACGCCGGGTTACCCAGGTTCAGCCCCTCACGGTGGAGGTAAAAGCCTACGTCCTGCTTGTTTATATTGCGGTACATCTCGATTACAAGGATGCGGATTCGCTAACCTAGCTCTCGAGGGGATTGCAACTTAGTCTTTTCCGTATAGGTGCTCCCCTTTATATACACAGGTGGAAGCCTAGATTACATGAGAGTCAGGGTCATTCTTTGACCCACCTCCTTATTCCCTCCTACTTGTTCTTCAAGACAGCTCTCCTTGCCATCTGATTTGTCGTGAGCCGGTTCGTTATGTAAGCCGGCCTACCCTTACCAGGCCTTGCTAAGCCGGCCCATATAGAGACTTCAGCCCCGCAGTGAGTTGGCCCATTAAGCTCGCCTTATGGCCGGGTCAACACTCTGCCGGGTCTCCTTGCTGGTGAATATCCCCAACATTAGCCCTCAGTTTGACTTGAATTTATTCATGTTAAACTCCATCCTGAAAGAGCAAAGCATTAGTAATACATTCCCAAGCGCACCCCAAGTCGCTCTTTTAAGTCGCCATCTGGACCGGCTCAAATTGCCGGGTTAAGGTGACCGTCAGGTTCACCCCTTCAGTTTCAAACTTAGCATTTTCAACTTTTGTCCCTCATGACGTCACGATCCACTTCCATGAAATCCGGAATGATATCATCTCAAATCCTTGAGTGGGTACGTCCCGTCTTGTCAAGCGCGAGAATCGAGGAACCACACCGCCGAAAATTACTGCGCCGCCTAGGGTCCCGCCCTTGCCGTTTTAACTTTACTAGGCCTATAAAGAGGCCACCTCATTCTCACTTTCACTTTTTACCCTATACTCGTCTTCTTCCTCGCAACTGTCACCTCGTACGCTCGAAGCGTCGCCGCCCTCAAGTTCTCCGTCGACTTCGACAGCACTCTTCTCCGCCGCCCCATCGTTGCCGGAGCTCTTCAAAAATATTCTGACCACATCCGCCGCGGTCAGGTACACCTCAATCCTTCTTTCTGGATCTGCAGCGCCTCATTCGTTTTCTTGCCGCTCGTCGGTGTTCATCAGTATGCAACAGAGCTCATCGGCTGCCTCTGCTAACAGATCCATACCTATCGAAATGATCCGAATAAGCATTTTTTATACTGCGGTAACGTCAGTCTTCCCCATTCTAATCCCTGTACTGCCTTCAGTAGACCCCATTATACATGGTACCGTCAGATCCGTCCTCACGCATCCCCTTTAAGTTTTCATTTCCATGGTATTTTCAGATCCGTAATAATAACTACTCCGTTAGATTCTTGTTTGTCACTAGCTCCATACTTAGAGAAATCCAAACCTCCACTGTCGTCAACACCGGCTTATGATTGCCTGAGGCGGCGCGCCGGAATCCGGGTTATGAACTTAGACATCTTGACTTGCATCATCCGTCCGGGTCTTATATTCTGTCGGCTTGTCCTTCTTAAGCTAACCCACCGGCTTGTCATTTTTGTCCTTGCAGCTAAACTTTTAAGTCGCCATGGCCCCCAAGACCGACAAATCCTGCAACTGGTTCAGATCACAAGTCTCAACCCTGATGCTGAATGAGCTCGTAGGGCAAGGCCTTTTGCCGGCTCAAACCGCAATCGACTGGCGGCACCTGAGGAGGAAAGCACCCCTCAGCCCCAACAAGGTGAAGTGGTATTCTTCGCAGAACATCTGCACAAGGGGTTTCGACCGCCCGGGTCAAAAAAATTCCGTGATGTTCTCCATTCTTTCGACCTCCGACCGCAAGATCTTGGACCAAATTCAATTACCAACCTCTGCCAATTTCAAGTTTTCTGCGAAGTGTATCTTCAAATGGCACCAACTGTCCTGCTCTTTCGCGAATTCTTCTATATCAATCATCAGACTAAGTTCACCGATGGCCCCAGCGTAGAACTTGGCGGTGTCTCAATTCAAAGGCGAAGAAACACTCCCTTTCCTGAGGCCAAGTTGGCGAGTCACCCCAAGGGCTGGAACAAGACTTGGTTTTACTGCAAGAGCACCGCCCCTCAAGGTGAAAATCCCCTGCCGGGTTACAGACCGGACCGGCTTAATGCTACAGTGGCCTTTCTGGGTTGGCCATCAACAGAAGAACGCAAGCAATTTGCCCCTGTTTACGCCAAACTAAGGGCCTTGGTTGCCAACGGCCTTACTGGGATTGATCTGACCCGGTGCTGGGTAAGCTGGCGAATCCAGCCTCTTAGCCACAGAGGCGACCTGATGTGCAATTACACTGGTGAGCCGGCTGATGCTCAACGGTTCAGCCAAGTCAATCTATCAGCGAGTGATGTCAACAAAACCATCAAGAGGCTACTGGGAGAGCCTCAGGAGAAATGCAACAAAACCGGGCTGGCCCCCTTTTGCTTAACCAACCCGGTGCCTTCAGTAAGTGTTTGCACCCCCTTTTTTGTTTACTCTGTTCTTAACTCGCCATCCTCATCTGTCAGCTCGTCTTAATACAGGCAAACGAAAAAATTTGGAAGAAGAAGAAGCCCCAACAACCCGCCCCCGCTCCAGCGGAACAGCAGGATGAGCCGGCCGGTACTGATAAGCCGGCTGCAGAGGACGAGGATGAGGTAGAACTTGACTCACTTGGCCGTCTTTTCATTCAACTTGATGACACCTCTTCTCTTCAGGACGAAACCGAAATTAGCCATACCGACGAGCCGGAGGTAACCTTGATCTCTTCTGATTCTGACTCTCCAAAACCTATTCGAAAGAAAACCCGGGTTGTGATCCGCAAGGTTCGAAGGAAGCCCCGGGTTGCCGTCTGTAAGGTGCCCTTTTCCAATCAGGATGCTCATTTGGATCCCAAATTTATTTTGAAGAAAACTCGTCGAGCCGGGACCTCCAAAAGGAAGACCCGGAGCAGTGAAGGCGAACTAAGCAGCGGGCTTCCATATGAGCCGCCATCCCGCAAAGCTCGAGCTGAGGTGCCTCTTAGCCCAACTTATTCTTTTCCTCTAGCTGGCCTTTATAAAGAACCCTTACCCTTTAACGACTCGGCCTATCAGACGTCGCACTCCTCAGGCGAGTCAAGCGCCACACAGGCGCCGGCTTTCAATATCAATCCTGGGTAAGCAGACGTTCCTGTAATGTATATTGACCTCTTATTTTTCATCCCTGTAAATAAATAACTCCCCCATCCTTTGTACAGCGCCAAAGCCTTTAAGAAGAAAGCAGCTGCCGAGTCATCTGACCCGGCCATTCAGACAGGCCCTCAAGTAGAGGAAACCACCTTGGCAGCCCAGGACGAGCCGGCCGTCCGAAACAGCCCGCCACCGTTGAACATGACAAGTCCGGCTCACGCCTCCCTACCGGCTCAAGAGAAGGAGAATATAGTTGAAGATCAACCCGTTCCGCAGCCCGATGTGCCGGCTCAAGAAGAAGCGTCGGCTCACGAAGAAGTAGCGGTGACGAGTGTACGGCAAACTGCTGCACCAGAACCCTCCACCGCCCTTACCAAAGTCCCGACCAAACCTGAACCGGCATCGAAGGACAAAGAGAAGACGGCTCTTGAGTTTCCTAAGTTTGAAGACCAAGACGCCAGTACCCTCCATCGAGCTGTATTAACCTGGCTAGTTGAAAGCCGGGACACAGAAATCGCCATGGTCACTGCCTTGAAGCGGAAATATGAGGTAAGCTGCACCCTTCCTCTTGTACCATATATATATGTGGCCCCCAAGGGCCGGGTCATTATGCAATAACGATCCGGGACTTCCAATTGAAACTTGTACGTAGAACCGTCCACTGGTGCCCTCAAGGGCCGGCTCGTCATTAACGACGGGCAGGTCTCCATAATTTAACAGAATAGATCCATGGATGCATTAGCCCCCAAGGGCCGGGTTAATATGAAATAATGACCCGGAACTTCCAAAGTATGATAATTTGTAAGCTGAACTTCAATCGGTAACCCCAAAGGCCGGCTCATCATTCATGATGGGCGGGTCTGCATAACTAAGCAGAAAAATCAACTCATGCATTAGCCCCCAAGTGCCATGTAGATTGCCCGCAACTGCATGGGACTTCCGTGCTTATTGTGAAGCTCGATAATATGTAGCCCCCATGAGCCGGGCTGTCCTTCAGGGCGGTCCGGGTCATATTGCATGTCATGTATAACAGTCTGCCCTACAGGAGATGCTGGACCAAGTAGAAACCCAGGCCGCCGGCTTTCGAAAGGAGGCCAGAAAAGAGAAGAAATTGCGCCAAGAATATGAGGAAGCCGCCGCGGAGGCGAAGAAAGCTTTGGCGATTGTACAGGCCACCTTGCAAGAGACTGAGGCTGCAAGAGCCGCCCAAGCCACGAGAGCCGAAGAAGCGGAGGCCAAGCTTGAGCCGGCAACCCAATAACTGACAACTCTCAAAGGTCAAATTACTGCCATGTGTCGAGCCATCTTCGGTAAGTAAAACCGAGCATAATTCATTGGACCGGCTTATCATCCTTAGCCGACTTAACTGATCGTGCAGACTTGTGCTTTGCAGGCCGAAAAAATCAAACTCTTGTGCAGCTACCAGTAGTGAAACTGAAGGCGGTCTATACCTTGGTAGAACAACTGTATATAGGCAGCTGCCGTTGCATAATGGCCGCCAAAAGTACCAAGGCACCGCCTCAGCTGATTGCGGATACACTAAAAGAGTTGTCAATCGTGCCCAGGTGGTTCGATGACTGGAAAAGGGCATGCTGCCGCACGGGAGCTTTGACCGCGCTTGCGCGGGCCAAGGCATACGTGCCGGAGCTTGAACCGGCTCAGGTGGCAGGCGGATACCCAGAGTTCAACATCGATGACACGCCATTCTCAAAGAAGGACTTCCAACGCTGCCTCAAGGAAACCCGGGTTGCGGCCACCGCCATTGCAGAGGAAGCTGACTTGAGCAGATTCCAGGCGCCTTATTCGAAGAACAATGAACGGATCGAGGCCCCCAAATCATCAGCCGGTGGCTCTAACCCGTACATGTAAGCAATCCTTTGCTCCTGACGTCGACCCTTCCTCCCTGATATCCGAAGACGCCCTATTTGAAGCATTGCGCTCCATTCAGTGGTCGACCGGTGACTCAAGCCAAGAAGAGGAGGATGACGACGGCCAGGACGAGTCGGCTCATGGCGATCCATCAGTCACGGGTGCCAGCTCTGACCCGGCGGCATAAACGCCGGCTTGTCGTAGTAGGCCGATCCTTGAAAATCTTTTTGTTTGACAAGGCTGCAGCTGATTGGCGGCTTGTAATAGGGTAGCATAAACTTCTGATATCAGTGTAAATACTTTGCACTTTTGTGAATCCTCCTTTTGGCCTTGAGAGCCGGCCTGTAATGGAATGATTCTTCCGAAACAATATAACCGTATGTGATAGTGACGGTGCCACTTTGAACAAGTAATCTTTGTTACAGTTTTCAACAAATCAAGTAGCTCAAATGGACCTAAGTGAATGATATGCATGGACGTATGCATGTGTGCAGAGATGATATGCCTGAATATAAGTATGTATGCAACAATGTATGTATAGGAAAAAATTGCAAGTCGGACTACGCTTGAAACGGCCGGCTTAAGAAACACAAGCCGACATCCACTTTCATGAAGCTGGCACTTGGCCTGTTGGTTTGCCCTCGCTTTCTGAAAGCCTGCTCTCCACAACCAATCGAACGTTTTAACTCGGACGAGTTCAGGGTCACAGACGTGATTGACTCATCAGACGTACGCCGGGTTGTTTTTATAGGGAGTAGCATCTTGCTAACAGGCAGGTTTAACCAACGTTGTGGCATCTTGCCGGGTTAAGAGGGTTTTGTAAGCTAAACTCAATTGAGTTGGAAGCCCCCAAGTAACCAAGATCAACAAATAAAGATCCAGTACACAAGTTTTGAGGCAAAACAACACCTTCATACAGTGTTGCTGGTCGATATTATATTTGATCAAAAAGAGGTATATACATGATAGAAGATATGTACAAGGTGCAACCTAGTCAATGACTTAGGTGTAATACGGCCGGAGCTGGGCAATGTTCCAGGGCCGGCTTGTTTCCTCCTCAGACGTGCGTGACTTCTCTGCTTCACGTATATCAACCAGGTAATATGACCCGTTGTTGAGATTCTTGCTAACCACAAAGGGCCCTTCCCAAGGCGGCGAAAGCTTGTGCATGCCTGTCTGGTCTTGAATCAGACGGAGCACTAAGTCACCTTCCTGGAAAGTGCGGCTTCGAACTCTACGGCTGTGATAGCGGCGTAGGTCTTGCTGATAGATTGTTGATCTGGATGCGGCAAGGTCTCTCTCCTCCTCCAAAGCATCAAGAGCATCTTGGCGAGCTAGCTCATTATCGGCCTCCACATAAGCCGCCACTCGAGGGGAGTCGTGACGAATGTCGCTTGGAAGCACGGCTTCTGCACCATAGACCATGAAAAACGGCGTAAAGCCTGTCGACCTGTTGGGAGTAGTCCGTATGCTCCAAAGTACTGAAGGTAACTTTTCTTCCCAGCAACCCGGCGTGCGCTGCAGAGGCACCATGAGCCGGGGTTTGATACCACGTAGTAATTCCTGGTTCGCTCTTTCTGCCTGTCCGTTGGACTGAGGATGCGCAACCGATGCCAGATCAAGCCGGATGTGCTCCTGTTGACAGAACTGTTCCATAGCCCCCTTGGAGAGATTGGTTCCATTGTTTGTAATGATGCTATGCGGGTAACCAAATCGGAATATCAGCTTTTTCAGAAACTTGACAGCCGTTGCTGCATCGCAGTTGCTGACCGGCTCTGCTTCCACCCACTTGGTAAACTTATCCACAGCCACCAGGAGGTGCGTATGTTTGTTCTTGGAACGTTTGAAGGGTCCCACCATGTCAAGCCCCCAGACCGCGAATGGCCAAGTGATTGGGATCATCCTTAACTCCTAAGCCGGCACATGGGCCTGACGAGCGTATTTCTGGCAACCATCGCACTTACGGACAATGTCCTCTGCATCAGCATGAGCTGTAGGCCAGTAGAACCCATGCCGAAAAGCCTTTGCGACCAGTGATCTTGAGCCGGCGTGGTGCCCGCAATCGCCAGAGTGAATCTCATTGAGAATTGCGCGGCCTTCGTCAGGTGAAACACAACGTTGAAAAACCCCAGTGACGCTTCGCCTGTGTAACTCGCCATTGACAATCGTCATAGACTTAGATCGTCTGATGATCTGTCGAGCGATAAGTTCCTCTGTTGGCAGTTCTCCCCGGCTTAAGTAAGCCAAGTAGGGGACCATCCAATCAGGGATGGCATGGATAGCTGCCACGAGAGCCGCCTCTGGGTCAGGAATAGCCAAATCCTCCTCCGTTGGCAACTTGACAGACGGGTTGTGCAAGACGTCCAGGAACACATTGGGTGGCACTAGCTTACGCTGAGAACCCAAATGAGAGAGTGCGTCTGCCGCCTCGTTCTGCCGGCGATCAATATGGTCGACCTGATAACCTTTGAAGTGTCCAGCAATATTGGTGACTGCCTGTCGGTAAGCCGCCATAAGCGGATCCTTGGAGTCCCATGTACCTGAAACTTGCTGAGTCACCAGGTCTGAGTTGCCCAGGCACCTGACCCGGCTCAGATTCATTTCCTTGGCCATCCTAAGCCCGTGAAGCAGCGCCTCATACTCAGCTGCGTTATTGGTGCAAGTGAACATGATTCTCAAGACGTAACAGAACTTGTCTCCTCGTGGGGAAGTAATCACAACTCCAGCCCCCGAGCCTTCGAGCTGCCTCGAGCCGTCAAAGTGTATAGACCAGTATGTTGTGTCGGGCTTCTCTTCGGGAGCCTGCAACTCTGTCCAATCATTGATAAAGTCAACCAACGCCTGAGATTTGATTGCTGTACGAGGCAGGTACTTTAGATTATGTGGACCGAGCTCAATAGCCCACTTAGCAACCCGGCATGTGGCTTCCCGGTTCTGGATTATATCCCCAAGGGGCGCTGAACTAACCACCGTGATTGGATGCTCGTGGAAGTAATGCTTCAATTTGCGGCTAGCCATGAACACTCCATAGACCAGCTTCTGCCAATGTGGGTATCGCTGCTTAGACTCGCTTAACACTTCGCTGACGTAATACATAGGATGCTGGACAAGATATTCCTTGCCATCCTTTTCGCGCTCAACGATGACCGCCACACTTACAGCCCTGTTATTGGCAGCAATATACAACATCATCGGCTCCTTCTCGCGAGGGGCAGCAAGGACAGGCGGCTCGGATAGCTACTTCTTAAGGGCCTCAAAAGCCTGATCTGCCTCCTTACTCCAGACGAAGTCATCCGATTTCTTGAGCAACTGATATAACGGAATTGCTTTTTCACCAAGCCGGCTTATGAACCGGCTTAAAGCCGCAACCTGCCCAGCCAGCTTCTGCACATCATTTAGCTTGGCCGGCTTAACCAGGGTCGTGATTGCTTTGATTTTTTCCGGGTTAGCTTCAATGCCACGCTCAGAGACAAGGAACCCCAGAAGCTTTCCTGCAGGGACACCAAAAACACACTTCTTCGGGTTAAGCTTCATCTTGTAGACACGGAGATTGTCAAATGTTTCCTTGAGATCCTCCAATAGAGTCTCTTTCTTCCGCGACTTAACCACGATGTCGTCCACATAAGCATGAACATTCCGCCCGATCTGCTTGTGGAAACAGTTTTGAACACAACGCTGGTAAGTCGCCTGGGCGCTCTTCGGACCAAATGACATTGTTGTATAACAGAAGGCCCCAAAAGGAGTGATGAAAGCCGTCTTTGCCTGGTCTTCCGGCTTTAGCTTGATCTGATGATAACCAGAAGCATCCAGGAAACATAGACTCTCGCAACCAGCCATAGCATCGATGATCTGGTCAATAGGGGGTAAGGCAAAGGGGTCACTTGGACAAGCCTTATTTAGGTCTGTGTAATCAACACACATCCGCCAAGTCCCGTTTTTCTTCAGAACAAGTACTGGGTTAGCCAACCACTCGGGTTGAAAGACTTCGACGATGAACCCGGCAGCTAGGAGCCGGGCCACTTCTTCTCCAATGGCTTTCCGCCTCTCCTCGTTGAAGCGACGGAGAAACTGGCGAACTGGTTTAAACTTGGGATCCACACTAAGGGAGTGCTCAGCGAGTTCTCTCGGTACACCTGGCATGTCAGAAGGTTTCCATGCGAACATGTCCCGATTCTCACGGATGAACTCGATGAGCGCGCTTTCCTATTTGGGATCCATATTCGCCCCGATGGTGAACTGCTCTGAAGAATTGCCTGGGGTGAAGTCAACTTGCTTTGTATCTCTGGCCGACTTAAATTTGAGCAGGGGGTCAGACTCCGTAGTGGGCTTCTTTAGAGACGTCCTGTCAGCCGGGTCAACATTATCCTTGTAATGCCGCAACTCCTCCGCGGCGCAAGCCGTCTCCGCGTAAGCTGCATCTCCTTCCTCGCACTCGAGTGCGATTTTCCGGTTTCCTTCCACTGTGATGGTTCCCCTTGGCCCTGGCATCTTCATTTTCAGGTAGACATAACATGGGCGCGCCATGAACCGTGCGTAAGCCGGCCGGCCAAACAGGGCGTGGTATGGGCTCTTTAGCTTGACCACCTCGAAGGACAGGAACTCAGAATGCCAGTTATCTTCTGAGCCAAAGGCCACCTCAAGGGAAATTCTTCCCATGGGATATGCCGACTTGCCAGGAACAATGCCGTGAAAAACTGTAGAAGACGGAGTTAACTGCTTATCAGACAGATTCATCCGCCTGAACGTGTCATAATACAGGATGTTGATGCTGCTGCCCCCGTCCATGAGCACCTTTGTCAAGGTATAACCGCCGACTTGTGGCGCAACCACCAGAGCCAAGTGGCCGGGGTGATCGAGTATGACTGGATGATCCGCCCTGCTCCAGGTGACCGGCTGCTCCGACCAGTTGAGGTAGTACGGGGTTGCCGACTCAACCACGTGGGCGGCTCTCCGCTGCACCTTCCGATCCCGCTTACAGGTGCTAGTGGTGAAGACGTGATACTGTCCGCTATTTAACTGCTTCGGGTTACTCTGAAATCCTGCCACGCCAGCCTGATGCTGGTTTCCCTAGTTGCCTCTCTGATTGCCACCTCCCGGATTCCCAGCCCCCTAGAACCCGCCGCCTTGGCCACCATTTCCCTGGAAGCCGGGTCCGGCAAAGGGCCCCTGCAAGCCGGCTCCTGAGAAGCCGGGTCCTGGGTTGGCGGGTTGTCCGCTGTTACCCCCACCATGATGATGATGCTGGAAGTCACGCTTGGCGAACTCTTGCATCACATAGCAATTTTCCCAGGAGTGAGTGGACGGTTTACCATTATAACTGTGTTTCGGACAAGGAGCTTTGAGGAGTTCTTCATAAGTGAGAGGGCGATTGCCGGAGGGCCGCTTCCTGGAACCGTCATCCTGACGCTGACCTTTGTTTGCTGCGTTCGTGTTCGCCACCAAATCCGAGCTACCATCGTAACCCTTGCGCTTCCCACCATTGTTGCTTTGACCATTGTCGTTGTTCTGCTGCTGACCCTTACCGCTAGCCTTCTTTCCCTTGCCAGACTTCTCCTCGTCTGACAGCGGATCCTTGGTGTTATTCGACTCCGCATACCGGGTTAAGACATCCACGAGGTCTCCCATGTCCTGAACCTTTCGCTTGAGCCGCCCAAGCTTCTGAACCAGCGGCTGGAACTTACATGTTCGTTCCAGAACAAGCACCGCCTGAGCCGCCGTGATGCTGTCAGAACTGTGCATAACTTCTGCAACCCGGCGAGCCCAATGGTGTGTTGACTCATCCTCGCGCTGGACACAACGCTCAAGATCCACAATTGTGGTTGGCCTCTTGCAGGTCCCCTGGAAGTTCTTGATGAAACGCTCCTTCAGCTCCTGCCAGGTATTGATAGAATTTGCCGGTAAGTTTTTCATCCAGGTACGTGCAGGGCCCTCCAACATCAACGGCAAGTAGCGCGCCAGGACTGATTCGCTTGCACCCAACAAGTCCATCGCTAGCTCATAGCTCTCGACCCACTCCGTAGGCTCTAAATTCACTGTGTAGTTAGGAACCTTGCGAGGCCCCTTGAAATCTGAGGGAATGCGCGCCTCTCGCAGCGCCGGTACCAAGCAGGGGGTTCCAACCAGGCGGCTCGACGAACTCTCAGGCCGGCCGTCAGGCCGGGTTATCTCAGGCGAACGATGCACTTCCGGCGGGTTAGCATTCGGCGGCGGGTTAACGCGCGCCGGCATGCTGACGTGTGCCGGCGGGTCACGCCTTGCACGCGCGTTTTCCTCCTCCCATGCTCGCAGAATCCGGGCTGCGTCAGCCACGTCCTGCGGGATCCTGGGCTGCTGCTGCTCCGCCAGTGGTTGGGCGGCCCTCCGGCGGTGCGTGCTGCTGGAGACCGCGGGCGACTCAGGGCGCTGACTCCTGGAGCGGCTCTGATGAGGGGTTGAGTGAAGCCGATGCTCGCTATGCGAGTAATTGGCTTGCTGCACCACTGCCGTCTTGAGCATCGCAATGGCATTCCTGGCCTCTGTCTGAATCGGGCCGTCCCCCTCAATCGGAATAGCTGCCAAGTTGTGGGTTGCTGCCAGCACGTTATCCACCGGGTTGGAGTAGTGCCCAATTGGGGTTTGGAACTGGTGAGACGGCGGCTGCTGCTGCTGATCTGGTGTACGAAGTCGGGCCGGCTCTCGCTGCTGAATAAGCTGCTGTAGCGGCTCTCTCGGGGGGATAACTCCAGCCCCCAGGTTTGTCGGAGCCGGCGGCGTTGTGAACAGCTGAGTTGGCTCGAGATCAGCTGGAAGCCGGCTCTGGCGACGCCTCCGATGAACAAGCTCGAACTCAGCCTGCCGACGGCTCAGGTACTGTGTCTCCTCGTCAAGGCGTTGCCTCTCCACAGCGATCTGTGCCTGCTCCTGTATCATGCGGGCGTTCTCTGCGTTGATGTCCTCTTGGATCTTGGCCATCTCCTCGCGACACTTCACAATCTCCGTGTTGCGCGCCGCTGCGTTCTCTGCGGTGACCGGCTCAGCCAACAGGGTCGCCAGCGTATTCATCAAATCCACGAGCGCCTGAACCCCGGTCTTCTGAGAGCCAGAGGCCGAGGCGCCGGCTCCTCCTGAGCCGGCCAGGAGGCTGTTCTGCCCCACCGCCGGATTGGCCGGGTCTCGCGCTGGATCTTGCCTACCCGCCATGTACACCGCCGCAAAGCGAGGCAGATCAGGGCTCTCCGGGAAGACGTCGTCCGTGTGCCCCAGCCTACCATCATGTAGCGGAAGAATTGACTCAGTTTCCCCCATCGAGGACTCGCCGTCGGACTGGACCAGCGTGTCGTCCTGAGACAGGGAGTTCTCCGACAGGGCCACCCCTTGGGTGAAACCCACGAAAACGTGATCTGGGCCGGCTTGACACGGGCCGGGTCTCGCCGGGAGCTGACCGAGCCGGCGCGCCGACTCGACACCAGCGACGTTCTCCAACCCGGCGGCCGGCTCGCCGACCACGCCGATGAAGGTATGGATCTTGCCGAAGGGGACCCGGTACCCGTACTCGATTGAGTCGGCATCGGGGCCCTAGTGTGAATCGTCGATGTAGAACTTTCCGCGGCGGCTCTTGGTCATCATGCCAACCGCGTACTTCCCGAACCCTGGAAGGGATCCCACTAAGAACTCAACTCCACCGTGCATGAGCCCCACAGTGGGCGCCAACTGTCGTGGTTTTGTCACGACAGATGTCCTGGTAGGACTTAGAGATGAAGCCATCGCACTAACGTGGAAGCTTAGCGGGGTTGAGCGGGAACAAGAAGACGCCGGGTTACCCAGGTTCAGCCCCTCACGGTGGAGGTAAAAGCCTACGTCCTGCTTGTTTATATTGCGGTAGATCTCGATTACAAGGATGCGGATTCGCTAACCTAGCTCTTGAGGGGATTGCAACATAGTCTTTTTCGTATAGGTGCTCCCCTTTATATACACAGGTGGAACCCTAGATTACATGAGAGTCCGGGTCGTTCTTTGACCCGCCTCCTTATTCCCTCCTACTTGTTCTTCAAGACAGCTCTCCTTGCCATCTGATTTGTCGTGAGCCGATTCATTATGTAAGCCGGCCTACCCTTACCAGGCCTTGCTAAGCCGGCCCATATAGAGACTTCAGCCCCGCAGTGAGTTGGCCCATTAAGCTCGCCTTATGGCCGGGTCAACACTCTGCCGGGTCTCCTTGCTGGTGAATATCCCCAACACCCATTATGCATCTTGATTACGATAGTATGGTTGGACATGACTTTATTGGCAGGGGCACTAGACGATTTCAGTATAACTTCGTATTTAGTCAGGGAACGTGTGAGATTATTACTTTGCCTGCGCCTGCTTTGTTTGATATTCACAGGGGCAGATACACCATCATGCCTGAGGACATTTATGCTTATTGTGGCTTGGACCAGCCCCAAGCACCAGAGCCAGCACCTGAGCCAGAGCCGTACCAGGAGCCCGTCTATCAGTGGGAGCCTGAGGAGGCCGTTTACCAGTGGGACCCTCAGTAGCCTCAGTACTATCCGGGAGGTGCTGATTTCGACCCATGGCCGTAGACCAACTTAGGCTAAAAGCCTAAGCTTGGGGGAGTATGTATTTCTCACTGACATTACATTCATGTTCACACACTCATTCCAGTTGTTGGTGTTCATCCTTTTTCATTGTATATCCATGTTTGTTTTATTTTCGCTTTCTTCTTGTGTGTTTGAAAACTTTTGAAAATTCAAAAAAAAAAGTTGTAGTTTCTTTCTTGCTTAGTTAATTTGTAGAAGTAAAAGAAAACTCAAAAAGATTTCTCGTTTCTTCTTTTACTTGTTGGGAGCTTTCCCGTGTAAATAGTTTTCTTGTTTTTTTTGTTTTTCCTTCGTTAATTTGCTTTCTTCAGAAAAACTAAAAATTCCAAAAATATTTTAGTGTGTTTCTCTGAATTTCTTTTCTTTTCGTTGAGTCATAGTAAGGAGAAAGACCACGATGAAAATGTTGAGTGGCTCTCATATGCTTTATTGTTGAACTAACAACGAGCCACTATTACTTTGTCTTCTCCTTTGAATAAATGTTTGCAGATTCCAGCTTAGTCCATGGCACTCTTGCACTATTATTATTTTCATATCATTCAGTCGTGCAAGTGAAAGGCAATAATGATGATTGTCGGGGGAATTACCCGCAGCTAGACCCGGAATCCCAAGGCATAACCCGGCAGGACCAAAGGGCCCATAACCGGGTCACGCATGGCATTAAACGGGCCGGCTCTCTATGGGATGGACCCTAGAAGGAACTGGCAAGAGAAGACCCGGCCCGGAGTGAAGACCCGGCCTGGGTGGACCCGGTTTGGAGAGAAGACCCGGCCTGGGTAGACCCGGCTCGGAGAGAAGACTCGGTCCGGAGAGAAGACCCGGCCTGGGTAGATTAGTTCGGGAGAAAAGACCCGGACTAGGATCCAACTTATAATAGAAAATAGACTAGTTGTAGTCCTACTAGGACTCTACATGTAAGCCAGCCCCTTCAACTTATATAAGGAGGGGCAAGGCACCCCAAGAGGGACAAGGTTCTAGAGACAAGATCGAGGTAGAGGTAGCGAAACAACACCCTTGTAATCGAGATCAACATCATCAATAGCAATCAAGCAGGATGTAGGCTTTTACCTCCGCCGTGAGGGGCCGAACCTGGGTAAAACTTGCATCTCTCGATTCCGATTCAAGCTACCACATAGGTGCGATGGCCTCACTACTAAGTCCTTTCACGAGGACATCTTGCCGTGACAAAACCACGACAGTTGGCGCCCACCGTGGGGCCAGCGCACAGTGGTGTTGTGTTCTTGAAGGAAGCTTTTCTAGGGATTGAGAGGCTCGCGATTGGCCGAATGAAGAAGAGCCGGTGCAGAAGGATCTACATCGTCGACACAGCATATACGAGACTAGATCGAGGCGAGTTGGAGTTTCGTGTTCGTGCGGCGCAGCAAGTCGCCGAGTCAAGACCTTTCAGAATTTTCGCTGCAAATTCTATCTATGCGGCGGCCGTGTCCGACTATTACTATGCGTTTTCCCATGCACGTGCAATATAGAGGATCAAGCACGTTGGTGCTACTATTCCCCACACAGTACAGAGGGGATTAAACTGCTACTGCTCACTGAGCTCAGACGAAAAGCAGCACCGATTGCGGCCACGCATCAAGTCCGCGTACGGCCGGGAGTACCTTTTTCTCGTCACGTCTCGCATTCAAATCAAGCCATTGGAGTACTAGTTGTACTAATCGTGTCCAGAAGCTAAAAGACTATTCTATTGACCATAGTACTACAACTTGGTGAGCACGGGAATCAAAACTGCATTAATTAAAGGCATTATCATGTTCAACTAGGATTACTACTTCTCACGTGAAGTCCTTTACATCAAATTGGACCGGCTGCTTTCTACAATGGTCGGCCGCCCTCAGGTGCAGGCTCGAGCTCAGTGAATCAATCAAATCTACTGGAGATGGAAATAGGAACTACTACAAGAGGACTTTTCGCCAGCGGCCACCATGTGTGGTGTTCGATGGTCCACTAGTAACCTGATCCGCCGGTCTCCTGTGCGGACAAAGCGATCTGCCTCACTCCATCTACTACAACTGTCATCACACAACGACATCAACTAAAGCCAAACATACTACCAGCTGCTGAAAGTTACCACATACAGCAAAGAAAACCAGGCCGAAGCCGACTGATCAACACATCAAAAAAAAGGGAAGAAGGAGCTGCCAAGCTAGCCACGAGGAAAATCAAGCCAAAATACCAGTGCCACGAAGGATCTGCCAAATTAGTACTGGCACCGAAATCAAGGATTGATATGTTACTGCGTTCATCATAAAAAAGGAGAAAAGAAGACGGCCACCAAGAGGCCGTAAAGTATACCGATGAGCACGGACTTTGTGGTTTAATCGATGGCTGTCTAAACTCAGTTTCCTGTGTCCGCGTTCATCTGAAGAAAACGTCCGAGTTTGTTAAAAAAATACCAGGTGCTATTTTTCCTATTTATTTTTGAGCACATATTAATTTACCCAAGAACAATTACTTTGGTTTGCAATACTTTTTATATACAGGGCAATTGTTCGCTGCAAGAGGAACCGTCGTGCCCATAAGAAAAATACCAGAGCTCGAGTTAGCGTCATCCTGCGACAGCGTCCGTTCGTGCCATGCTGCCCGACGAATAGGCACGCAGGCCATCGCCCCTGCGGTCTGGTCTACATCAACACGACGAAGGCCGCACCAGCGTCCTCGCTACATGGCGTCCGCTTGAGCGACGCAGCCCGCCGCCCTGCGGTCCAATCTACATCAACACGCCGGGGCCGCGCCTGCCCGTATGAGTTGCCCAATGGACACGCGCAAGCCGTTGCCCCTGCGGCTCGGTCTACTCCAACAATGCTGGAGCAAAAAGAAAGGGAAAAAGTATATATATTATCAGTCTTGCGTGACGTCGCCGGAGCCGGCACCAGCCGCCACCCGCGCCGGGTTGCCCAATGGATAGGCGCATTGGCTTGCCATCCCCACGGTCCGGTCTGCTTCAGCACATTGAGGAAATAGGAGAGTTGGTCGCGGAGGAACCGTCCCTGGAGAAGCTAGGTGAGCCGGCCACTGTTAAGCCGGCAATTAAAAAAAAGACCCTGGAGGAGCTAGGAGAGCCGGACCAAGGGAGAATAGCAAGGAACGGGTCAAGATGCGTATGAACTCAATTTGGATAAAAACGGCTTTGTTGAAAGATATATGCCGAGGACATACGACGAGCATCGCGAAGATCATCAACTCGCCACATCACCTCTGGCTTCAATAAATTTAATCTTTCAACTGTCAAACTCTACGCCGGTTTATGCCACAGCCAAGTATGGAGAATCTCAAGCCGGCTCCTCGAGTCGACTTAAGACTTGGGGGCTACACAGACATGACTCGGCAGATTTGGCTGGTTGCAACAAATACAAGAACCCCGGGCCATTGCAGGGGAGACAACCCGATCCTGGGGGCTGCTGCCTTATTGACGAAAAAGTAAAGGTTGCCAAAGAGGACTAGCTGCCACGATGCGCAGTTCAAACATAGGTATCCCGCCTTATTGGCGAAAAAGTAAAGGTTGCCAAAGAGAACTAGCTGCCACGATGTGCAGTTCAAACATGGGTACCCTGCCATATTGGCGAAAAAGTAAGGGTTGCCAAAAAAGACTAGTCGCCATGATGCGCAGTCTAAACATGGGTATCCTGCTCAATAATGATCAATGGAATAAAGCCGGCTTATCTGGACCCCAGATGTTTTGTAGTAGTAGCATTGTCTCCTGTATATCCTATGCTGAGCTTTTCCATGATCATATGGTTACTTGAGGGCTTCCAACTCATCGAGTTTAGCTTACAAAACCCTTTTAACCCGGCAAAAAGCCAAACTTTACTTGGTTAAACCTACCTGTTAGCAAGATGCTACTCCGAAAAGGTGACCCGGCGCACGCCTGATGAGTCAATCACAGAGGTGACCCTGAATTCATCAGAGTTAGAACGTCAGTTGGTCACGTGAGAGCCGGCTTTCAGAGAGCTAGGACAAACCAAAAGAGGCCAAAAAGCCTGCTTCACCGAAGCAAATCAGACTCGAGCCTTGAAAGCCGGTCTATATGTCGTGCCTCGAAAGCCGACTTTTTATTTTATAGTTTGCATTACTATGATTGTCCTGTTATATAGTACTTTGCATTTATATTACAATTATTTGTACGTATTGCATCTTTTTTGCAGAAATTGGCCTTCTTTTCAGAAAGGCCGGGTCTCATATTATGATTTTAATACAACAGCAACATGAATTGCCAGGTTGCATGACAACCAGGGTTTATGGTTTTCTATTCCAATCAAAGCAAGCCTGTGAAGTCAAATACAGAGCATAAATTGCCAGGTTCCACTGCAATCATGGCCAAGGATTTCTTTCATTGCAAAAGCATCATCAGTTCATAGGCAAAATACTAAGTGCCTGATGGCACTAGCAGACTATGAAGTGTCAGCTCAAAAGCAATTACAAGCCACGACTGGGCTATTTTCTATCAAGTTTTTCAAAGCAAATTCAAAACTTGCGGAGTGGTTGATGGTTGACGCCCGGCAGTCTTCCGGGTTGATGTTGGTTTGTTCTCCTCTCGGAGTTTCTTTTCCGAGCTCACTTCTTTCTTCAAAGTCGGCAATTTGCAACTCGGCTGGATTCAACATATCCTACATAAGATGTTTACAATATTACATACTTTATTAGAAGTCCCAAGCCACCACAGGTTGCTGACATGGCACTTGGGGGCTAATGCATGGTCATTTGTACTGGTTTCATTGAAGACCCGGCCCATCAAATAATGATGAGCCGGAGCTTGGGGGCTACTAATTGCTCCTATCAAAATTCAAAAGTTCAAAAACACAAACCCCAATCTACTATATTAATAGTGACCCGGACCTTGGGGGCTACATCATATGATGTTATTCTTTTCAAAGGAGAAGTACATGTAAGTCCCGAGTCGCTGCAGGCATACGACCCGGCACTTGAGGGCTACAGAGTTCAGTTGCTTAAACAGATCATAAGGTCCAAATTGAAGACCCGGCCCATCACATACTGATGAGCCTGCCCTTGGGGGCTGCACATGTGAAATGCAAAACATTCAGTTTATAACTAGCGACTCAGATGAACAACCTGGATTTCTCCAAAGTTGCAATATTTATATTTAAAGATGAAGTTTTAAGACAATTACAAGTCCCAGGTTGCTACTGGCAAGACAACCCGACACTTGGGGGCTACGGAGTCAAGATATTATTTCTATGCAAAGTACCAAGTCATCATGAACTGATAAACTCGGAGCTTGGGGGCTACAGGTAATATGGAGATAAAAAAAATAGAAGAACAACTTCAAGCTGTCAATTTTGAGCGAGCCGGGTCTCATGTTCTTGGTGGAGGCTTGCAAAGTTCATCTCCTCCAAGGTATTCATAGAAGGCCTAGAAGCATTGAAGGTTGACTCAACATCAGATGGATTTCTTATTTCCCAATATTTCTATCAAGACGAAGCACTGGAAACCGACTCAACGTCAGATGGGTTATTTTTCTCAATATTTTTCTGCGAGGACCTAGTGTCAGCAAGTTGATTGCGAAGCCAGAATGTTGACATGACAAAGAAAACCAGATTTTTCTAGGAGCTGGTTCATTGGATAAATCGGCCATTTGAGCAAGCCGGTCCTTTAACATATTAATTATTCTTATTTCAGGAGCTTAGCATGAATAAATTCAAGCTAACCTGGGGGCTAATGTCGGAGGAATTACCCGCGGCTAGACCCGGAATCCCAAGGCATAACCCGGCAGGACCAAAGGGCTCATAACCGGGTCACGCATGGCATTAAACGGGCCGGCTCTCTATGGGATGGACCCTGGAAGGAACCTGGCAGGAGAAGACCCGGCCCGAAGAGAAGACCCATCCTGGGTGGACCTGGTTCGGAGAGAAGACCCGACCTGGGTAGACCCAGCTCAGAGAGAAGACCCGGTCCGGAGAGAAGACCCGTCTTGGGTAGATTAGTTCAGGAGAAAAGACCCGGACTAGGATCCAACTTGTAATAGAAAATAGACTAGTTGTAGTCCTACTAGGACTCTACATGTAAGCCAGCCCCTTCAACTTATATAAGGAGGGGCAAGCACCCCAAGAGGGACAAGGTTCTAGAGACAAGATCGAGGTAGAGGTAGCGAAACAGCACCCTTGTAATCGAGATCATCATCATCAATAGCAATCAAGTAGGATGTAGGCTTTTACCTCCGCCGTGAGGGGCCGAACTTGGGTAAAACTCGCATCTCTCGATTCCGATCAACCCCGTTCAAGCTACCACATAGGTGCGATGGCCTCACTACTAAGTCCTTTCACGAGGACATCTTGTCGTGACAAAACCACGACAACGATATTTGATGAAGTGATTGCGATGAAGAAAAGCTGGTATGAACTCTTCTTGTTTTTGTCTTTGTAAATATGTTTAGCTCGGTATTCATGATTTAGCATTATTATGAGTAAACGTGTTTGTGATGACAATTAGAGATTATAGTTTCTCATGCCATGCTTAAATAGCTAGGAGTGGATAATGATTTATCTTGAGTGTCAACATGCATTAAAATGATTGTGATGTAGTATGTTAGCATGGTATCCTCCTCTGAGTAATTCGAGTGGCTTGACTTGGGTGCATGTTCATACATGTAGTTGAATCAAAACCAACATAGCCTCCATGATATTTATGTTCAGGGTGTTGATATCCTACTCATGCTCGTGTTCAATGTTCATTATTCGCAATGCATGTCTATGACCGTTTTCGCTCTCTAGCTGGTCGCTTCTCAATCTATTTGCTAGCCTTCGCCTGTACTAAGCGGGAATACTTCTTGTGCATCCAAATCCTTAAACCAAAGTTGTTCCAGATGAGTCCACTATATCTACCTATATGCGGTATTACTCTGCCGTTCCGAGTAAATTTGCATGTGCCACCTCTAAACATTCAAACGAACTTCTGTTTTGTGTGCCCGTACCGCTCATGGAGCGACAGGGGGCGGTCAGTATCTTCCATGCTAAGCGGGTTATTCTCATATGAGTGTTTATTCACTTGTCATTGCACGAGAGAGGCTGGTAATTGGGATGCCCAGTCCTATGCTCAAAATCAAATTATATAATGCAAACAAACTCCCCCGGAAAGTTGTTGGTATGGAGGGCACCCGTGAATTCGCCTAGCCATGGCTTGTGTTGGTATGGTGGAGGGGGAGTAAACTTTACCTTTCCGCTTGGGAACCGCCTATAATGTGTTTAGCATGGAAGATATTGAAAACTCTCGGTCGTGACGTTGACAGGAAAAGCATACCTCTCAAAATTATTTTCATCTCTGTTTTAAGCTTCGAGCTCTGGCACCGCCGCAAATCCATGCTTCCCTCTGCGAAGGGCCTATCCATTTACTTTTATGTCATTTTACTTTTATTTCAGTCATCACCCTCTCATTTAAAGCACTAGTTGGAGAGCACTATTGTCATTTTTATGCATTGAGTATAGTTAATGTTGGGTGTGACCATGACTGGATATCCTCTACCCTGAATTACAATGTTTAGTCGTTGCTTGAATCTCAGAGGTGCTCTGCATTTATGTTTTGCGGTCTCAAAAAGGGCTAGCGAGATACCATGTTATCATATTATATCATGATTGTTTTGACAAAGTGTTGACATCCGAGATATCTTATTATTGCTCGCTAGTTGGTTATGTTATTGATATGAGTAAATGTGAGACCTAAGTGTTACCATTCATATGGTTAGTTCATAATCTTTGCTGAAAACTTGGATGCTAGTTAAGTATTATATACAGACAACAAGAACAAAAGAGTTTGTAAAAGTTTTTCTTTGTCACTTTTAGTTTGTCAACTGAATTGCTTGAGGACAAGCAATGAGTTAAGCTTGGGGGAGTTGATACGTCTCAAACGTATCTATTTTTCCAAACACTTTTGCCCTGGTTTTGGACTCTAATTTGCATGATTTGAATGGAACTAACCCAGACTGACGCTGTTTTCAGCAAAATCGCCATGGTGTTATTTTTGTACAGAAATAAAAGTTCTCGGATGGACCTGAAAATTTACGGAGAATTATTTCAGAATATATAAAAAATACTGGCGAAAAGATCTACTGGAGGGGGGCCACCCAGGAGCCACAAGCTCAGGGGGCGCGCCCACCCCCCCAGGGTGCGCCCCCAGGTTTGTGGGGCCCTGGCAGCTCCGTTTACCCTAATTCCAACGCTATAAGTACCTATTCGTGGAGAAAACACTCAGAGAGAAAGAATTCTTGTGTTTTACGATACGGAGCCGTGCTACTTGTGAGCTGTGTTGGTAATTCCCTTAAGAGGAAGGGAGATGCAGTACAGTAGAGATAAGTATTTCCCTCAGTTATGAAACCAAGGTTATCAATCCAGTAGGAGAATCACGCAACACCTCGTTAGCAGCACCTGCACAAAAAACAACAAATCCTTGCACCGAACGCAAACAAGGGGTTGTCAATCCCTCGGCGGTAAGTTGCAAGATTAAATTGTATGTGATAGATAGATAGATAGAAACAAAATACAAAATAAAATAAATAAAAGAAAAGTGCAGCAACTATTTTTTAGGGTTTTAGTATATGATTTTGATAGACCCGGGGGCCATAGTTTTCACTAGAGGCTTCTCTCAAGAAAATAGCATACGGTGGGTAAACAAATTACTGTTGGGCAATTGATAGAAAAGCAAATAATCATGACGATATCCAAGGAAATGATCATGTATATAGGCATCACGTCCGAGACAAGTAGACCGACTCCTGCCTACATCTATTACTATTACTCCACACATCGACCGCTATCCAGCATGCATCTAGTGTATTAAGTCCATAAAGAACGGAGTAACGCCTTAAGAACGATGACATGATGTAGACAAGATAAACTCACGTATGAATAAACCCCATCTTTTTACCCTTAATAGCAACGATACATACGTGTCATGTCCCTTTCTGTCACTGGGATTGAGCACCGCAAGATCGAACCCATTACAAAGCACCTCTTCCCATGGCAAGATAAATCAATCTAGTTGGCCAAACCAAATCAATAGATCGGAGAAGAAATATGATGCTATAATAATCATGCATAAAAGAGATCAGAGAAGACTCAAATAATATTCATGGATAATCTGATCATAAACTCACAATTCATCGGATCCCAACAAACACACCGCAAAAAGTGATTACATCGGATAGAACTCCAAGAACATCGAGGAGAACATTGTATTGAAGATCAAAAAGAGAGAAGAAGCCATCTAGCTACTAACTATGGACCCGAAGGTATGTGGTAAACTACTCACGCATCATCGGAAGGGCAGCAAGGTTGATGTAGAGCCCCTCTGTGATCGATTCCCCCTCCGGCGGAGTACCGGGGAAGGCCTCCAGATGGGATCTCTCGAGAACAGAAACTTGCGATGGCGGAAAAAGTATTCCATGGACTCCCGTGAGGGTTTCTGATTTTTTGGGAATTTATAGTGGAGGAATTAGGTCAAACGGAGTTCTGTGGGCCCCACGAGGTACCAGGGCGCGCCTGCACCCCCAGGCGCGCCCTGGTGCCTCGTGGGCACCCCCTGGGGCTTCTGGCCTACTCCCAAAGCTTCTAGTGTTGTATATGTCCAGAAAAAAATCTCCAAAAAGTTTCGTGGCATTTGGACTTCGTTTGGTATTGATATTCTGTAAAACAAAAACAGGGCAGAAAACAACAACTGGCACTGGGCACTAAGTTAATAGGTTAGTCTCCAAAAATGATATATAATTGCTATAAATGCATATAAAAACATCCAAGATTGATAATATAACAGCATGGAACAATAAAAAATTATAGATATGTTGGAGACGTATCAGCATCCCGAAGCTTAATTCCTGCTCGTCCTCGAGTAGGTAAATGATAAAAACAGAATTTTTGATGTGGAATGCTGCCTATCATATTCATCACATATTGTTTTCTTTTGTAGCATGGGCATTGGACTTGAATGATTCAAAGCAATAGTCTATAGTTTGACATGAAGATATAAATACTCAAGCATGCTAACAAGCAACCATGTCTTTCAAAATATCAACGCTAAAGAAAGTTATCCCTAGCCCATTATGCTCAATCATTAATCCATTCATGAAACACACTCGAATATTAGCTACACACAATGCACAAGTATGACAATAGTGCTCTCTAGTTGGTGCTTTATAAGAGAAGATGGATACTCAAGAAAATAAAAATTGCATAAAAGTAAATAGATAGGCCCTTCGCAGAGGGAAGCAGAGATTTGTCAAATGTGCCAGAGCTCAAAGCTGAAATTAAAGAGATAAAAATATTTTGAGAGGCATGCTTTTCCTGTCAACGAAAATGACTGAGAATTCCCAATATCTTCCATGCTAGACACATCATAGGCGGTTCCCAAACAGAAAGTAAAGTTTATTTCCTTTCCACCATTCTTTCACAATCCATGGCTAGCCGTATCCACGGGTGGCCTCCATACCAACACTTTCCAAGGGATTTTGTTGTTATTAATTTTTGATTTCATTGTGGGACTGGGCATCCCTATTACCAGCCACTCTCTCGTGCAATGACAAGTGAATAAACACCCATCGTGAGAATAACACACCTAGCATGGAAAATATTGGCCACCCCCTGCCGCTTCATGAGCAGTACGGGCACACAAAACAGATTTTTTTTTTGAAAATTAGAGTTGGCACATGCAAATTTACTTGGAACGGCATTGAAATACCGCATATAGGTAGATATAGTGGACTCATTTGGCACAACTTGGGTTTAAGGAGTTTGGATGCACAAGCAGTATTTCCGCTTAGTACAAATGAAGGCTAGCAATAGATTTAGAAGCAACCAACCAAAAACGAAAATGGTCATAAACATGCATTGAACATAACTAACACCGAATAATGCACCATAAGTAGGATATAATTTCGTTGCATAACTATTGACTTAACGTGCATGCATAGGGAATCACAAACCTTAACACTAATATTCTTACTAAATTACAATTACTCACTAACATGACTCACATATTATCATTTTAATATCGCAAAACTATTGCAAGGAATCACACTTATCATATCCAATGATCTATATGAAAGTTTTTATTATATCCCTCTTGAATATTCATCACTTTGGGACCAAATTCATATCTTGTGCAAATTACCGTTACTATTATCAATTCTCAAAAAGATATAAGTGAAGCATGAGAGTGCAAATATTTCTTCAAAACTTTCAATCTTATCAACTCTCAAAATAATATAAGCGAAGCATGAGAGTTTATTTCTTCAAAATATAGCCACCGCCGTGCTAAAAAAGATTTAAGTGAAGCACTAGAGCAACAGCCTAGCTCAAAAAATTTAAGTGAAGCACATAGAGTATTCTAACAAATTATGATGATCGTGTGGCTCTCTCAAAATAGGTGTGTTCAGCAAAGATGATTGTGACAAACTAAAAAGCAAACAAAGCAAAGACTCATATAATACACGACGCTCCAAGCAAAACACATATCATGTGACGAATAAAAATATAGATCCAAGTAAAATTATCGATGGTTGGTAGAAGAAAGAGGGGATGCCTTCCGGGGCATCCCCAAGCTTAGACGCTTGAGTCTTCCTTGAATATTACCTTGGGGTGCCATGGGAATCCCCAAGCTTAGGCTCTTGCCACTCCTTATTCCTTCATCCATCATGATCTCACCCAAAACTTGAAAACTTCAATCACACAAAACTCAACAGAACCTTCGTGAGATCTGTTAGTACAACAAAATAAACCACTACTTTAAGTACTGTTGCAAATCCATTCATATTTTATTTTTTCATTATACCTACTGTATTCTAACTTCTCCATGGCTTATACCCCCCCGATACAATCCATAGTTTCATCAAAACAAGCAAGCAACACATCAAAAACAGAATCTGTCAAAAACAGAACAGTCTCTAGCAATCTATTTAAAATCCATACTTATGTAACTCCAAAAATTCTGAAAAATGAGGACAACGTGTGAAATTCATATGCCAATACTGTGTAAAAAATTCAGAGTTTTCTGACTCTCCAGTACAGAAACAAAATTCCCTCACTGGACGTGAAACTTTATGTTTTCCAAACAGCATCAATTATACTATCTTCCAAATCATCCTAAAGGTTTTACTTGGCACAAACACTAATTAAAAACACAAAAACACAATCATAACAGTATCATGAAAGTGAAAACTCACAATAACAGAAACAAATAATAAAAATTTATTTTATTCATTGGGTTGCCTCCCAACAAGCGCTATTGTTTTATGCCCCTAGCTAGGCATAATGCATAGTTTCAAGTATTGTCATCTTTGGTTTCCTTGTACAAAGAGGTACTTTTATCAAAGGGTTTTTCAATGGTAATATGAAACACATCATCCATAGAAATTTTAGCATTAGCAAGTTGTCCATCTGTAAATCCTTTTTGATTACCGGCTACAATCCAAGAGTATTGTCTATTAACGCTATTGAAAACTTGTTGGATTATATTCAAAGGAGGAACTTATTTTTTAATATTCTCATCAAAGATGTGGTCATTGCGGAAAAAATATCTCAACAAGTAATCATTATTATAAAGGATCTCATCTATTACCGGGTTTTCATGGTTCATACCATAAAAATCAAAGATCTCCCTAGCTTCTCGCACTATGTAATCAAATTCATTCATGAGAACAAGGGTGGATATTTTCTTAGCCCTAGGATCTTTTATAACCGGTAACTCATAAAACAATCTTTGCAAAGTTGGATGGGTGCGAATAAATCTTCTTTCAAGTTTAAGAATAAATGCGGAAATAGCATCGGCATAATTCTTAGTTTCTTTAAGTGTAGGAGCGTCATCAAAAACCAAGGTCCCAATGCAATTAAAGAATTCTTGGATGACACTTTTTCCTATAACAGTACCATGTCCCAACACAAAAGTTTTAGCATCAAGATTGGTAGAACTTCCCTTTTTAGGAGTTTTACCATCATCAGTTTCTGCCATGCCAAAATCACTCATGATAACAATCTTCAAGCAAGCGAACAAGAAAACACGCAAAAAGGCAAACGGAAAATATTTTTGTATTTTTGTAAAAACTTTTTAGAAGTGGGGGAGATGAAAACGAGAGGCAAATGCAAATAAAGTAAATGCAAGGAGAAGAGAGTTTTATGCGTAGGTACTTGATAGATGTTGATGATGTCTCCCCGGCAACGGCGCCAGAAATTCTTCCTCCTACTTGTGAGCTGTGTTGGTAATTCCCTGAAGAGGAAGGGAGATGCAATATAGTAGAGATAAGTATTTCCCTCAGTTATGAAACCAAGGTTATCAATCCAGTAGGAGAATCACGCAAAACCTCGTTAGCAACACCTGCACACAAAACAACAAATCCTTGCACCCAACGCAAACAAGGGGTTGTCAATCCCTCGGCGGTAAGTTGCAAAATTAAATTGTATGTGATAGATAGATAGATAGAAACAAAAATACAAAATAAAATAAATAAAAGAAAAGTGCAGCAAATATTTTTAGGGTTTTAGTATATGATTTAGATAGACCCAGGGGCCATAGTTTTCACTAGAGGCTTCTCTCAAGAAAATAGCATACGGTGGGTAAACAAATTACTGTTGGGCAATTGATAGAAAAGCAAATAATCATGACAATATCTAAGGCAATGATCATGTATATAGGCATCACGTCCGAGACAAGTAGACCAACTCGTTCCTGCATCTACTACTATTACTCCACACATCGACCGCTATCCAGCATGCATCTAGTGTATTAAGTCCATAAAGAACGGAGTAACGCCTTAAGAACGATGACATGATGTAGACAAGATAAACTCACGTATGAATAAGCCCCATCTTTTTACCCTTAATAGCAACGATACATACGTGTCATGTCCCTTTCTGTCACTGGGATTGAGCACCGCAAGATCGAACCCATTACAAAGCACCTCTTCCCATGGAAAGATAAACCAATCTAGTTGGCCAAACCAAATCAATAGATCGGAGAAGAAATACGAGGCTATAATAATCATGCATAAAAGAGATCAGAGAAGACTCAAATAATATTCATGGATAATCTGATCATAAACTCACAATTCATCGGATCCCAACAAACACACCGCAAAAAGTGATTACATCGGATAGAACTCCAAGAACATCGAGGAGAACATTGTATTGAAGATCAAAAAGAGAGAAGAAGCCATCTAGCTACTAACTATGGACCCGAAGGTCTATGGTAAACTACTCACGCATCATCGGAAGGGCAGGAAGGTTGATGTAGAGCCCCTCCGTGATCAATTCCCCCTCCGGCGGAGTACCGGAGAAGGCCTCCAGATGGGATCTCTCGAGAACAGAAACTTGCGATGGCGGAAAAAGTATTTCGTGGACTCCCCTGAGGGTTTCTGATTTTTTGGGAATTTATAGTGGAGGAATTAGGTCAAACGGAGCTCTGTGGGCCCCACGAGGTACCAGGGCGCGCCTGCCCCCCCAGGCGCACCCTGGTGCCTCGTGGGCACCCCCTGGGGCTTCTGACCTCCTCCCGAAGCTTCTAGTGTTGTATATGTCCAGAAAAAATCTCCAAAAAGTTTCGTGGCATTTGGACTTCGTTTGGTATTGATATTCTGTAAAACAAAAACAGGGCAGAAAACAGCAACTGGCACTGGGCACTAAGTTAATAGGTTAGTCTCCAAAAATGATATATAATTACTGTAAATGCATATAAAAACATCCAAGATTGATAATATAATAGCATTGAAAAATCAAAAATTATAGATACGTTGGAGACGTATCAAGCCGCCGCCACCTCATGTTCTTCATCGGGAGGGCTGATCTGGAGTCCGTTCGGGGCTCCGGAGAGGGGGGTTCGACGCCGTCGTCATCATCAACCATCCCCCATCACCAATTTCATGATGCTCACCACCGTGTGTGAGTAATTTCTTTGTAGGCTTGCTGGACGGTGATGGGCTGGATGAGATTTACCATGTAATCGAGTCAAGTTGTTAGGGCTTTGATCCCTAGTATCCACTATGTTCTGAGATTGATGTTGCTATGACTTTGCTATGCTTAATGCTTGTCACTAGGGCCCGGGTGCCATGATTTCAGATCTGAACCCTTTATGTTTTCATGAATATATTTGAGTTCTTGATCCTATCTTGCAAGTTATATGCACCTATTACGTGTTATGATCCGCATACCCCAAGGTGACAATAATTGGGATTCTTTCTTGTGATTACTGTAGTTTGAGGAGTTCATGTATTCACTATGAGCTAATGCTTTGTTTCGGTTCTCTATTAAAATGAGGTCTTAATATCCCTTAGATTTCCTTATGGACCCTGCTGCCACGGGAGGGTAGGACAAAAGATGTCATGCAAGTTCTTACTATAAGCACGTATGACTATATACGGAATACATGCCTACATTACATTGATGAATTGGAGCTATTGTGTATCGCCCTAGGTTTTGACTGTTATATGATGAATGTCATCCAACATAATTATCCATCACCGATCCAATGCCTATGCTTTTCGCATATTGATCTTTGCTAAGTTACTTTCATTGCTGCTGCTGTTACAATTACTACAAAACTTCTTCTGTTACTGTCCTTGCTGCTATTGCTGCTGTTACTACTGCTATCGAAACTATCATACTACTGTGCTACTAAACACTTTGCTGCAGATATTTAGTTCTCCAGGTGTGGTTGAATTGACAACTCAACTGCTAATACTCACAAATATTCTTTGGCTCCCCTTGTGTCGAATCAATAAATTTGGGTGAAATACTACCCTCGAAGACTGTTGCGATCCCCTATACTTGTGGGTTATCACTCGCCGCCGACATGGTTCCCGAGGAGGGAGAGAGGGCACGAGACCGGTCCATCATTGGAGTATTTCGTCCTTCCTTTCCTTCCATTCGTTTTCTCTGTGATCTCTCTTTTGATCGAGATACACGTACAGTACAGATCAACAATGGCACCAACATAAAAAAACAAGATCAAATCAGGCAATCGGTATGTGGGAGGGTGTTTAGCGTTGAGATTTAGTCGCCGAGGGTTAGGGACCTCCACCCGGTCCCTGGCTATTTCCGGGTGATTTTAATCTGATTGCTAACCCACTCGACAAGAACAATGACCACATTAACATGTGAATGATGGGGCATTTTTGCAAGCTGCTGATGGACCTTGACCTGCTAGAGCTCTACCTGACGGCCGTAGGTACACCTGGTCAAATGAATGGAGGATTCCCATTCTTGAGAAGTTTGATCGGTGCCTCTCCTTGATGGATTGGGAGTCGCTACATCCTGCTTCTTTCCTCTCCGCACTCAGTACAAGTACAAGTGTGTCGGATCATTGCCCCTTGCTTCTTTGCCAGGAGCCGGATCTTCACGGAGGGTGCCGCTTTCACTTTGAGAGCTTCTGGACCAATATGGAGGGCTTTAGAGATGTGGTGCATGCAGCCTGGAACTCTATTGCGCACATCGAGAACCCTTTCAAGAGGTTAGTGGCTAAGCTAAATGCCATGGCAAGGCAGATAGTGAGGTGGAGCGATCGATCTGTGGGTAGCATCAAGATGCAAATGCTGGTGGCCAATGAGGTGGTCTTGCGGCTGGACGTCGCCATGGAATCGCGGGAGCTCTCTGCAGAAAAATGGGGTATGTGGCAATTGCTAAAGAAGAAACTCCTTGTCCTTGCATCGCTTGAGAGCACAATCGCAAGGTGAAACACAACATAAGAGCTGAGATGGCTCTCCCTCCTTCCCCCTCCCCCGCCGGCGACTCCCCCGTTTAGTAGATCGGCGCCGCCCGCCTCTGCTCCCCTACTCCTCCTCTCTCCCCTCTCCGTCTCATCTCCTCACTTGCGGTGGCTCGTCAGTGTTGTCGCAATGTTCTAGCAACCGTCTCTGGGCACTGTTGTCTAATGGGTTTTTCGACGATGAGTCGGATGCAGCTGTCCCTGCCCCCGTTTGGGCGTCGTCTTCGATGCGCACCACCTCGCGCCGACGTAAGTTTGCCCCCGGCGGCTGTGGCCGCCCTTGGTGTGGAGGCTCGGTGTCGGACTAGAGCCTGAATGGGCGCGGGTTGCTTCTCGGTAGAGTAAGTCTGGTAAGTTTTCCCGACGTTCTCTGGATCCAGGTGTTCCCGGCTTGTTCCCTGTCTCCCCTGCCTCTCCTGCTTCCCCCTCCTTGTGCTCTCCACCATCGCAGTCGCCTCCGGCGGTGTCGCTGCGGGCTGAAACCATAGTTGGGGTGCCTCTCTGGTGGCTGGAGGGGCGGATGGGTCACATGTGTCGGTTGGGCCTGGGTCTGGGCCGCGTGTCTCGCTTGGAGGCTCTGGGCCTGCTTGCTGATACGTCCATTTTGCATCATGTTTTCCTACTATTGTTTATTATGTTTTGGGTTATTATTTCACTTTATGATACAATTCTTATGCCTTTTCTCTCTTATTTTGCAAGATTCACATGAAGAGGGAGATTGTCGGCAGCTGGAATTCTGGACCGAAAAGGGGTGAAATGGAGATAGCTATTCTGCACACCTCCAAATGACCTAAAAATTTATGGAGAATTATTTTGGAATATATAAAAAATATTGGCTGAAGAAATATCAGAGGGGGACCGACCAGGAAGCAACAAGCCTGGGGGGCGCCCTACCCCCCTGGGCGCGCCCCCCCGAGCTTGTGGCGCCCCTGGCAGGCCTCCAGGGCCCATCTTCTCCTATATGAAGCCATTTTCCCTAGAAAAAAAAAATGAGAAGAAGACTTTTGGGACAAAGCACTGCCGTCTTGAGGCGGCACCTGGGCAGGAGCAATTTTGCTCTCTGGCGGAGCGATTCCACCGGGGATACTTCCCTCCCGGAGGGGGAAATCTAAGCCATCGACATCACCAACGTGTTGGGGAACGTTGCATGGAAAACAAAAAAATTTCTACACACACGCAAGATCTATCCATGGAGATGCATAGCTACGAGAGGGGGAGTGTGTCTACGTACCCTCGTAGACCGTAAGCGGAAGCGTTAGAACAACGCGGTTGATGTCGTCGAACAACTTCACGATCCAACCGACCGAGCACCGAACGTACGGCACCTCCGCGTTCAGCACACGTTCAGCTCGGTGACATCCTCGACTTCTTGATCCAGCAAGACGGTGAGGTAGTGGATGAGTTACGGCAGCACGACGGCATGGTGATGGTGATGGTGATGCTATCTCTGCAGGGCTTCGCCCAAGTACTGTGAAAATATGACCGAGGGACGGAACTGTGGAGGGGGGCGCCGCACATGGCTAAGACAATGTTGTGTGTCCCTTTGGGGCGCCCCCTCTCCTCTATTTATATATGTTTAGGGGCTTGGAGTAGAAGGAATAGTGCCACGTGAACAGTAACCGTGAATAGTACACACGTGGACTTGGACTCCAAAGTCCAATCCTATTCCTACTAGGACTCTCCCTTTTTCCTTCCCTAGCTGCGTGGGCTTTTGAGGACTTGGTGCGCCTGGCCCAATAAGGCCAGGGCGCCTCCCCTTAGCCCATGCCAGCCCTTGGGACGTGGTGGACCCACTTGTGGACTTCCGGACCCCTCCGGAATCCTCCGGAACCTTCTGGAAGCTTCCCGGTACAATACCGAAAAAAACTGCACCTTTTTCCGGAACCCAAAATATGACTTCCCATATATAAATCTTTACCTCTCGACCATTCCGAGACTCCTCGTGATGTCCGGGATCTCATCCGGGACTCCGAACAACATTCGGTTACCAATTTACATAACTCATATAACACTATATCGTCAATGAAGGTTAAGCGTGCGGACCCTACGGGTTCGAGAATGATGTAGACATGACCGAGACACCTCTCCGGTCAATAACCAATAGCGGAACCTGGATGCCCATATTGGTTCCTACATATTCCACGAAGATCTTATCGGTCAAACCGCAATGACAACATACGTAATTCCCTTTGTCCGTCGGTATGTTACTTGCCCGAGATTCGATCGTCGGTATCTCCATACCTAGTTCAATCTCGTTACCGGCAAGTCTCTTTACTCATTCCGTAATACATCATCCCGTAACTAACTCCTTAGTCACTTTTCTTGCAAGCTTCTTATGATATGCATTACCGAGAGGGCCCAGAGATACCTCTCCGAAACACGGAGTGACAAATCCCAGTCTCGATCCATGCCAACTCAACGGACACCTTCGGAGATACCTGTAGAGCATCTTTATGATCACCCAGTTACGTTGTGACGTTTGATAGCACACAAGGTATTCCTCCGGTATCCGGGAGTTGCATGATCTCATGGTCTGAGGAACATGTATTTGACATTCAAGAAAGCAGTAGCAATAAACAGAACGATCATATGCTAAGCTAACGGATGGGTCTTGTCCATCACATCATTCTCCTAATGATGTGATCCCGTTATCAAATGACAACTCATGTCTATGGTTAGGAAACCTTAACCATCTTTGATCAACGAGCTAGTCTAGTAGAGGCTCACTAGGGACACGGTATTTGTTTATGTATTCACACATGTATTTAAGTTTCCGGTCAATACAATTCTAGCATGAATAATAAACCTTTATCATGAACAAGGAAATATAAAATAATAACAACTTTATTATTGCCTCCAGGGCATATTTCCATCACAACGATCCTCTCATTGTGGGAGGACCAATCTTCATCAACATCTTCACCAGCACCATCTCATCTCAAACCCTAGTTCATCTCTTGTATTCAATATTTGTCTCAAAACCTCAGATTGGTACCTGTGGGTTGCTAGTAGTGTTGATTACTCTCTGTAGTTGATGCTAGTTGGTTTATTTGGTGGAAGATTATATGTTCAGATCCTTAATGATATTCAATACCCCTCTGATCTTGAACATGAATATGATTTGTGAGTAGTTACTTTTGTTCTTGAGGACATGGGAGAAGTCTTGTCATAAGTAATCATGTGAATTTGGTATTCGTTCGATATTTTGATGATATGTATGTTGTTGCTTCGTTTAGTGGTGTCGTGTGAACGTCGACTACATGACACTTCACCATCTTTGGGCCTAAGGAAAGGCATTGTGGAGTAGTAATTAGATGATGGGTTGCTAGAGTGACAGAAGCTTAAACCCTAGTTTATGCGCTATTCCGTAAAGGGCTGATTTGGATCCATATGTTTCATGCTATGGTTAGATTTATCTTAATTCTTCTTTCGTAGTTGCGGATGCTTGCGAGAGGGGGTAATCATAAGTGGGAGGCTTGTTCAAGTAAGAACAGCACCCAAGCACCGGTCCACCCACATATCAAATTATCAAAGTAGCGAACGCAAATCAAACAAACATGATGAAAGTGACTAGATGAGAATTCCCATGTGTCCTCGGGAACTCTTTGCTTTATATAAGAGATCGTTCCGGCTTGTCCTTTGCTACAAAAAGGATTGGGCCACCTTGCTGCACTTTATTATACTTGTTACTTGTTACGAATTACCTTGCTATCAAAACTATCTGTTACTGCTATTTTCAGTACTTGCAGAGAATACCTTGCTGAAAATCGCTTGTCATTTCCTTCTGCTCCTTATTGGGTTCGACACTCTTACTTATCGAAAGGACTATGATTGACCCCCTATACTTGTGGGTCATCAAGACTCTTTTCTGGCGCTGTTGCCTGGGAGTGAAGCGCCTTTGGTGAGTGGAATTCGGTAAGGAAACATTTATATTACGTGCTGAAATTTACTGTCACTTGTCAGTATGGAAAGTAATTCTTTGAGGGGTTTGTTCGGGGTATCTTCACCTCGACCGGAAGCATTGAGAGTTGCTCCTCAACCTACTGAACCTACTGAAAATATTTATTATGAAATTCCTTTGGGTATATATGATAGAGAAACTGCCAGCTAATCCTTATGCAGGAGATGGAAAGGTACATCCTGATATGCACTTGATATATATAGATGAAATTTGTGGATTGTTTAAGCTTGCAGGTTTATCCGAGGATGGAGTTAAGAGGAAGGTATTCCATTTATCTTTGGTGGCAAATGCATTGACATGGTATAGGCTATGTGATGATACTGGAACATGGGATTATAACCGGTTAAAGCTGGAATTCCACCAGAAATTTTATCCTATGCATTTGGTTCATCATGATCGGAATTATATATATAATTTTTGGCCTCGTGAAGGAGAAAGTATCGCTCAAGCTTGGGGGAGGATTAAGTATATGTTGCACACATGCCCCAATCATGAGCTCTCAAGAGAAATAATTATTCAAAGCTTTTATGCTCGGCTTTCTCATAATGATCAATCCATGCTCGATACTTCTTCTACTCGTTCCTTTATGAAGAGAACTATTGAATTCAAATGGGATCTTCTAGAAAGAATTAAATGCAACTCTGAAGATTGGGAAATCGACAAAGGTAAATAGTCGGGTATAAATCTCAAGTTCGATTGTGTTAAATCTTTTATGGAAACTGATGCTTTTCATAAGTTTAGTACTTAGTATGGACTTGACTCTGAGATAGTAGCCACCTTTTGTGAATATTTTGCTGCTCATGTTGATCTCCCTAAGGAGAACTGGTTTAAGTTTCATCCACCTATTGAATTAAATGAAGAACCTGTTAGTGTTAAGGAAGAAACAATTGTTTACAATGTTTATCCAGTTGTGCCTACTGCTTATATTGAGAAACCTCCTTTCCCTGTTAGGATTAAGGAACATGCTAAAGCTTCAAATGTGGTTAATAAAAGTAATATTAGAACATCTAGACATTCTGAACAAATTAAAGTTGAACCTAATATTGCAATGGTCAAAGATCTTTTGGTTGATAATATTGATGGACATGTCATATATTTCTGTGATGAAGCAACTAGAATTGCTAAGCCAGACACTAAAGATAAAAACAAACCCATAATTGGCATGCCTGTTATTTCTGTTAAGATTGGAAATCATTGCTATCATGGTTTATGTGATATTGGTGCTAGTGTGAGTGCTATTCCTTTTACTCTCTATCAAGAAGTCATGAATGATATTGCACCTGTTGAGATTGAAGATATTGATGTCACTATTAAGCTTGCAAATAGAGATACTATTACTCCACTTGGGATTGTTAGAGATGTTGAAGTCTTGTGTGGTAAGATCAAATACCCTATTGATTTTCTTGTTCTTGGATCACCACAAGATGATTTTTGTCCCATCATATTTGGTAGACCTTTCTTGAATACAGTTAATGCTAAGATTGATTGCAACAAAGAAACTGTCAGTGTTAATTTTGGTGATGTGTCTCATGAATTTAATTTCTCCAAGTTTCGTAGACAACCTCATGATAGAGAATTACCTACTAAAGATGAAATTATTGGTCTTGCTTCTATTGTTGTGCCTCCTATTGATCCTTTAGAACAATACTTGCTAGACCATGAAAATGATATGCATATGAATGAAAGAAATGAAATAGATGAGTTGTTCTTTAAGCAAGCACCTATTCTTAAACATAACTTGCCTGTTGAAACTTTGCGTGATCCTCTTCCACCAAAGAGTGATCCTGTGTTTGATTTAAAGCAATTGCCTGATACACTTAAATATGCTTATCTTGATGAAAAGAAGATATATCCTGTTATTATTAGTGCTAGCCTTTCAGAGCATGAAGAAAAGAGATTACTTAAAACTCTGAAGAAGCACCGTGCAGCTATTGGATATACTCTTGATGATCTTAAGGGCATCAGTCCCACTTTATGTCAGCATAAAATTCATATGGAGCCAGATGCTAAACCAGTTGTTGATCATCAAAGAAGGTTAAATCCTAAAATGAAGGATGTGGTAAGAACTGAAATATTAAAGCTTCTGGAGGCAGGTATAATTTATCCCATAGCTGATAGTAGATGGGTAAGTCCTGTTCATTGTGTTTCCTAATAAAGGAGGCATTACTTTTGTTCCTAATGATAAAAATGAACTTATCCCACAAAGAATTGTAACCGGTTATAGAATGGTAATTGATTTCAGAAAATGAAATAAATCTACTAGGAAAGATCATTACCCCTTGCCCTTTATTGATCAAATGTTAGAAAGATTATCTAAGCATACACATTTTTGTTTCCTAGATGGTTATTCTGGTTTCTCTCAAAAACCTGTATCACCAGAAGATCAAGAGAAAACCACATTTACTTGTCCTTTTGGAACTTATGCTTATCGTCGTATGCCTTTTGGTTTATGTAATGCACCTGCTACCTTTCAAAGATGTATGACTGCTATATTCTCTGACTTTTGTGAAAAGATTGTTGAGGTTTTCATGGATGATTTCTCCGTTTACGGAACTTCTTTTGATGATTGCTTGAGCAACCTTGATCGAGTTTTGCAGAGATGTGAAGAAACTAATCTTTTCTTGAATTGGGAGAAGTACCACTTTATGGTAAATGAAGGTATAGTCATTGGGCATAAAATTTATGAGAGAGGTATTGAAGTTGAAAAAGCTAAAGTTGATGCTATTGAGAAAATGCCATGTCCTAAAGATATCAAAGGTATAAGAAGTTTCCTTGGTCATGCTAGTTTCTATAGAAGGTTTATAAAAGAATTCTCTAAAATTTCTAGGCCTCTTACTAATCTCTTGCAAAAAGATGTTCCATTTGTTTTTGATGATGATTGCGTAGAAGCCTTTGAAATACTTAAGAAAGCCTTAATATCTGCACCTATTGTTCAACCATCTGATTGGAACTTACCCTTTGAAATTATGTGTGATGCTAGTGATTATGCTTTTGGTGCTATTCTAGGACAAAGAGTTTATAAGAAATTGAACATTATTCTTTATGCTAGTAAAACTCTAGACAGTGCTCAAAGAAATTATGCTACTACTGAGAAAAAAAATTAGCAGTTGTGTTTGCATGTGATAAATTCAGATCTTACATTGTTGATTCTAAAGTAACTATTCACACCGATCATGCTGCTATTAAATACCTTATGGAAAAGAAAAATGCTAAACCTAGACTTATTAGGTGGGTTCTTTTGCTACAAGAATTTGATTTGCATATTATTGATAGAAAGGGGGCTGAGAATCCCGTAGCTGATAATTTGTCTAGAATGGAAAATGTTCTTGATGACCCACTGCCTATTGATGATAGTTTTCCTGATAAACAATTAGCTGTTATAAATGCTTTTTGAAATACTCCTTGGTATGCAGACTATGCTAATTACATTGTTGCTAAATATATACCAACTAGTTTCACGCAGCAACAAAAGAAAAAATTCTTCTTTGATTTAAGACATTACTTTTGGGATGACCCACATTTATATAAAGAAGGAGTAGATGGTGTTATTAGACGTTGTGTACCTGAGCATGAACAGGAACAAATCCTACGGAAGTGTCACTCCGAGGCATACGGAGGACACCATGCGGGAGATAGAACTGCACATAAGGTATTACAATCTAGTTTTTATTGGCCTACTCTTTACAAAGACACACGTAAGTTTGTATTATCTTGTGATGAATGTCAAAGAATTGGTAATGTTGGTAGACGTCAGGAAATGCCTATGAACTATTCACTTGTTATTGAACCATTTGATGTTTGGGGTTTTGATTATATGGGACCTTTTCCTTCCTCTAATGGATATACTCATATTTTAGTTGCTGTCGATTACGTTACTAAGTGGGTAGAAACTATTCCAACTAGTAGTGCTAATCATAACACTTCTATTAAAATGCTTAAAGAAGTTATATTTCCGAGGTTTGGAGTCCCTAGATATTTGATGACTGATGGTGGTTCACATTTTATTCATGGTGCTTTCCGTAAATTGCTTGCTAAATATGATGTTAATCATAGAATTGCATCTCCATATTGTCCTCAGTCTAGTGGTCAAGTTGAATTAACTAATAATAAATAAAATTAATTTTGCAAAAGACCGTTAATAGATCTAGAAAGAATTGGTCTAAGAAACTTGATGATGCACTATGGGCTTACCGAACTGCTTATAAAAATCCTATGGGTATGTCTCAATATAAAATGGTCTATGGAAAAGCATGTCATTTACCTCTTGAACTAGAACATAAGGCATATTGGGCAATTAAAGAACTTAATTATAATTTTAAACTTGCCGGTGAGAAGAGGTTATTTGATATTACCTCTCTAGATGAATGGAGAACACAAGTTTATGAAAATGCCAAGCTGTTTAAAGAAAAAGTTAAAAGATGGCATGCTAAGAGAATTCAAAAACAGGAATTCAAAGTAGGTGATCATGTTCTATTATACAATTATCGTTTAAGATTCTTTGCAGGAAAGCTTCTCTCTAAATGGGAAGGACCATATATCATCGAAGAAGTTTATCGCTCCGGAGCCATCAAAGTAAATAACTCCGAAGGCTCTAATCCGAGAGTGGTTAATGGGCAAAGAATTAAATATTATATCTTAGGTACTCCCATTAATGTTGAAACCAATATTATTCAAACAATGACACCGGAAGAGCACATAGAAGAAACCTTCTGGAACGCTCCAGAATCCTGAAAAGGAGTTCTACTTGTAGCTTGCGTTGGTATTTCCCCGAAGAGGAAGGGATGATGCAGCACAGTAGAGATAAGTGTTTCCCTCAGTTATGAAACCAAGGTTATCGAACCAGTAGGAGAATCACGCAACACCTCGTTAGCAACACCTGCACACAAACAACAAATCCTTGCACCCAACGCAAACGAGAGGTTGTCAATCTCTCGGCGGTAAATTGCAAGATTAAATTGTATGTGATAGATAGATAGATTGAAACAAAAATAAAAAATAAAATAAATAAAAGAAAATGGCAACAATATTTTTAGGGTTTTAGTAATATGATTTAGATAGACCCGGGGGCCATAGGTTTCACTAGAGGCTTCTCTCAAGAAAATAGCATATGGTGGGTAGACAAATTACTGTTGGGCAATTGATAGAAAAGCAAATAATCATGACGATATCCAAGGCAATGATCATGTATATAGGCATCACGTCCAATACAAGTAGACTGACTCCTGCCTGCATCTACTACTATTACTCCACACATCGACCGCTATCCAGCATGCATCTAATGTATTAAGTCCATAAAGAACGGAGTAACGCCTTAAGAACGATGACATGATGTAGACAAGATAAACTCACGTATGAATAAACCCCATCTTTTTACCCTTAATAGCAACGATACATACGTGTCATGTCCCTTTCTGTCACTGGGATTGAGCACCGCAAGATCGAACCCATTACAAAGCACCTCTTCCCATGGCAAGATAAATCAATCTAGTTGGCCAAACCAAATCAATAGATCAGAGAAGAAATACGAGGCTATAATAATCATGCATAAAAGAGTGCAGCAAAGACTCAAATAATTTCATGGATAATCTGATCATAAACTCACAATTCATCTGATCCATAGAACTCCAAGAACATCAAGGAGAACATCGTATTGAAGATCAAAAAGAGAGAAGAAGTGCTATTTGTAGCTTGCGTTGGTATTTCCCTGAAGAGGAAGGGATGATGCAGCACAATAGAGATAAGTATTTCCCTCAGTTATGAAACCAAGGTTATCGAACCAATAGGAGAATCACGCAACACCTCATTAGCAGCACCTGCACACAAACAACAAATCCTTGCACCCAACGCAAAGGAGAGGTTGTCAATCTCTCGGCGGTCAATTGCAAGATTAAATTGTATGTGATAGATATATAGATTGAAACAAAAATACAAAATAAAATAAATAAAAGAAAATGGCAGCAATATTTTTGGGGTTTTAGTAATATGATTTAGATAGACCCGGGGGCCATAGGTTTCACTAGAGGCTTCTCTCAAGAAAATAGCATACGGTGGGTAGACAAATTATTGTTGGGCAATTGATAGAAAAGAAAATAATCATGACGATATCCAAGGCAATGATCATGTATATAGGCATCATGTCCAAAATAAGTAGGCCGACTCCTGCCTGCATCTACTTCTATTACTCGACACATCGACCGCTATCCAGCATGCATCTAGTCTATTAAGTCCATAAGAATGGAGTAATGCCTTAAGAACGATGACATGATGTAGACAAGATAAACTCACGTATGAGTAAACCCCATCTTTTTACCCTTAGTAGCAACGATACATACGTGTCATGTCCCTTTCTGTCACTGGGATTGAGCACCGCAAGATCGAACCCACTACAAAGCACCTCTCCCCACGGCAAGATAAATCAATCTAGTTGGCCAAATCAAATCAATAGATCGGAGAAGAAATACGAGGCTATAATATTCATGCATAAAAGAGTGCAGCAAAGACTCAAATAATTTCATGGATAATCTGATCATAAACTCACAATTCCTCGGATCCCAACAAACACACCGCAAAAAGTGATTACATCGGATAGAACTCCAAGAACATCGAGGAGAACATTGTATTGAAGATCAAAAAGAGAGATGTAGCCATCTAGCTACTGCCTATGGACCCGAAGGTCTATGGTAAACTACTCACGCATCATCAGAAGGGCAGCAAGGTTGATGTAGAACCCCTCCGTGATCGATTCCCCCTCCGGTAGATCACCGGAGAAGGACCCCAGATGGGATCTCTCTGGAACAGAAACTTGCGGCGGTGGAAAAAATATTTCGTGGACTCTCCTAAGGGTTTCTGATTTTTTCTGAATTTATAGTTGTAGAATTAGGTCAAACGGAGCTGGGTGGGCCCCATGAGGTACCAGGGCGCGCCACCCCCCCTAGGGCACGCCCTGGTGCCTCGTGGCCCATTTCTTCATCTTCTGGCCCTCTCCCGAAGCTTCTAGTGTTTATCTTGTCCAATAAAAAATCTCCAAAAAGTTTCGTGGCATTTGGACTTCGTTTGGTATTGATTTTCTGTAAAACAAAAATAGGACAGAAAACATCAACTGGCACTGGGCACTAGGTTAATAGGTTAGTCTCCAAAAATGATATATAATTGCTGTAAATGATTATAAAAACATCCAAGATTGATATTATAACAACATGGAACAATCAAAAATTATAGATACGTTGGAGACGTATCAGCATTCCCAAGCTTAATTCCTGCTCGTCCTCGAGTAGGATAAAAAACAGAATTTTTGATCTTGAATGCTGCCTATCATATTCATCACATATTGTTTTCTTTTATAGCTTGGACATTGGACTTGAATGATTCAAAGCAATAGTCTATAATTTGACATGAAGATATAAATACTCAAGCATGCTAACAAGCAACCATGTCTTTCAAAATATCAACACTAAAGAAAGTTATCCCTAGCCCATTATGCTCAATCATTGATCCATTCATGAAACACACTCAAATATTAGCTACGTCCAATGCACAAGTATGACAATAGTGCTCTCTAGTTGGTGCTTTTATAAGAGAAGATGGAGACTCAAAAAAATAAAAATAGCATAAAAGTAAATAGATAGGCCCTTCGCAGAGGGAAGCAGAGATTTGTCAAATGTGCCAGAGCTCAAAGCTGAAATTAAAGAGATAAAAATATTTTGAGAGTCATGCTTTTCCTGTCAACGAAAACGACCGAGAATTCCCAATATTTTCCATGCTAGACACATCATAGGTGGTTCCCAAACAGAAAGTAAAGTTTATTTCCTTTTCACCATTCTTTCACAATCCATGGCTAGCCGTATCCACGGGTGCCCTCCATACCAACACTTTCCAAGGAATTTTGTTGTTATTAATTTGATTTCATGTGGGACTGGGCATCCCTATTACCAACCATTCTCTCGTGCAATGACAACTGAATAAACAGTCATCGTGAGAATAACACACCTAGCATGGAAACTAATGGCCACCCCCTGCCGCTTCATGAGTGGTACGGGCACACAAAACGGAAAATTATTTTGAAAATTAGAGTTGGCACACGCAAATTTACTTGGAACGGCATTGAAATACCGCATATAGGTAGATATAGTGGACTCATTTGGCACAACTTGGGTTTAAGGAGTTTGGATGCACAAGCAGTATTTCCGCTTAGTACATATGAAGGCTAGCAAATAGATTGAGAAGCAACCAACCAAAAAACGAAAATGGTCATAAACATGCATTGAACACAACTAACACCGAATAATGCACCATAAGTAGGATATAATTTCATTGCATAACTATTGACTTAACGTGCATGCATAGGGAATCACAAACCTTAACACTAATATTCTTACTAAATCACAATTACTCACTAACATGACTCACATATTATCATTTCCATATCGCAAAACTATTGCAAGGAATCACACTAATCACATCCAATGATCTATATGAAAGTTTTTATTTATATCCCTCTTGAATATTCATCACTTTGGGACCAACTTCATATCATGTGCAAATTGTCGTTACTATCATAAACTCTCAAAAAGATTTAAGTGAAGCATGTGAGTGCAAATATTTCTTCAAAATTTCAATCTTATCAATTCTCAAAATAATATAAGTGAAGCATGAGAATTCATTTCTTCAAAATTTTAGTCTTGTCAATTCTCAAAATAACATAAGTGAAGCATGAGAATTCATTTCTTCAAAATTTTAATCAACTCTCAAAAAGATTTAAGTGAAGCATGAGAGTTTATTTCTTTAAAATATAGACACCACCGTGCTCAAAAAGATTTAAGTGAAGCACTAGAGCAACTGCCTAGCTCAAAAAAAATTAAGTGAAGCACATAGAGTATTCTAACAAATGATGATAAACGTGTGGCTCTCTCAAGATAGGTGTGTTCAGCAAAGATGATTGTGACAAACTAAAAAGCAAACAAAGCAAAGACTCATATAATACAAGACGCTCCAAGCAAAACTCATATCATGTGACGAATAAAAATATAGCTCCAAGTAAAATTACCGATGGTTGGTAGAAGAAAGAGGGGATGCCTTCCGGGGCATCCCCAAGCTTAGACGCTTGAGTCTTCCTTGAATATTACCTTGGGATGCCTCGGGCATCCCCAAGCTTAGGCTTTTACTACTCCTTATTCCTTCATCCATCGTGGTCTCACCCAAAACTTGAAAACTTCAATCACACAAAACTCAACAAAACCTTCGTGAGATCCGTTAGTATAACAAAATAAATCACTACTATAAGTACTGTTGGAAACCCATTAATATTTTATTTTTTCATTATACCTACTGTACTCTAACTTCACCATGGCTTATACCCCCCGATACAATCCATAGATTCATCAAAACAACCAAGTAGTGCATCAAAAACAGAATCTGTCAAATACAGAACAGTCTGTAGCAATATATTTAAAAGACATACTTATGTAACTCCAAAAATTCTGAAAAATTAGGAAAACGTGGGAAATTAATATACTAATACTGTGTAAAAATTTCAGATTTTTCTGACGCTCCAGTACAGAAACAAAATTCGGGCACTGGACGCAAAACTTTCTGTTTTCCAAAGAGCATCAATTATATTATCTTCCAAATCATCCTAAAGGCTTTACTTGGCGCAAACACTAATTAAAAACACAATCATACCAGTAGCATGGCAGTGAAAACACACAATAACAGAAAAAAATTGTTTTATTCATTGGGTTGCCTCCCAACAAGCTCTATTGTTTTATGCCCCTAGCTAGGCATAATGCATAATTTCAAGTATTGTCATCTTTCAAGTTGATTCCATAAGTGGCCCTCATAATTGATTCATATGGTGCTTTAATTCTTTTACTAATGAAATGCTCCATACCTTTCTTTAATGGAAACTGAAATTTTATATTCCCTTCTTTCAAATCAATAACGGCACCTATAGTTCGTAAGAACGGTCTACCGAGTATTATGGGGCAAGAAGAATTGCATTCAATATCAAGAACAATAAAATCAACGGGCACATAGTTCCTATTTGCAAGAATAAGAACATCATTAATTCTACCCAAAGGCTTTTTAGTAGTAGAATCCGCCAAGTGCAAATTAAGAGAACATTCATCTATATTGGTGAGACCTAGCACATCACATAAAGATTTTGGAATTGTGGAAACGCTAGCACCCAAATCATATAAAGCATTGCACTCATAATTTTTAATTTTAACTTTAATGGTGGGTTCCCATTCATCATATAATTTCCTAGGAATTGAAACTTCTAGTTCTAGCTTTTCTTCTAACGCTTTCATCTTAGCTTCTACGATGTGTTTAGTAAAAGCCTTGTTTTGCTCATAAGCGTTGGGTGAATTTAACATGGATTGTAACAAAGAAATGCACTCAATAAAAGAACAATTATCATAATTAAAATCTTTGTAATCCAAGAGAGTGGGCACATCGCTATTTAAAGTTTTTACCTCTCCAAACCCACTTTTAGCAATTTTCTTATCAAGATTTTCACCCTCCGAATTATGGGGACGCTCTTTAGCTAAAGTTGACTCTTCTTCAGTCCCCTTTTCATCAAGTTTTATATTGCTAAACAAAGAGTCAATAGATGAAACACCAATCATTTTAATATCCTCATCATTACTACGATAAAAACTGGGAGGAATCACTTTTTCTAAAAATTCTCGTTTAGCTTTTAGCATGGCGGTTCTTTTCTTACTCTCATCCATGGAGACATATAAAGCTTTAATTGATTCACTAATATCAATTTTGGGTGGCAAAATTTTAGTCTTAAGATTTTCCACATCATGAATAATTCTATCAATGCTCCTAGACATATTTTTTCATCAATTTTACTCAATTTTTCTTCTATCATAGTGTTGAAAACTTTTTGAGCATTAATAAATTCTTTAATATTACTTTCAAGATCAGAGGGCATCCTATTATTATTATTATAAGAATTAGCATAAGGATTGCCATAATTATTAGAGGGATTTCCAGGAAACGGCCTAGCATTGAAATTACCTCTATAAGCATTATTATTAAAATTGTTTCACGAGACAAAATTCACATCTACGAGATCATTATTTTGCTCAATCAAAGTGGACAAAGGCACATCATTAGAATCAATAGGAGCATTTTTGCTAGCAACCAATTTCATAAGAGCATCAACTTTATCACTCAAAGTATTAATTTCTTCAATAGAATTCACCTTTTTACTAGTAGGAGTTCTTTCAGTGTGCCATTGTGAATAATTTGCCATAATATTATCGAGCAATTTAGTAGCTTCGCCCAAAGTAATTTTCATAAAAGTACCACCCACGGCGGAATCTAAAAGATTTCTAGAGACAAAATTCAATCCCGCATAAAATTTTTGTATGATCATCCATAAATTTAAACCATGAGTAGGGCAATTTCTTATCATTAATTTCATCCTCTCCCAAGATTGGGCAACATGTTCATGATCAAGTTGCTTAAAATTCATAATTTTATTTCTAAGAGAAATAATTTTCGCGGGAGGAAAAGTAATAAAAGCATCTTTACACCTATCCAAAGAATCGATACTATTTTGTGGTAAAGATGAAAACCAAATTTTTGCACGATCCCGCAATGAGAATGGGAATAATTTTAATTTAACAATATCATTATCCATATCTTTTTTCTTTTGCATGTCACACAATTCTACGAAAGTGTTAAGATGGGATGCAACATCTTCATTAGGACTACCAGAAAATTGTTCTTTCATAACAAGATTTAGCAAAGCGGCATTAATATCACAAGTCTCCGCATTAGCGGCGGGAGGAGCAATTGGAGTACTAATAAAATCATTATTATTAGTATTGGAAAAATCACACAATTTTGCATTTTCTTGAGACATTGTGACTACGCAAACAAGATAACAAGCAAGCAAACAAACAAACAAGAAAAAGGCAAACGGAAAATATTTTTGTATTTTTGTAAAAATGTTTTAGAAGTGGGGGAGATGAAAACGAGAGGCAAATGGCAAATAAAGTTAATGCAAGGAGATGAGAGTTTATGCAAAGGTACTTGATAGATGTTGATGATGTCTCCCCGGCAACGGCGCCAGAAATTCTTCCGGCTACTTGTAGCTTGCGTTGGTATTTCCCCGAAGAGGAAGGGATGATGCAGCATAGTAGAGATAAGTATTTCCCTCAGTTATGAAACCAAGGTTATCGAACCAGTAGGAGAATCACGCAACACCTCGTTAGCAGCACCTGCACACAAACAACAAATCCTTGCACCCAACGCAAACGAGAGGTTGTCAATCTCTCGGCGGTCAATTTTAAGATTAAATTGTATGTGATAGATAGATAGATTGAAACAAAAATACAAAATAAAAGAAAATGGCAGCAATATTTTTAGGGTTTTAGTTATATGATTTAGATAGACCCGGGGGCCATAGGTTTCACTAGAGGCTTCTCTCAAGAAAATAGCATACGGTGGGTAGACAAATTACTGTTGGGCAATTGATAGAAAAGCAAATAATCATGACGATATACAAGGCAATGATCATGTATATAGGCATCACATCCAATACAAGTAGATCGACTCCTGCCTGCATCTACTACTACTACTCCACACATCGACCGCTATCCAGCATGCATCTAGTGTATTAAGTCCATAAAGAACGGAGTAACGCCTTAAGAACGATGACATGATGTAGACAAGATAAACTCACGTATGAATAAACCCCATCTTTTTACCCTTAATAGGAATGATACATACGTGTCATGTCCCTTTCTATCACTGGGATTGAGCACCGCAAGATCGAACCCATTACAAAGCACCTCTTCCCATGGCAAGATAAATCAATCTAGTTGGCCAAACCAAATCAATAGATCAGAGAAGAAACACGAGGCTATAATAATCATGCATAAAAGAGTGCAGGAAAGACTCAAATAATTTCATGGATAATCTGATCATAAACTCACAATTCATCGTATCCCAACAAACACACCGCAAAAAGTGATTACATCGGATAGAACTCCAAGAACATCAAGGAGAACATTGTATTGAAGATCAAAAAGAGAGAAGAAGCCATCTAGCTACTGCCTATGGATCCGAAGGTCTATGGTAAACTACTCACGCATCATCGGAAGGGCAGCAAGGTTGATGTAGAACCCCTCCGTGATCGATTCCCCCTCCGGCAGATTACCGGAGAAGGACCCCAGATGGGATCTCTCTGGAACAGAAACTTGCGGCGGGGGAGAAAGTATTTCGTGGACTCTCCTGAGGGTTTCTGATTTTTTGGGAATTTATAGTGCTGGAATTAGGTCAAACGGAGCAAAGTGGGGCCCACGAGGCACCAGGGCGCGCCTGCCCCCCCCCCCAGGCACGCCCTGGTGGCTCGTGGCCACCTCCTGGGTCTTCTGGCCCTCTCCTGAAGCTTCTAGTGTTTATCTTGTCCAGAAAAAAAATCTCCAAAAATTTTCGTGGCATTTGGACTTCGTTTGGTATTGATTTTCTATAAAACAAAAACAGGGCAGAAAACAGCAACTGGCACTGGGCACTAAGTTAATAGGTTAGTCTCCACAAATGATATATAATTGCTGTAAATGATTATAAAAACATCCAAGATTGATAATATAACAGCATGAAACAATCAAAAATTGTAGATACGTTGGCGACGTATCAAGGAGTAGGTATGTAGTACGGTAAGTAAATCGACTCCAAAACTTCCATAAAAGTACTTTCTGTTCGTTTTGGAACATATAAAAAATTAGGAAAACAATAAACAGTCCGAAAAGTGCACGAGGGAGTGACAAGCCTGGCGGCGCGCCCTTGCCCCCAGGGCGCGCCTACCGAGCTTGTGGCTCCCCCGTGGACTTTCCTGACTCCGTTTTTCTTCCATATTACTTATCCTGTACGAAAAAAATTCATTATATATACTCTCGGATGTTTTGACCACTGTATCGCAAGTTTCTCCTCTATTCTTGTTTCGTGCTATTTTCTATCAGATTTTCGAGGACAGGCATCATGTCTTCCTCTTCCTCCAACAACGTGGGAGACGACGCTTGGTTGCTACAGATGGAACTCAAGAGAGAGGAGGAAGAGGTTACCATGGAAGAAGACGATGGAGATTCGCTAGAGGTGCACCCTCCGGCTTCCGAGAGGGGTACCCTTGCCGGCATCTCCACAACTCCAAATCCGCATCAAGCCATGAGAAGCACAACAAGACACGGGAGTTCAGAGGTACAAGAAGGGTTTCCCCCCAGGAGGCCCTTACATAGGTTACATCGGAACAATTTCATAACTTGGTTCACAAATATGGGTTTGAGAATACTCCCCGCATGCACATACAATTGGGACATCTCTCGTTCAAGTGAAAGTGATGCAGGGAAGAAAGCGTGGGGGCCAGAGAATAAACATATTATGGCCGAAGTCCAGAAGAACGCGGTGATGATCCAACATGTACTCCGGGAAATTCAGAGCCTAAGGGAGATGCTAATTGATGTAATAAAAAGCAAGCCCACTACATCATCACCACCATCACCGAAGAAGGAAAATTGAGTACATGGGTATGGGTGTTGGAAATATGCCCTAGAGGCAATAATAAATTGGTTATTATCATATTTCCTTGTTCATGATAAAGGTTTATTATTCATGCTAGAATTGTATTGACCGGAAACTTAAATACATGTGTGAATACATAAACAAATATTGTGTCCCTAGTGAGCCTCTACTAGACTAGCTCATTGATCAAAGATGGTTAAGGTTTCCTAACCATAGACATGAGTTGTCATTTGATAACGGGATCACATCATTAGGAGAATGATGTGATGGACAAGACCCAACCGTAAGCTTAGCATTCGATCGTATCACTTGAGTTTATTGCTATAGCTTTCTTCATGTCAAGTATCTGTTCCTTAGACCATGAGATCATGTCACTCCCGGATACCGGAGGAATACTTAGTGTGTATCCAAACGTCACTTCGTAACTGGGTGATCATAAAGGTGCTCTACAGGTATCTCCGAAGGTCTCTGTTGGGTTGCATGGATCAAGACTGGGATTTGTCACTACGTATGACGGAGAGATATCTCTGGGCCCTCTCGGTAATACAACATCGTAAAGAGCTTGCAAGCAATGTGGCTAATGAGTTAGTAACGGGATCTTGTATTACGGAACGAGTAAAGAGACTTGCCGGTAACGAGATTGAACTAGGTATGGAGATACCGACGATCGAATCTCGGGCAAGTAACATATCGCCGGACAAAGGGAATTGCATACGGGATTAACCGAATCCTTGACGTCGTGGTTCAACCGATAAAAGATCTTCGTGGAATATGTAGGAATCAATATGGGCATCCAGGTCCCGCTATTGGTTATTGAACGGAGAGGTGTCTCGGTCATGACTACATGATTCCCGAACCCGCAGGGTCGCACGCTTAACGTTCGTTGACGCTAGAGTAGTTTTGGGATATTTGAAGATTGGTAACCGAATGTTGTTCGGAGTCCCGGATGAGATCCCAGACGTCACGAGGAGTCTCGGAATGGTCAAGAGGTAAAAATTAATATATGGGAAGTCATATTTTGGGTTCTGGAAAAAGGTGCGGTTTTTTCGGTATTGTACCGGGAAGCTTTCAGAAGGTTCCGAAGGATTCCGGAGGGGTCCGGAAGTCCACAAGTGGGTCCACCACGTCCCAAGGGCTGGCATGGGATGAGAGGAGGCGCCCTGGCCTTATTGGGCTAGGCACACCAAGTCCTCAAAAGCCCATGTGGCTAGGGAAGGGAAAAAAGGAGAGTTCTAGTAGGAATAGGATTGGACTTGGAGTCCAAGTCCTCTCCCTCTAGGCGCCAGCCCTAATAGGAGAAGGGCTGGACTCCAAGCCCCTCCACCTATATATATATAGGAGGGGGCGCCCCAAACAACACACCAGCCCCTGGGCGCCCCTCTCTCTCCCGTTACACCACCGCCTCGTCCCGATGACGCTGAGCGAAGCGCTGTCGGTGCTCCACCACCACCATCACCATCACACCGTCGTGCTAGTTGTGATCCCATCTACTTCTCTGCCTTCTCTTGCTGGATCAAGGAGGAGGAGACGTCATCGAGCCGCACGTGTGCTAAACTCGGAGGTGCCGTCCGTTCGACACTAGATCGGTTGGATCGTGATCGGATCGCGAAGAGAATGACTACATCAACCGCGTTATATACGCTTCCGCTTTCGGTCTACGAGGGTACGTAGATACACTCTCCCCTCTTGTTGCTATGCTTCTTCTAGATAGATCTTCAGTGTTCGTAGGAATTTTTTTGATTTTCATGCTTCGTTCCCCATCAATGGGCACCACCCTTGGCTTGTGCCAAGCTTGGGGGAGGTGCCCCGGTATAGTATCACCATCACTTTTATCATAATTATCTATCTTATTTCAATCCTTAGTTATTTCATGATTTAGAAGAATAAAATTTTAGTATGATTTAGTTTCTAGTGCTTTCTTTGTGATCTATCTATCTATGTAATCGAGTGTGAGAGCTATATAATAAAGAGTAGTTTGAGTTGAGTTGTTTTGCTTTTCTTGATCCAACCTTGGAAATAAAAATAAAAAGAATAAAGAAAAGAGAGATCATATGCTAATCCCATGGGGAGTGATAACTTCACATAAAAGAAGTATAATTGATAAAACTTGATGGAGGTTTACAAACATAGCATTGGTCATTGTTGCAATTCATGAAAAAGTAATAAAGGAAGAGAGGTCTCACATATAAATATACTATCTTGGATAGCTTTTATGATTGTGAGCCCACATTAAATATTCTATGTCAAATAGTCGACGTTGGACAAGGAAGACAATGTAATGAGTTATGTTTGCTTATATTCACATAGAAGTTATATTGTTTTGGATCCTCTAACATGTGGTGCTTGCCCCCTATCTTTTGCTAGACGAAATTCTGTACTAAGTAGAGATACTACTTGTGCATCAAAAAAACCCATAAACCCAGTTTCATGTCATGAGAGTCTACCATATCTACCTATGGATTGAATAAGATCCTTCAAGTAAGTTGTCATCGGTGCAAAAGCAATAAAAATTGCTCCTAAATATGTATGATCTTTTATTGTAAGGGAAAATAAGCTTTGTACGATCTTGTGATGGTGAAGAAATAAAAGCAACAGACTGCATAATAAAAGTTGCTATCACAAGGGGCAATATAAAGTGACGTTCCTAAACATGTGGTCATGATTATCGATTTCAGTTTTTCGCTTGAGGACAAGCGAGGTCTAAGGTTGGGGGAGTTGATACGTCCATTTTGCATCATGTTTTCCTACTATTATTTATTATGTTTTGGGTTATTATTTCACTTTATGATACAATTCTTATGCCTTTTCTCTCTTATTTTGCAAGATTCACATGAAGAGGGAGATTGCCGGTAGGCAGTTGGAATTCTGGACCGGAAAGGGGCGAAATGGAGATAGCTATTCTGCACACCTCCACATGACCTGAAAATTTACGGAGAATTATTTTGGAATATATAAAAAATATTGGCTGAAGAAATATCAAAGGGGGACCCACCAGGAAGCGACAAGCCTGGGGGGCGCGCCCCCCGAGCTTGTGGCGCCCCTGGCAGGCCTCCAGGGCCCATCTTCTCCTATATGAAGCCATTTGCCCTAGAAAAAAAATGAGAAGTAGACTTTCGAGCCGAAGCGCCGCCGTCTCGAGGCTGAACCTGGGCAGGAGCAATTTTGCTCTCATGCGGAGCGATTCCGCCAGGGATACTTCCCTCCGGGAGGGGGAAATTGTAACACCCATCTGTAATGAGCAACAGTGATCCAAAATGATTATGCTAATTCTCTGTGATTTGCAATGCTTGATCATGTTGGAATAATATCTCATTTCAAATTCCTCCACTGAATTCAATTCAAATTCAAAGTGAAATTCGAAGTTGCTCAAAAATTGCTGGAAAATAGTTCATGTTGTAGCAAATATTCCAAAACAATTTCTTGTTCAGGAAAACAACATCACCTATTTGCCCAAATGGACTAGAGCATTTAAAACAGTCCAAAAACAGCAATTTAAATGCCATTTCCATTTTTGAAAAATTCAAATGGATTCCAAAATTGCCCAAACCTTTTGTGGCACTGCAGAATAATGCAAAGTATTTTTGTGGACAAGTTTCACATTTTACTAAATGCATTTTGGCAGCTCATTTATTTTTCTAAATCTTCTGTAAGAGAAAAACAGAAAAGAAAAATAAAAAGGCCTAACTGACTGGGACTAAGTGCACAGTGCACTTGGCCCAGCCCACCCCGGCCTGTCTCCCTCCTCCCGCCTCTCTCCTCCCCGTGTCGCCGCTGCCGTGGCCGAGCGCGCGTGCACCGGCGAGCAGCCGACACCGCGGCGCTACAGGGCCGGCGAGGGGATAAGGATGCATCCCCTCGGCCTCCCCGATGCCCAGATCCACTTCCCCCTCTCTCCCTCACTCGCCCGAGCTCTCTCTCCCTCACCCGTACGCGCCCGTCGCCGCCCGTCGTCGATCCCGCGGCCACCGTCCGTCTCTCGCCTCGCCGTCGTGTCTGCTAGCTCCGCCGTCGTCTTCCACGCCGCCTGGTGCCAACCGTTGGAGCAGGGGATCCCTGTAGCGACCGCTACTAGCTCGTCTTCTTCCTCGGTCGCCGGCGCCTCTCCGACGAATTCGCCATCGACTGCTGCTCCTAAGCCGTCAACGGGCCACCGTGCGCCTCCTCGGTGAGCCTCGCCACTTTCCCCTCCTTCTTTTCCTTTTTTCCACGCCGTAGACGCCGTATTCGCCATGGCCGTACCCGTCACCGTCGTCGTGCTCGTAGCCGTGGCCATGCTTGCCGTCGAGCTCGTCCGAGCATGCAGCCGTGCTCAACGCAGCCGTAGGAGCTCAACACCGCCGCCCGCTGCTCTTGCCGTGTCCCCTAGCGCCGAAACCGCCATCGCCCGAACTCCGGCGCCGCCTCCGCCGTTCGCCGTCACCGATTCCGGCCACCCCAGCCCGCGCCATCGCCGTAGATCGACGCGCCGCGCAATGCATGTTCGAACGCGCCAAATCCCGAGCCGAATGGACGCCGGAGCACGATTTCTGGCGAGGTCCAGAATCCGCCGTCGCGTTTCGTGGTCGCCGGCGGCTAAACGCCGGCCGCCGCCGACGTGGCTGGCCTGGGGCCACCACTGGGTCACTGACCAGTGGGTCCCGCGGCTCGGTTGACCGCGTTGAGCGGTCAACCCTGCTGACGTGGCCGCACAGTGTTGCTGACAGGCGGGCCAAACCGCTAACTAAACCGTTTTTATAAATAAAATTAATTAGTCAGCTAATCTGACACTGGCATGTGGGGCCCTTTCCCTAATTAACCTCTGTTAGATTAATTTAACTCTAATTAACCCTCTGTGTATGACATGTGGGACCCAGCTGTCAGGTTTGACCTGGAACAGCTGGGTTGACTCGCCGACGTCACACTGACCTCATGTTGACTTCATAAGCTACTGTTCTGGATAATGCAAATTTAGTAATTAAATTAATTCCAGAATTTCAGAAAAAAGTTTAAATCTTTGAAAATTCATAGAAATTCAACCGTAGCTCGGATCGAAAAGTTTTCAACATGAAAGTTGATCAGAAAAATGAGACGAATCTGAATATGTGGTCAAAATGCTTGACCATCACTCCTATCTATATGAACATCGAACCTTCCCCTCCGGTTCAGTATACCGATATCTGCCTAAATGCCGGGAAAATATCCCTGATATTTTCCCGCTTCGTCTGCGACGTGAAGCATTGCATTAGGTCACCATCAACACTGCATATTGCCATGCCTTGCATCTGTATTACTCTGCTTGCTTTTATTTATTGTTTCTTCCCCCTCTTCTTATCCGGTAGACCCCGAGACCGACGCAGCTCCGGAGTCCTACTACACCGTTGACGACCCCTCCTTTGCCGCAGAGCTTCCAGGCAAGCAAACCCCCTTGAACATGCCTATATCACCTACTCTTTCTCCCTCCTTCTTGCATTATAATTGCTGCAATTATTGTTCTGAATACGTATTCTGTTGCATAGCCTGTTTTGTAAACTGCTATTGATACTTTACCTGATATCCTAAATGCTTAGTATAGGTTGGATGGTAAACCATCTGTGGCCCCTCTTCATTGTCCTAGTTGCCCCGCTTAGTTACCATTACCCCGATCGATGTGATCGACGGGCTGAGACCGGCACATCACCACACAACCCCCCTAAGTAGCTCGACTCTACAGAGCTAATATCGAGTGCCGAGGGTGATACCTCTTATCTCACTCCAGATGTTGCCTCTGTAGTACAGCTAGTCGGTTGTGGGTTAACGAGGGTGATTCCTCTTTCACCACCTCCGATGAAGCTTCTGTCGTGCAGCCCCGTAAGTGTGAATACCAACGAGGGTGATTCCTCCAGGTTCACCTTGACGGGTACATTGAGTGGGAATCCAACGAGGGTGATTCCTCGGATTCCATCTTGATGTTATAGACACACGGTTACCTTGACTTTACTACATATACCTGATAAAGTCGGGTCGACCCCGAGGGGTACCCGCGAGTGATGTGGAGACGGGTTGACCGTGAGGGTACCCGCGAGATAATTACGTGGCACGGCCGGGCATTCTTAGCCCTTGCCGTAGGTCCACAAGACGGGGCGACGGGGTCACATGATCGTGAGTCTCTGCTCGTTTCCGCGAGCTCCCAACGCACTAAGGGTTTGGATATGTGATCTGAGTAGGCCTCTGGCCTTATCGCACTAACCACCACGCGGGAATAGTATGGGCACTCGGCGTTGTATGTATCAGCCGAAGTTCTTCAGACGTCAGCAGTTGAGCGGCACGCGCCCGGGTTGGACCGTGACGGCCTGCGTGTGTATACAGGGGCTAGGTCTGCTCCCGGCCATCCTCGCAACACGCAGGAGTGCAAAGGGCGATGGGCCCAAGACCCCTGAGCGCTTAGGGTGTATACCGGCTTGCTGGCCTCTTTGTTGAACCTAGGTGGGGCTATGATGTGTTGATAGACCGAGGCAGGGCATGACCCGAGCAAGTGTGTCCGGCCAGAGTTAATCGTGCGTGTTGGGTAAGTTGGTGCACCCCTGCAGGGAAGTATATCTATTCGAATAGCCATGTCCATGGTAACAGGACGCTCGGAAAATATCCCGATCTTCTACAACTAGAAATGGTTTGAATATGTTGGCTCCTGGATCGCTTTCTCGCAGGGAGTCGAGGAAGGATATCTGGGCATTGGTGCTACTAGTTGCTACTAGTTGCTACTACTATATTTATGTACTAATCTGCACTCTTCTAATGCTGCAAGTTGCTAAAGATGCTAGTCTTCGATAGGCTAGGCCTTTCCCTTCTATTCTGGGAATTCTACAGTCTAGTCCACTGATACAACCATTCTTTGATACCGATGCATATTTAGAATAGATCTGATGTAAGTCTTGCAAGTACTTTGGATGAGTACTCACACTTGCTTTGCTTCCCCTTTTTCCCCATACCCGAGTGATGCGACCAGATGACGGAGCCCCGGAGCCAGCTGCCCCTATCGACGACTACTACTACCCCTCCGGTGGAGAGTACTACTACGTGGAGACCGCCAACGACCAGGAGTTGTTAGGAGGCACCTAGGCAGGAGGCCTGCGCCTTTCTATCTAGTGTCGTTGTTTGCCCCGCCTTCTTAAGGCTTATTTGTTTAACTTTTATGTCTATACTCAGATATCTGATGCTTCCGCTGATGCTTGTATGACTCAAGCTTATGTATTCGAGCCCTCGAGGCCCCTGGCTTGTAATATAAAGCTTGTATGACTTTTATTTGTGTTTAGAGTTGTGTTGTGATATCTTCAAGTGAGTCCTTAGGCTTGATCATGTGCATTTGCGTGTATGATTAGTCCGCGATTAAGTCGGGGCGTCACAAGTTGGTATCAGAGCCGACTGCCTGTAGGAACCCCCCTTTCCAACTCCTTGGACGAAGTTGAGTCTAGTCTTTGAAAAACCGTTTTACTAACATGGCTGTGTGGCTTACGGGCCCACGTCACCAATGGGTGGTATTAGGATCTTTTATTCCTCTTCTTTATTCTGGGACCCTGATCTCTCTTCTTTTCGGGTTAAATGATTTTGCTAACACTGACATTAGGTTCTCGTGCTCACATTCACCCGGTGAGCTGGATTATCTGCAAACATTTCCTTCCAATGCTATCATATGCTTCTCACACTATCATTTGACATCTTGCACTCCTTGTTTCAGATGCGTCCCGCAAGACAGCTTGTACGCCACTCTATGGCTCTTGATGCGACTGGGTTCCCTGCTATCTTGGTCGACCTTTTGACCAGGCTGGGATATCGCTGGTACCCCGAGTACACTGTTTACGAGGACTACCGCGAGTTCAACCAGGAGCAGTACCATGCTGTGGTTCGTATCTTTGATCGGCAGAACAACGCCATCACTGAGTTGCACACCTTTCATGGTGTTGGAGTGACTGTCGACATGGCTGTCCATGATGCTGCCTATACTGCTATTGCCCGTCTCCGTGGAGAGCACAACAGTCACTTGGAGGAGACTACTTTCAGATACATCCCGTATGCCCCCGCCAGGGATGAGACTGAATATTACACTGCTGTCTGTACTCCTTACGTGCTGCGTCGCTATGACCGCAGGTTTTGGTACAGTACACTCAGGCTCTGGACCGCACTGCTCGAGCTCTTGCTATCGAGTTGTACGCCACTCGTGCTCGTCTTTACGATGCTCTGACACAGTTGCTACCAGCAGTCAGTGCGAGGATGCATCCAGAGTACATCCTTTACCCGCGCAGGACGGAGATGCCACCAGGTCTTGAGTGGCCTGCTGTTGGAGGTTGTACTCCTCCACATGGTCCTCTTCTTCCAGTTCGGGACTAGGTTCTGCACGAGAGTGTTCACGGAGCGCAGGATCCTTATATCGAGGGTACCCTGCGTCGTCACCTACAGCTGCCTGGCTTCAGTGGATTCTCTGACGTTGATGTAGCTATCGCTATGTCCCATTGTTGTATCCCTCCACTGCGTGCCTGTGTGCCGCCTAGTTGTCTAGCTTTCCTTTCATTGTTGTAACGCTGGCTTGTAACCGAATCTATGTATGGATCTGTATGTCATGTTTGACTATGTTGATGTATCTATTGCACTTCCTTGTGTTGTGCATGTTACTTCATGAATGAATTCATGCTTCTGCATTGCTCGTTGCTAAACTACCCCCTGTTGGATTTTAGCAGGATGGTTAGACCCGCAGGTCGTGGCCGTGGTGCCAACAATCCACCACCGCCAGACTATATGGCTGCAATGATGCAACAATTCGAAATGCACCGTCAGTTCATGCAAGGACTTATGGATCAGTTTCCTCATCCCAATGCCAACCAGCAGCCAGCCGCAATCACTTTGCAAGAGTTTGTGCGCATGAACCCAACCATTTTTCGCAACTCAGTCCAGCCGCTTGACGCTGATGACTGGCTTCGCGACATTACTTTCGAGATGGAGTCTGCGAATGTGGCCCCTGCCAGCTATGTCACTTTCGCCTCCTACTTTCTGAAGGGTCCCGCAGCCCAATGGTGGGACACTCACAGACATACCCTACCTGCTGGAACAATCATCACTTGGGTGGAATTCCAAGCCGCTTTCCGTGCCCGTTACATTCCGCAAGAAGTCATGGACCGGAAGAAGCGTGAATTCCGCAACCTTACCCAGGGCAGCAAGTCTGTGGAAGCTTATCAACAGGAATTTCTGGAGTTATCTCGCTACACTGAAGAGGACATTGCTACTGATGCGCACAGACAGGAGAAGTTCCGTGACGGGCTCAACCCTGACATCAAGCTTGCACTGCTAGTCCAAGACTTTGCCGACTTCGCCACCTTGGTGAACAAGGCCATTCAGGTTGAGACAGGTCTACGGGATCACAAGGACGCGCTCAAGCGCACCCGTGAAGCGGGCTCATCTTCCCAGAAGCGCCGCATTTGGATCCCTCACAACATGTACCGTCCGAATGTACCTGTTCCAAGGCCATCCTATGCTGCACCTCGTATGCCTCCTCCACCTCTGAGGCAGCCAAGACCTCAAGCTGCACCGTTTCGAGCTCCTGCTCCTCGTCCTGAGGATGGACTGTGTTTCACTTGTGGACGTCCAGGTCACCGTGCCAAAGACTGCCGTCAGAACCAGAATCAGTTGGCTCTTCCATCTACTGGCCGTGGTAATGGTCGTGGCAACAATCAGCCTCGCAACAACAATGCCAGGCCTACTTATGGCCATGGTCAAGCTTATGATGTTAACATGAATGAAGATCCAGACCAACCAGCTACTATGATGGGTACACTTCCTGTTAATTCAGTACCAGCTTCTATTTTATTTGATTCAGGAGCATCACATTCTTTTATATCAGAAGAGTTTGCATTCATGCATGGCATTAAACAAGAAAATTTGCACCAGCCGTTAGTGGTTAACACTCCCACGGGCCATTGTCGAACCTCTATGTTCAACCCCGATGTTACCATTGAAATCGAAGGGTTGGAATTCCATGCATTTCCCATTATTTTGAAGTCTTCCAAGGTTGACCTCATTCTGGGAATGGATTGGCTGAAGGCTCACATCGCCTTAATCAATTGTGCCACCAAGTCTGTCCGACTCCTGCACCCCTCGGATGAGATAGTAAACTACCATGTGCATCTCGTTCATAATGTCGAGGCTCAGATTTATGCACTGAATGCATTGAACGCTTCTCCTCTTGAGGGGATCGAAAATGTTCTAGTCGTTCATGACTTCCAAGATGTCTTTTCGGAAGAACTTCCAGGAGTACCCCCTGCTAGAGCTGTCGAGTTTGTCATCGACCTAAAACCAGGCACAACTCCTATTGCGAAGCATCCCTACAAGATGCCTCCGCATGAACTCCTTAAGCTTAAGGAGGAACTCAACAAATCACTTCGCAAGGGTTTCATTCGTCCAAGTTCCTCTGCCTGGGGAGCACCTTCTCTCTTTGTCAAGAAGAAAGATGGTACAAACCGATTGGTCCAAGATTACCGCCCTATCAATCAGGCAACCATTCAGAACAAGTATCCGCTTCCTCGGATCAATGACCTGTATGATCAACTTGCTGGATCATCAGTGTTCTCTAAACTCGACTTGAGGTTGGGTTATTATCATATTTCCTTGTTCATAATAAAGGTTTATTATTCATGCTAGAATTGTATTGACTGGAAACTTAAATACATGTGTGGATACATAAACAAATACCGTGTCCCTAGTGAGCCTCTACTAGGCTAGCTCGTTGATCAAAGATGGTTAAGGTTTCCTAACCATAGACATGAGTTGTCATTTGATAATGGGATCACATCATTAGGAGAATGATGTGATGGACAAGACCCAACCGTAAGCTTAGCACCAGATCATTTAGTTTATTTGCTACAGCTTTCTTCATGTCAAGTATATGTTCCTTAGACCATGAGATCGTGCAACTACCTGACACCGGAGGAATACTTACTGTGTATCCAAACATCACTTCATAACTGGGTGATCATAAAGGTGCTCTACAGGTATCTCCAAAGGTGTTTGTTGGGTTGGCATGATTCGAGACTGGGATTTGTCACTCCGTATGACAGAGAGATATCTCTGGGCCCTCTCGGTAATACAACATCGTAAAGAGCTTGCAAGCAATGTGGCTAATGGGTTAGTCACGGGATCTTGTATTACGGAACAAGTAAAGAGACTGGCCGGTAACGAGATTGAACTAGGTATGGAGATACCGACGATCGAATCTCGGGCAAGTAACATATCGCCGGACAAAGGGAATTGCATACGGGATTAACCGAATCCTTGACATCGTGGTTCAACCGATAAAAGATCTTCGTGGAATATGTAGGAATCAATATGGGCATCCAGGTCCCGCTATTGGTTATTGACCGGAGAGGTGTCTCGGTCATGACTACATGATTCCCGAACCCGCAGGGTCGCACGCTTAACGTTCGTTGACGCTAGAGTAGTATTGGGATATTTGATGATTGGTAACCGAATGTTGTTCAGAGTCCCAGATGAGATCCCGGACGTCACGAAGAGTCTCGGAATGGTCGAGAGGTAAAGATTTATATATGGGAAGCCATATTTTGGGTTCCGGAAAAAGGTGCAGTTTTTTCGGTATTGTACCGGGAAGCTTCCAGAAGGTTCCGGAGGATTCCGGAGAAGTCCGGAAGTCCACAAGTGGGTCCACCACGTCCTAAGGGCTGGCATGGGCTGAGGGGAGGCGCCCTGGCCTTATTGGGCCAGGCGCACCAAGTCCTCAAAAGCCCATGTGGCTAGGGAAGGGGAAGAAAGGGGAGTCCTAGTAGGAATAGGATTGGACTTGGAGTCCAAGTCTTCCCCCCTGGCTGCGCCCTAGGGCTTGGAGGGGCTGTTCCCCACGCCCCTCCACCTATATATATAGAGGAGGGGGCACCCCAAGAGGACACACCAGCCCCTGGGCGCCTCTCTCTCTCCCGTTACACCACCGCCTCGTCCCGACGACGCTTAGCGAAGCGCTGTCGGTGATCCACCACCACCATCACCACCATGCCGTCGTGTTGGTTGTGATCCCATCTAATTCTCCTCTCCCGCTTTCTGGATCAAGGAGGAGGAGACGTCATCGAGCCGCACGTGTGCTAAACTCGGAGGTGCCGTCCGTTCGGCACTAGATCGGTTGGATCGTGATCGGATCGCGAAGAGTACGACTACATCAACCGTGTTATATACGCTTCCGCTTTTGGTCTACGGGGGTACGTAGACACACTCTCCTCTCCCGTTGCTATGCTTCTCCTAGATAGATCTTGGGTGTTCGTAGGAATTTTTTTGATTTTCATGCTTCGTTACCCATCAGTGGCATCATGAGCTAGGTCTATGCGTAGATGTATATGCAGGAGTAGAACACAAAAGTTGTGGGAATTGATGCTCAAATTGCTTACCTCTCTTGTCTTATTTGGATTCGGCGGTATTGTGGGATGAAGCGGCTCGGACCAACCTTACATGTCCTCGCACATGAGACCGGTTCCACCGACTGACATGCAACTTGTTTTGCATAAGGTGGCTAGCGGGTGTCTGTCTCTCCTACTTTAGTTGAATCTAATTTGATGAAGGCGGTCCTTATAGAAGGTTAAAAGGCAACTTGATTATCACCGTTGTGGCTTTGCGTAGGTAAGAACGGTTCTTGCTAGTTGCCCATAGCAGGCACGTAAAATTTGCAACAACAAAGTAGAGGACGTCTAACTTGTTTTTGCAGGGCATGTTGTGATGTGGTATGGCCAGAACTTGATGTGATATATGTTGATGTATGAGATGATCATGTTTTGTAATAGGTTCATGACTTGCATGTCGATGAGTACGGCAGCCGACAGGAGCCATAGGGTTGTCTTTAATTTATTGTGTGACCTGCGAGTCAACTGTTAAACGCCATATAATTGCTTTACTTTATCGTATGCGTTAGCAATAGTTGTAGAAGCAATAGTTGGCGAGACGACCACGTGACGACACGATGATGGAGATCATGATGATGGAGATCATGGTGTCATGCCGGTGACGATGGAGATCATGCCGGTGCTTTGGAGATGGAGATCAAAAGCACAAGATGATGATGGCCATATCATGTCACATATTGATTGCATGTGATGTTTATCTTTTTATGCATCTTATTTTTCTTAGGACGACGGTAGCATTATAAGATGATCCCTTCCCTTAATTTCAAGATAAAAGTGTTCTCCCTAAGTATGCACCGTTGCGAAAGTTCGTTGTTTCGAAGCACCACGTGATGATCAGGTGTGATAGACTCTACGTTCGCATACAACGGGTGTAAGCCAGTTTTACACATGCAGAATACTTGGGTGAAACTTTACGAGCCTAGCATGTACAGACATGGCCTTGGAACACAGGAGACCGAAAGGTCGAACATGAGTCATATAGTAGATATGACCAACATGGAGATGTTCACCATTGATGACTACTCCATCTCACGTGATGATCGGACATGGGTTAGTTGATTTGGATCATGTATCACCTAGACAACTTGAGGGATGTTGATTTAAGTGGGAGTTCATTAGTAATTTTATTAACTGAACTAATTATCATGAACATAGTCTAAATTGTCTTTGCAAAATTATGTTGTAGGTCAATAGCTCGCGCTGTAGCTCCCTGTTTTTAATACGTTCCTAGAGAAAGACTAAGTTGAAAGATATTGTAAGCAATTATGCGGACTAGGTCCATAGTCTGAGGATTGTCCTCACTGCTGCACAGAAGGCTGATGTCCTTGATGCACCGCTCGATGTGCCAACCCCTCTAGCGTCGTCTGTGGATATTGTGAACATCTGGCAGGCATGTTCTGATGACTACTCGATAGTTCAGTGCGCCATGCTTTACGGCTTAGAACCGGGGCTCCAAAGACGTTTTGAGCACCACGAAGCATATGAGATGTTCCAGGAGCTGAAATTGGTATTTCAAGCTCATGCCCGGGTCGAGAGGTATGACATCTCCGACAAGTTCTTTAGCTATAAAATGGAGGAGAACAGTTCTGTTAGTGAGCATATACTCAGAATGTCTGGGTTGCACAACCGCTTGACTCAATTGGGAGTTAATCTTCCAGATGACTCGGTTATTGACAGAATTCTCCAATCACTGCCACCAAGCTATAAGGGCTTTGTGATGAACTATAATATGCAAGGGATTGAGAAAACACTTCCCAAGTTCTTCGCGATGCTTAAGGCCGCGGAGGTAGAAATCAAGAAGGAGCATCAAGTGTTGATGGTTAAAAAGACCACTAGTTTCAAGAAAGGCAAGGGAAAGAAAGGGAACTTCAATAAGAACGGTAAAGCAGTTGCCGCTCCCGTGAAGAAACCCAAGGCTAGACCCAAACCTGAGACTGAGTGCTTCTACTGCAAGGGGAATGGTCACTGGAAGCGGAACTGCCCCAAGTACTTGGCAGATAAGAAGGCTGGCAACGTCAACAAAGGTATATTTGATATACATGTTATTGATGTGTACCTCACTAGTGCTCATAGTAGCGTGTGGGTATTTTGATACCGATTTAGTTGCTAATATTAGTAACTCGAAGCAGGAGCTGTGGAGTAACGGAAACTAGCTGAGGGCGAGGTGACGATGGGTGTTGGAAGTGTCTCCAAGATTGATATGATCACCATCGGCACGCTCGTAATACCTTCGGGATTAGTATTGAACCTAAATGATGGTTATTTGGTGCTTGCGTTGAGCATAAAACATTATATCTGGATATTGTTTATTGCAAGACGGTTATTCATTTAAGTCATAGAATAATGGTTATTCTGTTTATATGAGTAATGTCTTTCGTGATCATGCACCCAATGTGAATGGTTTACTGAATCTCGATCGTAGTGATACACATGTTCATAATATTAATGCCAAAAGATGCAAAGTTAATGATGATAGTACCACATGATTGTGGCACTGCTGCTTAGGTCATATTGGTGTAAAGCGCATGAAGAAACTCCATGCCGATGGACTTTTGGAATCTCTTGATTATGAATCATTTGAGACATGTGAACCATGCCTTATGGCAGGATGACTAAAACCCCGTCTTCCGGATCAATGGAGCGGGCAAGTGACTTATTGGAAATAATACATACCGATGTATGCGGTCCGATGAGTGTTGAAGCACGCGGTGGATATCATTATTTTCTTACCTTCATAGATGATTTGAGTAGATACAGGTATATTTACTTAATGAAACACAAGTCTGAAACATTTGAAAGGTTCAAGGAGTTTCAGAGTGAAGTGGAGAATCATCGTAATAAGAAAATTAAATTTCTATGATCTGATCGTGGAGGTGAATATTTGAGTTACGAGTTTGGTATGCATTTAAGACAATGTGGAATTGTTTCACAGCTCACGCCACCTGGAACACCACAGAATAATGGTGTGTCCGAACATTGTAATCATACTCTATTGGATATGGTGCATTCTATGATGTCTCTTACCGATTTGCCACTATCGTTTTGGGGTTATGCATTAGAGACAGCCGCATTCACTTTAAATAGGGCACCGTCAAAATCCGTTGAGACGACACCGTATGAGTTATGGTTTGGCAAGAAACCTAAGATGTCGTTTCTTAAAGTTTGGGGATACGACGCTTATGTCAAGAGGCTTTAGCCTGATAAGCTCGAACCCAAAGCGGAGAAGTGCGTCTTCATAGGATACCCTAAAGAGACCATTGGGTATACCTTCTACCACAGATCCGAGGGCAAGATCTTTGTTGCCAAGAATGGGTCCTTTCTAGAGAAGGAGTTTCTCTCGAAAGAAGTGAGTGGGAGGAAAGTAGAACTTGATGAGGTAATCGTACCTTCTCTCGAATTGGAAGGTGGCGCATCACAGAAAGCAGTTCCCGTGATGGCTACACCAATCGGAGAAGAAGCTAATGATGATGATCATGAAACTTTGGATCAAGTTACTACTAAACTTCATAGGTCAACCAGGGTACGTTCCGCACCAGAGTGGTACGGTATTCCAGTCCTGGAAGTCATGTTGTTGGACAACGGCGAACGTACGAACTATGAAGAAGCTATGATGAGCCCGGATTCCGACAAATGGCTTGAGGCCATGAAATCCGAGATAGGATCCATGTATGGGAACAAAGTATGGACTTTGGTGGACTTGCCTAATGATCGGCAAGCCATTGAGAATAAATGGATTTTTAAGAAGAAGACAGATGATGATGGTAATATCACCGTCTATAAAGCTCGACTTGTCGCAAAGGGTTTCCGACAAGTTCAAGGGGTTGACTACGATGAGACACTCTCACCCGTAGAGATGCTTAAGTCTGTTAGAATTATGTTAGCGATTGCCGCATTTTATGAAATCTGGCTAAAGGACATCAAAACAGCATTCCTTGACAGGTTTCTTAAGGAAGAGTTGTATATGACGCAACCAAAAGGTTTTGTCGATCCTAAGGATGCTAACAAAGTTTGCAAGCTCCAGCGATCCATCTATGGACTGGTGCAAGCATCTCGGAGTTGGAATATACACTTTGATGAGGTGATCAAAGAGTTATGGGTTTATACAAGTTTGTGGAGAAGCTTGTATTTACAAGAAAGTGAGTGGGAGCTCTGTAACATTTCTGATAGTATATGTGGATGACATATTGTTGATTGGAAATGATGTAGAATTTCTGAAAAGCATAAAAGGGTTGTTTGAAAGGAGTTTTTCAAAGGAAGACCTGGATAAAGTAGCTTACATATTGGGCATCAAGATCTATAGAGATAGATCAAGACGCCTGATAAGACTTTCACAGAGCACATACCTTACATGTTTTTTTGAAGGAGTTCAAAAGGGACCAGTCAAAGAAGAAGTTCTTGCCTGTGTTGCAAGGTATGAAGTTGAGTAAGACTCAAAGCTCGACCGCGGCAAAAGAAATAGAAAGGGCGAAGGTCGTCCCCTATGCCTCAGCCATGGGCTCTATAATGTATGCCATACTGTGTACCATACCTATTGTGTGCCTTGCCGTGTGTCTGGCAAGGAGGTACTAGAGTGATCCAGGAGTAGATCACTGGACAGCGGTCAAAAATTGTCCTTAAGTAACTTAAGGAAATGTTTCTCATTTATGGAGGTAACAAAGAGTTCATCGTAAAGGTTTACGTCGATGCAAGCTTTGATACCGATCTGGATGACTCTAAGTCTCAAACCGGATACGTATTTATATTGCATGGTGGAGGAATCATTTGGAATAGCTCCAAGTGGAGCGTGGTAGCAGCATCTATAGAATGACATAGAGATTTGCAAAGTACATACGGATCTGAATATGGCAGACCCGTTGACTAAAACCTCTCCCATGAGCAAAACATGATCAGCCCCAGAACTCGTTGGGGGTTAGATTCATAACTATGTAAACTAGATTATTGACTCTAGTGCAAGTGGGAGACTGTTGGAAATATGCCCTAGAGGCAATAATAAATTGGTTATTATCATATTTCCTTGTTCATAATAAAGGTTTATTATTCATGCTAGAATTGTATTGACTGGAAACTTAAATACATGTGTGGATACATAAACAAATACCGTGTCCCTAGTGAGCCTCTACTAGGCTAGCTCGTTGATCAAAGATGGTTAAGGTTTCCTAACCATAGAAATGAGTTGTCATTTGATAACGGGATCACATCATTAGGAGAATGATGTGATGGACAAGACCCAAGCGTAAGCTTAGCACCAGATCGTTTAGTTTTTTTGCTACAGCTTTCTTCATGTCAAGTATATGTTCCTTAGACCATGAGATCGTGCAACTCCCTGACACCGGAGGAATACTTAGTGTGTATCCAAATGTCACTTCGTAACTGGGTGATCATAAAGGTGCTCTACAGGTATCTCCAAAGGTGTTTGTTGGGTTGGCACGAATCGAGACTGGGATTTGTCACTCTGTATGACGGAGAGATATCTCTAGGCCCTCTCGGTAATACAACATCGTAAAGAGCTTGCAAGCAATGTGGCTAATGGGTTAGTCACGGGATCTTGTATTACGGAACGAGTAAAGAGACTTGTCGGTAATGAGATTGAACTAGGTATGGAGATACCGACGATCAAATCTCGGGCAAGTAACATATCGCCGGACAAAGGGAATTCCATATGGGATTAACCGAATCCTTGACATCGTGGTTCAATCGATAAAAGATCTTTGTGGAATATGTAGGAATCAATATGGGCATCCAGGTCCCGCTATTGGTTATTGACCGGAGAGGTGTCTCGGTCATGACTACATGATTCCCGAACCCGCAGGGTCGCACGCTTAACGTTCGTTGACGCTAGAGTAGTATTGGGATATTTGATGATTGGTAACCGAATGTTGTTAGGAGTCCCGGATGAGATCCCGGATGTCACGAAGAGTCTCGGAATGGTCGAGAGGTAAAGATTTATATATGGGAAGTCATATTTTGGGTTCCGGAAAAAGGTGCAGTTTTTTCGGTATTGTACCGGGAAGCTTCCAGAAGGTTCCGGAGGATTCCGGAGGAGTCCGGAAGTCCACAAGTGGGTCCACCACGTCCCAAGGGCTGACATGGGCTGAGGGGAGGCACCCTGGCCTTATTGGGCCCGGCGCACCAAGTCCTCAAAAGCCCATGTGGCTAGGGAAGGAAAAAAAAAGGGGAGTCCTAGTAGGAATAGGATTGGACTTGGAGTCCAAGTCCTCCCCCCCTTGGCTGCGCCCTTGGGCTTGGAGGGGCTGTTCCTGTGGCGCCCCGCCTGAATACCACTATAGCCAGACGGTCGCCGCACACACCATCCCAGGAAATCACTCTGGCATGCGCTTTTACAACAAGTATCATGAACACAGGCATTTCTATTAATGGATATATAAGTCTTACATGATATATTACAAGGGGAATGGCTGTGGAAAAGCTCTATCTAAGGCATCATGGTCTTGGTGCGGCTCCAATCCACAGGGATCTAACTGGGTTACTCTTCTAGCCCGCGAACACTTCGGCTCCTCACTAGTGGACGGCGGATCCTTAGGTGAACCTGGCCACATTGAAGGCCGCTGACTACTTTTGAATGTACTCGCAAGCAAACCAAACCAACATATATACCAAACAAAGGATTCCATGGTATTCAAGCATGCACTTGTTATCTTAACAGTATTAACTATCATGTTATGCCAGGATTATCTAGCAAGATTAGTTATCCAGCAGCATTAATCATCATGTCATAACAGGAATTATCTAGCATGTTAACTATCAATGTAACTGTAGTATGACGAAGATACAACATATTAGGTAATTAATCCATACTCTGAATAATATTAGGATCCAAAACCCGATCCAAATCAAATCCAAGTCATGCGGTCCTTTGACCACTCATCTCATAGCCATCGCATAGCTAACATCCCATATGCCAGACAACCTCTGATGTCCCTGCATCTGCACTATAAGTCTGACAAATCATACCTTACTTCGGTTCATTATTAACATCATATGGTTTGTTCCTCCAGACTAGACACAGACCAAATAGTGTGACTGTCGGCGTACGACACCTATGGGATCGCGTGGATCCCTTTACGGTTCGGCAAGGGCAAAAAGATTTGCACAAAGAGCGGAACCAACGATCAACGCAAGGATCTTTACCTAGGTTCGGGCCGCTGATAGGCGTAAAACCCTACTCATGTTGTTGTTTATTGTGGATGTTCTTGGCTCAAGTACACGGAGCGCTTGTGGTGGGAAAGCAGCTACGCATGCAGAATGGGCCGGAAGGTCCTCCCCCCTGTAGCTACGCCTTGGGCCTCCTTTTATACGTCCAAGGGGTCACCAACAGTGGCAGACAGCAGTACAAGAGGTGTAAAGTTACTACAGTGTTTCAAGATTATCACCGACGTCTTAGGACAAATGTCTTAGGACAAACGCATTTAATGCTCCATTTAGGTGTCCCTTACTTTCTCGGGGGCGGAAAAAGGGCCCGTCCCATCAGCACCGCTTAACCCCATTTGCGGTCGACGCCGTGACACGCAACCAGGAGGACAAGCCCTAAACGACAGGCTAGGCGCTGCGCTGGAGCGGCGGCACTGTGCTGAAGCGGTGGGATCTTGCCGGGTGCGAGATCTTGCCGGGTGCGAGGCCTTGCCGGGCACGAGTCCTTGCCGGGCCTTCGCGAGCCTTCCCGGCAAGGATCTTGTCGGGAACCCAGCCTTCGGTCTTCTGTCTTCTGATCATTAGTTTGAACGCCTTCTTCGTATCTTGTATCCGTTTCCAGCTGTCCTCCGGCAGGCCTTGCCACTGGTATGGCTACAACCGTCCGTGCACAAGTATGGGGTACTAAAATGACCCAAACTTTAGTACACCGATAGGAGCCCCCGGGCCTAGGCCACACACGGGTGCGAGGCGTTGTTGGGCTAGGCCCAAACAGTGCACGGGCACGCGTGGCAGGAGTTAACTGTCATAATCTTCTTATTTACCGCGCCCCCCCAAGATGCGCATTAAATGCAGGATGTGGGAGACGTGCGCGGAACGGCCGCAGTAGTGTGCTTGTAAAAGTGCATTCCCATTGATTAGTAAAGAGGCAGCCTCCGCTCCTTCCCCATAAAAAGGAATCCGCAGAGGCGCTGCTCATTTACCTCTCATCTTTTCCAATCTGGAAACCGCCATCGCCTTCTTCCTCGAGCTCGGAACAGAGCCTATCCCATTCATCCGCCACCCCCACGCTCGCATCAGTCTCGGCCTCCGCTCCCACAGTCGCCAAGCTGCCCAAAGCAAGCAAGGGCAAAGCGGCAAAAGCCGTCGACTCGGATGCAGAGGCAGACAAGGCCGATTTGGTGGAGATGCGGAAGAAACACGTCGTCTTCGCCCCAACGCTCGACAGGCACGCCCTGATTGAGCGGTACCTGTGTATGTGAGGGAAAATGACGAAGGCTCACCCTGCAACTCGCGTACTCCCAGCTTCCGCCGAGGGTGGCCCAGATAAATTCCCTTTTTTCGCCGCTTACTTTTACTGCGGGCTCTGCCCTCCATTTTCTGATTTCCTCATCGACATCATGTATACATACGGCTTCCGCCTCTTGGATTTCACACCGAATGCCGTGACATGCATGTCGGTCTTTGCTCATCTTTGTGAAAACTTTGCCGGAGTAGCTCCCAGCACAACCCTCTTCCGCCACTACTTCATTTCCCGTATCGAAACAGGAGACGCCCTTTCTGGTTCTATCACCTGGATTCCAAGGGCATGGAATAAAGAGATATACCCAGACGGTCTCTACCGTAAGAAGTGGGAGGAATGGCGGGCCGAGTGGTGCTGGGTTAGGGAGAAAGATCCCCAGCCATTTTGTTCGCTCCGGCAGACGAAGGTGGTTCACGGCAAGGACTGGAGCGGTCTCGATCCTCAGGATGATAAGCTTGCGATCGCAGTTACCAGGATCCACCGTCTCAAGGTTGCCGGGCTCACAATAGAAATGGTTGGCGCCGATTTTCTCCGTCGCCGCATCGCCCCTCTGCATAACAAAGGGAGACCAACTTGGGACTTCAAGAACGCAGCAGATATCATGAGGCTGCGCCCTGGTCTGAACAACAACCTGATAGTCTTCCAGCACACAGTCCTCTGCCACAAGCTATTCAGGCCTGACGGGAAATACAAATTGCCGGCTGGCGTAATTCCCCTGTGCAACAACTCTGCTCTGAGCCCAATCATCGCCATGATGCCGGCGTTTAACGCCCACGGCCTTGATGGAACTTGGGTCGAGCCGCCTAAAGAGCGCGTGCAGGAATTCTTCGACAATTTGTCAGAGAGTGCCGTCCGGGAAGAGTCAATCGTCATCCGCCCCACCACTGATGAAGAAGTGGCGTACATCGCCAGCAGGGCAGAAGAAGCGAACCTAGCCGCGGAGGCCGGCAACTTCGGCTTCGCGGAAGAGGAAGCCAGCGAAGAAGGAATGATGTCGGAGGAGATCCTTGCCGAGCAAGGTGAAGTCACCGGGGAACAGAGTGGCATGATTGCCGGGGGCTCTACTGTTGAAGACACGGCCGAGGAGCAGCTGTGCGAGGAGCCCCCAGTTCCGGAGAAGAAGAAACTTGTTCTTCGGAAAGCCATTTCTGGCGTCCCAGCACATCAGCCTCCCTCAAGAGATGAGATTCCCAGCAAGAAGGCGGCCGGCATGGCTGTGCAGCGGCAAGAGGCCCAACAGCCACCCGTGCGACGTATGACACGCTCGACCGTGGCAACAACTGGTGCGGCGGGAGCATCCCATACGACGGCACCAGTGGCTAGAGCAGCAGGGTCACATCAACCTATTGCTTCTGCCGCAGCCAAGCGTCCCAGGACCCCTTCTCCACCTCCATGCTCGGACACCGAAGCGGAGGTCGACTTCGACATCTCCTCTTTTAGTCTGGATAGAGAAGAGTAAGGGCCCTCGCCGTATCCTTCAACTTTTGAATTCCTGGTACTGCTTCACTCATTTGTTTTGCTTTGGCCTGTCCCCGCAGAGATACAGAGACGTTGGCGCAAAGGTTGGCGAAGAGGGCGAAGACTTCTACGGGTGATGAGCCTTCGGCAAGCACCGTTGGTGCGCCAGAGACCATCGTCATCAGCCCGGAGCCCAGCCCTCAACGCAGTCTCCAACCCAGCCCGCAGCGTGAGTCCACTACTCATTTTCCGCTGGCGAGCGTTGGGGGTATCTTCGCTATTGCATCACCGGGCTTGTAGGAGAAGGACGACAACAAGGAGAGCCGTTGGAGGCCGTCCCTGAAGTGCCGCCTCCGTCGACCACGCCGCCCAGAGATGAACCTTCGGCAGGGGGTTCCATTGGCGAGCCCATCCGCATTGAAGAGGAGCCGACAAGCACAGGCGTTGGCCATCCTACATCGGCAACTAATGTTGCCGAGAAAGGAGAAGCCACCTCTCAACAGCTAAACACAGGTAAACCGCATGCCTTGGCACTTGTTATTCTTTCTTCATTTCTGTTTTCTGGAACTCCAACTTTGGTTTCATCTTGTTTCCTTTCTTGGCTTTCAGATCTCCCCTTGACAGAACAAATGGATGTTGATGCTGTCATCGAAGAGACCGCCAGGAATGCTGCCGCCGAGGCCGACAGGGTCGCAGCTGACGAGGCCGCCAAGGCTGTACAGGAAGAAACCGCCAAGGGATCTGCTGAGGGGGCCGGCAAGGAGACCGACGACCATACTGACGGCATTCCTGCCGCAGGAGCGTCTGGCGCTACGCCGGTCGCGGAGCCCCCGGCTGCCGGTGAGGCGGTTGTTGAGGATCAACCGTCAACATCTGACATGCCCCCGTCAAGCAGTTACCTCAAGGTCGGCGACAACCTGTTCGTCAGTGTACCGGGGACGGCGAACATTGGGGTGCCAGTCGAAGGAGAAACCTTTGATGAAGACGTCGTTGCCGCCGCTAGCAGCAGTGGGCCCAGGGAAGAGCAGCTCCTCCAAGCCATGAGCGATAACTTTCAGAAGCTCCAGGCGCTTTACTGCGCCCGAAAGGAGAAGCTGGACTCTAGGGCGGCAGTTGTTGAAGCAGCGGAGGCAGATTTTCAAAAGCGCGTCGAGGAGATGCAAGTCTGGTATGCCGAGGCTTTCCAAGAGCTGACGGCTGGCCGTGAGCAGCTGAATCAGAGTTGGAACGAGCTCCTCATGAAGCAGTCCGATGTCGAGAAGGCACAGGAGGAGGCCGCGCAGCAGGCCGCTGCAGAGGAAGCTCGCTTGACGGAACGCCGCGTCGGGCTTGATGCTCATGAAGAAGACCTTGCCGCTCGCGAGGAGGCGCTTGCCACCAAGCTTCGCAGCAACGACGAAGAGATCGAGAAGCTTGTCGCGTGGCGAACACTGGAGCTGGAGCAGAGGCACAAGGAAGCACTCGAAGCTCTGGTCGTAGACCACGCCGGCAGGCTAAAGGAAGCCATCGATGCCGCTGAAGCTGCAGAGGCCGCCAAGAGCGAGCTGGGCGATAAGGTAAAGAGGCTGGAAGCGGATCTTGAGGGCCACGGCAAGGAGATCTCAACGCTCAAAGTCGACAGAGATAAGACTCTCTTTAGCTTGGCGGAGATGCAAGCCACCATGTCCGACAAGATCAAAGAGCTCTCTTCAGCCAATGAATCCATTGCCGATCTGACATTGAAGCTGACAACGCTGGAGGAGTCCCTTGAGAGCAGCAAGGCTCGTGAGAGGGCTCTGACCAAGGATCTCCAGGCTGAGAAGAGCCTACTCAACAGCGCCGCCGCCACCTATAATGACTTCGAGAAAGGTGTGACGATCTGGACTGAGTGCCTCGTCGACGTCGCGGAAAGGCTTGCCGCAGAACTGTCCACCATGGGCTTGAATAACTTCGGCTACTCTTCTAACGAGCGGGTGTCTTCGAGCGCCAAGCTGACCATGTTCTTCTAGGGCGTCGTTGATGCTCTCAAGCTGCTCCAGGCTAACCGAGCAACCCATCTGGCCAACGAGTCTCGCAAACTCTGCCGGGCCGTCCTCCGCAAGGTGCTCATCAAAGTAGTGCACAAGAACCGTGGCATCAACCTCACAAATGTCCTTGCTAGCTTGCCGGAGGATGCAGATCTCAAGGCGCTTGAAGAGCTTGTCGCGCCCATCGTTGACAGAGTGAGCCACGTCAAGCGGGTCGAAGGCCTGCGCAGGGACTAGCCGCTTTGCTTCATCTTGTCGCCACTATTCCATGCCAAAGACAGTTTTATCTTAAGTTAGAATTGCGGCGACTATCAATGTAATATAACTTACTATGTTTTGGATGAATGTATGCTATTTCCCTCGTCTGATTTCTTTCTGTATGGTTTTTGCCCTACGCTTATTGGGATCTTGCCGGTGCGCGCGCCCTTGCCGCGAGCACTTTGAGGAACGGGTCCTTAGCATCCTGCTGGGGGTGTCGCTACCGACAAGATACCTTGACGCTTTCAGTGCAGCCACTTAAGTTGTTGAGCGGACTCGAAACAAAGTAAGGGCGCAACTAATCATGACAAGGTTCCTTCGCGTGCAGGTTTTCCATACAAAGGCCGAAATCGTTCAAGGAAAATAACCCTACAACAAAAATCTGCTTAAAGAGTTTTGCAACTTATCTTTTCGTTGCTGTACTCCTTATTGCAAAATGTCAACTTGAACGTCGCATGTCGGTATCCATACCATCATTCCCCCCGGCAAACGTGTACGCGAGGGAACCTTCTGTCCTTTGAGAAAAAGAAAGAAGAGAAAATAGAGATATGGAACCTTGGCGGTTCATTAGTGCTCACCGGAAGCAAGTGCAATACAATATCTCAGACAAGCATGCATATAGAAATGACATGAAAATCGACAAGGATTGTAAAACACTTAAGTTTATTCAACTGTGCACAGGGTCTGCGCCTGGCTTTGTACAAAGGATCACATGCCTTGCCGGCAAAGCTCGTACAAACGGTGGTTGCCGGGGGACCCGGCAACCGCGCCTTATGGGTAGAACTTACGAAGGTGTTTGATATTCCAGGAGTTGCTCACTGGAATGCCATCTTCGGTCTCCAGGCGGACTGCGCCAGGCCTGGTGACTCGTACTACCCGATAAGGGCCTTCCCACTTCGGCGTGAACTTGTTGGAATTCTTGGCCGACTGAACGCATCGAAGAACAAGGTCGCCTTCCTCAAGGCTCCGGGCATGAACCTTGCGGCTATGATAGCGGCGCAAGGCTTGCTGGTATCGTGCAGCTCGCACAGCAGCCCGAAGACGATCTTCCTCAAGGAGCGTGGCGTCATCTTGGCGCAGCTGCTCTTGCTCAAACTCATCATAAGCGAGCACTCGAGGTGACCCGTATATGAGTTCCGTGGGGAGAACTACTTCTGCCCCGTAGACCAGGGAGAAGGGTGTCTGGCCAGTAGCTCGATTTGGTGTCGTTCTGATTGACCAAAGAACCGCCGGCAGCTCATCAATCCAGCGTCTTCCGCACTTGTGCGGCTTGTCGAAAGTTCTTGTTCTGAGACCTCGCAACACTTCAGCATTTGCCCTCTCCGCTTGGCCGTTGCTTCTCGGATGAGCAATAGAGGCAAAACAAATTTTGCCGCCAAGGTCTTGGACGTACTGCATGAAGGTGCGGCTGGTGAACTGTGTGCCATTCTCGGTGATGATCCTGTTTGGCACACCAAAACGGCACGCTATTCCCTTGAAGAACTTGACGGCCGGCTGTGCTGTCACCTTTCTCACTGCTGCCACTTCCAGCCACTTTGTGAACTTGTCGATAGCAACGTACAGGTACTCGAAGCCCCCGGCAGCATGGGCAAAGGGGCCCAATATGTCGAGCCCCCAGACCGAAAATGGCCAGGAAAGAGGAATTGTCTGAAGAGCTTGAGCTGGTTGATGCAATTGCTTAGAATGGAACTGGCACGCTTCACACTTGGTTACTAGTGCAGTTGCATCCTGGAGAGCAGTGGGCCAGAAGAAACCTTGCCGGAATGCCTTGCCGACAAGAGCTCTCGAGCCTATGTGGGAGCCACATATGCCTCCATGTATCTCTGCCAACAGCTCCAGTCCATCCTCCCGAGGAATGCACATCAATTTCACACCGTTCGGTCTCTTTCTGTACAGGACGCTGTCCACGAACTGGTACATACTAGACTGACGGGCTACTTTCTCTGCTTCTTCCTGTTCTTCAGGGAGTTCTCCTGTTTGAAGGAATTGGACGATGTGCTGTGCCCATGTCGGAGCCTGTGGCTCGACAACAAGGACTAAAGGCATATCTTCGGCTGCAGGAGCGCTTGCTTCTGCGGCAAGAACCTGAGGTTCTGCGCGAAGCTGCTGCTCACCGGCAACCGTGTCGTTCCCGGCAACTTCCTTGCCAGCGGCTTCTGGAAGCTCTGCCAAAAAGTACTTGCTGGTACTTAACTTCCTTCTCTTGTCTTGCCTCGTCGATGACGTTACGGATGGCTGAGTTAAGCGGAGCACAAAAGTTCTTGGTTCCACAGGTAACTTGAGGGCAGCACGCTTTGACAGGTCGTCAGCAATGCTGTTCTCTGCTCGAGGAACATGCTCCGTTTGCAGACCGTCAAAACGCTCCTCCAACTTCCTCACTTCATCTACATATGCTTCCATCAACGGGATCTGATAATCTTTGTTCACTTGCCTGACGACAAGCTGCGAATCACCTCTGACGATGAGCTTCTTAATTCCAAGGTCTGCCACGATCTTGAGACCGGCAAGCAGTCCTTCATATTCTGCAGTGTTGTTTGTTGATCTCTCCCGGGGAAAGTGCATCTGAATCACATACTTGAGGTGCTCTCTGGTGGGTGCGACAAGCAGCACGCCAGCACCGGCGCCTTGCAGTGAAAAAGCCCCATCAAAGTACATAATCCATTCTCGATCTGTTTCCTTGCCGGGGATAGTTGTCTCTTGAATTTCTTCGTCTGGCGTCGGTGTCCATTCTGCAATGAATTCTGCCAAGGCTCTGCTCTGAATAGTTGAAGTGCTTTCAAATTTGAGACCAAAACTTGATAGTTCCAACGCCCACTCCACTATTCTGCCGGTCGCATCTGGATTTCGCAAAATCCGCTGCAACGGGAAGCGAGTGACGACGGTGATTTCATGTGCCTGGAAATAGTGGCGCAGCTTCCTCGAGGCCATAAGGAGGCCGAAGAGCAGCTTCTGCACGCCAGAATATCTTGACCTGGCCCCCTGCAACAGGGAGCTGACAAAATAGACTGGGCGCTGCACCATCTTCTTCTTCTGCACTGCTTCATTTGACTGCGCGGATCCTGTCTTGTCAGCACCAGACTCTGCTGGGGATAGTCCTAGCTTGTCGCTTGACGGGCTTGCCGCTGCCGCTGCCTCTTCGTCTACTTATCTCTACGCCACTAACGCAGCACTAACCACTTGATTCGTTGCCGCTAGATATAGCAGCAACGGCTCTTGTGGCCTAGGCGCGACCAGTGTCGACGGAGAGGAGAGGTACCTCTTCAAGTTCTGCAGTGCTGCCTCCGCTTCCGGAGCCCATTTCATCGGTCTTGCCTTTTTCAAGATTTTGATAAAGGGCAGGGTGCGCTCAGCGGATTTGGAGATGAACCTGCTCAGAGCAGCAACGCAACCGGCAAGCCGACGCACATCTTTGACACGTCTCGGTGCTTCAATCTGCTCAATTGCCTTGATCTTGTCAGGATTTATTTCGATTCCACGTTGAGACACAAAGAACCCGAGAAGCTTGCCGGATGGAACGCCAAACACACACTTCTCAGGATTAAGCTTCAGATTGATCCTCCGCAGATTTGCAAATGTCTCTTCTAAATCTTGTATGAGTGTTGCCTTGTCCTTGGTTTTGACCACTATGTCATCCATATAGGCTTCCATATTTCTATGTAGCTGGGGCTCAAAACCAATCTGGACTGCTCTTGCAAACGTTGAACCAGCACTTTTCAACCCGAAAGGCATGCGTATGAAGCAATACATGCCACATGGGGTGATAAATGCGGTTTTCTCTTCGTCTTCCTTCGACATGAAAATCTGATGGTAGCCTGAATACGCGTCAAGAAATGACAGCAAATCGCAGCCAGCAGTGGAGTCCACAATCTGGTCGATGTGCGGCAAGGGAAAAGGATCTTTTGGGCAGGCTTTATTGATATCAGTATAGTCGATACATAGCCTCCATTTTCCATTCACCTTGCGCACTACAACTGGATTGGCCAACCATGTTGGATGGAGGACTCCTCTAACTAGACCTGTTGCTTCAAGCTTCCTAATTTCTTCGGCGATAAACTCTTGCCGCTCCAAGGCTTGCTTCCTGACCTTCTGCTTGACGGGCCGCGCGTGAGGACAGACAGCAAGGTGGTGCTCGATTACCTCCCTGGGAACACCGGGGATATCAGATGGTTGCCATGCAAACACATCGACATTCGCCCGTAGGAAGGCAATGAGCGCGCTTTCCTATTTGTCATCGAGGGTGGAACTTATGGTGAAAGTTCCTCCCGTACCATCCTCCTTGGCGGGCACCTTCTTAGTTTCTGGTGGAGCTGCCTTGGATTTCTTGCTCTTGCCGGTGGAGCTCTCTGGCACTTCCTCGACGGGAGCGCAGCACTCCGAGGAGGTGCGCTTGCCGGAGTGTGTGTTAGAGGTCTTGCCGGTCTTCTTCTTCCCCCCGGGAGCTTCAGCGGCAGGAGCAAGTGCCTTGGCGGCAGGTGCTGCAACTGCCTCCCGGTAGAGTTGGTCGGTGCAGATAAGCGCATCCTTCTTGTCGGAGTTGATAGTGATGACACTCATCGGCCCGTGCATCTTCAGTGTATTATAGGCGTAGTGCGATGCCGCCATAAACTTGGCCAGCGCCGGGCGACCAAGAATCCCATTATAGGACAATGGAATCTTGGCGACGTCGAAGACGATCTTCTCCGTTCTGTAGTTCAACTCACTACCAAATGTCACAGGCAGGGTAATCTTGCCCTTCGACTGGCTCCTTCCCGGATTGATCCCTTGGAATGTGCCCGTTTCCTAGAGATCTTCATCAGGAATTTGCAATCTTTTGATCACATCAGGCGAGATCAAGTTCAAACCGGCCCCACCATCAACTAACATCTTTGTCTCCTTGAGGTTGCGGATCGTCGGTGAAACCAACAATGGCAAACACCCGACCGCAGTTGTGCGATCAGGGTGATCCTCGGCGTAAAAAATGATAGGCATGTGGGACCACTTCAGTGGCTTCCGGGCATCGACCGATGGCTCTGCTGCATTAATCTCGCGCGCCCACTGTTTGAGTCGGTGGTGAGAGGAATGCAACGAGGCGCCTCCATCAACGCACATGGCTTCTGTAGCTTTCTGGAACTCGTGCTCGCTGGACTCGTCGCCCTCTTCATCATCATCATCACCCCATGTTCCTTGTCGCGGCCTCGAGCGGGCCTCTCCTTTTGTTGCTTGGCCTTACCGCGGCGACCTCCTCGGCCACCGCGCTTCTTGCCGGACCCCCCAGCGCCATCCTGGGCCTTCTCCTTGTCTCGCCTTTCATACTCAGCTTTCTGCTTCTCGACAAGCTCCTCAACTTGCCGGCAGTTTTGGAGATTGTGGCCCTTGGTGCGGTGGATCTTGCAGTACTGCTTGGCGGAGCCCTCCGGCTTGTCGGCAGCCGCCAAGGCCTGACAAGCGGCACACCCGGCAACCTCCTTGCCGGGGTCATCAGTCTTGGCCTTCTTGGCGGTGCCGGGGTTGCCGGATCCCTCGACGGCAAGGACGGCCTTGCCCTTGTGCTTCATGTTCCTCCGTCGGCCTTTCTTTGCCGGGGTAGCGGCGTCTTCGCTTTCAGAATCTACTCCTGCGCCAGGTTCCTCGCCGGGGAGTCTCCTTCCCTCTTCGGCCCGAGCACATCTGTCAGCCAGAGCGTAGAGCTCGGCGAAATCCCTGACCTTGTTCATTGCCAGCTCTTCCCGCATCTTGCGGTTGCGCACATTCTGGTGAAAGGCGCTGATAACGGCGGCAGGATGAACGTCTGGGATGTTGTGCTGTATACGGCTGAATCTCTGTATGTACTTGCGCAAGGTTTCTCCATCTTTCTGGGGAATGAGATGTAAATCACTTTCTTGGCCAGGAGCTTGGTGGCCTCCAGTAAAGGCGCCAACAAACTCATGACACAGATCTGCCCAGGAGGAAATGGAATTCTCCGGCAGGTGCATCAACCACGACCTAACGTTGGGCTTAAGCACCAACGGGAAGTAGTTGGCGAGTATCTTGTCGTCTCGAGCCCCGGCAGCCTGCACCGCAATGGTGTAGATGCTCAGGAACTCTGACGGGTGAGTCTTGCCGTCGTATTTCTCCGGCACCTCCGGCTTGAAAGATCGGGAATTGGGCCACTGGACTCGCCGCAGCTCCCGAGTAAATGCTGGACAGCCCACCTCGTAAGGCAGGCTACCAAGATAGCCTGGCGCAGGTTCGTCGACAGTGGGTCCCGCGCGCTTGTCGGATTGACGGCGCGCTTCCGCCGCCGCTCGATGGTGGTTCGAGCGTCCTCCTTGTGTCGTTCCCGAAGAACCAGACATTGATCGCGGCGAACCCGTGGATCAGACGACGCCGTGGAATCATCATCACGGACGCCGATCCGCCGAGTTAGCGACCGCTCTTGTCGTAGCGGAGGGGAACGCATCGTAGTCGTACCGCCTCCGGTCTTCTCGCCATCGGCACACACCGACCCAGTAGACTGCCGCCGCGAAGGCTTTGCCTGCTGCGGCCTATCGTCATTAGCAAAGCCGATGAGGCTCTGAATGGCAGATCTCCACTCATCTAGCTTCTCCGCAGCGGGAGGGAAGTCTAGGAGCAGCTGAGCTCGCGCCAACGCTTCTGCTGGTGTAGGCGGCGGCAAAAGATGCGAAGAGCGTGAGGTGCTCTGACTCCTAACGGAATTAGTAGGAGCACCGTCACGGTTCTGCAGCCGCGCGCGGCTTCCACCGGCGTGTTGGCGTGGATCTTGGCCCCGCGCATCTTGAGAGTGATGCGCAGGGGTTTTTCCATGGGGATGCCTGGAACCACCAACGTCGCGGCGCTGCACGTCGCGCGCGACCTGAGGAGGCCGCGACGCATGCGCCGGCGTGGGTGTCTTGGAAGGCGCCGTCCCGTCCTTGGAGTTCGCTGCGCCACCCGTAGGTAGCACGGCTCCGTTCTTGGACCTGGCGCTCGCCTGTCTCGGATCGCCAGAACGTCGCGGAGGCTCAAGACCTCCACCTCCTCCACCAGCGCCCACGCCATCACCCGTCTGTGTGGGTACGGGGAGGCTGAACGCAGATGGATCAACCGCTGTAGCGCCCTTCTTTTTGGGAGCCATGGCGATGAAAGATGATAAAGAACTGGAGCGTTGACCGCTAGATCGGGTTCGCGCAACCTCTTCCCCCTACCTGGCGCGCCAAAGATGTCGGCGTACGACACCTATGGGATCGCGTGGATCCCTTTACGGTTCGGCAAGGGGGAAAAGATTTGCCCAAAGAGCGGAACCAACGATCAACGCGAGGATCTTTACCCAGGTTCGGGCCGCTGATAAGCGTAAAACCCTACTCCTGCTGTTGTTTATTGTGGATGTTCTTGGCTAAGTACACGGAGCGCTTGTGGTGGGAAAGCAGCTACGCATGCAGAATGGGCCGGAAGGTCCTCCCCCTGTAGCTACGCCTTGGGCCTCCTTTTATACGTCCAAGGGGTCACCAACAGTGGCAGACAGCAGTACAAGAGGTGTAAAGTTACTACAGTGTTTCATGATTATCACCGACGTCTTAGGACAAACGTCTTAGGACAAACGCATTTAATGCTCCATTTAGGTGTCCCTTACTTTCTCGGGGGCGGAAAAAGGGCCCGTCCCATCAGCACCGCTTAACCCCATTTGCGGTCGACGCCGTGACACGCAACCAGGAGGACAAGCCCTAAACGACAGGCTAGTCGCTGCGCTGGAGCGGCGCCACTGTGCTGAAGCGGTGGGATCTTGCCGGGTGCGAGATCTTGCCGGGTGCGAGGCCTTGCCGGGCGCGAGGCCTTGCCGGGCCTTCGCGATCCTTCCCGGCAAGGATCTTGTCGGGAACCCAGCCTTCGGTCTTCTGTCTTCTGATCATTATTTCGAACGCCTTCTTGGTATCTTGTATCCGTTTCCAGCTGTCCTCCGGCAGGCCTTGCCACTGGTATGGCTACAACCGTCCGTGCACAAGTATGGGGTACTAAAATGACCCAAACTTTAGTACACCGACAGTGACCTAGTACGAATTGTGTCCCATGACCGAGGACGCGGCTATTCGAATAGATTTACACTCTGCAGAGGTTGCGCACTTTACCCACACTATGGAGCTCCTGGCCTCATGCTCCCATTCGGGTGGACCGATGCTGCTCCAACAAAACTTGTCTATTACCTGGCACTCTTACGGTCCCACCGACAATCATACCCTCCCAGGGTCATGTCCTGGGTGGCCCCTGTGTCACCCCGTGACACCTGCCACCGTCGTCGCCAAACTAAACTGTCCCAAACGGGGACCGCGCGCAAACAAACAACTGGGCTCACAAGGTTATCGCCGCCTACCGGGCGAGGGTAGCGCGCACGCATAAACTTCCCTCTTTGGTGGTACCGACAAGAGGCAAGACAATAGACCAAGTCAGGGCCTCCCCATCCAGGCAAGTGTGGTTGCCCTCGATGAGCTCGGTTCGGTGGCACTATGACTCGATCCAGCCGACGGAGGAGGTTGTTATTATTAAGTCACATTCTTTACTATTGCAATAACAACAATAATGCACGATGAAAACATAACAACCCATCTCCATATTGTCATCTACGAGTCACTAGTGCGATAATATGATGAGCATTAGCAGGTAATGTAAATAGCAAATTCAAATTATCAAGAGTTTAATTATTTTCTAACACAGGCATATTCATTAATTAAACACGCAAGAATAACACAGAGCAATGCTTTAGGGCATATATCAGATGGTCGGCTTGCCTGGGGGTGAAGGAATATTCCAGGAGAAGTGCGATCACCTCGCGGAAAAATTCGCCGGAAAGGGTTCCCTCTCGGGGAGGCTCAATCGGAGTTACGGTCGCGAAGTTAGGGCCGTTCGTTCGTTAGGCAGAAAAGTGGATAGAATAGTGTCCATTGTAGCTCTTAACGGGTGAACGTTCACTAACCAGAGGTTTCAGCGCCGGCTGAAAAAAAACAGAAAGCGTCTTTGCAAGAATGCGCTTTCACTGCAGTGGCCGCGTACTCCTCGGAGTATGTCTCCAGTTATCCACGCTGGCGGGTGCCCCTCTCACTGACAGGTGGGGTCGGGCCCACCCGCCAGGTCCCCCTTTCTCTCTCCTCCCGCTCCCTTCTTCTCCCCCGATGCTCGCCTGCAGAGCAGAGAGGGTCGTCGGCGCCGGCACTCGTCTGGGCGGCTCAGGCCGTCTCCGGCGAGGCTCCGGCCACCGGCGGGATCCTCGCAGCGCGGTGCATCCAATGGCCTCATCCACGACCGCCGGAGAGCTCCAGGGCAGCAGCAGCGTGGCCCGTGGCGGCAGCAGTATGCGGCGGCTCCGGTGGACTAGGCGACTAGGCGAGGGTACGGTTTTGATCTCCGGCGAGCGGGGAGTTCAGTGGGGAAACGGGTTGGGGCAGGGAATGGCCGGAGGTGGGGATTGGTGGAGGCAGAGCTGCGGTGGCCGGTGGCTGTGGGGAGAAATTCGAGAGAGAGGGCTCGTATGCCTCTGCTAAAAGAGAGTTGGGAGGGAGAGGAGGCTGCCGCGGGGTTGTGATACTCTGGAGAGGCTCGGCCGCGGCTATTTATAGCCGGCCGAGGCGGGCGGATAGGTTCGGCCGCCGTGGCGTCCTTAGCCACGCGCTGTAGCTTCCGGCGAGCTGGCGGCCGAGGAGCGGTGCCGACCTGACAACGGTCGGGGCGACGCGACAGCGAGGGCAGGGCCAAGGAGAAGAAGCGAGCAGCGAGGCACGGGCACGACAGTGCTCCGCTCGTCGTCGTCCATGTCGGCATATGGCACTACAAGCTCGGATGCGACTACTCCGGCGCCAGCTGCCGATGCAGGGCTTCGTGGAGGGGGTGCAGGGGCTAGGTGGCGCGCTGGGGTGGCTGGGGGCTGGCTGGATACGGCGGATTTAGCCGCTTCCGGTGGCTATTATCGCGGTGCACGGCGTCTGCCGACTAAACCGGCAGTCACTACCGGCACCACGTGTCCGGGGCATTTAATGGACCCCAGATCTTGCCAAACAGATCCCTCGCTGCTCAAATAGGTGAGGGAAGGGACTGGAACCAGCTAGGGTGTCCTAAGGTGAGAATTTTGACACGAAATTGGTTCTGAACAGAAACTACGATGGATTCTTGTAAAGAAATGGATGGAGGTATTGAGCTGGATCCTTGTCCTAGTGAAATGGGGTAGGAAGGAGTAGATTCTGGCAAAATTTGAAATCATTTGGACCAAGTTTGAATGCACTTCCTTTGTAATGCAGAATTTGGTCCAGAAGCTACGTTTTGATGTTGTGCTCAATTGGCTGCATGGATTTGGCTTAAATTTGGTGGAGGAAGGTTATTTGGGTGTATGGAGATACTGGAAAAATTTCAGCTCATTTAGAAATGCCAAAGTGGTACTTCCTTCACAGAGCTTCCTGCTGGACAGAAACTAGATGGAATTTTTGGGAGAAAATGGCTAGATAAAATGATGTGAATTTTTGCATGCTCACATCATATAGGGAATATAAGGTCCTGGATTAATTTTAAGATTTTTGAAGCAATATAAAATATAGTTGCTTCACAACCTCAAAATTGGTCCAGAAATAAGAATTGGATGATGTGCTCAAATTTTGAACTATGGAACTTGGGTTATTGATGGAAATAGTGAAGATATGGATAGGATAAGCTCCACAAATTATTTGGGATTTATACTGGCTACCAAAATGGTAGTTCCTTTGGAAAGTGCCCAAAATGCAATATTGGCTTTAAATAGGAAAATGCAATTTCCCTTATTTAATTATGGCCAATATTTTTATGGGAGCTCAATATGATCACAAAGAATATCTCCACAAGTTTTCATGGACTTTGGAGATGGATAGATATTTTCCTGGATTTAATTCCTTTAAACAGCAAAAAAGGAATTAATTTTAAATGAAAAATATTGCAAATGACTTGGCAATATTTTTGCATATCCAGGATTGATAGATGTGAGATTATCACTGGGAAAAGTTTGGGAGGCAACAGATCAAAGGAAATTGGGGTTCCGTTGTAACGGAAGGAATTAGGGTTTCCCTTCCGGTAACTCGGAAGGTAGGGTTTCGGTGGCAAAATCCTGAGAATAAATTTTGGGTGGCCAAGTTGGACTAGGGAGAATCTCCGGTTGGATAGGAAAGGCAAGGCTAAATGACCATCTTCATATACCCTAAAGCGAGAGAAAATCCGATAACACCGAAAAAAAGATGGGAGTCAAATCCCGAGAAGGAAAGAAAACACGGGGCAAAAACCAGGGTGTCACAAACCTACCCCCCTTAAGAAAATCTCGTCCTCGAGATTTCCGGTCTTACCTCCCGGCTAAGGGGAAACATACCTGTGTGTGACTTGGATCCATCAGCTGTCTTGTCTTCGTCAGTTCACTGGCCTTTTTAACTGCCTCTTCTGCTGGCTCAAGTGATGTCTTCTCAAACGGTTGTATTGAATCCTTCTCTTTCCTGTCAGGTGAACCTTTTGTCCTGGTAGTTTGTTGCTTGGTGGGGTAGCAGGTAATGCCAACGAATAGCTTGACTTCCATGGCCTGGAGCTAGCTGCTTCGGGTTTTATTGCGATACTTCGTACACTGACCGCCAAGGGCAAGATATCCTTTCTAGGTACAGGGCTCACTTGCTCGTATGAGCCAGACAGTCGCCGCACACACCAGCCCAGGAAATCACTCTGGCATGCGCTTTTACAACAAGTATCATGAACACAGGCATTTCTTTCAATCTGACTGTGGGTTTTGTATGAGGTGTTTCCTCCTGTCTCTTGCATTCTGACTTCGTCCTCAGGAGATTCCCAACTGAAATGTCGGGCATGATCACAAAGTAATCATAGACGGTAATCTCCTATTCCAATGACACCGGGGTATTTACAAACCGTCAATGCCGACATTTATGTGCTTGTAGTTGTTTTATCTGAATGTACTATTTCCAAGTGAATTCAGACTATCAAACTTTGTCGATCGCTGAGATAGCTCGGCCATATATATCCTTTGCAGTCCTTGCTATGAGCACTGAGCTGAGCATAGTACATCTATCACTCGGTGCACCTTTTGGAGACTAGCCTCTTATCTTGGTTGATGGCCCATATTCATGATGAGTATGGCATGCTGGCTGCATTGTTGTGGCCGCATATGCAAGAGTCTGACAAGAATTAGTAATATTACCTTGTGTGTGGAGCCTTATTTTATTGACCATCGTGAAGGTGGTTTGTCCGAAACTTCATTGTTCTTGGGGGTTCCTTTTTGGGAACTTGTCATGACCTGCCAATACGGCTCCTTGGTCACATCCAGCTTGTCAGGCTTGCACTCACGACTTACTCTTGCATATCTCGAAGGGGTTGCTGTGCTCATATCCTTCTTTGAACTATGGGGCCGATGTTTCCTTGAACACAGTCATTCCCGTGTACGAGTGGCTCGCATGAACTGATCCTCTGGACTGTATGCTCACAACATATGCAGGGGTTGGATAACTCCTTTCATATCCACTGAGTTCTGAGGCGGACATGTGTCTGGACTAGTTCGTGCTTCTGACAAGATTGTTGATGGCGTGTTGAAGAAGGCTGAATTCCTTATGCTCGAAGCTTCTGCCAGGGTAGTGTGCTGAAGAAGGCTGGGTATCGTACCTCAGAAGTTTTTTCCTCTTATGGCTTACTGAGGAAGGTCAGGTGCCTTATGCCGGAAGCTTTCCGCGGTAGCGGCTGAGGGAGATTGGAGTGCCATATCCCAGAAGGTTTTCTCACCAAGTAGTGTAGTGAGGAAGGTTGGGAGTCTTGCGTTGTAAGCTCCTTCCGATAACTTGCGGAGGAAGGCTGGGTTGCTTATACCAGAAGCCCTTTTACTGTGATATGCAGTCGATCCTGTGGCCGGTCCTGGCTTCCTTCTGAGATTTCCGGAATTTATCCATAGCGGAGCCAAAACTTGGTGTAGTCCATACCTTGTCTGAAGATATTCCGTGGGTCATGCACACCGCTTGCCCTTCTGCTGGTCTGATCATTGCAACGGTTGCCGACTTCGTGTTGATAATTAATCCAGATGTGTGCTGATTGTAAGCAGTTGGCGGATAATTCCATTCGATTTGGTTGAGCTTCCAGGTGTTTGGAATTCTCATCGATTCCGGATAGCCGTGGACTTATCCATAGGTCTCGCAAACCAGAGTGTTGTTGTTGCTCTCGGCACCTCCACCTTCTCGAAATATGTCTTTTGTGGGTAATAAATAATTCTTGAGTCCGTTGAAAAAGACTCAAGGTTCACCCCAGTGGCTGAAATAATCCTTGTGTCGAGGACAGAATAATTTGCTCTTGCTGGTGTCCATTCTTGATGGCTCATCTGACTGTTCCTTAGGTGTGATTTGTTGTGAGGCAAACTCCCTCAGGTATAGTCTGGCCTTGTCTGTTGCACTCAGAGTCTCCTTCTGACCCATTCTTCATTCTTGATAGATCTGGTGATAATGTTCTGAATATCGGGCAGTTGGCTTGGCTTGACTCTTACTGAATTTGGATTATTGGGTATTATCCAAGTTGTGCTCGGGTCTTCTTAGGCAGCTCTTGCGGATGGATCCAGTCGGAGCAAGAGGATGGAACCGACAAAAGAAGCAAAATTGCGAAAACCGAAAAGCAAATAAAGCTCAAATTTTGCGGACCTTACACACGTGGCCAAAGATTCACTAGTATAACTATTATAGCACACTCGATGTACCTCTAAGGATTTAGAAGCAAGACCACACAACGCTCCTGGTAGCAATTGGTGTCGAGCTCCTACTACTTCCTTAGGGAACATCAAACTCGACACAAAACCATAGCCAAAGGAGCTTAGTCAACGATCCTAGGGTTGTCGGGGAAAGATGGAATTTATAGGCGTTTCCCAAAGGAAACTAGATTTAAGGAGAGGAATGCCATGGTTAGCAAGCAAGGTAGGGATATCTAGTTTACCTAGGGGTTAAGGGCTCACGGGTCATTGCCTGGTGCGGACATTACACACCGGAGGCAAAGGCCATGAGAGTTGGGGTCTGATGGAGCCAAAAACCTATGGGGTTGCCTTATGATCAATAGTAGCCGTGCCTGCCTGGCAAAGATGGCTGAAATCCATCGGGGCATTCTACTGATCAAGAGGCACTGAAATCTGGCTAGGGTAACCTACAGTCAGCCTGGCTCTGATACCATCCGTTGTGGCGCCCCGCCTGAATACCACTGTAGCCAGACTGTCGCCGCACACACCAGCCTAGGAAATCACTCTGGCATGCGCTTTTACAACAAGTATCATGAACACAGCCATCACTATTAATGGATATATAAGTCTTACATGATATATTACAAGGGGAATGGCAGCGGAAAAGCTCTATCTAAGGCAGCATGGTCTTGGTGCGGCTCCAATCCACAGGGATCTGACTGGGTTACTCTTCTAGCCCGCGAACACTACGGCTCCTCACTAGTGGACGGCCGATCCTTAGGTGAACCTGGCCACATTGAAGGCCGCTGAGTACTTTCGAATGTACTCGCAAGCAAACCAAACCAACATATACACCAAGCAAAGCATTCCATGGTATTCAAGCATGCACTTGTTATCTTAACAGTATTAACTATCATGTTATGCCAGGATTATCTAGCAAGATTAGTTATCCAGCAGCATTAATCATCATGTCATAACAGGAATTATCTAGCATGTTAACTATCAATGTAACTGTAGTATGACGAAGATACAGCATATTAGGTAATTAATCCATACTCTGAATAATCTTAGGATCCAAAACCCGATCCAAATCAAATCCAAGTCATGCGGTCCTTTGACCACTCATCTCATAGCCATCGCATAGCTAACATCCCATATGCCAGACATCCTCTGATGTCCCTGCATCTGCACTATAAGTCTGACAAATCATACCTTACTCTGGTTCATTATTAACATCATATGGTTTGTTCCTCCAGACTCGACACAGACCAAATAGTGTGACCTAGTACGAATTGTGTCCCATGACCGAGGACGCGGCTATTCGAATAGATTTACACTCTGCAGAGGTTGCGCACTTTACCCACACTATGGAGCTCCTGGCCTCATGCTCCCATTCGGGTGGACCGGTGCTGCTCCAACAAAATTTGTCTATTGCCTGGCACTCTTACGGTCCAACCGACAATCATACCCTCCCAGGGTCATGTCCTGGGTGGCCCCTGTGTCACCCCGTGACACCTGCCACCATCGTGGCCAAACTAAACTATCCCAAACGGGGACCGCGCGCAAACAAACAACTGGGCTCACAAGGTTATCGCCGCCTACCGGGCCAGGGTAGCGCGCACGCATAACCTTCCCACTTTGGTGGTACCGACAAGAGGCAAGACAATAGACCAAGTCAGGGCCTCCCCATCCAGGCAAGTGTGGTTGCACTCGATGAGCTCGGTTCGGTGGCACTATGACTCGATCCAGCCGACGGAGGAGGTTGTTATTATTAAGTCACATTCTTTACTATTGCAATAACAACAGTAATGCACGATGAAAACATAACAACCCATCTCCATATTGTCATCTATGAGTCACTAGTGCGATAATATGATGAGCATTAGCAGGTAATGTAAATAGCAAATTCAAATTATCAGGAGTTTAATTATTTTCTAACACAGGCATATTCATTAATTAAACACGCAAGAATAACACACAGCAATGCTTTAGGGCATATATCAGATGGTCGGCTTGCCTGGGGGTGAAAGAATATTCCAGGAGAAGTGCGATCACCTCGCGGAAAAATTCGCCGCAAAGGGTTCCCTCTCAGGGAGGCTCAATCGGAGTTACGGCCGCGAAGTTAGGGCCGTTCGTTCGTTAGGCAGAAAAGTGGACAGAATAGTGTCCACTGTAGCTCTTAACGGGCGAACGTTCACTAACCAGAGGTTTCGGCGCCGGCTGAAAAAAAACAGAAAGCGTCTTTGCAAGAATGCGCTTTCACTGCAGTGGTCGCGTACTCCTCGGAGTACGTCTCCAGTTATCCACGCTGGCGGGTGCCCCTCTCACTGACAGGTGGGGTCGGGCCCACACGTCAGGTCCCCCTTTCTCTCTCCTCCCGCTCCCTTCTTCTCCCCCGACGCTCGCCTGTAGAGCAGAGAGGGTCGCCGGCGCCGGCACTCGTCTGGGCGGCTCAGGCCTTCTCCGGCGAGGCTCCGGCCACCGGCGGGATCCTCACAGCGCGGCGCATCCAATGGCCCCATCCACGACCGCCGGAGAGCTCCAGGGCAGCAGCAAATTGGCCCGCGGCGGCAGTAGTACGCGGCAGCTCCGGCGAGTGGGTGAGGCTCCGGTGGACTAGGCGACTAGGCGAGGGTACGGTTGTGATCTCCGGCGAGCGGGGAGTTCAGTGGGGAAACGGGTTGGGGCAGGGAATGGCCGGAGGTGGGGATTGGTTGTTCTTGCATGTGTCAAATACAAGGAGGCAAAAACCAGGGTGTCACAGTTCCCCAGCGGGATGGGAAAGAGTTTTCAATGACTATGGAAGAAGAAGAAGAGGTGGCATTAGCAAAGAGAGCATAACCTTGGGGAGTTTGCCCTTGGACCAATTGAAAGAAGTGAATAGAAGGAAGTAACATTGAAAACTCTTTTTGTTGGAAATATGCCCTAGAGGCAATAATAAAATGGTTATTATCATATTTCCCGTTCATGATAAATGTTTATTATTCAAGCTAGAATTGTATTGAACCAGAAACTTAAATACATGTGTGAATACATAAACTATATCGTGTCCCTAGTAAGCCTCTACTAGACTAGCTCGTTGATTAAAGATGGTTATGGTTGATGGGTAATGAAGCATGAAAATCAAAAAAATTCCTACGAACACCCAAGATCCACTTATGTCATCTAAGTCTTCTCCAGAACTTCCACTTTCTCTTAGGATGTTTATACCGGCCCATTTCCACCATTGAATCTAGCTCAGTTTCCACTCTTAAGGTTAGTAAATCCCTTGAAGTTATTTCAATGGAAGAGGGAATTCTATCCACATCAATTGCACCCACTTTAGTTCTAATTTTCTCATGAGTAATAGTGTCCATATCTATCTCCAACACTGGATCAATTACACCAGCCAATTCACACATTACAAAAAATGCCTAAAGCACTCACGAACTCCTCCAAACTTTACCCACGCAGTGTGAAGCTTTCCAATAGCTAGATGATCTAGACCAAGAGGTTAAAGTAATTAAACTTTGTTAGGTCAATCAGTCTTTCCATGTTTGGGAATCTCAGCAAGTAGCAGTTGTGGCCATAGGTTTTGGCTCTCCACTGCCAGTTCAATTTAAACATCTCTCTAAATGCCTGCAGAAATTCTGTTTCATTTATTTGCCCAGATTTGATAAAAATTATAGCCAAGGGGTTTATATATTCAGGAGCAAACACATCTTTAGAGCTTTGTACCAGCAGCACTCCCATACCTTTAGCTGCATATCCTACCTATTTTTGGAACAGGTTTCATTTGCTGCAGCCAATTACATTCCTCTGTGATGTGGTTTTTCTTTCCACAGACCAAACAGTGCCCCGACCTACATTCTCTGGTAGTGTCTTGTATCCTTACATTTCCCACATGCACGCCTCCCAAACATGTCTCCTTGCCTTTTCTCACCTCCAAGTCCATGCCAATTACTGTTGTTCTTCACCTCTTGACTTAGATCTCCCTTTTCCTCTGGTTCTCCTCCTCTAGCAGTTGGAACTATTTTTGAACTAGATGCAGTCGCCATTCCATCACCAGAAGAAGGCTTGCTTTTCTGACCTCCCCAATTCATAGTACCTCCTGTAAACAAACTCCCCCAGTTGACATAGATTGTGCCAACTGCGAGAGTAAAGCACCTAAGATTTGTTGTTGTTGAGAAGTATCCACAGTACATCCACCAGCATCACCTCCCTTTTTCATCTTTCCTTCTAGATCATGACTTTCACTTGAAGACCCCCCTACCTCAACCTGACCAATCCTACCACTCTAGGCGTGTCTTCCTCCTTGCAAATCCCCTTTTCCATTGCCAGCACCGTCACTATCCGCCATGTAAGAGGAATTTTGACAACCCTCTCTGCCCGAAAAAGCATCCTGGAAGGGGTGGGAAATTGCTGCTAGATGTATTGCCCCCTTGATCAACAAAAGTCTTCTTCTGGTATTGGAAATTATTGACGACTTGCAAGTGCATAGGGCTATTGTAGCACTTTCATGATAAGTAAAGTGTCGAACCCATGGGGAGCTGATAGGAAGGCACCACAAACCCCGCAACTAAGTTGTCACTTAATGCAACAACGTATGCACCGAAACCAGAGTTTGGAAATAGTCTACTCTATCGGTTGCTAGGGAAACTAGATAAAAATGGTGTTTAACTAAATTACTAACAAAGAGATAAAAACAGGAAACAAAAGACACTAAGTTAGTAAGGACGACGCTTGAGTAGTAAAGCGTTCTTGTGGGTTACAGAATCACTACCACTAATATGAACTATTGTATCCTCTATTCACTGTCAAATGCATAAGTGGGCGGAGCCGGGTACAGAACATGTTCTACTCTAGGTAGACTTCGTGCCACGTACGCCACTGCCGCAGTGTCCCCCTGCAGGTTATTGTCAGTGTCAAAACCGGCAGATCTCGGGTAGGGGGGCCCGAGCTGTGAGATCGGATCAATAGCTTAACAGGGAATGTAGAACATGGAGATTTACCCAGGTTCAGGCCCTCCCGATGGAGGTAAAACCCTACGTCCTGCTCTTGTTTATATTGATGGTGTATCAAGGTACAGAGTTGATCTACCTCGAGATCGTAAGATGTGGTCTAACCTAGGGGTATGATGAATGATCGTGTCCCTATGGACTAAAACCCTCTGGTTTATATAGGCACCAGGGGTATCTAGGGTTACACATGGTCGGTTATAATTAAAGGAATACATGCCGAATCTTCATATCCTTGGAGTGTACGCCAAGTCTTCGGTGAGGCCTAGTACATCGGTTCTTTAGGTTGGAAACCTCTAGAGTCTGTGTTCTTCAACGGGCCTTGAGTCCGGCCCATGGCCTAATCACCTAGGCTGGGACCCCCAAGTCTAGGACATCGTCAGTAGCCCCCGAACTTATCTTCAAAGCTGAGGATGGCCTTCTTCTTCGGATAGGTGACTTCGGATGAATGTCTTCGGCATAGAAATTCTTTTCGGCTTGGCTCGCAAGGTCTCCCCCTTTTTGTGACTTCGGTCATAAACGCCTTTCGATTCCAGGCCCACCACGAGATATCTCAAACACCTTGCCACCTTGGGGAACGAGTCACTTTACGGCAAGACATCAAAGCGTCGTTCCGCCCATCTTTTATAAATAGGTTCCTGAGCGACAATTGTATCAAAACACCTCTCAACCTCCCTTCTTCTGTTACCCATTGCAAGCCAACACTCCCAAAGTCAAGCTTTGAGCACCCTGAAAATGGCGAGCGGCGTAGGCTCCTCCAAGTGCCCCCATGGCCCCCTCAAAGGCGACTGGGACAACTGTTCCATCACGCGCCTCCAATTAGATCGATTATCCACCCTGGCTTGATTCAGATTTAGCTTCCACTCGCCCTGGCTTGATTTCCATAGAAGGGAAAGCGCACGCCGACAGCCACCCTATCCCTCATGGGGATGAGTGGGTGTGTTTTGTTCCATTCCTCTTGCGCGGCTTAGGATTCCCAATTCACCCTTTTCTGAGAGGTCTCCTCGAATTCTATGGGATCCAACTCCACAACCTGACTCCCAACTCGATTCTGCACTTCGAGGGGTACGTCACCCTCTACGAGATGTACCTCGGGTGCGAGGCCCATTTTGGGTTGTGGAGAAAGTATTTCTGCATCATGCCTTGTTCCCTCGACGGGAAATTACACGAAGTGGGAGCAGTCGAGGTCTGCCGCATAGCCAGGACCGGCTACCCCATAGGGACCCCCCGAGAGGACACCGACACATGGTCATCCGAATGGTTTTATATGGAAGATGTCCTACTGCATGATCCAGTTCGGCCCGGGCTCCCGACCTTCTCTTCGGATCCGTCGAAGAAGTGTTTCAGCTGGAGACCACAGAGCCCCCCATAGTAGGATGACTCGGAGGTAGCGTCCCTAGCAGCCAAGGTGAGATACCTAACGAGCACCGGCCTCACCATCATTGACGTGATGGCTACAGCCATTAGCAGAAGAGTTCAGCCTCTTCGGCAACGTCAGCATCCATTGTTTATGTACAATGGAGACAGCGATGCCACGCGGTCCATCCGGAAAAGCTTCTGAGATGACGCGGCGTTTGGCGCAGCCTTGGCCGGCATATATAAGGGAGAAGCCGCGGACTTCGCCAGGCGAAAGTTCATCGACGACTTATCCTACTTCCAACCAGCCGAACTGGTGAGTTTAAATATCAACTTCTCGTCCATCCGAACAAGTTGATTTTGCTGTCTTATGACAACCGTTCACTTCGCCCGAACATAAATGGAGCCGATGGGTTGAAACCCTAAACAACCCGGCGCCTGAGCCGGAGAGATATCGGCGAGACGATGATCCCATCTTCCATGAAGACGAAGAGATATTCACCCTGTATGAAGAGGGCACCTTCTATCAAGAGAGCCTTGACGGCTCACGAGTGGCCATCATCCCCGACCAGCCAGGGATGCGTCCATCTTCGTCGGTAAAGCCTCCTCCTCCTTCCTCTCTGAAAGCACATTTGCTCCCTTGGTGGTTTTGGTAATCTATGCCAACATACATTTTGTTGGACTAATGTTTTTATCTAGAGTATTTCAGACAAGTTCAACAATGGCGTGGCAAGGACAAGAAGATGTGGAACGCTTCAAAATACTAAGGACAAGATTGGCATCCACAAGACTCTTCATTTTCATTTTAGTGATCCAAGATCACATTGAGTCCATAGGAAAAGCCAATACTATTAAAAGGGGATGAGGTATTGTTGATGAGGTTATTGCTCAAAGTGCTCAGTGATATTACTCCAAAAACCCTCAATCACTTTCCCACAACACATCTGTCCAAAACCCTAATTCATCATTTCAGTCCCACCGATAACATCTACTCTGGACTCACCAAGATGATCCCTCCACTGCCACAGCCAAAACCCTAACACTTTGGTGTAACCAAAATGGTTCTCGGTCCCACCGAGACGGCTTGACTAAATTGTTGTAACGTTGTCACTTCACTTTAGAATTTCCGAGATGAAATTTTCGGTCTCACCGAAACCTGGTCTTGCCCTAGCCATTGCACTTCGGTCTCACCGAGATGTTTTGATCGGTCCCACCAAAAAGCCTAACGTTCATGTCTTTTACACTAGTCGGTCTCACCGAGATTTCATGTCGGTGTCACCGAGTTGGGTCAAAGGCTTGTAATGGTTGGATTTTTGGTGAAGGCTATTTATACCCCTCCACCACCCTCTTACCTAGTAAGAGAGCCATCAGAACATGCCTACATTTCCACCATACATTTTCTGAGAGAGAACCACCTACTCATGTGTTGAGATCAAGATATTCCAATCCAACCATTTGAACCTTGATTTCTAGCCTTTCCCAAGTTTCTTTCCACTCAAATCTTTCTTCCACCAAATCCAAATCTGTGAGGAAGTGTTTGAGTGTTGGGGAGACTATGATTTGAAGCACAATGCCTTGTTCAGATCGTCTATTAGGAACCCCACCATTATCCTTGATTAATTCATATTAGAAATTTAGATTGCATTATCTTAGTTCTTGTCGGTTCTTCGGTTGCTTGCTGGAACTCGATCTCGTTATTCAGGTTGATCGTGCATACGGCAATATCAGTGACCATGGGAGATTGGTTTAATTAGCGATTGTCGATTCGTATCATCGCGTACAATGTAGTTGGATCGTCAACGTCAAAATCCACCAAATCAATAGTTATGCCCACTCTCATCGAAGGATTGGGCCGCCATCACATGGCTACCAGCTAGACAATTCCTTCTCTGAAACACACTCATGAACACCGATCTCGGTATCTAGGTCCATGCCTCCCTCTCTCTCTCTCTCTCTCTCTCTCAGAACACACACACCTCTCCACACGATCCATGTCTATTGGTCTCTCTCCCATCCCATCAAAAAATAGGCACACCTCCATTCTCTCCTTCTCTCGGCCCCTATCTATGTAGTTAGGTCTCCGTGTGACACACAAGCAATGCTCTCTATCTCTACTCTCTCTCTTTCTCTCCCACACATAACCTTACCCCTCCCCCCGGTGAGCTATGCTGACGACCTCTATCTAGCTCTCACACACAAAAACAGGCGATGTCTGTGTGTCCCTTCATCGCACACACACTATCGCTCGCCCAATATCCCCGCCCCTGTAACCTTGTAGATCCCCTCTATGTTTATATCCTGTAACAGGTTGATGTTACACGCACCCCCCTCACTCTCTCTTTCTCTCACGCACACGCACACACCCTATTCCTCCCTTTCAGACACCCCTCTCTCTCTGACACACACACACACACAGTCTTTCAAACACGCATATGCCCCTCTCTCTCTCTCTCTCTTTCTCTCACGCACACGCACACATGCACCCACTTCCTCCCTTTCGGACACTCCTCTCTGTGACACACACATAGTCTTTTGAACACGCATATGCCCCCCTCTCTCTCTTTCTCTCATGCACACGCACACACCCTCTTTCCCCCCTCTGGGACACTCCTCTCTCTCCGGCACACACACACACATCAGTCTTTTGAACACGCATATGCCCCCCCTCTCTTTCTCTCACGCACACGCACACACCCTCTTCCTCCCTTTCAGACACTCCTCTCTCTCCGACACACACACGGTCTTTCAAACACTATGGCACCCCGGCTCAGAGCAACCGGTTTACCTTGCATTGCCAGCCCAGAGATCATGTCTTCTGGCAACACACAACAACTTGGTACAGAATATAACCGCTTTATTGATCTCTTGCGGATACATAGGTTCGAATATTACAAGATAAGCGAGGCCAAGCGGCACACACGGTGCGGCTGCACTTATGTACATTATTTAGTAGACATCTCAGGGGCCTCGATGATAAAAGAAACTACTACGCGGCAGTGAAATGATGATGTAGTGGAACTCCACTCCACAGGGACACTGCTGGGACACGGCCTAGATCGCGACATACCGATCAACATCAACGCCTTGCATGGCTTCTCCTGCATCTGGCATGACACACCAGGTGAGTACTTTGAATGTACTCGCAAGCTCACATCAAACAAAGCAAATACGATAAACAATAACAAGGCATTTAACAAGTTTAATGCATGAACATGAACATGATACTACCCGCCATGAGGTGTACGTGGATTGTTGCCGTGGTCCCTTGGACCAACTTACCATCTCGGGGTTATCTCGTAACCACCGTCAACATCTTACCATCGTGATCCTCACTTGATCACAGCAATACCAACATCCTCACACGATCACCAACTTCTGCATGTGCCAACTTGTTGTTCTTAGTGTGCAGGTTTACTATTTCTGTTGACCCACAGTGTGACCTACTATGAACTGTGTCCATATCCAAGGACGCGGCTATCGATAGATTATATACTCTGCAGAGGTTAGTACACTGTACCCACACCACGGAACTCATGGCCTCGTGCTTCCATTCGGGTGGACCAACAACATTCCAACAAAACCAATCTATTGCATGACACTCTCCCGGCCACTTCGACAAACTCCTCTTTGGGCTATGTCATGAGTGGCCATGATGCCAACTCTTGACATCCTGCCACCTCGTGGCCGGCCACCGTCGTGGCAAAACAAAACAAACGGTCCCAAATGGGGACAATGGCACCATACAACTTGGGCACACAAGGTTATGCCTGCCTACCGGGCTAGGGTAGCGCCAGCGCATAACCTTCCCTAGTTGGAGGCACCGGCGAGAGGCATGACAATAGACCGAATTAGGGCCTCCCCATCCAGGCAAGTGTGGTTGCACTGGTGAGCTCGATTCGGTGGCACCATGACTCGATCAACAGTTGTTCAAGTTGGATTAACATCAGGTTTAACTTGAAGGAATGTGATTCGAGCCAGAGTATGCAGTGAGGTGCACGGGTCATGATAATATGAAAATGAGTAACGAATGCATCATGCTACCATGAGAGTATATGACATGATCTCTACTACACACAATAACAAGATGACATATTTTCTACTGCATAATAACAATATGACATGTAACAACTATAATGCAATAGGTTATATATAGCAAATCATTTTAATAGTGAAGCATATAATGAATTTAATTCAAATAAAACCATTGTCATTGAAATGCCATCCTTGCATATGAATGTTGTAGCTTGCCTTGGTTCAGAGGAGTGTCACAATACTCCTGGTCTTCTCCAACACAACTAGGACCTTCTAAAAATAATTTAAATGCAAAAAACAAAATGTCACATAAAGCATTTTATTGCACCAGAAATTCCAAACAGCAAGGAAAATTCTAAATCTTTGCAAACAGAAACTTTAGCTCAAGACAAAACTAATGCAAAAAGTTTCAACTCATTTGGACTTATGGAATAGGATTTATAGCTGGTCAAAGTTCTGGTCAAAATATGAATTTAAATGAATTTACAGAAAATCCTGGGAGGGCCACATCGAAGGCGTATTCTCAGAATGAGAATACGCCTCCACTCATACCGCTTCGGGCGAGAGAGAGAGAGAGAGAGGCTGACAGGTGGGACCCCCTGTCAGGGTTAAAAGAGAGAGAGAGAGAGGGAACATGGGCACGGCGGCTCTGTCGCCGGTGGTTCTCCGGTGAGGGGGCCACGGCTGCCGTCGGCGACGGTCGGGATGGATCGAGGGCAGTGTGGGGAGCACGCACGTACCCATGGCTTGATCGGAGGTGGACGGACGACGGCTCGAGCTCCTTCTCCAGAGACGGCAGGCGGCAGAGCTCGTCGGATATGGAGGTTCCGACGCCAATCCGACGAATCAGCATCACCGTCGTGCTCAGGAGGTCACCATGAACATGCCTGAGGAGGAGGCTGAAGACGAGGAGCATCGGAGAGAGCAGGCAGCTGAGGGGGATCCGCGGCCAAATTCCGGTGAGGATCAGGGGCTGGAGGCCCTCCCGGCCTTGCCCCGAGGTACTTCGATCGATTTGTGGCCAGATGAAGAGGTGGTGATGGCTAGAATTGATCGGGAGGGGCTCTATTTATAGATGGTGAGGTGACCGAGCTTGAGCTCTGCCAGAGATGAGCTGCAGAAGAAGAGGGAGTGGGAGGAGCTCGGGCGCGACGCGGAGACGAAGAGGAAGAGGCCAAGGAGCAGTGCGAGCACGCGGGCAAGGCTGCAGCGCACTAAGTGGGGCAGGGGCTCACGCGCGCTCACTGTTCCAAATGGTAGCGCCGTGGCCGCGCCCGGCGTGCTGCCTGCCGGCATCGGGGAGGAGCAGAGAGGTGCTAGGTGGAAGGAGAGGAGCATGATGAGTGGCGTGCGGAGGACGAACGGGCGGCGGCAGAGGGCCCCAATGCCCAGAGCGCACGAATGACCTGTCGAACACCTTGCATCTGCGTGGTCACCGCGTGCTATGGCATACGTGGAGCTTTAGGAGGAGGCAAGCCGTGTCTAGGGTGTAGTCCCTTCAACGCGGTGCTGCTTTGTGCCCTCAGCTCGACAGCTAGCTCAATGGACAAGACATGAGATGGCCGAAAAGTTTCTGGAAAGAAACTTGGGAAGAAAGCTGGGAGCAAACGGCTTGGAGCTAAAGGCTGAAACTTGGGGGTTAAGAATCTCCTAGGAAGGTAGTCATGTGGTAAAAATTTCAGCCGCAACAGATCAAGGAAAAATACACTTGCTTCACAAAGGGCCATTTCTGACCAGAAGCAAAAATATTTTTACTAGCTGAAACTTTACAAATGACTATGGAATATTTTTTTCATGGATAGGTGAGGCATGATCCACAAAATATTTGAGAATTTTCTTGGAATTTTCTAAGTAAATAAAATGGTGGTTGCTTCATAGCATAAAGTGAAAATATTCATTTTCAGGGAGAAAATGAATATTATGCCATGAAAGAAAATTATGTCATAGCAAACTAGTGAGAGTGATGAAGTTTTGAGAGGGTTTTGGAGGGCTAGGCTTCACTTGGAAAAAAAACCAAAAATAATTCCAAGTGATAAGTCCAAAATAATTGACAAAAAAACCCATTTGCAAAAATAAATATTCAATAAATCCAAATAAAAGAAAGGCAAAAACTAGGGTGTCACAAACACGCATATGCCCCTCTCTCTTTAGGTCTCGTTGCCACCTCCCCCCCCCCTGCGCGTCTTTGTGACACAAATATTCTCTCTATATCTAGCTATCTCTCGCAATAATACATGGATAGTCTAAATTGGAATCAAGCAAAGGACCACACTTCTCTTGATTCTCTCTTGGAAAACTGAGCTCCAATTATAAAAAGCGAATCCACTCTCAAACATAATATATGAACATAGGGTGAAATCTTCCACACAAATGTTTTTTACGTGCATGCATGTCAATGATATGGATGTAGTACTACTCGTACATCCACGCTGGCCCAACTCACACAAATTACATCAAAACCCTTCTCAAAATATGGTGTACATGTGATGTTTATTGTACTACTCCTACTAGCCAGCCCCCGACACGTTCCAACATATTGTGCTACTTTATATTCTATTTTTCTCGGTCAGACGATGTGTAAGTGTAACCACGAAAAGGTCAACCCCCGTCCCCATTAGTGTTGTAGCTCCAAGCTCCCATACGGACACAACACCCATCGGGGCACGCAACCATTGCCGAATTGGACGGCGCCGCGGCCTGGGAAGACGACGGAGTATCCGACCTCGCCGAGGTGGAGCACGCCCTCGACGGGCGCGAGTAGCGCGCCCTCACTGGCAACGCGCCCACGCGGAGGAAAATGTGATCCAGCGGCTCACCCTCGTCGGCCACGAGGGGGAGCGCGTGCTCCAGCAGCATGCCCTGGTCGGTCACGAGGAGGTGCATTGTGTCCTTGCCGCTCACAAGGTGGACGAGCGCGTTGTCCAGCAGCATGCCCGCGAGCATCGCATCCTCGCCGCTCTCGACGTGGACGAGCGCGTGCTCTGGCAGCACGTCTGCAAACATCGCATCCTCGCCACTCAGGCGCACGAGCGTGTTCTCCAATAGCACGGCCGCGAGCATGGCATCCTCGTAGATCATGCGGTGGATGAGCACGTGCTCTAGACAGTACCCCAGGAGTCGGGACGCGAGCACCGCGCCCCGGCGACGAGGAGTACTGCATGGTGGCCATCGCGGTTTAGGAAAATCCCGTGACTCCACTGCGCCAGGGAGGAGCGCGAGCTCCAGTGGGCGCTTGAGGAGTCCCACGCCGATATGCAGGTGGCGGCTGACGTGCAAGAATATCCTTCGAGCTCTCCTCCTCCTACGACAACTCCTCCAGCACGCCCATCCTACGTCCTCTGCCTCGGCTCCGACGGACCTTTGGAGTTTAGTTGTATGGAACATGAATATTCGGATTAATCATACGACTACTTAAAAAGAATGTCATTTCTAACAAAATGTGAAGGATTAAGACTAATGCAAAAAACAACCTATGACTAACAGGCATGAATAGATGATGTGGCAGCATTGCATGCTGGAGAGTAACGCAATATATTGCAATTTATGGATTGCATGCATGCCTAGCTTATGTGGCATGGTTACATGGCTAGGAAAGAAAATAGATAATGTGTTGTATAGATATTTAGGAATAGAAGATACTATCCACATGCACAGTTGCTCTCGAGCATATAAAGATCTTTAGAGTGCACTCCAATATTTTTTCATAGGCTTAGGTGCACCGGATGCCGTGCCATGTTACAAAATGTTAGAAAAAAATAAGAAACAAATCTCGAGTTTGGCACAAGTGGGAAAATATCTGGTGCTACCGCACCTTATATGCTACCGTGATATGGACGCACCAGGGCCATTAGATCTGTGATCCAACGGACAACATCTCAGGATGTGGACTAAAGCGCCATTTCGAAAATGTTTGGGAGTTTTCTGCAAAACTCGCACTGACCGATGTTGGCCACTCGATCCACGATCCAATGGCTCAAAATCTTGTATCAAGGTAGCATTTAAAGGTGTGGTAGACGAGCACGGTAGGGTGCAGCTCTCGGCGCACGCGGCGGAGGGGTGGTGGGGCCGTGAGGAGGTGAGGCGCACGTCGGGGGATGTGGTGTCGTCCGTTCGAGCGGCGTCATGAGAATCGCGTGTGGCAGTGGTGGAAACATGATGGTCGTCGTAGTTCAGTGTCCATGGACAAGCTATCATGTCGTCTGACACATGCATTGCATACTAATCATTGCAAGGAGTAGGAGAGGAAACTAGACGGATAAATACTTCATTATATTCAAGCGGACCTATGCTACTACATTTGTTCGAAAGACATGCACACTAGCGAAATAGTTCAACTATCCATATATACAGAGAGGAAATATTTTTTTAGGAACAAGAGAGGAAATAGTTCATCCAACTATAGTGCCCTGCTTCTTCTTCTTCTTCTCATTTTCTGTGGGGGACGGCTTCGCTACAAGCTCCTTCGACCTTGCAGCTATCTTGAAACTCACACGGGCATCAAGGGCTGCATACTTTATCCGCTCGTAGGTCAATGGATAAATATCCCATCCAGACGTCCTTAATACCAGCGTCTCGTCGCCCTTGTCAAGCTTTGTCCCGAGTACATAATTTGCTACGTCGAATAAGGATGGTGTTTGTTTGTTACAACCCTCTACAGGAATTTTGGATTGTAGGTCGGCGGTCTTTTTCACATCAAGGTCGTACATTTCACGCTAAAAACCTGCATACGGATCTCTTTCTCCATTTGGAACCGTCGGACCGGAGGGCTATGGTTTGGAGTATTAGGATTAGGTGGCTAAACAGAGTGGAAGAAGATGGTGGTTAAACAGAGTGGAAGAAGATGATTATTTAAAGGGGTTTCGGAGGTATGTGAAGAGGTTAAAACAGTGTGAATCCAGTGGGGTTTGAATGCAAATGAAGGAGAGGTGAAGAAGCCAAGGAAAATCGGTTCCCGATGGAGAATTAATGGAGAAGTGGCATGCATGCAGTTGATTAGACGGCTAGGTAGACCGGCCTGCAAAATGAAAAGCCTATGCGAGTAGGTGCCGGTTCGGATGGATATTGGCGCGTGCCTGCGACACACAACTTCTGCGTTCGAATACCCGCAGAGCTAACCATTTTGTTTCAGTTTTTTTCTTCCCATACTGTTGTTCTATTCCACGTACACGTATCGGTTTGGCATTTCCCGTTACACTTTGCTCTAATTCCCGAGGCATTTTTTTGGGAGGACAATAGACAGTTCATGTGTGTTATCAAAGAACATGGCACAGAGTTCGAGATCCCAAGCCTTCTTCTCGTGGTTTCTCGACGATTCTGTGTGTGTGCTATGTGTGTAACCTTTTTTGGTTAAGGAATATGCGGTTATCCTCAAAAAAGAAAAGAAAAAGGCTTCTTCGCGCTTCCACATGCACGAGAATTTTGGTCTGCTCGCAATATGGATGCTACCTGGAGGATGAGAAGTGAACCCAGAGGCATGCTAGCACAACCTCTTTCCGATATACTACTACTCCTATGTTACTAGTACTAGTAGTAGTACAGGTGTAGTACTTGTTGGTCAAAATATTATTCATCCGGTCCTCACAGTGAAGTGACAAGACCCTGCGCCCGAGGTGACAATAGTCCAGGCGGCGTGTTTGGGGTTACCAAAGTCAGCCTCACCCTGTGTAGTCACTGTCACCGCCGCTGTATAGCATGCATGCCTCGCCTCGTCTCCCTCTCCCCTAGCACCACTCCATCTCCATCTCCATCTCCATCTCGCCGGAGATCCTGAGGTCACTCTTCTTCATCTCACAGTGCCCCCGCGTACCCTCTCGCCTCGCTCGCTTCCCCCAGTACCACTATTCTACTCGCTAGCCACTCCAGCACTGGGAGCCTTCTCGCCCGTAAATCAAGCCTAAAAAAACCCCACCTTCCAAACTCCACCATGGCCGAACCCGAACCGCGCAGCATCCGTATGAGCCGCGGCTGGAGCGATCTCCCCATGGACATCCTCCACCTCTGTTGTTCGCGTATGGATTTGTCCAGCGCCGTGCGGCTGGCTGCATGCTTGAGGGACCTGCACGCGGCCATCGTCGAAGCGAGGCCTGGGATTTTCAAGACACCCTGCTTGCTGCTATCTGATGTTGCGGGATGGCATGCTCACCACTGTGCTCACCATGATACGGTGGCGCACATCATGCCCCTCGACTTCGATCCGACCACCATCACCCAAAACTTCTTGTCAGGTATGTACTGGGTCGGCATGAACTCCCACTGGATGGCTACCGTCGGAGAATACCGGAAGAAGTGGATGCTCGTGAACGTCCACACCTCCCATGAGATTATCCTTCCTCCCTTGGATCATATAGGGATTAGTCATCATGGCCCACTTCTTGTAGATTACCAAGTCAGCTGGACGAACCTTGTTTTGCTGAAGGTTGTAATCTGCCAAGTGCCCACAGCATATGGGAATTACACAGACTTCAAGCTAATTGCCTTGTTCGACCGCGGAGTTGCCTATCTTTGCGGCGGTGCCGACTGTAGGTGGACACTACTCCCCTCGAAGAGCTGCATCGATGGTGATCCATAGTTCTGTGATGCTATTGAACACAATGGCGTCATCTACGCGATCGACAATGCAGATGGCACCACATGTTGCTGGGACGCCTCGTGTAAGTTGTTTTCGTCTGATTTTAATGATAACGCCATTACATTGTTTGAACTTTTGTGATGATTGGCATATCCCTGTCACAGCAGAATTTGAGTAGAACTATGGCAATGTATTAGAGACACCGCAAATCAGGAAATAAAATAGGGAGATTTGGAAGTCCAAATGGTAATCTCTATATTTGGAAGTTGTTAAATCATGTGATTGTGACCATGTCTATACAGCCAATTTGTACCCTTGAATAATCAAACGGCTAGGAAGATATGGATATTCTCCTAACTTTATAGTAATCTTTATACTACTAAATATGAGTGTGTATCAATAGCCATGTTAGTTTCCTCATTTTCATGATGTAGAAACATGCATAACACTATTGCTTTCATCTAACCATACATTAGTAGGGAAGTAAAAGTGCATATGGAAAACTCTATACTTGGAAGTAGTGAAATCCTGTCATGCTTACCATGTCTACATGCCTATATTCGCCCTTCAGCAATCAATTGCTAGAATATTATCCTCACAAATTTTTTGCACATAGAACATGAGGAGAAATGCTACATACACGGGCTGCTTTTTACGGAATCAACGGAGAGGTTGAGCTGGGATTTTCTTATTGGGTAGAAATCAGGTGAAGGGCCCACCCCAATTGAAAATCAGGGGGGTGAGATTAGTTATAAAGCAGGTCCCGTAAAACCTCCGTAGTTGCCCGTGCGTCTAGAATTATTGGAACATGAGTATATAACAATGCATGGTGTGTTAGTTTCCTCTAAAGAATTTATTTGTGAGAACAGGACATGACTACATAACATGCATGGCTATATTAGTTTCCAATGAAGAATCAACTGCGAGATAACATGAGTATAACCATAACCATGCATGGTACTACTATATTTTCGACCCCAGTATACATTTCCCTCTATTTTCCTCTCAGTTCCAACAGGGGCAGATCAATGATGTTTCTTACATTATCCTGCTCATACTCTGAACATTGCTGATCTTACATTAACAATGTCTGTCCTTTTTGTCTCCTTTCTGATATGTTGCAGTGTCCATACGGCTCCTGCCCTTTGTAATCACACCACCTTTGCCGAAAATAGGGAAGCACAATTGGTTCCTCGCTCGATCAGACGACGGCGAAAGACTGATGATCATTCACACGCATCAGCCGGCAAGTTTATATTGCAAAAACCCCACTGTGTACAAGCAGCGTGAAATACGTGAGTATCCGGAGAATGTATGTTACGTCTATGAGCAGGATTCCAACTTGTTGGGGCCTTCAGGATTTTTGAGTTGAAGGCGGGTAAACAGCCTTGGTTCACACTCTCAGTTTCTCGGACTCAATTATCTGATTAACCAGGAGATCACCTTCAAAGATCCTGATGGCAGAGAGGCTCTGTTTGCTAGGAAAAATTGTGTGTACATGACGAACCGGTCTACGGGATCAGCCGCCCCTGATTGTCAACGATACAGCATGTAGCCAAAAGAAGGTGAGAATGCGAAAGGCATCTGGATTAACTTTGATCCTTGGATGCCTCAACTCCGAAAGCCAGTGATGTGGTTCAAGCCTTGAGGTTGGTATGTAATGTGGTAGTTGCATCGAAAGGGTGGAGTCCTGGTGTCTACGAATCAATGGTGGCTGAAGGGGAGCTGCAAATTATTATGGCGTTGGATCATCCCTCTTCGAATGACTTGCTGTATTAGTTGCTTGTTCTGGATGGGTGATGTTCTCTTTTGTTATGCAGACTCCTTGTAATTTTTTCATCCTTGTCTATGTCACTCTTACTATGTACTGGTTCACTCTGTTTAGAACTTTGTGATTTGTGTGTGGATCATGAGAGTCTGAGCGCTTCAGATGGGTGCGTTTTGGTGGTTTAGCAAGACTTGTGAACTTTCATGTCTTGCTGTTTATGTCAGTAGTAGATGCTAGTCAGTGTTTGCATGTTGTATATATCATTGTTTCGAACTGTTTTTTGTTTCAAACTGCTGATGTGCTAAATGGGGGCATCACCATTCTCCAGTGTTCAGTGTATATATCCTTTTTTCAAGTTATAATTTGAGGTTAGTGACTTTTCGGTGATGTACACTTGTTTGGGCCATGTGAGGTGTCGTTGAATATGGGCCGAGTAGTAACGCAATGCCAAACAGGCCAATTATGAACTCCGATGGCGGGCACTAAAAAAAGAAATATTAGTCCGACATGTGGGCGCCACCGGTGTTTTCGTGCGGTTGCGCAGCAAGAGCGCACTGGCGCGCGTTCGAAATTCATGCTACCTTTTCATCCCGAATCCCCCGCCCCTCCCCCACCTCTGGAATCTCGATTCCTACCCCAGTTCCCCCAAATCCGCTTCCTCTACTCCCTGTACTCAAGCGCACTATCATGTCGCCGGACAACGCGGATCTCCCAGCCAGAGATCCTGAGGTCCGTCCTGCCTTCGGGCGCTACGTGATGTCGCTCAACAGTGGCATAGCGGCGCTTGACGACCAGATTGCCGGCAAAGTGCTGATGGTAACCATCAACGGCGACCGGCCTCCCGTCTCGCCGGACGACCTGGTCAAAGCTCTTGGCATTGCACACGGCATCCAAATAAGTGACTTGCTCGTCGAAGTCTGTCCGCCACTAGCTGATTTTTTCATCAGGTTCTGGACAACTTTCGACTGCAGTCGTGTGTTCGAATCTTCCCGGCGTTTGTTCTGCGATGGCGCGCTGGTGAGCTTCGATCGATGGCACCCAGGATGGGGCTCGGTGCCCTCTAAATTTGAGTTTTTAACAAAGCTTACCTTCCACGGCATGCCTCGACGGGCTTGGAACAGTGAGTCCATGAATAAGCTTATCAACGACCTAGGAGGTGAGCTCTTAAGTATGTTTGTTCCTCCAGACAGCTGGGCTCTGACGGTTATGGCATGGATGAAGAAGCCGTCCACCATACCAAAGGTGATTAGTGTTGAGATTCCGGTGCAGGAACCGGGGTTGTACTATTTGTCGCCACCAAGGCCGCCGCGGACCACGTTACGTATGTACCTGTATCGAGTCTTCGTGCATGTCGAAGAAGTGGTCAATCCTTCAATCGAAATCTTGCCGCCGCCGCTGGTGGCGGGGTCCGTCGACGACGTCCATTACAGGAGTCAACGTCAGACTTTCCCCGTGTTGCTCGGAACGATGGATGGCACAGGGTCTACTCCATCGCGCGGCGGAGGCCACTGCTTCTTTGGGAGAAGAGGCCGGGCTGGCTGCCTGGATGTGCTCTAATTTGAGGTAACAACTGAATCTTCTCAGACAGAGTACTACTTATATCCGATCTATAGGTGTCAAGCTCTGATGTGCCAATACATTTGATTATGACCTGTTCTATTTTTGTACCTGATTTTTTTCGGAATGGGTGTACGTCAACTTAATGTGCTAGCAGAACTTATTGTGTTTGTCTGTCTATTTTCTTTGCACTGCATTCAAGATATTTCCACGTCATTGATCAAGATGATGAACGGTGATGTACGAGTTTGTTGGTTTCAAGATAGCCCTGCCCGTAGCGATCCACTGCTTCCACCCCTATTGTGCCGCTCGCGTGAAATTTTTGTATGCAAGCTCAACGTGCTATGATGTTGTATATCATTGTGTCAACTATATAAGTTTGTACCGAGCATCAGCAATGCATATGGCTGAAAGATGTATGCACGAGCATCGACCGATCGGTTTCTCTCTCTCTCCCGCTAACAAGTGGGACCCGCTGCATTATTTCTTCGCTCGTGATAGCTTTTAATTTGGTTTCACTGGACTCTACCTTTTTTATTAACTTATAATTAGAGTTCGGTGACTTTAAAAAATGTACTAAAGACTTGTTTGGGCCATTTCAGGCGTCGTTGAATGTGGGAGTACCTACGTAAAGTTGTACTGTACTACACAGGCCTTGTTCGTTGAACATCGGCAATGCAACTGGGCCGAAAGACGCGTGCCAGCCCAGGTTTTCTTTTGACCTAAAATAAGCGCAGCCCAGCCTATGTTTTTTTATAAAAAAAATGCACAACTCAGTTCTATTTTTATACAATAATGCCAAGCCCACCATAAAGTTTATCAATAAAATTCCTAGCTCGGAATTAATTTTTTATAGGAAATGTTCTGTTCAGACCAACATTGTTTTTTCACCCATCCCAGAAAATGGGTCTATTTCTACTTTTTTTTAATAATCAGGTCTATTTCTACTAAAAACAAATGGGTTGTAAACTAACAGATATAATAAATGGGCTGCATGTCCGCAATTTTTTTACCCAGCCTAGTAAATAGGTGTATTCGAACAAATAATCAAATGGGCTGTAAATTCTCAGAAATAGTAAATAGGTTTTTTTCACCCAGACCAGGAAATAGATGTATTGGAAAACAAAATTAAATGGGCTATAAAAACTAAATAAATGGGCTGCATGTCCGCCAAAGCCTTCAAAGTTTACTTTGTTGGCCCACGCCGAGGAGTTCTCAAAAAAAGAATGTTGGCCCACGAGGACGAAGCCTGCGCAAGGCGTGTCCATTTAGTCAACAAAATGATTTATAATGGTCAAAAAGAAAAGTCAACAAACTAATCTGACAATTGTAGCCGTTGGATTGACAACCGCCGGCCATCCTGCTTCTTTAATCTCTGAACTTGTTGTTCCAGCCGCCAAAGCCCAAAACCATCGCCGGCGGGAACGCTTGCTTCTGCCTCCCGTGGCCGGCTATGCTGCCGCGCAGGCCTCGCCGCCCCACCCTACTCCCACCGGTGGCCAGGTCATACCTGTACTCACCAGTGGCCGGTTGTGCTGCCGCGCAGGCTCCGGATCGTTCCCACCCTTAGCCTAGCTGTCGTCCACCGCCTTGGTGCTCTCGGACGGCGTCGTCAACGCGGTCAACAAACGACAGCCATCGGAAGAGGACTGTATGTGGAGAGGCTAACAGCTGGGACCCACGAGGTCCATGGTCATACGCCACGAAGTGCCTCCTTATCACACGCAAGAAAAATGATTACTCCCCCTGACAGCTTGGGCCCACCAGCTACATCTTCGCACGCAAGGAAGTGCCTCCGTATTACGCGCAAAAAAAATGACTCGTCCCACTGACATCTGGGACCCACCAGCTACATCTTCGCACGCAAGCAAGTGCCTCCTTATTCCGTGAAAAAAATGATTCCTCCCCCTAATAGCTGGGACCCATCATCTGAATAAATAATCCTTTTCCACCTTTTAAGCGGGATATGTTGGATGCATGGTTAACAAACTGTATGTTACTCGGCATGCCAAATTTCACTGGAAAGACTTGGAGCATGTCATACAATTTGTTGATAAGCTGAAAGACCTAACACAGCGTATGAACGCTGGATTTGGGATGGGAATAAATCTACCACTGGTGCACACATTGAACAAGACCAATTGTGTGAACAAAATGCTGGTACAAAGTCTTATTTGTATGTTGTTGTTCATAAACTATATATAGCTTCAACGATATGTTACAATTGGTTTTTAGTCTTCACTGCAACAGAAATTGCCCACTGCAGCTGTTCCTGAATTGATTTCCCGGCGTGGTCGAATTACACTTGTGCCTGCTAAGAACGCCAAAGTGATTGCAAGGTACTGCATTTCCCGCACAAATGGAACCATTCAAATTAATAGGTTCTCGGTTGTCCTGGCAATGCATCCACATTTGAAAATCGGAGACACTGTTATACTCATGCTCTACGAAGGCACAGGAGGGATCTTCCTTTTCATTGATGAGATGTCGAGCCGCCGTGATCAAGCTGCTTCCAGCGGATAGTTGTGGTTGTTGGCCTATCTTAAGTATGTAGATATGGACCATATGGTTGTCAAAATTGTTTAGTTTGGGATTTTCATGGAAAGTATTAGTATCACCTTTTGTTAAATAGTGTCACCACTATATGTTACTCAAATGTTGTTTTTTAGGTTCTTAAATTTTCCATATTGAAAAATGAGATAATATATAGATAGGACAGCCCATACAATTGACATATTGGACATGCATGAACAAATAATCAATCGAGCATATATATGCTCAAATTGGTCCAGTGCCTATTTCGAGGAGTAATTTACAAACCATTATTAGCTCCCTAATTTACATCAATATAACGAACCGCGCGCGCACAAAAGAGCTACTGCCCCTGACGCGGACCCAGCACGCACAGCTGCCATCGTCCATCATCATGTCTATCCTGCAGGGCTTGAGAGGAGAGGAGGTTGCCAAGTCGATGACCTACACCTTGATCGATCGAGCCTGGGGCAGCCTCATCATCAGTGATTGCCGGTACTACCTCGGGCGCAGCTCTCACCAGGGCTGTCGCGATCGCCGGCTCTTCGTACATTGTCCCAGCAGCCGACGAGACGTTGGCTCTTGCCAGGGCTACCGTCACTGCCCCCAGGCCCGCTCCCGGTGCTGCGCCCTCCTCCATCTGGGACATAAGCATGCGCCTCATGCGGGGGCCACCACTATTGCAGTTGTCCTTGCGTCGTCGTGGTTCCTGCTCCGCCGCCCGCACCATCTGCCGCACTCTGCGCCGAGCCCGCGGTATCATCCGCTGGCGATCCCTAGCCGCTTTCAGGACAACCCTGGCTAACCTGGTGGCTTGCTCGTACCACGTTTCCTGCCTCGTCTGGCTGTCGTCGGGAGAGGCGGCGGCATGGCCGTCGACCGCAAAGCCGACCATCGCGCCGGCAGACTCGATTCTGCTATCGCCCAACTCCATCCGGTCATCGGCCGTTGGGGCCGGGTATGCCGGTATGTGTGGGTAACTAGCTAGCAAGGGGATCAGTAGTGAGTCGCTGCCACCGGCCATTGTTGTGGTTATTTATAGCTAGCTATCAGCTGGCTAGGAGACTGGGGATTTAGAATTTACACCTGTGGCTGGCGCTTGCGCAGGAAGCCATCGCTGGAGCACAGGAAGACTAAGTGGAGCATACAATTCCCAGCACACAACCGTATGCGGTGTCATGTGTTATCACACACGTGTTAACATAAGGAAATGTATGTGTAACTTACAAATCATCACTCACGAGTACACACAGCACGCATAGGCTGCGATGCTCCTACCATCGCAAACAACTCGTTTGCATTTTCAAAGGTTTTTGTACACACATAATTGCACACGAAACAACTATACTCCCTCCGTCCAGGTGCGTAGGGCACCTAAGAGAATTCAGATTTTTCCAAGAACTTTAGTCGCCCTTTCTTAATTAGTGCCAATTGCCCGACTGCCAACCAACTACCTCCAAAATTTAATTATGTTTGCATGCATGCGTGGTGGAAGAGGAAAACGACAAGAAAGTGGGCAGTGATTTTATTCTGGCAATTATAATAACTTAATTAATGGGATGTGTTCATTGGCAATTTGGCGCGGTCAATTTTTTCGCCTCGCCCACTCCCTGTTCACCTTGGTTGCGCTGCTCCTCTTTCGCACTCTATCGTCTCTTTCCACTCGCTGCCCCCAAATACGGCCTTCCGCGCTCGCCTCCCCGCCTCACCCATCGGATTCCGCCATGGATAATCCCCTAGATCCCAGCAACCCGCGGGCTTCCCTCACGCTACGGCCCGCGGCACTGCCGCCGTTGAGTGAAACCCACATATCTATCAGAGGGGATCCATTGCTCTGGACTCACAGATCGGTGGCGCCGGAGGACATGTCGGGGCTGCGTTGGAGGAGGTGGGCAGCAAGGGCAAATCGGATCGAGGAAGCGATTCATCGATTGGAGACATGTTCGAAGGAGTTGCACATGGCGAAGCACAAGGCGGAGGCGCAAGTCGATCTCAGGGCAGAGATGCTGAGGGATGTCAGCATCTGGCAGCGTCGCGTCGACTTGGAGCTGGCGCTAATGGCAGAGATCATATTCACGGAGTCGACTGCGGAGGAGAGAACGTGCATGCCCGCGTAATGGTATACGAACCCAGTGCGGTTGTTCAAATGGGTGGTAGAAGAAGCCAAATCGCCCAACCCGCTGTAGCGGCGGCGCTGGGCATGCATCCTAGGCGAGGTGACCTGCTCTCCTTCCCTGCTAGATACTGGATGAAGATCACCTCAAGTACACGGCCATGGACGCGTACACATGCTACGAGATGTACAGGTGGATCGTTGTCATGAGGAAGTGTCTCCTTCCTGTAGATGACAAGGGATCTAGCCACAAGCAGAGCATTGGAGGCAAGCATCACAAAAAGAAGTAGTTGATTTGAAGATCATTTTTCCTAGTTTATTATGCATATAATTGTTTACTTAGGTGTGCAAATGCTATCTGTAGTCAGTTATGTAATTGGATGTTTAATTTGGTTATGCAATCATGTTCTTATAAGTATATATGTTATTGTTCTGTAGACAGAGCATAGATGTTGTGCAGACAGAGCAAATCACATCACACACGGACTAAACTACGGAACCCGTCGGTGATGAATTCATCAATCGCTGACAATTATTTACCACCAACTATTTGCCCACAACACACACACGGCTTATTAGCAGGAATCGTCTGTGTTGTTATTGGTCTTCCCACACATTTCTGATTACTGACCTGTTTGCCGCGTATCACACACATCTTGTTAAGTTGAACTGTTTCTGTTGTTTTGGCTCATCACAAACAGTTCATCCGAGTGAACTGTACGCCGTGTATCGCACACACCTTGATCTGGCTAACCGTTTCTATTGTGTTGGCTTATCGCAAACAGTTCATCCGAGTGAACTGTATGCCGTATATCGCACACACCTTGATTTGGCTGACCGTTTCTGTTGTTCTGGCTCATCGCAAATAGTTCGTATGGATCAACTGTATGCCATGTATCGCACACACATCTCTAATCTGAATCGTGCTTGATGTCTCTGCCATCACACACAGTTCGTCTTATTGGTGATTGTTTTATTACGATACCGTTTGCGATTCATGCGTCGCACACAGTTTGGTCGAAGGGTCTCTGAAACATGTGTCGCGTTAGCAGCATCCTGCAGTAGTTGAAAGTCCTCCCACGGGTTTGGATGTACCTACGAAGTATGCGCCAAGTCTCAATGCGAGAGTGGGCAATGCATGGTACCATAGAGGCTAACAATAAAAGATGAACGAAAGTGCAAAGGATTCGAACTTGCTTTAGTCATAAAGAACGCAAACACTACACAAGAGTATCGTTGTGTCATGTTGCATAAGACTCAAAAGCTAAGTACCCCGAGGGGGTAGTTTGGCGAAGATAAACCCCGTTATTCGTCCTGGATCAACTAAACATGATGGGTTCATCAGCAAAAAGCCTCTACAATCATTCAATCGCTAATCAAGCCACCACGATTGTCCCCAACTTATGTAATTAGGTGAAAGAAAGGTAACAGTTCAAAGGACTTCTTTATTGGGGTTTTATAAAAGAACATGGCAATGTTTTTTAGAAGATAGCATGATTCCCACATGCTAAGTAAAAAATCCAAAAGAAGCATGTCACAATAGCGGGACACACTAATGCAAGGAAACCTTATGATAAAGAGCATTGCACAAGACACTATACATGCAAAAGTAACCTCCCCATGCTTAGAACTTTGCATACTAAACTAGAGAAGATTACGAAAGTGAAAAGCAAATGCAGTTAAAAGAGAGCGCGAGAAGTGGTTATCTCCCCAAGCTTGCGTCTAAGCAAGGGTTAGAAACTTTTACCATTGAAGTGCATATGATCTCTCTTTTAATAGACGTGGATCTTGCTTCATGTGATCTTATTGTTGTGGTCCGGTGGTTGCCCTTCGATAGAACCTGTTTGAAGAAACTAAAAAGAAAACAAAGTACTTTTGTTCTTTAGTGGTTTTTCATTTTTTTTAGCACAAGATTAGCAACACAGGTGATAAAAAATACGACTCACTATGACGGTTCATTAACCCAAGCACCACGCTTAAGTCAACAAACTATTGTCTAGAAGTGCATGCTACTTCTAGATTAGAATGAAGTGTGTGTGAGACCAGATATGAAACACGAGTGTGCAGCTCCTAGGTGCCTATATTAAAGAGAGATTCTCACATGAGGCGAGAAACTCACTAGTAAACAACTTTTAGAGCGAGGTTCGTATTGGAAAACATTACGGAACACTTGTGGTAGAAGTTCGTCATGATGAAGCAACCAAGTGCCTTGTGTGAGTCTTTTATACGGTTGGCACCATTCCGTACATGTCACCACATAAGGTCCAAGCCCCTGCAAAAATAAAACACAAAATAAAAAACATCGATTCGGTATACGAAATACCCAACCGGCAAAAAGAAAACATAGTTGCTAAAGAGAATGACTGACTACGGAGTTTTGGTGGTAATTAATAGTAATTAGGAAGTAAATGAACGGTTAGAAAATACCTCGACGACCTCAGACTTCAAAAATAAATCGGGTAGAGGTATTTTAGGTCTCGTACGAGTGTACATACAACCGGATGTGTTCGTATCGAACGCCGTCATGCGTTCTGGTAGTCAATACCCTGCGCCACCCTCAGGTACGAGCTCGCGCTCGTACGAAACACTGTCTTCTACTCTGGAATTTCTTCCTCGGGGTGGACATGGCATACGAGCGTACGTACGAGCGCGAGCGCTGATACGTCTCCAATGTATCTATAATTTATGAAGTATTCATGCCATATTTATATGAGTTCTACATGGTTTTGGTGCACTTTTATATGATTTTTGTGGATTAACCTATTAACCTAGTGCCCAGTGCCAGTTCCTGTTTTTTTGCCTATTTTTATGTTTCACAGAAAATCCATACCAAACGAAGTCCAAACGCGATAAAAATTTAAGGTGATTTTTTTTGGAACATAATAGACCCCCGAAGCTTCCAGGAAGGACTAGAAGACCCACGAGGAGGCCACAAGCTCACCCCGCGTGCCCTAGGGGGTAGGGAGTGTCGTCTGCGCTTGTGGGCCCCTCGTAACTCCAATTGGTGTGATTCCAACGCTAAAAATTCTTATAAATTGAGAAACCCCCAGAAAGAAACCTAGAACTTTCACGCCGCCGCCGCAAGCCTCTGTTCCGAAGCGATCTCATTCGGAGCCCTGTTCCGACACCCTGCTGCTACTTGTGAGCTGTGTTGGGATTTTCCCCGAAGAGGAAGGGAGATGCAGTACAGTAGAGATAAGTATTTCCCTCAGTGAGAACCAAGTTTATCGAACCAGTAGGAGAATCACACAAAGCCTCATGAACAACACCTGCACACACAAAAGCAAATACTTGCACCCAACGCGGGCAAGAGGGTCGTCAATTCCCTTGAACTCGTTACTTGCAAGGATTAAATCTTGTAGTGGTAGATAAATAAATTGCAAAACAGAATAAAAGTTAATAAATTGCAGCAAGTATATTTTAGTTTTCTTTTTATATTTAAAGTAGACCCGGGGGCCATAGTTTTCACTAGAGGCTTCTCTCTCGAACACATAGCATACGGTGGGTAAACAAATTACTGTTGGGCAACTGATAGAAAAGCGCATAGTTATGATGATATTCAAGGCAATGATCATGTATATAGGCATCACGTCTGAGACAAGTAAACTGACTACTGCCTGCACCTACTACTATTACTCCACCCATCGACCGCTATCCAGCATGCATCTAAGGTATTAAGTCAATAAAAACAGAGTAACGCCTTAAGCAAGATGACATGATGTAGACAAAGTAAACCCAATCAATATGAATAAACCCCATCGTTTTATCCTTAATGGCAACAATACAATACATGTCTTGTCCCTTTCTGTCACTTGGATATAGAGCACCGCAAGATTGAACCCATTACAAAGCACCTCTCCTGCTGAAGATAAATCAATCTAGTTGGCCAAACCAAACGGATAGATCAGAGAGAAATACAAAGCTAAAACAATCATGCATAATAAAGTTCATAAAAGACTCAATTACTTCTCATGAATATTCAGATCATAAACCCACAATTCATCGGATCCCAACAAACACACCGCAAAAGAGGATTACATCGAATAGAACTCCAAGAAGATCGAGGAGAACATTGTATTGAAGATCAAAGAGAGAAAAGAAGCCATCTAGCTACTAGCCATGGACCCGTAGGTCTGTGGTGAACTACTCACGCATCATCGGCAGGGCAGCAAGGATGATGTAGAAGCCCTCCGTGATCGATTCCCGATACGTCTCCAACATATCTATAATTTTTGATTGTTCCATGCTATTATAGTATCAATCTTGGATGTTTTATATGCAATTATTTATCATTTTTTTGGGACAAACCTATTAACCTAGTGCCCAGTGCTAGTTGTTGTTTTTTGCCTATTTTTGGCTTTTCAGAAAATCAATATCAAACGGAGTCCAAACGGAGAAAAAACTTTGGATTAATTTTTTCTGGACCAGAAAGGACCCTCGAAGGTTCGGGAGAAGACCAGAAGAGCCACGAGGGACGACAAGCTCGGAGGGCGCGCCCAGGGGGGTAGGCATGCCCCCAAGGCTTGTGGGCCCCTCGTGGCACCTCTTGACCTAATTCCAAACCTACAAATTCTCAAATATTCCCCATATACCGAAGAGCAACCTAGAAAACCCGCCGCCGCAATCCTCTATTCTTCCGCGATCCCATCTGGAGGCCTTCTTCGGAAATCTGCTGGAGGGGGAATCGATCATGGAGGGCTTATACATCAACCTTGCTGCCCTTCTGATGATGTGTGATTAGTTTACCACAGACCTACGGGTCCATAGCTAGTAGTTAAATGGCTTCTTTTCTCTCTTTGATCTTTAATACAATGTTCTCCTTGATCTCCTTGGAGTTCTATTCGATGTAATCTTCTTTTGCAGTGTGTTTGTTGGGATCCGATGAATTGTGGGTTTATGATCAAATTATTCATGAGAAATATTTGAGTCTTTTCTGAACTTATTTATGCATGATTGTTATAGCTTTGTATTTCTCTCCGATCTATCCGTTTGGTTTCACCAAATAGATTGATTTATCTTGCAATGGGAGAGGTGCTTTGTGATGGGTTCAATCTTGCGGTGTTCTATATCCCAGTGATAGAAAGGGAGAAGATACGTATTTGTATTGTTTCCATTAAGGATAAAAAGATGGGGTTTAATCATATTGCTTGAGTTTACTTTGTCAACATCATGTCATCTTGCTTAAGGCGTTACTCTGTTTTCATTAACTTAATACCCTGGATGCATGCTGGATAGCGCTCGATGGGTGGAGTAATAGTAATAGATGCAGGCAGGAGTCGGTCTACTTGTCTCGGACGTGATGCCTATATGCATGATCATTGCCTTGAAGATCGTCATAACTATGCACTTTGCTATCAATTGCCCAATAGTAATTTGTTTACCCACCGTATGCTATGCGTTCGAGAGAGAAGCCTCTAGTGAAAACTATGGCCCCTGCTACTTGTGAGCTGCGTTGGGATTTCCCCGAAGAGGAGGGGATGATGCAGTACAGTAGATATAAGTATTTCCCTCAGTTATGAAACCAAGGTTATCAATCCAGTAGGAGAATCACGCAACAACTTGTGCACACAAAATAACAAATCCTCGCACCCAATGCGAATAAGGGGTTGTCAATCCCTTGGCGGTTAATTGCAAGATTAAATTGTATGGTGATAGATAGATAGATCAAACAAGAATACAAAATAAAATAAATAAAGTAAAATTGCAGCAAGGTATTTTTAGGATTTTCAATATATGATAAAGGTAGACCCGGGGGCCATAGTTTTCACTAGAGGCTTCTCTCTTGAAAATAGCATACGGTGGGTGAACAAATTACTGTTGAGCAATTGATAGAAAAGGAAATAATCATGACGATATCCAAGGAAATGATCATGTATATAGGCATCACGTCCAAGACAAGTAGACCGAAATGATTCTGCATCTACTACTATTACTCCACACATCGACCGCTATCCAGCATGCATCTAGAGTATTAAGTTCATAAAGAACGGAGTAAGGCCTTAAGAAAGATGACATGATGTAGACAAAGTAAACTCACGCATGAATAAAACCCATCTTTTTACCCTTAATAGCAACGATACATATGTGGCATGTCCCTTTTTGTCACTGGGATTGAGCACCGCAAGATCAAACCCATTACAAAGCACCTCTCCCATTGCAAGATAAATCAATCTAGTTGGCCAAACCAAATCAATAGATCGGAGAGAAATATGAAGCTATAACAATCATTCATAAAAGAGTTCAGAGAAAACTCAAATAATATTCATGGATAATCTGATCATAAACTCACAATTCATCGGATCCCAACAAACACACCGCAAAAGTGATTACATCGGATAGAACTCCAAGAACATCGAGGAGAACATTGTATTGAAGATGAAAAAGAGAGAAGAAGCCATCTAGCTACTAACTATGGACCCGAAGGTCTATGGTAAACTACTCACGCATCATCAGAAGGGCAGCAAGGTTGATGTACAGCCCCTTCGTGATCGAATCCCCCTCCGGCAGAGTGCCGAAAAAGGCCTCCAGATGGGATCTCTCGAGAACAGGAACTTGTGGCGGCGGAAAAAGTATTTCGTGGACTCCCCTATTGGTTTCCCGATTTTAGAGTATTTATAGAGGTGGAATTAGGTCAAACGGAGCAGAGGTGGGCCCACAAGGCACCAGGGCACGCCTGGCGTGCCCTGGTGGCTCGTGGCCACCTCCTCAATCTTCTGGCCCTCTCCCGAAGCTTCTAGTGTCTCTTATGTCCAAAAAAAATCTCCAAAAAGTTTCGTGGCATTTGGACTTCGTTTGGTACTGATATTCTGAAAAACCAAAAACAGGCAAAAAAAACAGCAACTGGCACTGGGCACTAAGTTAATAGGTTAGTCCCAAAAAATGATATATAATTGCTTGTAAGTGTATATAAAACATCCAAGATTGATACTATAATAGCATGGAACAATCAAAAATTATAGATACGTTGGAGACGTATGAAGCATCCCCAAGCTTAATTCCTGCTCGTCCTTGAGTAGGTAAATGATAAAAATAGAATTTTTGATATGGAATGCTACCTATCATATTCATCATATACTCTTTTCTTTGTAGCATGGACATTTGGACTTGAATGATTCAAAGCAATAGTCTATAGTTTGATATGAAGACATAAATACTCAAGCATATTAACAAGCAACCATGTCTTTCAAAATATCAACGCTAAAGAAAGTTGTCCCTAGCCCATTATGCTCAATCATTGATCCATTCGTGAAACACACTCATTATTAGCTACACACAATGCACAAGTATGACAATAGTGCTCTCTAGTTGGTGCTTTGTAAGAGAAGATGGAGACTCAAAATAAAAATAAAAATTTCATAAAAGTAAATAGATAGGTCCTTCGCAGAGGGAAGCAGAGATTTGCAGAGGTGCCAGAGTTCAAAGCTTAAATTAGAGAGATAAAATTATTTTGAGAGGCATGCTTTTCCTGTCAATGAAAACGACCGAGAATTCCCAATATCTTCCATGCTAAACACATTATAGGCGGTTCCCAAATAGAAAATAAAGTTTATTTCCTTTCCACCATTCTTTCACAATCCATGGCTAGCCGTATCCACGGGTGCCTTCCATACCAACACTTTCCAAGGAATTTATTATTATCATCATATTAAAAAAAATTCATTTTGGGACTGGGCATCCCTATTACGTGCCACTCTCTCGTCTAATGACAAGTGAATAAACACTCATCGTGAGAATAACACACCTAGCATGGAAAATATTGGCCACCCCCTGCCGCTTCATGAGCGGTACGGGCACACAAAACGGAAAATTATTTTGAAAAATTAGAGTTGGCACATGCAAATTTACTTGGAACGACATGGAAATACCGCATATAGGTAGGTATGGTGGACTCATTTGGCACAACTTGGGTTTAAGGAGTTGGATGCACAAGCAGCATTCCCGCTTAGTACAAATGAAGGCTAGCAAATAGATTGAGAAGCGACCAACCAAAAAGCGAAAACGGTCATAAACATGCATTGAACATAACTAACACCGAATAATGCACCATAAGTAGGATATAATTTCGTTGCATAACTATTGACTTTATGTGCATGCATAGGGAATCACAAACCTTAACACCAATATTCTTACTAAATCATACTTACTCACTAACATGACTCACATATTATCATCTCCATATCGCAAAACTATTGCAAGGAAACAAACTTATCATATCCAATGATCTTTCATGAAAGTTTTTATTATATCCCTCTTGAATATTCATCACTTTGGGACCAAAGTCATATCTTGTGCAAATTACCATTACTATTATCAACTCTCAAAAAGATATAAGTGAAGCATGAGAGTGCAAATATTTCTTCAAAATTTAATATTATCAACTCTCAAAATAATATAAGTGGAGCATGAGAGTTCAAATATTTCTTCAAAATATAGCCACCGTCGTGGTCAAAAAGATTTAAGTGAAGTACTAGAGCAACTGCCTAGCTCAAAAGATTTAAGTGAAGCACATAGAGTATTCTAACAAATCATGATAAATGCGTGGCTCTCTCAAATAGGTGTGTCCAGCAAATATGATTGTGACAAACTAAAAAGCAAACAAAACAAAGACTCATATAATACACGACGCTCCAAGCAAAACTCATGATCTGTGACGAATAAAAATATATTTCCAAGTAAAATTACCGATAGTTGGTAGAAGAAAGAGGGGATGCTTTCCGGGGCATCCCCAAGCTTAGTTGCTTGGGAGTCCTTGAATATTACCTTGGGGTGCCTCGGGCATCCCCAAGGTTAGGCTCTTGCCACTCCTTATTCCTTCATCCATCGTGATCTCACCCAAAACTTGAAAACTTCAATCACACAAAACTCAACAAAACCTTCGTGAGATCCGTTAGTATAATAAAGCAAATCACTACTTTAAGTACTGTTGCAAACCCATTCATATTTTATTTTTGCATTATACCTACTATTTTCTAACTTCTCCATGGCTTATACCCCCCCGATACAATCCATAGTTTCATCAAAACAAGCAAAACAATGCATCAAAAACAGAATCTGTCAAAAACAGAACAGTCTTTAGCAATCTGAACATTGACCATACTTCTGTAACTCCAAAAATTCTGAAAAATTAGGACAACGTGGGAAATTTTTATATTAATCATGGGTAAAAAATTTAGAATTTTATCACGCTCCAGAAAATTTATATAATTCTGCTACTGGACGCAAAAGTTTCTGCTTTTGCACAGGATCAAAGCAACTATCATCCAAATCATCCCAAAGGCTTTACTTGGCACAAACACTAATTAAAACATAAAAACACAATCATAACAGTAGCTTAATTGTTTGCACACTCAAGAACATAAATAAAAAATTTATTGGGTTGTCTCCCAATAAGCTCTTTCTTTATAGCCATTAAGATAGGCTTGAGATTTCAATGATGCTCTCATGAATTATAATAATTGAAACACAAAGAGAGCAGCATGTAACATGTGAAAAACACATTTAAGTCTAACATAATTCCTATGCATAGGAATTTTATAGGAAAACAAATTATCAAGACAATCAATATCTAGCATATGTAAATAGGAAGAATGGAGCATTAATAATTTTAGCACAAAGAGAGGTAATTTAGTGACATGAAAGTTTTTACAACCATATTTTCCTCTCTCATAATAATTACATGTAGGGTCATACTAAAATTCAACAATATAGCTATCATAAACAATATTCTCTTTATGATCCACATGTATACATTTTTTATAATCTTCCGAGATAGTGGGATTAACATTAACTAAAGTCATGACCTCTCCAAACCCACTTTTATCAATAATTTTATAAGATTGAACACTCTCCAAATATGTGGGATTCTTTTTTCCTAAAGTTGACACTCTTCCAAACCCACTTTCAATATTATTGCAAACATTATTATCAATTTCATATTCATCATGAGGCTTAAATAAATTTTCAAGATCATAAGAAGCATCACCCCAATCATGATCATTACAATAAGTAGTGGACATAACAAAATCATCATCCCCAAGCTTGGGATTTTGCATATCATTAACACAATTGACATTAATAGAATTTATAATAACATCATCGCAATCATGCTTTTCACTCAAGGGGCTATCGTGAATCACTTTATAAATTTCTTATTTTAACACTTCATCACAATTTTCAGATTCACGAATTTCAAGCAAAACTTCATAAAGATAATCTGGTACACTCAACTCACTAGAAATTGGTTCATCATAATTGGATCTTTTAAAAAGATTAGCAAGAGTATGAGGATCCATCTTGTTTTTCATATTTCTTTTCTGTTCTTTTGAGTGTTGACATGAAGACAATAAAAGCAAGCAAGCGAACAAAAAGGCAAACGGAAAATATTTTTGTGTTTTTGTGAAAACGTTTTAGAAGTGGGGGAGATGAAAACGAGAGGCAAAGGCAAATAAAATAAATGCAAGGAGATGAAAGTTTATGCGTAGGTACTTGATAGATGTTGATGATGTCTCCCCGGCAACGGCGCCAGAAATTCTTCCTGCTACTTGTGAGCTGCGTTGGGATTTCCCCGAAGAGGAGGGGATGATGCAGTACAATAGAGATAAGTATTTCCCTCAGTTATGAAACCAAGGTTATCAATCCAGTAGGAGAATCACGCAACAACTGCACACAAAATAACAAATCCTCGCACCCAACGCGAACAAGGGGTTGTCAATCCCTTGGCGGTTAATTGCAAGATTAAATTGTATGGTGATAGATAGATAGATCGAACAAGAATACAAAATAAAATAAATAAAGTAAAATTGCAGCAAGGTATTTTTAGGATTTTCAATATATGATAAAGGTAGACCCGGGGGCCATAGTTTTCACTAGAGGCTTCTCTCTTGAAAATAGTATACGGTGGGTGAACAAATTACTGTTGGGCAACTGATAGAAAAGCAAATAATCATGACGATATCCAAGGCAATGATCATGTATATAGGCATCACGTCCGAGACAAGTAGACTGAAACGATTCTGCATCTACTACTATTACTCCACACATCGACCGATATCCAGCATGCATCTAGAGTATTAAGTTCATAAAGAACGGAGTAATGCCTTAAGCAAGATGACATGATGTACACAAAGTAAACTCATGCATGAATAAACCCCATCTTTTTTACCCTTAATAGCAACGATACATACGTGTCATGTCCCTTTCTGTCACTGGGATTGAGCACCGCAAGATCGAACCCATTACAAAGCACCTCTCCCATTGCAAGATAAATCAATCTAGTTGGCCAAACCAAATCAATAGATCAGAGAGAAATATGAAGCTATAACAATCATGCATAAAAGAGTTCAGAGAAAACTGAAATAATATTCATGGATAATCTGATCATAAACTCACAATTCATCGGATCCCAACAAACACACCACAAAAAGTGATTACATCGGATAGAACTCCAAGAACATCGAGGAGAACATAGTATTGAAGATCAAAAAGAGAGAAGAAGCCATCTAGCTACTAACTATGGACCCGAAGGTCTGTGGAAAACTACTCACGCATCATCGAAAGGGCAATGTTGATGTAGAGCCCCTCCGTGATTGAATCCCCCTCCGGCAGAGTGCCGGAAAAGGCCTCTAGATGGGATCTCTCGAGAACAGGAACTTGCAGTGGCAGAAAAAGTATTTCGTGGACTCCCCTATTGGTTTCCCGATTTTAGAGTATTTATAGAGGTGGAATTAGGTTAAATGGAGCAGAGGTGGGCCCACGAGACACCAGGGCGCACCACCCCCCTCGGGCGCGCCCTGGTGGCTCGTGGCCACCTCCTCTGTCTTCTGGCCCTCTCTTGAAGCTTCTAGTGTCTCTTATGTCCAAAAAAAATCTCCAAAAAGTTTTGTGGCATTTGGACTTCGTTTGGTACTGATATTCTGAAAAAACAAAAACAGGCAAAAAACAACAACTAGCACTGGGCACTAAGTTAATAGGTTAGTCCCAAAAAATGATATATAATTGCTTGTAAGTGTATATAAAACATCCAAGATTTATACTATAATAGCATGGAACAATCAAAAATTATAAATACGTTGGAGACGTATCACCCCCGGGTCTACTTTTATCATATATACAAATCCAAAAGTACCTTGCTGCAATTTTATTACCTTTCTTTTATTTTGTAATTTACTTTTCTATCTATCACTATCAGACTTAATCCTTGCAAGTAACCGCCAAGGGGATTGACAACCCTCTTGTTTGCATTGGGTGCAAGTGTTTGCTTTTGTGTGTGTAGGTGCTGCTAACGAGGTTCTGTGTGGTTCTCCTACTAGATTGATAACCTTGGTTCTTAACTGAGGGAAATACTTATCTCTATTGTACTGCATCATCCTCTCCTCTTCGGGGAAATCCCAACGCAGTTCACAAGTAGCAGGAAGAATTTCTGGCGCCGTTGCCGGGGAGACATCACCAAAACCTATCAAGTACCTTCGCATAAACTATCGTCTACTTGCTCTTATTTTCATTTGCCTTTTTATTTGCATTTGCCTCTCGTTTTCATTTCCCCCACTTCTAAAACGAATTTACAAAAACACAAAAATATTTTATTTTGTTTGCTAGCTTTAATTGTGTGACATATGGATCCACTTAAAGTTTTCTACTTGGATCATCTTCGATCCATTTGTGCTCGTGCTGAAACCCTAACTAGTTTAGTTGAGTGAAAATCATTAGATGAGCATGCTCATTTTGTGCGTCATCGTTTGTCTCAAAAAGGGAGACTCTTATGGAATCAAATAAATTGTTTGTTATGCTATGTTTGGAATCTATGTGTAATTCATGATTTTACTTGTTGCTCTGAGAACCCTAAAAAACACCTTCCCTACCTATGTGAGTTTAATGATAATGAAATCTTATCTTCTTATGCCAAGGGTGTTTATAGCTACTATGATATCGAACAAATTGAAGAATTTTTTGCTTTTAAGGGTGCACATGAAGTTGCTTCTTTGATTGAAAAGTATGATGCTACTCTCCACAAATCTAAAAATTTTGCCATACTTAAATATTGCGATGAAAACTATGCTTCCAATGCCTATGTTAGTGAATTCATTGGGAGAATGTCTGCTGCTTTGGAAGAGAATAATGATATGCATGAATCTATAGATAATTATGATTCTGTTGATCTGCTTGAAATATCCCTTTTTGATGAAATTGATGCTTGTCGCCATGATGCCAATATTAATTATGCTTATGGAGATGAACTTGCTATAGTTCCTTATGTTAAAAATGAAATCATTGCTATTGCACCCACACTTGATAGCTCCTTGAATGAAAAGCATGGTTGCAATAATGCTATTATAAATTCTATTAATGTCAATTGTGCTAATGATATGCAAAGCTAAAAGCTTGGGAATGATGATTTTGTTATGTCCACTATTTATTGTAATGATCATGATTGGGGTGATGCTTCTTATGATCTTCGAAATTTATTTGAGCCTCATGATGAATATGTTATGGATAATAATGTTTGCAATAATATTGAAAGTGGGTTTGGAAGAGTGTCAACTTTAGGTAAAAAGAATCCCACATATTTGGAGAGTGTTCAATCTTATGAAATTTTTGATGAAAGTGGGTTTGGAGAGGTCATGACTTTAGTTGATGTTAATCCCACTATTTTGGAAGATTATAAAACTTTTATGCATGTGGATCATGTAGAGAATGTGTTATCTAATGGTTATATTATTGAATTTTATTATGATCCTACATGTAATTATTATGAGAGAGGAAAATATGGTTACAGAAATCTTCATGTCACTAAATTACCTCTCTTTGTGTTGAAATTATTAATGCTTCATTCTTCCTATTTGCATGTGCTAGATATTGCTTGTCTTAATAATTTGTTTTCCTATAAAATGCCTATGCATAGGAAGAGGGTTATACTTAAATGTGTTAATTACATGCTATATGATGCTCTCTTTGTGCTTCAATTCTTGTCTTTATTATGAGCATCATTAATATCCCAAGCCTATCTTAATGGCTATAAAGAAAGAGCTTGTTGGGAGACAACCCAATAGTTATCTTTTATGTTTTGTGTGTTTACACAATTGTAGCTTCTATTATGATTGTGTTTTTATCTTTTAATTATTGTTTGTGCCAAGTAATGCCTTTGGGATGATTTGGATGATAGTATAGTTGATGCTGTTTGGAAAACAGAAAGTTTTGCATCCAGTATTTGATTTTTGGTTATGCATTAGAGAGTCAGAAAAATCAGAAATTTTTACAAAGCATTGGTATTTTAATTTTTTATGTTGTCCTAATTTTTCAGAATTTTTGGAGTTACATAAGTATGGTTTTTAAATATATCTTTACAGACTATTCTGTTTTAGACAGATTCTGTTTTTGTTGCATAGTTTGCTTATTTTGATGAATCTATGGATCGTATCGGGGGGTATGAGCCATGGGGAAGTTGGAGTACAGTAGAATTATGACAATATTAAATATGAATCAATTTACAACAGTACCTAGAGTTTAAGATTTATTTGTTATACAAACGGATCTCACGAGGTTTCTGTTGAGTTTTGTGTGCTCAAGTTTTCAAGTTTTGGGTGAGACCACGATGGATGAAGGAATAAGGAGCAGCAATACCCTAAGCTTGGGGATGCCCAAGGCACCCCAAGGTAATATTCAAGGAAGACCCGAGCGTCTAAGCTTGGGGATGCCCCGGATGGCATCCCCTCTTTCGTCTACAATCTATCGGTATATCACTTGGAGTTATATTTTTATTCATCACATGATATGTGTTTTACTTGGAGCGTATTGTGCTATAGTTTGCTTGCTTTTTAGTTTGCCACAATCATCTTTGCCAAACACACCTTTTTGAGAGGGACACACATTATTCGTGATTTGTTAGAATACTCTATGTGCTTCACTTATATCTTTTGAGCTAGGCAGTTGTTCTAGTGCTTCACTTATATCTTTTAGAGCACGTCGGTGGTTATATTTTAAAGAAATAGTAGCACTCTCATGCTTCACTTATATCTTTTTGAGAGTCTAATAATTAGCAATGGTATTATGCACGGGTTATGAATTTGGTCCTAATATGATAGGTATTCAAGAGGGATATAATAAAAACTTTCATGCAGATAACTTAATACGATAAGTTTGATTCCTTCCAATAGTTTTGCGATATTAAGATGGTAATATGTGGGAGGTATTAGTAGATAATTGTGGTTTAGTAAGAATATTGGTGTTAAGGTTTGTGATTCCCGAAGCATGCACGTATGATCTGTCGTTATGCTAAGAAGTTGGAGCATGGATTATACGCACTCTCACCCTTCCGCCATTTGCTAGCCTCTTTGGTACCATGCATTGCCCTTTCTCACCTTGAGAGTCAGTGCAAACTTCGCCGGTGCATCCAAACCCCGTGATATGATACGCTCTATCACACATAAGCCTCTTTATATCTTCCTCAAAACAGCCACCATACCTACCTATTATGGCATTTCCATAGCCATTCCAAGATATATTGCCATGCAACTTCCACCGTTCTTTTTTATATGACACACATCATCATTGTCATATTGCTTTGCATGATCATATAGCAGACATAGTATTTGTGGCTCAGCCACCGTTCATCATTTTTATACATGTTATGCTAGTATCATTGCACATCCTGGTACACTGCCAGAGGCATTCATATAGAGTCATATTTGTTCTAGTATCGAGTTGTAAGTAAATAAAAGTGTGATGATCATCATTATTAGAGCATTGCCCAGTGAGGAAAGGATGATGGAGACTGTGATTCCCCCACAAGTCGGGATGAGGCTCTGGACGAAAAAAAAGAGCCCAACAAAAAAAATGAGAGAAAAAGAGAGAAGGGGCAATGTTACTATCCTTTTCCACACTTGTGCTTCAGAGTAGCACCATGTTTTTCATATAGAGAGTCTCCTATGTTGTCACTTTCATATACTAGTGGGAATTTTTCATTATAGAACTTGGCTTGTATATTCCGATGATGGGCTTCCTCAAATGCCCGAGGTCTTCATGAGCAAGCAAGTTGGATGTACACCCACTTAGTTTTATTTTGAGCTTTCATACACTTATAGCTCTTAGTGCATCTGTTGCATGGCAATCCCTACTCCTCGCATTGACATCAATTGATGGGCATCTCCATAGCCCGTTGATTAGCCGCGTCGATGTGAGACTATCTTCCTTTTTGACTTTCCCTTATTAATCTCTATCATCATTCTAGTCCACCAATAGTGCTATGTCCAAGACTCGCGCTCATGTATTGCGTGAGGGTTGAAAAAGCTGAAGCGCGTTAAAAAGTATGAACCAATTGCTTGGCTGACATCAGGGTAGTGCATGATTAATACTTTGTGTTGGGAAGACTAACGACGACGGGCTATATGATTTTGTAGGGATAGCGTTCTTTAGCATTTCTATTTTGAAAGGCATGATTGTTTGTTGGTATGCCTGAGTATTGATGTCTTTATATCAAATTATAGACTATTGCTTTCAATCACTCGTTTCTTAATATTCGTACCTTAAAAGAAAAGATTACATGATGAACATGTTAGGTAGCATTCCACATCAAAAATTCTGTTTTTATCATTTACCTACTCGAGGACGAGCAGGAATTAAGCTTGGGGATGCTTGATACATCTCCAACGTATCTATAATTTTTGATTATTCCACGCTATTATAGTATCAATCTTGGATGTTTTATATGCAATTATATATCACTTTTTGGGACTAACCTATTAACCTAGTGCCCTGTGCCAGTTGTTGTTTTTTGCTTGTTTTTGGCTTTTCAGAAAATCAATATCAAACGGAGTCCAAACAGAGATAAAACTTTGGATTAATTTTTTCTGGACTAGAAGGGACCCTCGAAGGTTCCGGAGAAGACCAGAAGAGCCAAGAGGGAGCGACAAGCTCAGAGGGCACGCCCAGGGGGGTAGGCGCGCCCCCTAGGCTTGTGGGACCCTCGTGGCACCTCTTGACCTAATTCCTAGCCTATAAATTCTCAAATATTCCCATATACCAAAGAGCAACCTAGAAAACCTTTTCCTCCACCGCAAGCCTCTGTTCTTTCGCGATCCCATCTGGAGGCCTTCTCTGGTAATCTGTCGGAGGGGGAATTGATCACGGAGGGCTTCTACATCAACCTTGCTGCCCTTCCGATGATGTGTGAGTAGTTTAACACAGACTTACGGGTCCATAGCTAGTAGCTAGATGGCTTCTTCTATCTCTTTCATCTTCAATACAATGTTCTCCTCGATCTCCTTGGAGTTCTATTCGATGTAATCTTCTTTTGCGGTGTGTTTGTTGGGATCCGATGAATTGTGGGTTTATGATCAGATTATTCATGAGAAATATTTGAGTCTTTTCTGAACTTATTTATGCATGATTGTTATAGCTTTGTATTTCTCTCTGATCTATCCGTTTGGTTTGGCCAACTAGATTGATTTATCTTGCAATGGAAAAGGTGCTTTGTGATGGGTTCAATCTTGAAGTGTTCTATATCCCAGTGACAGAAAGGGACAAGACACGTATTTGTATTGTTGCCATTAAGGATAAAAAGATGGGGTTTAATCATATTGCTTGAGTTTACTTTGTCTACATCATGTCATCTTGCTTAAGGCGTTACTCTGTTTTCATTAACTTAATACCCTAGATGCATGCTAGATAGCGGTCGATCGGTGGATTAATAGTAGTAGATGCAGGCAGGAGTCGGTCTACTTGTCTCGGACGTGATGCCTATATACATGATCATAAACTTGAATATCGTCATAACTATGCGCTTTTCTATCAATTGCCCAACAGTAATTTGTTTACCCACCGTATGCTATGCGTTCGAGAGAGAAGCCTCTAGGGAAAACTATGGCCCCCGGGTCTACTTTTATCATATATTAAAATCCAAAAATACCTTGCTGCAATTTTATTTCCTTTCTTTTATTTTGCAATGTACTTTTCTATCTATCACTATCAGAATTAATCCTTTCAAGTAACCGCCAAGGGGATTAACAACCCTCTTGTTTGCGTTGGGTGCAAGTATTTGCTTTTGTGTGTGTAGGTGCTGCTAACGAGGTTCTATGTGGTTCTCCTACTAGATTGATAACCTTGGTTCTTAACTAAGGGAAATACTTATCTCTACTGTACTGCATCATCCTCTCCTCTTCGGGGAAATCCCAATGCAGTTCACAAGTAGCAATTCCCCCTCCGCAGAGTACCGGAAAAGGCCTCCAGATGGGATCGTTGAAGAATAGAAGCTTGCGGCAGCAGAAAAGTTATTTGGGGTGGCTCTCTGTTGGTTTCCCAATATTGAGAATTTAAAGAAGTGGAATTAGGTCAGACGGAGCCACGTGGGGCCCACAAGGTAACAGGGCGCGCCCTGTTGCCTTGCCGTCTCCTCGTTTTCCGTCTGGTCTCCCCCCCCCCCCCCGAAGCTTCTAGGGTCTCTTATGTCCAGAAAAAATCGTCAAAAAGTTTCGTAGCGTTTGGACTCCGTTTGGTACTGATTTTCTGGAAAACCAAAAACAAGCAGAAAACAACAACTGGTACTGGGCACTGGGTTAATAGGTTAGTTCCCAAAATGATATATAATATCATATAAAACTTCCAAGATTGATACTATAATACCATGGAACAATCAAAAATTATAGATACGTTGGAGACGTATCGCCTAGGGGAGGGGGAAATCATCAGCGGAGGCCATCTTCATCATCTTGACGGTCTCCATGACGAGGAGGGAGTAGTTGACCCTCGGGGCTGAGGGTATGTACTAGTAGCTATGTGTTTGATCTCTCTCTCATGATCTTTATAGGGCACGATCTTGATGTACCATGAGCTTTGTTAATCTAGTTGGATCATATGGTGTTCTTCCCTCTCTATCTTTGTTGTGATGAATTGAGTCTTGCCCTTTGAGGTTTCATTCTTATCGGATTGAATATTTTGGATTTGAGAACACTTGATGTACGTCTTGCATGTGGATACCCGTGGTGACATTGGGGTATTCAATTGAGTCAGTTGATTTATGTTTTGGTAATCAACTTGCGGATTCCCAAGGTGACATTGGGGTAATCTAGGCACATAGTTGATACACATTTTCGTCCTACTTTCTCCGATGGAAACTTTGGGGTAATCTTTGAAGTTCTTTGTGTTGGATTGAATATTATGAATCTGAAACTGTTTGATGCATATCGAATAATTAACTCACGGATACTTGTGGTGACATTGGAGTATCTAGGTGACATTACAGTGGATTGATGTGTACCATATGGTGTTTTTGTAGTACGATCTTTAGGGTTGTTTGTGACACTTATAGGGATGGCTCAATAGATTGATCGGAAAGATAACTTTGAGGTGGTTTTCTAACTACAACAATTTCATATTATGTTCTCCGCTATTGATAAGAATTTTGGAGTGATTCTTTATCGCACATTGAGGGATTGCTATATGATTCAATTACGCTAGCACTGTTGAGAGATTGCACTAGTGAAACTATGAACCCTAGGCCTTGTTTCTAAGCATTGATATATTGTTTTACTCGTTGTTTGCTACTTGTTACCTTATGATACGTCTCCAACGTATCTATAATTTTTGATTGTTCCATGCTATTATAGTATCAATCTTGGATGTTTTATATGCAATTATATATCATTTTTTGGGACTAACCAACTAACCTAGTGCCCAGTGCCAGTTGCTCTTTTTTTGCCTATTTTTGCCTTTTCAGAATATCATTATCAAACAGAGTCCAAACGAAGAAAAAACTTTGGATTAATTTTTTCTGGACCAGAAGGGACCCTAGAAGCTTTGGGAGAAGACCAGAAGAGTCACAAGGGAGTGACAAGCCCGGAGGGCGCACCCCCCGGGCTTGTGGGCCCCTCGTGGCACCTCTTGACATAATTACAGCGCTATAAATTCCAAAATATTCCCCGTATACCCAAAAAAAGAAGAGAAAACCTTTTCGCCACCGCAAGCCTCTGTTCTTCCGCGATCCCATCTGGAGGCCTTTTTTGATACTCTGCCGGAGGGGGAATCGATCACGGAGGGCTTCGTCATCAACCTTGTTGCCCTTCCGATGATGTGTGAGTAGTTTACCACAGACCTATGGGTCCATACACTACAAAAAACACTTCTGTGATGATACGTCTTTATCACAGTAGGTCACGTTTTCTGTCATGTGTACATCCGTGACGATTTTATGACAGAATCAAGATAGTCATACCTGTGCTGTCGTAGAAGTGTTCCATGACAATACTGAAACTATCATCACGGAAGTGTCCACTTCCATGACGATAAATGTTGCGTCATGGAAGTGTTTTCGTCAAGGGTGACCGACACGTGGCATCCACCGTAACGGGTCATTGTTAGGCTATCGGGTGCGGGTTTGGATCCGATAACCCGTTAGCAGCCCTGACCAATGGCGATTTTCCACGTGTAAATTTCTCATTCGCCGGCGGATCCACATGTCAGCTCGGCGTTGCGATAGATGTCATCCATTCATTGGACGAGAGACGCCTATGATACGTCGACACGTGGCACGGCCCAACAGTGGCCCATTTAGGTTAAAAAGGCCGGCCCGTTTGACTTGGTCAAAAGTTAGCAGGCCAGCCCATGGAAAGCCTGTTAACGGCCTATTCGCATACAGCCCATCTACGGCCCGGGTACTCACGGCCTGTTATGGCCTTTCAATATTCGGCCCAGTAGCGTCATGTGGGCCGTCCCATATGATTCCAGCCTGTTGTCACTTTCGGCCCATCTATGACCCGTGAAGTCTTTCGGCCCATATGAGGCCTTTTGCATCTCTGGGCCCATTGACGGTTCGTGGTGAATCAAGCCCATCATGAACAGTAAACTGCTTTGAGCCCATTAACGGCCCATGATTCAGTTGGGCCGTTTCCAGCCTGTGCTCCCTTTCGGCCTTCTAAGGGTCCATACATTCTTGGGCTCATTTCCGGCCCTCGATTACTTATGGTCCGTTACTGGCCTATTATGCTAATGGGCCAAATTCAGCCCGTGGTAACAATCGGTCCGTTTGTGGCCCGTTAACCCGTTGGGACGTTTTCATCCTGTCCTGTAATCCGGCCCATTAACAAACCATCATGCCTCTTAATAGAATTAAGCTTGTACTGTCTTCCAGCCCATTATGGTCTGGGCCCATAAACGGACGGTTCCGATTTTGGCCCGTTTATGGTCCATATTGCGGTCCGGTTTTGGCCCACAAACAGTACGGCCCATGGATCCTACGGCGCGAACAAGGCCCATGGATCCTACGACCCGTAGGATGCCCATCGTTACCACAACCTGTATGTGGCCCATGGTTATTGCGGCCACTAGCAAACCGAGGAAAAAGAACTGCAGTGACTACAAGCAAACAAATAAACAAAAGACTATAAGTAAATAAATAAGAAAGCAACTAACGCTAGGCTATTACGGCGATTACACAGATTACATCCACTGACATCAATGTTCACTACCAGTGCAAATATTAGGGAATAACAAAGCAGCATATTACATACACTGGGCGTCTAAATTAGCCACCAGTGCAAATAAACGCGGCAACAAAACAAGTCTAGAACTGAAACCACTTCAGAAGAGCTCAAGAAACGATATCCTGGGCACCCACCATGCTGGCAAGAAGCTTAGCAAGCTTATTAGCTTTCTCTTGTTTGGCGCTAAAATCCTCCAACTCTTGCTGTTTCTCCAGAAAGTATGCATCTGAATTCTGTAGGGACTTCCTCAGTCCTTCGGCTTCTTGTCGCAGCACAGCTGATCGTTGTCTTTCAGCTTGTAGTTGAGACTCAAGAAGCCAAACTGGTTCAGGCAGCGAGTTCGAAGGGCTAGTAACTCGAACACTACATCAAGGCAGGACTTTGGGGTTGTCTCACTATCTTCAAGATAGTTTTTATCAGCTTTCTTGGAGAACAACAGGGTTATCTGACTATCTTGGACCTTATCTGCATTACTTCCTTTACCATTGCATAATGGGGTACTCTTCTCCACTATTCTGCCAGCATTCTAAAAGAGGAACAAGCAGACACATCACAGGTTTAGCATGTATATGAAACTCATTTTGGTAAACTAGTTCAGTAGTAAGGTTGACAGGATTATACTAACTTGTCTTCTATTGCAAGGTAGTACATAATAACAGAATGAACCAAACATATATCTATGTATTATGGTCACTGTATTGTCTATATCATCCTAGTTTATGTTGCCAAATCAAGATAGAGACACAGTTCAAATCATATCTGTTTAAGACAAAGCAGCATAGACAGAATATAAGTGTGGGAAACTACACAGCACTAACAACACTTGTAATGTGCATGACATGAGAACATAACTGTTTATACAATTGAAACTGAAATCAACATAGAGCAAGAAGTTACAACAGCAAACCAGTTAAAGAAACAGGTTTAAAACATACCTTTTGCACCATTGGAGTTTCAATTGGATCCTTCAAATTAGAAATTAGTTGGTATGAGTAAATACAGTGATGCAAGAGCAAAGGAGAATGCACCATAGCTACGGAATCTGACCTGAGAACGGTTGTTCTTCTACTTTAAGCGTGGAGTTTGGGTTCGCTGTGGTGGTGCTCGTGCTTTGGGCACTGCAGTTGCCTTACTAACTGCTCGTGTGTGGGTGCTCTGTGGTGGAGATGGTGCTGTGTCAACTGGAAGTGGGTTACTATCTGCTGGGGTTGGGTTAGATGGGGTGTAGCTGGTTCTCTGGCCAACGGGGTAGGGGTACAATCTGCAAGAGTGTCGGTTATGTGTGGTGGGGCTGGCTCTTGGGCAAGTACAACCGTGGTTCTATCTGCATCGACGGGTAGCACCATCTTTTGTGAAGACCGTGTTTTTACTCCCTTAGATACTGCCATCACCCCCTCCAATTCAAATGGCTAATAAACAAGAAAAGAAATTGAAGGTACAGACATTGTATGATTGATAGATGCAGTAATTTACATATATGTTGTCTAACCAAACGGGACAGCATGACACAATTTCACATATATGATGGCTAAGGCTAACTAAACAAGATAGCATGACACAATTTCAGATATATGATGGATAACTAAACAGGATAGAATGACATGATTCAACATATGATGACTATCTAAACAGGATGACATGACATAACTATATGATGTCTTTATAAAATAGGTTGGCATGAAATAATTCACATACATGTTGTCTAAGTATACAGGATGGCATGATATAATTCACCTATATGATTGATATACTAAGCAGCTAGCACTCGCATATATGATCTCTAAACTAAGTAGATGGCATTGAATATTGTGTATATGATGCCTAAACTAAGCAATGCAAGACACCATATGCATGATATGAGAAATATAACCGTCACAAGTTAGAGCATACACCTCAGGGGGGATATAGGACTGGTCAGCTGTCTCTGAATCCTCCTCTGAGGAGCTACCTGGAACCAGCGAGATATCTGCTTCAACAGGTAGCATTGTCTGCTTGAAGACCTTGTTTTCACTCCAGATTTTTCCATAACCGACTCAAATGGCTGATGCACAGGAAGAGTAGTTCAATATACAAACATTGTCGGCAAATGGAATACGTAATGAAAAAAAGGATGGCATGACATAATTCACATATATGATGCCTGGCTACATAGGATGGCATTGCATAATTCACATATATGATGCCTTGCTAAAAAAGATGGCATTGCATAATTCACATATATGATATACTCCCTCCGTTTCTAAATATAAGTCTTTGTAGAGATTTTACTATAGACCACATATGGATGTATATAGATGCATTTCAGAGTGTAGATTCACTCATTTTGCTCTGTATGTAGTCCATAGTGGAATCTCTACAAAGACTTATATTTAGGAACGGAGGGAGTAGAAACTAAACAGGTGGCATTCACACAAAGCAGGTCTAATCTAAGCAGATGACATAGCAATGCAAGACACCATATGCATGATATGAGCAATATAACCCTGCCAAGCTAGAGCATAAACCTCAGGGGGGGAGGAATAGGACTGGTCATCTGTCTCTGAATCCTCCTCCGAGGAGCTATCTGTAACCAGCAAGATATCTGCTTCGATAGGTAGCACTGACTGCTCTGAAGACCTTGTTTTCACTCCAGATTTTTCCATCATTGACTCAAATGGCTGATGCACGGGAAGAGTAGATGAATGTACAAACATTGTCGACAAATGGAATACATGATGAAAAAAATAGTATGGCATGATATAATTCACATATACGATGACTGGCTAAACAAGATGGCATTGCATGATATGATGCCTGGCTAAACAAGATGGCACTGCATAATTCACATATATGATATAGAAACCAAACAGGTGGCATTCACACAAAGCATGTCTAAGCTGATGACATATACGATGTATAAAGTAAGCAATGCAAGGCGCCATATGCATGATATGACCAACATCAGCATGCCAAGTTAGAGCAAACACCTTAGGTGGTAAATAGGAGTGGTCTGCTCCCTCTGAATCCCCCTCTGAACAGTTATCTTCCTCTGGAATACAATCTGGAATGGGGGGAGGGGGCTGCCACTGCGCCCACAATGGAGCAACGTCTGCATGCCATTATATTCCCACGCAACGCTCTTCTCTTTTTTGTCTACATGTTCTATACGATTGTGTACAATAACTGACATGCATAATAAAAAAACATAGTCAGATTATGTAAGGCCTAAGGGGTGCATGCAGGCAAATGATAGCTTCAGTTAAAGAACACAGATGATGGCTCCTCTACTGTTTGTTGCCCACCCAATGCTACTTGTAAACTTCGTTGGTATTTCCCCGAAGAGGAGAGGATGATGCAGTATAGTAGAGATAAGTATTTCCCTCGGTCAAGAACCAAGGTTATCAATCCAGTAAGTGAACCACACAAAACCTCATTAGCAGCACCTACACACACAAAAGCAAACACTTGCACCCAACGCAAATAAGAGGGTTGTCAATCCCCTTAGCGGTTATTTGCAAAGATTAATTCTGATAGTGATAGATAAAAAGTAAATTGCAAAATAAAATAAAAGTAAATAAATTGCAGCAAAGTATTTTTGGATTTTAATATATGATAAAGATAGACCCGAGGGCCATAGTTTTCACTAGAGGCTTCTCTCTCGAGCGCAGAACATACGGTGGGTAAACAAATTACTGTTGGGCAATTGATAGAAAAGCAAATAATTATGACGGATTCATGGCAATGATCATGTATATAGGCATCACGTCCGAGACAAGTAGACCAACTCCTGCCTGCATCTACTACTATTACTCCACCCATCGACCGCTATCCAGCATGCATCTAGGGTATTAAGTATAAAACAGAGTAACGTCTTAAGCAAGATGACATGATGTAGACAAAGTAAACTCAAGCAATATGATTAAACCCCATCTTTTTATCCTTAATGGCAATAATACAAATACGTGTCATGTCCCTTTCTGTCACTGGGATTGAGCACCGCAAGATTGAACCCATCACAAAGCACCTCTCCCATTGCAAGATAAATCAATCTAGTTGGCCAAACCAAACGGATAGATCGTAGAGAAATACAAAGCTATAACAATCATGCATAAAAGAGTTCAGAGAAGTCTCAAATATTTCTCATGAATAATCTGATCATAAACTCATAATTCATCGGATCCCAACAAACACACCACAAAAGAAGATTACATCGGATAGAACTCCAAGAACATCGAGGAGAACATGGTATTGAAAATCAAAGAAAGAGAAGAAGCCATCTAGCTACTAGCTATGGACCCGTAGGTCTGTGGTAAACTACTCACACATCATCGGAAGGGCAGCAAGGTTGATGAAGAAGCCCTCCGTGATCGATTCCCCCTCAGGCAGAGTACCGAAAAAGGCCTCCAAATGGGATCGCGGAAGAACAGAGGCTTGTGGCAGCGGTAGGGTTTTCTCGTCTAGCTCTCTGATGGTTTCCGAATATTTGAGAATTTATAGAAGTGGAATTAGGTCAAAAGGAGCCACGAGGGGCCCACAAGGCATTAGGGCGCCACCCCTGGGGTCACGCCCTGTTGCCTTGTGGCCTCCTCGTGAGGCTTCTGGCATCCTCCCGAAGCTTGCAGGGTCTCTTTTGTCCAGAAAAAATCGTCAAATAGTTTCGTGGCATTTGGACTTCGTTTGGTACTGATTTCCTGAAAAACCAAAAACAAGCAGAAAATAACAACTGGCACTGGCACTAGGTTAATAGGTTAGTCCCAAAAAATGATATATAATTGCATATACAACATCCAAGATTGATACTATAATAGCATGGAACAATCAAAAATTATAGATACGTTGGAGAATGCACATAGAAGAACCACATAGAAGACCCGAGATGAACCAGATAGTAGATAGAGATGCTATTCATTGCTGCCTCGACATGTGCCCCACAAGCATTTTAAAACTCAAGTCTGAACAATAGTTTGGACCTGACTCAGAGTCTAAGAGGTGAACAGGATGATAAAGTAGCAGGTAATATTAATCGATGTATGACGTAAGCAGACATGAAAGAGTGCAACCTCTCTTCCGGAACTGTTTAGTCGACACGTTCATCTGCTCAGTCGATGATGGTAATGCAGTTGGTGTGGCTGCCGGCAGTGGGAAAGAAGATCTGAGGCGACAAAAGAAGGTCTGGAGTGGGGATCTCTACTACAGTTGATGCTTCCGTCGATGGAGCAGCTCAGGTGGGGTGGACGACGGCACAGCAGGAGCGAGACAAACCACACAGAGTTTTCTTTGACACCTATCTGTAAATGAAGTAAATCTGTAAGGGCTCCTTTGAACTGGAGGATTCTAAAAACGCTTGGACTGGAAAAACACAGGAATAGGATAGGAATGCACGTGCAAAACAGAGCATTTGCAAACACAAGATTTCTGTCAAACTGGGTGTTTAGTTCATAGGAATTGGAAGAACACAGGAATGCAGATAAACATGGTCAAATTAAAGTCAAACCACATGAAAATGTAAAGTTAGAATCTTATTATTCAACTAATGCACTTAGTCTTGTTCTTCATGCATAGGAATTTGTAAAGGACGTCCAAGTGGATATTAAAATTCCTACATTTTTTTCTTTGAGAGAGACACCAAAGGAAAAAAAAATCCTCCAGTTTTGCTTTGCTCCATTCCTTCTAACCAAATGCATGAATAGTAGTACCATAGGAAACTTTCCAAGTCCTATGTTTTCCTTCACTTTTTCTTTGAACCAGTGGCGATTCTAGTAGGCAGTCTTCAATAGGATGAAGCCTGCCCTCGAATAATGTTTTTGTACTACTACTATTTTGGACACAACTAACTAGCTTAACTCCCAGACCCATCTACACATGCACGGCTCCAACACGCAGAAATAAAAAATGATCACTTCCGAGAGAGTCCAACACGGATAGCTAACTTGCCTACTACCTCACTGCTTGTCATATGGGAGAAACTCTTCGTATTTCTCGTTACTACATGTTCTCAGTGGGTGTTCTTGCCTGCATGAACTGGATATTTTTCAAAAAGAAACCTAAAGTTTTTCAATATATACTACATGTGCTATGTTGTACTCTGAATAAATTTGAGCTTATATGGACAACATAAGTAGGTCCATTATTCTAGTTAAAAAATTATATCTTAAAAAAACAATTTAGTAATAGTACATGTTCCCATTGTAATCTGAAATTTTGTGAGTTTATTTGGTCTACATGATTATGAGATAATGGCTATCTTGCTAAACCAATTCAAATTGTGGTTCAAAAGAGCATTTAGTTTTCTCCCTGTTAACTTTGAGACCACCCTCCATTTCTTTCTAGATTTGCAACTGCTTTGAACCAAAGGATCCCTAAGGGATCGACGTGAATGTAGAGTAAAAAAGTGATGTGATGAGTGTACAACCTCTTTGACGTAGCCTTGTCGACCTCGGCATCATTGCGTTGGTCGTGGAGGATGGTGCGGCTGGTGTGACTGTCGGAGGCGGGGAAGAAGATCTGAGGCGTCTGGAGACGGCGCCGAGGGTACTGCTCCACTGTGATGGACGGTTCCGTCGTTGGAGCAGCTCCGGTGAGGTGTACGACGGCAAGGCTGAAGCAGGACAAGACAGACAATGTAAATCTAAAGTGGGATTCTAATAACATCTGCAATAGATGATGTAAAATACATCAGCAAACAGTGCTAGATGTAAAATGCATCATCCGTGCCGCGGTTGCTCCAACAGATGATGTAAAAATTGTTGACTCTGAACTTAACTGAAGAAACTGAATTGTACAGTCGAAACTGAATTTTACTGACGAAACTGAATTTACTGTTGAAACTGTTTGCACTAGTTGCAGAGCACTGCAATAGAAGTTTAGGCCGCTCGAGCACTAGTAGCTCCCGAAGCAGTGATCTAAATCAGCAGCCGCTCGAGCAGTGAACGCACTAGCAGAGAGCAGCTCGTGCAGCTGCAGCAGCTGTGCCCAGAGCAGCAGCGCGAGCGAGAGCTAAAGCAGCAACTTGTGTAGCTGTAGCAGGTCGTGTAGCAGCAGCAGCAGTGCGAGTGAGAGCAAGAGCAGAGCACAGCAGTAGCAGGAACGAGAGCAAGAGCAGAGCAGCAGCGCGACCAACAGCAAGAGCAGAGAAGCAGTGCGAGCGAGAGCCGGAGCAGCAGCAGCAGCATGAGCGAGAGCCAGGGTAGTAGTAGCTCCTGCTGGTGTGGACGTCGCCGCTCAGGGAGCAACGCCATGGGGGAGAGACACCATGGAGGAAGTGGCCGGCGACACCGCCGTCGATGGAGATGCGCCATGGTGGCTCGGGATCGAGCACCGGCAGCCCCGTGAGATCGAATAAAAGAGAAAATGCAGCGATGAGTGTAGAACCTCCTTGGTGGCGCCGAGTAGGCTTCAGCTTCATCAGAGGAATTGGAGAGGGTGCTGCAGTTCTGGTGGGGCAGGTGAAGACGACGCTGTGGGAATGGAGGTGGCACGTTAGACGAGGCAAACGTCGAGGCAGCTCCTTGGAGGTGGAGGACGGGGCGCTGAACCGGCGGGACGACGAGATCGATGATGGATCCTCATCCGGAGAGGTGGATGAGGGACGTCGAGCTGTTGCTGTGGACGACGTCGTCGGGGAAGAGGCTTCGACTGGGCGGCGATCGGGTGGCGGACGGAGGAGGGTGGGGTTTTGCGGGTTTTGGCGGCCTCGGTGTATGAACGGGGGTAACGCAGGGGAAGAGAGGGGGGAGCCATGGCTTAGGGGCGCGCTTGTCCGAAATTTGGGGTAAGTTACGAAAATACCCCCACCCGTTTTATCCATGGGACGTCGAGGCGGTATTTCCGGCCGAGGGGTAGAAGGGGGATTTCGCGTGTGGGGCGGCACGACTGATTTCGGATGAGGAGGGAGTTTTCGCACGCGTTGAAATTTCGGGATAGCAAGGCGCGGGTTGAAGAGGCGGGAGTTTCGCACCACAAGAGACAAAGAGATACTCTGTCTTGAAAATTTCGGGATAACAAGGCGCGGCTTCGAATTTTGGGAGAACAAGCTTAACGTGTACAAAGAAAACAAAAGACAATTAGTACAAAACAAGAGACAGCCATGTCCCATTTTACAATATTACTACAAATGCCATTCAAAGCCAACAACAAATAACTAACAAATTCGGTAGAACAAGCTTAGCGTGTACAGTACCAAATCAATTCGCACTTCCCTCAACAACAAATCAACAACGACAAAAAAACAAATCAAAACACCTCCTGCAAAAAAAACAAATCAAAACACTGTTGTCTACCATATTGACTCAATTTGAATCAATTTTCCCTATTTGAATACGATTCTTGTCAAGTTATACCATCATTTAAATATTATCTTGATAACACAATACATGCATGTAGTAGTAATCCTATTTAAATATGAACTACATGTACCATACGATCTCCAATTCAAATATTTGTATCCATTTTATGTTGAATTCAAATCACAGTACATTTAATGCTCTAGCTAGACATTCGGAATGATCTAAACCATGTTTTCATATGTATAATGTGTTTAACACACACAATGCATGCCCCCCCCCCACACACACATCATTTAGATGTTAGCTGCGAAAACCACACATTATCTCAAATTCGAATAGTTATGTCCATGCATGGATGCAATGTGGTCAAACGATGCCTGCCATCGGTGTCTCAAGTTCAAATCAATTTTGACTTGTTCGATGTGTATATAGTATTGCATGTTCGATTCAAAACCACACGCATATCTCCATTATATTCATGCATGCATGGGTTACAAACATCACGATCTCTTATTCAAATATTTGAATCCACTTTTATATTGATTATCATCTATGTGAGTCTTTTACACCCACTCACACACTCCTCCTCTCTTTGTGGATATATACCACTAACGTTCCTATCGTGCATGCATATATATATGCACACACACTCCCCACTCGGCATCCTCTACATCGTGCACACACACATTCTCGTTCTCTAGGTCGGTCTCCCATGATCTCTCTAGGTCTCTCCATCTGCCTCTTTCCCACACACACCAATCGATATACCCCTCTAGCTAGGTCTGCCTAGCTACCACACACAAACATGTACACATATGGTCCTACCCTCCTCTCACCATCCATGCCTCCCGCCCTAACTCTGAGGAACGCGAGCACTGTCGCCCCCTCTGTTGTTATCCATCTCGCACTGCTAACTAATAGGCCTCTCGCACCATCTCCTAGGTAGCTAGCTAGCTAGCTAGCTGCATCCCTCCCCCCCCCCCCACACACACCTCTCCCTCTCTTCGTCACTCTGGGAGTTATTTATCTCTGACACATGCATGCATGTGCACCAATTGATTTCCCTCTATGTGTAGCCTGATCTCTCTCGCTATTTTCCCACACAAACCGACCGATCTATATCTCTAGTTAGGTCTCCCCCTGTGGCACCCCGGCTCAGAGAGACCGGAACACCCCGCATTCCAGCCCAGAGATCAAGTCTTCTGGAATACGGCACTGCTTGGCATAGAACAAATCAGCTCTTTATTACAAATAATACAGGTACAAGGGTCTGTTGTTACAAAGGATTACATCGGCACGGCGACACTACGCCGGCTAAGGTAGCTCTATGCTAGCAGCGGAACATCTCGTAGCAGAATAACTTCTAGCAGCGGAACAACGACGACAGTGATGGACTCCACTCCACAGGGACTCTGGCTGGGACGCATCCTAGCGCGCAAACTCGGGATCCTCTAGCAATCAATCACGGAATGTCCTGCAATCTGGCATGACATGCCAGGTGAGTACTTTGAATGTACGCGCAAGCTCACAGCAACCAAAGCAATCAAGACAAACAACAGCATGGCATTTACAGGTTAATTATCAATGATGATCATGATACTACTAGAACAACATGAGAGTGATCATGGCATGCACGTGTTAATCATGATATGAACCTGAGCATGATGCTATCATACATGATGTGTACGTGGATTGTTGTCGTGGTCCCTTGGACCAACTTACCATCTCGGGGTAACCTCATAACCACCGTCAACATCTTACCATCGTGGTCCTCACTTGATCACAGCAATACCAACCATAGTTATCCTCACACGATCACCAACTTCTGCATGTACCATCTCGTTGTTCTTAGTGTGCAGGTTTATTATTTTTGTTGACCCACAGTGTGACCTACCTATGAAATGTGTCCATGACCAAGGACGCGGTTATCGATAGATTATACACTGTACAGAGGTTAGTACACTGTACCCACACCACGGAACTCATGGCCTCGTGCTCCCATTCAGGTGGACCAACGACATTCCGACAAAACCAATCTATTACTTGACACTCTCCCGGCCACTCCGACAAACTCCCCTTTGGGCTATGTCATGGGTGGCCCCGATGTCAACTCATGACATCTGACACCTTTGTGGCTGCCACCGTCGTGGCCAAAACAAAAATCGTTCCAAACAGGGACACCGGATATCCATAAAACTCGGGCACACAAGGCTATGGCCGCCTACCTGATCAGGGTAGCGCGCACACATACCCTTCCCTAGTTGGAGGTACTGGCGAGAGGCATGACAATAGATCGAATTAGGGCCTCCCCATCCAGGCAAGTGTGGTTGCACTGGTGAGCTCGATTCGGTGGCACCATGACTCAGCCAACAGATTTGTTCAAGTTTGATTAATGTCAGGTTCAACTTGAATGGTGATGAGCTGAGCCATGACAATGCATATGAGCATGATGTCAACATAAACCGGGATGGGAAACATAACCATTTAACATATGAATCATATCAAGAATAAATCATTTAGTCTACGGAATGCAAATCAGCATGGCATAGTGATGATCATGCATCTTACAAGTATTTTCATAACAAACCCTAACTATTCATATGAGCCTATCATTATCACTAGTATCGCAAATGATTACAAGAATGAAGCATGATAATAATAACATTAGCAATTAACCATTTCACTTACTAGATGAAAATAAACATGGCATAAGAAATGAGCATGGATTCACAAGCATATAAGTAGCATTCAAAATAATTACATGAACAAATAATTATTCGAAAATTCAAGTCAAAACCATGGCTATTGCAATGCCATCATGCAAGTGGTTGTCGTGGCTTGCCTAGATATGAAGGATTCACCGGGGAGAAGTGCGATGAGCTCGCGGAAAGATTTGCCGGAAACATTTCTCTCTTGGCGGAGCTGATTAGAGGGCAAGGGCAAAATGGTCATTTTTAGAATGCTACAACATGATGAAAATGATACCATCGGAACAGGCTTGACGAACTGAGATCGTGAGCTTTGGAATCACCTGAATCGGAGTTACGGTTTCAAAATTACGGCCGTTCATTCATTAGGCAGAAAAACAAATAAAAACTGTCCATTTCTGCTCTTAACGGGTGAACGTCCGCAATATAAAGGTTTCGGCCGGCAGGCTGAAGCAGAAAGCGTATTCTCTGGGAATACGTCTTCGGAGTAGTGAAAGCGTATTCTCAACCGAAGCCGCACCAAAGTGCGCTTTCTCCGGCTGAAAGCGTATTCGCGGAAATACGCTTCCACTTAAAACGGTCAACGGGTCCGCTGGTCAGCACGAAGAGGCTTACAGGTGGGGCCCGTGGTGCCTTATCTCTCTCCTCCCTGGTCATCTTCAAGCCCGCGACGCAAGCAGAGGAGGGCCTCGGCCTCCGGCGTGGACGTCGCCCCGCTGCTCCCCGGGCCGGCCGGCGGACGTGGGAGCTCCGCCGCTCCACGCCGCACCGGAGGGTGGCCGCGGGGTCACCCGGGGTGGCCCATAGCGTTGGCGCCATAGGGAGGCCGCGGAAGCCGAAATCTTCGAAGGGGAGGGCCACACCGGCAGGTCTCCTCTGCCAGAGCTGAGGACGGCGGCGGCTCGCGAGCTCCAGGGTAGGGGCTTGGGGGCAGAAGTGAGGAAGGGGAGGACCACGGGCAGAAAATTTCCGACGAGGCCGAGCGGCGACATTCGGCCATAGGAGGGGATGAGGAGCTCCGAGGCTAGGGGAGGGGTTGTGGCTTGTGGGAGGAGCTCGGGGACGCGCTAAATAGTAGCGGGAGGGCTCTGGAGGGCAGGGGGAGGTGGCACCGAAGCTCCGAGAGGCTCGGCGACGTGGCGGCATTCCGGCGGAGCATCTAAGGTCGGCACAGCCATCCAGGGGCTAGGGGACGAGGCAGGAAGAGGACCAAGCGACGTGGGGGAGCTTGTGGCATGCGAGGGCGAGCTGGGCGGCCGGGGAGGGGCCTCCCGAGGGGTCCAGTGCACAGAGCACGCGGAGTGCACGCCCAACGCCAGCTATCCACGCGGTCACCGCGTGAACTGGCGGACGCGGTGCGCTCTGGTCAGGCAAAAGTTGTCTACCGCGTGGACCCTACTTGCTGGTGAACCACTATGGTCTTGGTTTGGTTAAATCACCACTGTGCTGATAGGTAGCATCAACTGTAGCTCCTGGCAGCAATGTGTTTGTACTGGAGTGGGGGAGATGCACTTGGTGAAAGATGTTGATCTATTGCTGAGGGGGATCACACACTAGGATGACCATCCTTGCAAATTTTCAGCTCAAATGGAGGGGTCTAGGTAGCACTTGCTTTGCAAAGTACCACACTAGACAGAAACATGAAAGTTGAAGATGTGCTCAAATGGATGAAGGATTGAGCTGAAATTTGGTGGAGGATGATCATTTGGGCACATGAAGGCACTGTAAAAATTTCATACCATTTGGATAAATAAAAATGGTACTTCCTTCACAATTCTTCCCACTGGACAGAAACTTGGGGGAATTATTGAGAAATATTGGGTAGATAGAATGAGCCCAAATTTGATGTAGGGAAGTTATATAGGTAGGATACTGTCCTGGTAAAATTTCAGAATTTATGAAGCCATATAAAATATTGGATGGTGTGCTCACCATGAGCATGGAATCTTGAATATTTTTACATATCCAAGGTCCATATGGTCCAAAGGAATTTTGAGAATTTTGTGGGAATTTTAGGAAAGACAGAAATATAGGTTGCTTCACAATCTAGGGCAAGCAGGGTTATTCCTTTAATAGAAAAAGGAATATTCCCAAGAAATAAAAATTGGGGTTGGGCTAAGATGGAAATGACATGGCCTTGAGATAGATTTGAGAATGACAAGCCACTTGGGAGAGGAAGAAGAGATGATCTTCCCAGGTTTCAAGACCACAGAGCCATAGAAAAGGAATTCCAAATAAAATTCAAAGAAATCCAAAAGAAAAAGAAAGGGCCAAAAATCTGATGGAAATATGCCCTAGAGGCAATAATAAAGTTGTTATTATTTTATATTTCCTTGTTCATGATAAAGGTTTATTATTCATGCTAGAATTGTATTGACCGGAAACTTAAATACATGTGTGAATACATAAACAAATACCATGTCCCTAGTGAGCCTCTACTAGACTAGCTCGTTGATCAAAGATGGTTAAGGTTTCCTAACCATAGACATGAGTTGTCATTTGATAACGGGATCACATCATTAGGAGAATGATGTGATGGACAAGATCCATCCGTTAGCTTAGCATATGATCGTTCTGTTTATTGCTACTGCTTTCTTGAATGTCAAATACATGTTCCTCAGACCATGAGATCATGCAACTCCCGGATACCGGAGGAATACCTTGTGTGCTATCAAACGTCACAACGTAACTGGGTGATCATAAAGATGCTCTATAGGTATCTCCGAAGGTGTCCGTTGAGTTGGCATGGATCGAGACTGGGATTTGTCACTCCGTGTTTCGGAGAGGTATCTCTGGGCCCTCTCGGTAATGCACATCATAAGAAGCATGCAAGCAAAGTGACTAAGGAGTTAGTTACGGGATGATGTATTGCGGAACGAGTAAAGAGGCTTGCCGGTAACGAGATTGAACTAGGTATGGAGATACCGACGATCGAATCTCGGGCAAGTAACATACCGATGGACAAAGGGAATTACGTATGTTGTCATTGCGGTTCGACCGATAAGATCTTCGTGGAATATGTAGGAACCAATATGAGCATCCAGGTTCCACTATTGGTTATTGACCGGAGAGGCGTCTCAGTCATGTCTACATCATTCCCGAACCCGTAGGGTCCGCACGCTTAACGTTCGTTGACGATATAGTGTTATATGAGTTATGTGAATTGGTAACCGAATGTTGTTCGGAGTCCCGGATGAGATCCCGGACGTCACGAGGAGTCTCGGAATGGTTAAGAGGTAAAGATTTATATATGGGAAGTCATATCTTGGGTTCCGAAAAAGGTGCAGTTTTTTCGGTATTGTACCGGGAAGCTTCCAGAAGGTTCCGGAGGATTCCGGAGGAGTCCGGAAGTCCACAAGTGGGTCCACAACGTCCCAAGGGCTGGCATGGGCTAAGGGGAGGCGCCCTGGCCTTATTGGGCCAGGCGCACCAAGTCCTCAAAAGCCCACGCAGCTAGGGAAGGAAAAAAGGGAGAGTCCTCGTAGGAATAGGATTGGACTTTGGAATCCAAGTCCACGTGTGTACTATTCATGGTTACTGTTCACGTGGCACTATTCCTTCTACTCCAAGCCCCTACACATATATAAATAGAGGAGAGGGGGCACCCCAAAGGACACAACATTGTCTTAGCCGTGTGCGGCGCCCCCCTCCACAGTTCCGTCCCTCGGTCATATTTTCACAGTGCTTGGGCCAAGCCCTGCGAAGATAGCATCACCATCACCGTCACCACGCCGTCGTGCTGCCGGAACTCATCCACTACCTTGCCGTCTTGCTGGATCAAGAAGTCGAGGACGTCACCGAGCTGAACGTGTGCTGAACGCGGAGGTGCCGTACGTTCGGTGCTCGGTCGGTTGGATCGTGAAGTTGTTCGACGACATCAACCGCGTTGTTCTAACGCTTCCGCTTACGGTCTACGAGGGTACGTAGACACACTCCCCCTCTGGTAGCTATGCATCTCCATGGATAGATCTTGCGTGTGCGTAGAATTTTTTTGTTTTCCATGCAACGTTCCCCAACAAAATCGGGGTGTCACACCGCCTGTTTTCCCACGTACACACATCGACGGAACTATGACCTCTCTCGATACGACCGCCTACCACGCACACATTAATTGTCCCTCCCATCTAATCATCCATGCCTTCCGCTTTATCTATCAATCAAACGCGCGCGCCCACGGACGTTCTTGTCCCCTCTCTTTAATTATCGATATCGCACTTGTACTTTTCCTTATCTTCGTCTACCTGGCCTCTCGCACCATCTTCAAGCACCCCCCTCTATCCTAGCGCTTGTATGCTCGTAAAGTTCTTCCCTCTATCTGTCTCTATCGATATTTGGCGTAAACGATATCCTTCCCCTCTCTTCTCGTATATCGCCCCCTGCACATACATATAATATGTATGTAGGCCTCTCTTTGACACAAACATATGTATAGAGGCATGTCGCACAAACCATCTCTCTCTATCTCTCTCTCTCTGACTGTAGGATCGAAAGTATGTCTAGAGTGGGGGTGATTAGACTACTTGACCAAATAAAAGCTCACCTTTTCCCAGATTTTAATTGTGGGCAGATTTTAGCAATAGTACATGTCAAGCATCACCCTACACATGCAATTCTCAGAGTATAGCAGCGCAAAGTAAGCAATTGCATATGTATGTAACGGAGGGTATCGGAGAATTCAAACGCAATGAAGACACGGTGGTTTTTGGCGTGGTTCTGATAGGTGGTGCTATCGTACGTCCACGTTGATGGAGACTTCAACCCACGAAGGGTAACGGCTGCGCGAGTCCACGGAGGGCTCCACCCATGAAGGGTCCACGAAGAAGCAACCTTGTCTATTCCACCATGGCTTACGTCCACGAAGGACTAGACTCACTCGGGGTAGATCTTCACGAAGTAGGCGATCTCCTTGCCCTTACAAACTGCTTGGTTCAACTCCACATCAGGTTGGAGGCTCCCAAGTGACACCTAACCAATCTAGGAGACACCACTCTCCAAAAGGTAATAGACGGTGTGTTATTGATGAACTCCTTGCTCTTGTGCTTCAAATGATAGTCTTCCCAGCACTCAAACAACTCCTCACAGATTTGGCTATGGTGGAAGAGGGATTTGAGTGGAAAGCAACTTGGGATAGGCTAGAAATCAAGTTTCAAATGGTAGGAATGGAATAGCTTGATCTCAACACATGAGTAGGTGGTTCTCTCTCAGAAAATGTATGGTGGAAGTGTAGGCACGTTCTGATGGCTCTCCTTTCTGAGAAGGAGGTGGTGGAGGGGTATATATAGCCTCCACACAAAATCCAACCGTTACACACTTTTGACCCAACTCGGTGGCACCGAAACAATCATCTCGGTAGCACCGAACTGTGTAAAAGATATGAACTTTAGGAATCTCAATGGGACCGATACAAACATCTCGGATGGACCGAAGTGCAATGGCTAGGGAAATCCTCATCTCGGTGGCACCGATTGCATCAACTCGGTAGGACCGAAGTGAAGCAATAAGGCAATAGAGAGTTGGCAAGCCATCTCGGTGAGACCGATTTGCAAAACTTGGTGAGACCGAAGTAAGTGCAAACGATTACAGAGAGTTGGCAAGGCCATCTCGGTGAGACCGAGATCCATTTTGGTGGATCCGATTTGTTAGGGTTTTGGCAGTGGCTAAGTCTAGGATGAACTCGGTGGGCCTGGATAGGAAATTTCGGTGGGGCCGAGTTAGAATGTAGGTTCTGGACATATTTGGGTAGAGAGAGTGGTTGAGGGTTTAGGAGTACTGTCACTAAGCACTTGAGCAAAAAGACCATTAAGCAACACCTCATCCCCTTTTAATAGTATTGGCTTTCCTATGGACTCAATGTGATCTTGGATCACTAAACCAAAAATGTAGAGTCTTGATCTTTTGCCAATCCTTGTCCTTAGCATTTTGAGGGGTCCACATCTCTAGTCCATGCCATGCCAATCATTGAACATCCTGAAATCTTAATCTTGAATGGACATTAGTTCAATGAGATATATGTTGTTATGAATTACCAAAACCACCAAGGGAGCAAATGTGCTTTCACTGACACACCCACTAGGTGGAGTACATGTATACGAAGAGAAGAGGTGCACGCACGCACTCACTCCTTCCCTCATACAGACACATGGGTACACGGTGGAGCACATTTCTATAAGAAGAGGCAGCCCACGTGATTGATAATTTGACGCGTGTAGAAAGGCTTTTTAGATGATGTGGCACTAGTACTTCCGGTACGTGCAAAGCAACCAAGTTGGATTTCCAATAGCATGGCACTACTTCATAGGAAACAAAATACGAGGAAGATCTTGTTTAGGGTGATGTCTCTCTTTTTCAGTCAATACATTTATGAATAAAATGATGTGGGGGGGCATCAATGAAGCCACATGGCACATGTGGAGGTCTTGTTTGCCAGCTTCCTGTGTGGATTAGATCACACTGACGTGCTGATGGTTCTAGAAGAACGTAGACACTTTTTTCTGAGGGTGGGTACACTTAGGTTACTGTAGACGTGAATCCGAAACACCTAGACCATTGGATCAACATCAATGAACGGTTGATATCACGTCACACGTGAACGATTAAGAATTTCAAAACTAATTATAGAAATAGCCAGCAGCGGGCTCCTCTTTTTTTGGTCGGAGAGGTTGCGGGCATCTGGCTCCGCCACGATGGCCTCCGAGAGCGCGGGCCCACGTACTCGTCCGAGAAACGTATGCAAACCGTCGGCCAAACTCCCACGCCTCCGCTCCAGTAAAAAAAAACTCCCTCGCTGGAAAAACACCGCCCTCGCCTTTCTAATGGGGATTTCTATCGACCGATCTCGTTAAGGAGTGAAAGCAAGTGTTACACTTTACTTAGTATTAAGTTAGGCGGTAAACTTTACAGCCCGTCGCATTCGTGTCGCACCAACACACGGTCGGTCCGGCCCGCCGCTCACCGAAGGGACGCGCATCGTCTTGGTGCGTCACTGACATGTGCAACCGCATGTGAGCAGTAGCACGAACAGACGGTCGGTCAGGCCCGCCGCTTGACACGCATCGGCTTGATACATCACTGACATGTACAACCGCATGTGAGGAGTAGCAAACGGATAGGCCAAGATCCCCTGCCTACCGCACGCCAAAAGCTAGACCTTTTTAATAATTCTATAGATCGCACCAAGGAGCAGACCATGGCTATGGCTCCCTCAGTTGCGAACGCTCGCATGGCAGTTTCATGTGTGGGGAGGGGCGTGGTGTGGCAGTTTTGTAAAATACCATGGCATTTCTTTTTTACTATTGTTTTCATCTAATAACTGGCACCATCGGATGCAGATCTTACAGTTACTGGGGCGTTCACCAGGAATAGCCTAGCGGCAAACTATTGACTATTTTTTTTCACACGCATTACATCGACACATATCATCTCTCTCCCTCTTTCCCACGCACACACCTACGCTCACGAGTCTCTCGGGACTTCTCGCACGCACCATCTCTAGCTCTCTAGGTCGATGCCACACCCATACACTTGTACTCTAGGTTTAGTACATCGTATACGGAGAGAAGAGGTGCACACATGCACTCATCCTCTCTCACACACGCATCTATAGCTACGAATCGTAGTGTTCTCAACCATCTGATTCGCTCTATCAAAGGTTCACGTTGCTCCTTGGCCTTCAGATTCAAAGGTTCAAAATGCGGAGGCTCAGCTGGAGGCGCGAGGTTTTGCTTAATGTGGGTACCACAAACAGCACCAACACGACACGAGATTGGTCTGCCTGGTGCGTAGTCGGGTGAGTACTAGTAGTACTACTTTGTTGTGTCACGTCAACTCGCAGAAGTATGAAACACTTCCTTAACAAACAAACATATAAGCAGGTTATATTTAGGTTTATTTCTTACCCAAAAGATCTTATATCCAACAGACACAAAATATCCCTTGGACTGTTGGGAATTACTTCAACTGCTGATATGATGTTAAAGTAATTGCTGCATCGCCTCCAAAATCCACCATCTCTTAAGGTAAAGTAGACCAAACTAAACCCTACATTAGCATATTAATAAGATAACTAGAAGGCATTGTGGAATCATTTAGGAGGTGAGCCTGTCAATCCGAATGTGAAGGGACACCGTCCTCGACGAGCCAGCCCCGGCCAGCAGCTTGGGCGGCACTATCAAGAAGGTCACCTCTTCCACGGCGACGGCGCCGGGCTCCTTGCTGCTTGTCACCTGAATTTCCACCTTGACGGCGTCGGTCCTACTGTTGGGAGCCCCCGGCGGCCCATTCGCCCACACCTTGGCCGCGTAGTGCGGCGGTGGGGATGCCCTCGCTCTGATGCAGACGACCAACATGACGATAAGCGCGCCGATGCTGAGCGCGCCGCCGACCACGAAAAACGCGCGGCCGTCCTCCTCCGCGAACAGCAAGCGCCGCGGTTCCAACACCGGCATCTGCAGCTGGAGCACCTTGCCGTACTGGATCCTGTGCACGGGCATGGGGTGCACGGTGATGAGGTGGTTGGGGAGCGCCGGCGGCGGGCCTTCGTAGCCACAGCCAGGCACGGGGCACTTGCACGGCGCGAGCGGGCACACACTCTGGTGATCGTGGAGCTTGTGGTAAGTGACGTAGAGCCCACAGCCTTCGTGCGGGCACTCCACCCTCGCCGAGGAGAGGACGGCGTCCATCGCTGTGTTGCACACGTCGAAGCTGCCACCGCGCTCGCACTTCTAGCACTGCCGCTGGTTCTTGGGCCGCTCGCCGCGGCAGTCCGCACAGGCCAGGTGCCCTCCCTTGCACTGCACAAATCAATCGAACACCACATCAATCAAGAAAATTGCGCCTTGCTTGATCAGCCGAACGGACGAGATGTATTCAAACCTCGTACACCGGAGGTTTCAAGGGGCGGAGGCAGAAGGGGCAGTGGAGCATGGTGAGGTCCATAAAGACGTCCATCGTCGGGTCCTGTTCCGTCTGCATGATCTCGCTCTCCTCGTGCACCACCATCTCTCGCTTTAGGGATGGGGCATTATTAGAAAGTTTTACCATCACATGTTCACACTTCAAGGTGCATTAAATCAACACATGAAAGGATCAAAAGGAAACTCACGGCATGCATGCATGCATTGTAATTTATGCATCGGTAAACACAACTTCTTGAGAAAATCGAGTGTACTGCTTTGATGTGTCGCGTCAACTCGTACAACAAGGAGAAGCTTGAATACTACACCCTCTCCCTCGCCCATGTATGAGGAGAAGCTTTTGCTTACAACACGCTCTCCCTCCCCCACGCGGTGGACATGCAGCAGTTCATTCGGTGTAAGACTGCCAGAAGAATATAGTACTAGTATTATTGTAGTAGCACGACTTTCTGAAGAGGGAAAAAGCCAAGCGCAACCCGAATGTGGCAGTTGTGAACGCTCGCATGGCAGTCTCTCATGTGTAGGGGAGGGGCGTGGTGTGGCAGTTTTGTAAAATGCCATGGCATTTGTTTTTTTATTGTTGTTTGCGTCCAATAGGTGCCACCGTCGAATGCAGATCTTTCGGTTATTGTGGTGATCACTAGTTATAGGCTCGTGGCGAACTGTTGACTAGTCTCTTTTTTTTGTGAAAACTAGTCTCTTTTTGACACGCATTTACATTGATACGGCTTGAATGCGAACGAGGGAGAGGGTAGCGGTTCCTGAAACGTTAAACGGTCAATGATGCATCCTCATTTAATTTTGCGCTTCCTGAGATCTAAGTTGGACCATAAATTTAACCAACGAGACCGACTGCGGCGGGAGCAAAAATTATACCACTGAATTAATTGGAGAAGCAGAAATCTCGGGAAGCGCGGGCGCACTACATTGTGGAATGGAGGGAAGCATGCAGAGGGAATTAATTGGAGAAGCAGAATGGAGCCAGTACGATATGAATGCAACGCAGTTTACACTCTCATATAAGGTGCCCCTCCACTCCAATCCATCTACCGAATCGTACGCACCTACTAGTACTACGCACCTAGTCTGCGCAACACTGCTCACTCCAATCCAAGACCAAGTGACCAAAAGCCACAACCATCCTTGGAGGCGATGGATGCGAGCGGCAGGCGGCTGTGCCAGATGATCCACGACGCCGGCCTGCAGCCCGGCACCGAGCAGCGTCTCCAGACGGTGCTGGCGACCGCTGGCGTCATAGCCCTCGGCAACGACGGCTTCGCCTCTCACATGGGCGAGATGATGGTCCGCTTCATCTGCAAGTTCACCGCCGTCAAGAAGCGCGCAGACGACCTTGCCGTACTCCTCCAGCCCGCACGCCCAGGCTCCTCGTTGCCTGCCACCCTCATCGGCCTCCATGGTGACAACCTCTTTCACGCACTGGTGGCCCTGCAGCTGCCCGATGTCGCGACAAAGAATGTCCACCTCGAGGCCGCGCTCGCCGCGCAGCGCCTCGACGAGCAAGAAACCGTCGACCTACACATACATATCTACGAGGAAATTGTCTACATAGGCCACTACAGGGCCAGGGATGACGCTAAGATGTTGACCTTCTTTGACCGGCTGGAAGCCTTGGACGCCATTGTTCAGAAGCACGTTGACCTCGCCACGAAAGCCGCTGCTCCTCAGCCGCCGTTCGGTGGGCCGGTGCCCTGAGTCGAGGAGGAGGAGGTCGTCGATGGATGCATCTTTCTTCTTGCCTCGTGTAACCAGCACTGCATCGCGTACTGTATCGCATTATCATTCCAGTCGTAAATGACATGTGTGATCCCTTGCTCTCATTTGGCGTTAATTATATGTATCACTGTCTTCGCCCTGGTTTATTGGTCACCTTCGTGTTTTGTGCCAAATTTTGACTTCAGATTTAACTAACAATAAGGTAGATGGTGAGTGGTGGAATATATTTCGTAGTTTGCATAAGTACTTAATTAGTACGCTCATTTTCCTCAAAAAGTTATGTTTACCGATGCATTAATTACAACGCATGCATGCATGACCACTAAATGTCCATGAACTTCTACATGCATTGGTGAGTTTTCTCTTGATACTTGCATTGGGTGATTTAATGTACCTCGAAACCCTAAACCAGAAAAGAGGGAGTTTGTTCAAATACAAATCCAATGATTTTTTTTTGGTGACATGCATTAATATTTTGTTAGTTAATTCTATGGTCAAAATTTGGCACAAAGGGGACCAACAAACCAGGACGGAGGTAGCACTTACCTATTGCATCAACTTCGTAATTTACGTATGATGCATGACCCAACCTACCAAACTATAGTATATATATGGGCGCGACAACCAAACTTATCAATTCAAAACTAAGCATTATACGTCACAAGTTCAAAACGAGAAAGTGGAACAAGTACATCACGCCTGTCCCGTTCGCATCGCACCCCACACTGTCGTTCCGGCCCGCCGCTCAGCGCGCATTGGCTTGGCATATTATCACTGACATGTGGGCCCGATGTGAGAAAACTGACGATGCGCCAAACTGGCAAACTCCCCCGCTTATTGCACGGGAAAATCCCTGCCCTAGCGTTTTTAATCATTGTGTCTAGTATCTGTCTACCGTGCCAAGGAGCAGAAGCAGAACCAAATGTTACATCTTCTACAAGTTCAAAAGGAAAAGCCTGCCGTGTCGCGTGGCACCCCCACACGGTCGGGAGTACTAGGGCCGGTCCGGCACGCCGCTCAAGCTAGGGAACGCATGTTGTCTAGCATTTTCACTGTCATGTGGGACCGCAGTTGAGCAAACCGACTATCGGCAAATCCCCACCCCACCCGCTGCGCGTCGGCTGAGTTAGAATTAGAAGAGAGAAACGAGGAGGGAGAACAGCTTGCTGTAGCACGGACGCCGTTATCCGATGGGACTCGTGTTGATAGAGTAGGAGTACCCCGTACTCATTTGTACTCGTGCATACTACGACCACTCGTTGGGTGCGTGCGACCTATACCTGTCATCACTTTGCAGCTACGCTTCATAGTAAATATTTTTATCGCATTTTTCCTACTTGCTGAGATGTACTACTCGGCTCCGCGGTCGTCGGAAATATTTCTATGTGCTTCCTTTCGCCGACATGTGGGACATAGAGCATCTGGGTCGACCTGCAAGCACTCGGGGCATCTCCAACGCTGAACGCCAACCGGTAGGGATGAGTCCTCGGACACTAATGTGGCAGCGGGCCATCCAACCATGCCGGCATACGAGTACATTTCAAACCAGACGAATTACATGCAAACCCCCCGCAAAAGAATAAATAAATGAATTACTACATGCAAACCGGATGATTTTCATAGAAACCAGAGCACATTCATTACATTTTGGACATATTTCATTGGAAAAAAACGATAGGCCCTAAACCAGTCTAAGGGCCTCTTTGATCCCCAGGATACTGAAAATACAGGAATGGGGAAAGTATGGGACTTGACGGGGGAATTGCCTGTGGCTAGACCCGGCAGTCCAAGACATGACCCGGCTAGACCAGAAGGCCCGAGCCCGGGTTATCGAGGAGACAACTTGGGCCGGCTCATTATGAGCTGGGAGCCTGCAGGGAACCCGACCAGGAATATCAAGACCCGGCAAGGGAAGCAAGACCCGACGGAGGACGCATGACCCGGCAGAGATCAAACCCGGTCTGGGTTGATTGGTGCGGAAGAGAATACGGGTGCCCACATGTAGGAAGAACGTGGCCCAACATGGGGGTGGCCCAGCAAGCCAGCTTTGGACTATTCGAATAAGACCCAAACTAATATTCGGCTTGTAATGGAAAAGAGACTAGTTGTAGTCCTACTAGGACTCTACATGTAAGTCGGCCCCTTCAACTTATATAAGGAGGGGCAAGGCACCCCAGGAGGAGGGGTCCAGATTGAGACAGATAGACTAGTAATTCTCGAGATAGAGGTAGCGAAACAGCACCCTTGTAATCGAGATCATAATCATCAATAGCAATCAAGCAGGATGTAGGCTTTTACCTCCACCGCGAGGGGCCGAACCTGGGTAAAACTCGCGTCTCTCGATTCCGACCAACCCCTTCAAGCTTCCACCTAGTTGCGATGGCCTCACCACTAAGTCCTTTCACGAGGACATCTGCCATGAAAAAACCATGATAGTTGGCGCCCACCGTGGGGCCTACGCACGGTGGTGTTATGTTCTTGGAGGAAGCTCTCCCAAAGATCAAGAAAAGTTCCGGCCGAGTCGCCAAAAAGTTCCGACCGAGTCACCGAAAAGTTTCGGCCGAGTCGCCAAAAAGTTCCGGCCGAGTCGCCGAAAAGTTCTGGCCAGGTTACAGAAAAGTTCCGGCTGGGTCGCCGAAAAGTTCCGTCGGAGTCGCTGAAAATTTCCGGCCGAGTCGCCGAAAGGTTCCGGCCGGGTTACAGAAAAGTTCCGGCTGAGCCACCGAAAAGTTTTGGCCGGGTTAACGAAAAGTTCCGGCCGTCTCGCCGAAAAGTTTCGGACGGGTTACAGAAAAGTTCCGGCCGGGTTACAGAAAAGTTCCGGCCAGGTCACCGAAAAGTTCTGGCCGAGTCGCGAAAAGTTCCGGATGGGTTATAGAAAAAATCCGGCCGAGTCGCCGAAAAGTTTCGGCCGAGTCGCCGAAAGGTTCCGGCCGGGTTACAGAAAAGTTCCAGCCAGATTACCAAAAAGTTTCGGCTCTCGGAAAAAGTCGGGCTCTCAGAAAATTCTGGCTCGAGCCTACAACACAATTATGGACTTGCGACTCCTATAGGGTCATCTACAACCTCAAAGACTCCAATCCTTAAATCTCCGTTGGTTTATACTGCGTCATCAAACGCTGAGGTTACCAAAGAGGACTAGCTGCCACGATGCGCAGTTCAAACATGGGTATCCTGCCATACTGGCAAAACATAAAAAAAAGGTTGCCAAAGAGGACTAGCTGCCACGATGCGCAGTTCAAACATAGGTATCCTGCCTTACTGGCGAAAAATTAAAGGTTGCCAAAGAGGACTAGCTGCAATGATGCGTAGTTCAAACATAGGTATCCTGCCTTATTGGCGAAAAAGTAAAGGTTGCCAAAGAGAACTAGCTACCACGATGCGCAGTTCAAACATGGGTACCTTGCCATATTGGCGAAAAGAAAGGTTACCAAAGAAGATTAGTTTCCATGATGCACAGTCTAAACATGGGTATCCTGCTCGATAATGGTCAATGGAATACAGCCGGCACCTCTGGACCCCAGAGTTTTGTCGTTTCGCCTCCAAAGTTGTGTGTTGAGTCTTTATTCTTTGATCATTGGTTACTTGGGGGCTTCCAACTCATCGAGTTTAGCTATTAACATCCCTCTTAACCCGGCAAATGCCATTATATACTTGGTTATACCTGCCTATTAGCAAGATGCTACTCCGAAAAGGTGACCCGGTTGAACGCTTGATGAGTCAATCACAGAGGTGACCCTGAACTCATCAAAGTTAAAACACTGGTTAAGTCACGTGAGAGCCGGCTTTCAGAGAGCTAGGACAAACAAAAAGAGACCAAAAAGCCTGTTTCCACTGGAAAGCAAAATCAAACTCGAGCCTCGAAAGCCGGTCTTTATGTCGTGCCTCGAAAGCCGGCTTTTTATTTTATAGTTTGCATTGGTATAATTATCCCGTTATATAGTACTTTGCATTTATATTACAATTATTTGTACATATTGCATCTTTTTTGCAGGAACCAACCTTATCTTCAAAAAAGCCGGGTCTCGTAATTTATACTATGAAAATAAGGGCAAACATAATTTCCCGGGTTGTACCGCAACTATGATATATGGTTCATCCTTATACAAATCACTTGGGTTCAATACTCATCATGATTACCGGGTTGCATCGCAACCACAGTCCGGGTTATCTATTGATTGCAAAAACAAGCTGAAGTCACAAGACAGTGCATAAAATTACCGGGTTGCATTGCAACCCGGCCATGGATTTCTTGCGATATTGCAACATCACCGGTTCACCAAGACAACTTACTCAGTACTCAATGGCACTGGAAGACTATGGAGTTTTGCAACGGTTATTACAAAGCCACAGATGGGCCATTTTCAACAAGTTTTTATCATAATGGGTTAAGCCGGTGAAATTCATGGCTGAGAGCCGGCAGCTGGATTGTCCGGGTTGATGTTTGCTTGATTTGTCTCAGGATCAGTGGTTGCCGGCCTTTATATTTCAAGTGTCGTGCCTCAAAAGCCGGCCTTTATTTGGTTAAGCTACTACTCCAAGTCAAGGATTCATATTAAGCAATCAACATAACAAGTTTTGAGGATGATCTTTGGCACAAATATTTCAAAAGTGCATGATGGCACTGCCAGATAAAGCAACAAGTCCTGCTCTTTCAACTCGGCAATTTCTGAGCCGGTTTGTATCAACATAGCTGCATAAAAATCAGGGTTATATAACTTCTTCAATAGTCCCAAGTCGCTGCAGGCTTGCGACCTGGCACTTGGGGGCTACATCATATCATGTTATTCTTTCCAAAAGATAAGTACATGTAAGTCCCGAGTCACTGCAGGCAAACGACCCGGCACTTGGGGGCTACACTACTCAGTTCAAGATCTACAAATTTTCAAAAAAGTCCCAAGTCGCTGCAGGCATGCGACCCGGCACTTGGGGGCTACAGCGTTCAGTTGTTTAAACAGATCATAAGGTCAAATTGAAGACCCGGCCCATCACACACTGATGAGACGGCCCTTGGGGGCTACACATGTGAAATGCAAAAACATTCAGTTTATGACCGGCGACTCAGATGAACAACCCGGATTTCTCCAAGGTTGCAAACATTTATATTTAAGCAAGTCTTAAGCTATCACTACATTCTACTCTTAAGACTTGGGAGCTACACTGGCTAAAGTTTTATAAGTATAAGACAATTACAAGTCTCAGGTTGCTGCAGGCAAGACAACCCGGCACTTGGGGGCTACACAGTCAAGATATTATTTCTATGCAAAGCACCAAGTCATCATGAACTGATAAACTCGGAGCTTGGGGGCTATAGGTAATATGGAGATAAAAAACAGAAGAACACCTTCAAGTTGTCAATTTTGAGCAAGCCGGGTCTCATTTTCTTGGTGGAGGCTTGCAAATTTCATCTCCTCCAAAGTTATTCATAGAAGGCCCAGAAGCATTGAAAGCCGGCTCAACATCAGACGGGTTTCTTTTTTCCCAAAATTTTTATCAAGCCAAAGCACTGGAAGCCGATTCAAAATGTCAGATGGTTTATTTTTTCCAATATTTTTCTGCGTGGAACCAGCGTCAGCAAGTTGATTATGAAGCCGGCCTATTGATATGACAAAAGAGACCCGGATTTATTAGGAGCCGGTTCATTGAGTAAGCCAGCTAGTTGAGCGAACCGGTCCCTTAACACATTGATTACTCTTATTTCAGGAGCTTAGCATGAATAAATTCAAGCTAACCTGGGGGGCTAATGTCGGGAGAATTACCCGCAGCTAGACCCGACAGTCCAAGACATGACCCGGCTAGACCAGAAGGCCCGAGCCCGGGTTATCGAGGAGACAACTTGGGTCGGCTCATTATGAGCTGGGAGCCTGCAAGGAACCCGGCCAGGAATATCAAGACCCGGCAAGGGAAGCAAGACCCGGCGGAGGACAAACCCGGTCTGGGTTGATTGGTGCGGAAGAGAATACGGGTGCCCACACGGAGGAAGAACGTGGCCCAACATGGGGGTGGCCCAGCGAGCCAGCTTTGGACTGTTTGAATAAGACCCGGACTAATATCCGGCTTGTAATGGAAAAGAGACTAGTTGTAGTCCTACTAGGACTCTACATGTAAGCTAGCCCCTTCAACTTATATAAGGAGGGGCAAGGCACCCCAGGAGGAGGGGTCCAGATTGAGACAGATAGACTAGTAATTCTCGAGATAGAGGTAGCGAAACAGCACCCTTGTAATCGAGATCATCATCATCAATAGCAATCAAGCAGGATGTAGGCTTTTACCTCCACCGTGAGGGGCCGAACCTGGGTAAAACTCGCGTCTCTCGATTCCGACCAACCCATTCAAGCTTCCACCTAGTTGCGATGGCCTCACCACTAAGTCCTGTCACGAGGACATCTGCCGTGACAAAACCATGAGAGGACTGGAGTGCTAAATCCAATAGGATTAGCAAAGAGTGTTCAACGCCGCAGGAAAAACAAAGGAATTGTAAAAAAAAGTTGGAGAGGAGAAGGAGTACAACTAGCTAAGCTGCGACGGCGCTCTTGCTCCGTTGATGGTGATAAACCCAGAGGGGGAGGAGGAAGCGGTGGCGTGTTTTTACATGCTAAGGCTGGACTATAGTACATTGTTTTTTATCGCCATATCACCTGCTGGTTCACTGGGCTACCGTGTTTCGCACTCCTCCGACGTATACTAGTACTCCAGTGCTAAACTAGAGTATACCGCACGGTTCTTTCCTCATTATTACGTCGTCAGCAACAATTATTCTTCCTTTCGCCGACATGTGGGACAGCCAGCATCCGGGTCGACGTGTCATGCACCAGATTAGAGTGGGGAACGGAAGGGGAGCCTCACCCGGTCATAGCGCCGCAGTAATAATGACTATAAATGAGCAGTCATATCACAAGGCCCCACCTTTCCTGCAGTAATGAGCCGTGAAATCACACAGTCCCACTCTTCTAGCAGTAAGTTGAATCCGCTAGAGTACTCGCTCATCCTCCTCGCCTCTCTGTCAAACCGACTAGGCGAAACTGCCGGGCGTACCGCACGGGAAAAGCCCCGCCCTCGACTTTTAAATATAATTTTGTATCGATGGATTGAGTCATGGAGCAGAACCAAAAGAAAAAGGTGGTACATGTACATAACACGCCCGTCGCGTTCGCATCGCACCCCCATGGTCGGTCCAGCACGCCGCTCACCGAATGGAACGCGCGTCGCGTTACTAATACTACAGTACTAAAAGAGAGACGAGCGATGGTAACTGATATGTCTCCAACGTATCTATAATTTTTGATTGTTCCATGCTATTATAGTATCAATCTTGGATGTTTTTATATGCAATTATATATCATTTTTTGGGACTAACCTATTAACCTAGTGCCCAGTGCCAGTTGTTGTTTTCTGCTTGTTTTTGGGTTTTCAGGAAATCAGTACCAAACGAAATCCAAATGCCACGAAACTTTTTGGAGATTTTTTTCTGGACAAAAGAGACCCTGGAGACTTGGAGAGGAGGCCAGAAGGTTCATGAAGCCTCCACAAGGCAACAGGGCGCGGCCCCAGGGGGCGCGCCCTGATGCCTTGTGGGGCCCTCGTTGCTCCGTTTGACCTAATTCCACTTCTATAAATTCTCAAATATTGGGAAACCAACAAAGAGCCACCATGAATAACTTTTACGTTGCCGCAAGCCTCTATTCTTCCGCGATCCCATCTGGAGGCCTTTTCCAGGACTCTGCCGGAGGGGGAATCGATCACGGAGGGCTTCTACATCAACCTTGCTACCCTTCCGATGATGTGTGAGTAGTTTACCACAGACCTACTATTCCATAACTAGTAGCTAGATGGCTTCTTCTCTCTCTTTGATCTTCAATACCATGTTCTCCTCGATGTTCTTAGAGTTCTATCTGATGTAATCTTCTTTTGCGTTGTGTTTGTTGGGATCCGATGAATTATGAGTTTATGATTATATTATTCATGAGAAATATTTGAGTCTTCTCTGAACTCTTTTATGCATGATTATTATAGCTTTGTATTTCTCTCCGATCTATCGGTTTGGTTTGGCCTACCAGATTGATTTATCTTGCAATGGGAGAGGTGCTTTGTGATGGGTTCAATCTTGCGGTGCTCAATCCCAGTGACAGAAAGGGACATGACACGTATTTGTATTGTTGCCATTAAGGATAAAAATATGGGGTTTAATCGTATTGCTTGAGTTTACTTTGTCTACATCATGTCATCTTGCTTAAGGCGTTACTCTGTTTCATACTTAATACCCTAGATGCATGCTGGATAGCGGTCGATGGGTGGAGTAATAGTAGTAGATGCAGGCAGGAGTCGGTCTACTTGTCTTGGACGTGATGCCTATATACATGATCATTGCCATGAATCTGTCATAATTATTTGCTTTTCTATCAATTGCCCAACAGTAATTTGTTTACCCACCGTATGCTATGTGTTCGAGAGAGAAGTCTCTAGTGAAAACTATGGCCCCCGGGTCTACTTTATCATATATTAAAAACCTAAAAATACCTTGCTGCAATTTATTTACTTTTATTTTATTTAGTATTTTATTTTATCTATTTATCTCTATAAGATTTAATCCTTGCAAATAACCGCTAAGAGGATTGACAACCCTCTTATTTGCGTTGGGTGCAAGTGTTTGCTTTTGTGTGTGCAGGTGCGTTTAACGGAATTTTGCTTGGTTCTCCTACTGGATTGATAACCATGGTTCTTAACTGAGGGAAATACTTATCTCTACTATATTGCATCACCCTCTCCTCTTCGGGGAAATACCAACGCAGTCTACAAGTAGCAGGAAGAATTTGTGGTACCGTTACCAGGGAGACATCATCAAAATTACCAAGTACCTTCACACAAACTATCATCCACTTGCATTTATTTTATTTGCCTTTTTATTTGCATTTGCCTCTCGTTTTCATCTCCCCCACTTCTATTTTTTTTACAAAAACAAAAAAATATTTTTATTTGCTAGTTTGCTTGCTTCGTCGCGATGTTTCAAGAAAATACAAAATTGTGTGACTTTTCCAATACTAATAATAATGATTTTATTAGTACTCCTATTGCTCCTCCCGCCACTAGTGCAGAGTCATGTGACATTAATGCTGCTTTGCTTAATCTTGTTATGAAAGAACAATTTTCTGGTAGTCCTAATGAAGATGATGCATCCCATCTGAATACTTTCATTGAACTTTGTGATATGCAAAAGAAGAAAGATGTGGATAATGATATTGTCAAATTGAAATTATTTCCGTTCTCACTACGAGATCGCGCTAAAACTGCTTTTATTACCAAGTATTTTCCTCCCGCTAAGATTATTTCTTTAAGAAATCAAATTATGAACTTTAAGCAACTTGAGCATGAACATGTTGCACAATCTTGGGAGAGAATGAAACTAATGATAAGAAATTGCCCAACACATGGTTTCAATTTATGGATGATCATACAAAAAATTTATGCGGGACTAAACTTTGTTTCTAGAAATTTGCTAGACTCTGCTACAGGTGGTACTTTTATGGAAATTACATTGGGAGAAGCTACAAAACTTCTTAATAATATCATGACAAATTATTCTCAATGGCACACTGAACGAACTCCAACTGGTATGAAGGTAAATTCTGTTGAAGAAATTAATACTTTGAGTGATAAGATGGATGCTTTATTGAAATTGGTTGCTAGTAAAAATGATCATATTGATCCTAATGATGTGCCATTGTCTACCTTCATTGAGAAAAATAGTGATGCTATTGATGTGAATTTTGTCTCTAGAAATAATTTCAACAACAATGCTTATAGGGGTAATTTCAATCCTAGACCGTTTCCTGGAAATTCCTCTAATAATTATGGTAATCCCTATGGTAATTCTTATAATAATAATAATAATAATAGGATACCTACTTATCTTGAAATTAATATTAAAGAATTTATTAATTCTCAAAAGAATTTCAATGCTATGATAGAAGAAAAATTGAATAGAGTTGATGAATTGGCTAGGAACATGGATAGAATTGCTCATGATGTAGAAAATCTCAAAACTAAAATTTTGCCACCCAAGCATAATATAAATGACTCTATTAAAGCTATCCATGTCTCCATTAATGAAAGCAAAGAAAGGACCGCTAGGTTGAGAGCTAAGCGAGAATTTCTAGAAAAAGCGATTCCACCATGTTTCTATCGTAGTAATGATGAAGATATTAAAATGATTGGTGTCACTCCTATTGAATCATTTTTTAGTAACATAAAACTTGATGAAAAAGGGACAGGAGAAGAGTTAACTTTAGATAGAAGGAGTCCCAATTGCTTGGAGGGTGATAATCTTGATGATAAAAAGGAAAAAAGTGGGTTTGGAGAGGTCTAAACTTTAAATAGTAATGCACCCACTACTTTGGATTACAAGGACTTTAATTATGATAGTTGTTCTTTAATTGAGTGTATTTCCTTGTTGCAATCCATGATTAATTCACCAAATGCATATGAACAAAATAAAGCTTTCACTAAACATATTGTAGAAGCTATGATGAAAGCGCATGAAGAAAAACTTGAGTTAGAAATTTCAATTCCTAGAAAATTACAAGATGAATGGGATCCTACTATTAAAGTCAAAATTAAAGATTATGAATGTAATGCTCTATGTGATCTTGGTGCTAGCGTTTCCACTATGCCTAAATCCTTGTGTGATGTGCTAGGTCTCACTAGCATGGATCCTTGTTGCCTTAATTTGCATCTTGCGGATTCCACTATTAAAAAGCCATTGGGTAGAATAAATGATGTGCTTATTATTGAAAATAGAAATTATGTACCCATGGATTTTATTGTTCTTGATATTGAATGCAATCTTTCTTGCCCTATAATACTTGGTAGGCCTTTCCTACGAACAATCGGTGCTATTATTCATATGAAAGAAGGTAATATAAGATTTCAATTTCCATTAAAGAAAGGGATGGAACACTTCCATAGAAATATAATTAAAGCACCTTATGAATCTATTATGAGGGCTACCTATGGAATTAACTTGAAGGATGACAACACTTGAAACTATGCATTATGCCTAGCTAGGGGCATAAAACAATAGCGTTTGTTGGGAGGCAACCCAATGAATAAAATAAATTTTTATTTTTACCTTCTGTTCTTGTGTGTTTACACAATTATAGCCTCTATTATGATTGTGTTTTTATCTTATAATTAGTGTTTGTGCCAAGTAATACCTTTGGGATGATGTTGATGATAGTATAATTGATGCTGTTTGGAAAACAGAAAGTTTTGCGTCCAGTGCTGGATTTTTGATTCTGTACTGGAGCATCAGAAAAAAAAAATTACACAGTATTGGTATATGAATTCTTTACGTTGTCCTAATTTTTCAGAATTTTTTGAGTTACAGAAGTATAGCTTATAAATAGATCTTTACAGACTGTACTGTTTTAGACAGATTCTGTTTTTGTTGCATAGTTTGCTTATTTTGATGAATCTATTGATCGTATCGGAGGGTATGAGTCATGGAGAAGTTGGAGTACACTAGCATTATGCCAATATTAAATATGAATCAATTTACAACAGTACCTAAAGTTTAAGATTTGCTTGTTATACTAACGGATCTCACGAGGTTTCTGTTGAGTTTTGTGTGCTGAAGTTTTCAAGTTTTGTGTGAGACTACGATGGATAAAGGAATAAGGAGCGGCAAGAGCCTAAGCTTGGGGATTCCCAAGGCACCCCAAGGTAATATTCAAGGAAGACTCAAGCGTCTAAGCTTGGGGATGCCCCGGAAGGCATCCCCTCTTTCGTCTACAATCTATCGGTAACTAACTTGGAGCTATATTTTTATTCATCACATGATATGTGTTTTACTTGGAGTGTCTTGTGATATAGTTTGTTTGCTTTTGTTTGCTTTTCATTTTGTCACAATCATCTTTTCTGAACACACCTTTTTGAGAGGGACACACATTATTCGTGATTTGTTAGAATATTCTATGTGCTTCACTTATATCTTTTGAGCTAGGCAGTTGCTATAGTGCTTCACTTATATCTTTTAGAGCACGGCGATGGTTAAATTTTAAAGAAATAGTTGCACTCTCATGCTTCACTTATATCTTTTTGACAGTCTAATGAATAGCAATGGTAATATGCATGGGTTATGAATTTGGTCCTGATATGATAGGTATTCAAGAGGGATATAATAAAAACTTTCATGTAGATCACTGAATATGATAAGTTTGATTCCTTGCAATAGTTGTGCGATACTAAGATGGTAATATGTGGGAGGTGCTAGTAGATAATTGTGGTTTAGTAAGAATACTGGTGTTAAGGTTTGTGATTCCCGAAGCATGCACGTATGATCTGTCGTTATGCTAGGAAGTTGGAGCATGATTTATTATTGATTGTCTTCCTTTGTGTGACGGTCGAGGGCGCGCAATGGTTAACTCCTACCAACCTCCCCCTAGGGGCATGCATAGTAGTACTTTGCTTCGAGGGCTAATAAACTTTCGCAATAAGTATATGATTTCTTTATGACTAATGTGTGTCCATGGATTATACGCACTCTCACCTTTCCGCAATTTGATAGCCTCTTCGGTACCGTGCATTGCCCCTGATCACATCGAGAGTTGGTGCAAACTTCACCGGTGCATCCAAACCCCGTGATATGATACGCTCTATCACACATAAGCCTCTTTATATCTTCCTAAAAACAGCCACCATACCTACTGATACGTCTCCAACGTATCTATAATTTATGAAGTATTCATGCCATATTTATAACAATTCTATATGGTTTTGGTATGATTTGATTAGATCTAACCCGGACTGACGCTGTTTTCAGCAGAACTACCGTGGTGTTGTTTTTTGTGCAGAAATAAAAGTTCTCCAAATGCAGCGAAACTTTTTGACGATTTTTTTGGGACCAAAAGAGACCCCCGAAGCTTCGTGGAAGGACCAGAAGCCTCACAAGGTGCTCACAAGCCACCACGGCGCGCCAGGGGGGTGGCGTGCCGTGGTGCCTCGTGGGCCCATCTTAGCCCATCTTGATGTGATTCCAACGCTGAAAAATCCTATAAATAGAGAAACCCCCAGAAGTAACCCTAGATTTTGGACTCCGCCGCCGCAAGCCTCTGTACCTTCGAAATACCATCTGGAGCCCTTTTTCGGCACCCTGCCGGAGGGGGAAATCATCATCGGAGGCCATCTTCATCATCCCGGCGGTCTCCATGACGAGGAGGGAGTAGATCACCCTCGGGGCTGAGGGTATGTACTAGTAGCTATGTGTTTGATCTCTCTCTCTCTCTCTCGTGTTCTTGATTTGGCACGATCTTGATGTACCGCGAGCTTTGTTAATATAGTTGGATCATATGGTGTTTTCCCCTCTCTATCTTGTTGTGATGAATTGAGTTTTACCTTTGAGGTTTCACTATTATCAGATTGAATACTTTTATGAATTTGAGAACACTTGATGTCTGTCTTGCATATGAATACCCATGGTGACAATGGGGTATTATATTGATTCACTTGATGTATGTTTTGGCACTCAACTCGCGGATTCCCGAGGTGACATTGGGGTAATCTATGCATAGGGGTTGATGCACGTTTTCGTCCTTGTTTCTCCGGTAGAAATCTTTGGGCACTCTTTGAAGTTCTTTGTGTTGGATTGAATATTATGAATCTGAAGTTGTTTGATGCATATCGAATAATCAACTCACGGATACTTGTGGTGACATTGGAGTATCTAGGTGACATTAGAGTTGGTTGATGCGTATCATATGGTGTTATTTTAGTACAAACTCTAGGGTTGTTTGTGACACTTATAGGGATGGCTCAATAGATTGATCGGAAAGGATAACTTTCAGGTGGTTTCGTACCCTACAACAATTTCTATCTTATGTTCTCCGTGAATAGGAACTTTGGAGTGATTCTTTGTCGCACGTTGAGGGATTGTTATATGATCCAATTATGTTAGCATTGTTGAGAGATTGCACTAGTGAAAGTATGAACCCTAGGCCTTGTTTTTAAGCATTGAAATACCATTTGTGCTCACTTTTGTTACTTGCTACCTTGCTGTTTTTTATTTTCAAATTACAAAAATATATTTCTACTATCTATACTACACTTTATCACCATCTCTTCGCCGAACTAGTGCACCTATACAATTTGCCATTGTATTTGGGTGTGTTGGGGACACAAGAGATTTCTTGTATTTGATTGCAGGGTTGTTTGAGAGAGACCATCTTCAACCTACGCCTCCCACGGATTGATAAACCTTTGGTCATCCACTTGAGGGAAAATTGCTACTGTCCTACAAAACTCTGCGCTTGGAGGCCCAACACGAGTCTACAAGAATAAGTTGTGTAGTAGACATCAAGGTCTTTTCTGGCGCCGTTGCCGGGGAGGTGAATGCTTGAAAGTATATCTTTAGATCTTGCAATCGAATCTTTTAGTTTCTTGTTTTATCAATAGTTTGGTTTATAAAAGAAAACTACAAAAAAATATGGAATTGAGGTTGCCTCATATTATTCATCTTTATAATGCCTTTCTTGAAAATGATGGATCGGAAAATTGTGCTCAATTGATAGAAGAAGAATTCAATAAAATGTTTGGTATAAAATCTTTGAATGATGAGCATGATTGCAATGTTGTTAGTATGAATTCTTTGAATACCCATGATGCTAATGATATGCAAAGCTACAAGCTTGGGGATGCTATGTTTGATAAAGATGATATTTTTAGTCCCGCAAGTTTTGATGAGAAAATTTATTATGATGAAAGCATGCCTCCTATTTATGATGATTATATTTATAAAAGTGGATTTGGAGAGGTCACAACTTTATGTAATGATGATTCCACTATTTTGGAAGAGGTTTCAATTGATTATGACAACAAAGTTTCTATCTATGATGATTATTGTGATGACATGTATGCTATAAAGAATAATAATAACCTTGAAACTTGTCATCATGATTTTAACTTTCAATTTGGTTATGCCAAGCAAGTATCTCATGATAGTTATTTTGTTGAGTTTGCTCCCACTATTATGAATGAGAAGAAAATTGCTTATGCGGAGAGTAATAAAATTTCTACGCTTGTGGATCATGAAAATAATGCTTTATGTGATAGCTATATTGTTGAATTAATTCATGATGCTACTGAAAATTATTATGAGAGAGGATCATATGCTGGTAGGTGTTGCAATAATATCATGTTTCCCCTCTATGCGTTGAAAGTTTTGAAGTTATGCTTGTTTTGCCTTCCTATGCTAGTTGATTCTTGCTCCCATAAACTATTTGCTCACAAAATCCCTATGCATAGGAAGTGGGTTAGGCTTAAATGTGCTAGTCATATGCTTCAAGATGCTCTCTTTGTGTTTCAATTCTTTACTTTTATGTGAGCATCATTGAAATCATCATGCCTAGCTAAAAAGGCATTAAAGAAAAGCACTTGTTGGGAGACAACCCAACATTTACCCCTACTGTTTTTGTGTGTTCACATGATTAATATACTGTAGTAATCATGTTTTATATGTTTTCTTTCAATAATGTGCCAAGTAAAGCCTTTGGGATAGTGTGGATGCTTGTTGATTTGATTCTGTGCAAAAACAGAAACTTTTGCGTCTAGTGCTAGAATTTCTATTCTGTACTAGAGCGTGAGAAAATTCGGAAATTTTTACACAGTATTGGGTTACAAATTTTTTACGTTTTACTAATTTTTCAGAATTTTTGGAAGTACAGAAGTATGGTTCTTAAATCGCTCACTACATGCTCTTCTGTTTTTGACAGATTCTATTTTTAGTGCATAGTTTGCTTGTTTTAGTGTTTCCATAGATTATATTGAGTAATATAAATTGTGTAAATGATAGAATACAGTAGGAATTATGTGAGAACAATTATTAATCTTGTCTTGACAGTACCTAAGAGGATGATTTATTTTTATCATACTAACCTATCTCACAAGTTCCGTTAAGTTTTGTGTGATTGAAGTTTTCAAGTTTTGGGTGAGATATCGATATGAGGAGAATAAGGAGTGGCAAGACCCTAAGCTTGGGGATGCCCAATGCACCCCAAGGAAATATTCAAGGAAGACTCAAGCATCTAAGCTTGGGGATGCCCCGGAAGGCATCCCCTCTTTCGTCTTCAACACTATCGGTAACCTCACTTGGAGCTATATTTTTATTCGTCACATAATATGAGTTTTGCTTGGAGCGTCATTTTATTATGTTTATATTTGCTTGGTATTATAAATAATCATGTTTTGTATCTTTTAGTTCAATAAAATGCCAATTATAGCCTTTACCATGCTCAGTTTGCAAGTTCATGTGTTGCTGTTTGAAAACATAAAGTTTTCTGTTATGTCCAGAAAATTCCTGAATAGGCAGAACATGATAAAAATCTGAAATTTTTACACAGTAAGCATGCATGAGTTCTCTGTCACCTGGTAATTTTTCAGAATTTTTGGAGTTAGGGAAGTATGAATTCTTATTCAGCCTTTACAGACTGTTCTGTTTAGACAGATTTCGGTTATAGTTGCATTGTCTGCCTATGTTGCTTGTTTAATGTTTCTATTTGTGGATAGGAGTATTAAATATGCAGAGGCATTTAGTATGCAATGTTAAATTATAATTTTAGTGATTTTCTACAGTAGAGAATGTTAAGGTTTTGAGGTTATTTATACTAATTTATCTCACGAGTTCTTGTTGAGTTTTGTGTGGATGAAGTTTTTTAGATTTAGGAGAAGCCATGATATGAGAGGAATTAAGGAGACACGAGAGCTCAAGCTTGGGGATGCCCAAGGCTCCCCAATATAACATTCCAATAAGTCTCAAGCAACTAAGCTTGGGGATGCCCCGGTAGGCATCCCACCTTTCTTCATCAACAATTATCGGTTAGTCTTGGTTGAGCCTAAGTTTTTGCTTCTTCACATGAGATGTGCTATTCCTGGAATGTAATTTTATTTTGTTTTCTTTGCTGTTTGAATAAAATACTTAAGATCTGAAATTTTTAAATGAGAGAGAGTCCTCACATAGCTACCTATTTACTTAACTACTCATTTGGTCTTCACTTATATCTTTTTGGAGTAGTTTGTCATTTTCTCTTGTTCTTCACTTATATCCTATGAGTAAATTGTTGAATGAATTGAATATCATAAATTTGAAATTATATGTGCTTCATATGCTTGTATCATGTCTAGTAGAAGTTTCACATTTGGGTTAGAAAGTGAAATCTATTGAAGCTTGACAATCACAATATTGGTCATACAAGCAATTCATGAATGATTAGTATCAGGAAGAGAACTTTCACATATAAATATATTATCTTGGACATCTTTTATGATTGTGAATACCCATTAATTATTTTCAGACTTGAGCAAATTAGTTGAAGATTGGACAAGGAAGACAACGTAATGAGTTATGTTTGGGTATATTTGCAAACAAGTTATATTGTTATGGATCCTCCAACATGTGGTGCTTGCTTAGGATCTTTTGCTAGCCAAAAATTCGTACTAGGTAGAGATACTACTTGTGCATCCAAAAACCCTTAAACCCAGTTTCTTCCCCTGAGTGTCCACCATATCTACCTATGGATTGAATAAGATCCTTCAAGTAAGTTGTCATCGGTGCAAAAAGCAATAAAAATTGTTCCTAAAATATGTATGATCTTTTATTGCAAGGGAAAATAAGCGTTGTACGAACTTGTGATGGTAAAGAAATAAAAGCGACGGACTGCATAATAAAGTTTGCTATCACAAGGGGCAATATAACGTGACGTTCCTTTGCATTAAGGGCTTGCACATCCAAAAATCAAAAGCGCATGACAACATCTGCTTCCCTCTGCGAAGGGCCTATCTTTTACTTTATGTATTTATTTTTATGCAAGAGTCAATAGTATCACTTCTCATTTCAACCTCAATTATTCTCTAGTTGGCAAGCATCATGTGGTGGGGAAAGATCCAGGCACATATGGCCAGTCAAATATATTTGATCATGAATTATTATTGTTGACAATTATCTCTATGATAAATGAGTTGGGAGGCGAAACATTAAGCCCCTATCTTTCTCTGTGTTCGATGGATGCCATTTGTTCTAAAAATATGCTTTGAGTACTAGCAATCATAAAAGACTATATGATAATTGAGTATGTGGAGCTCTTACTTAGAATTTGTTGAAATTAAGTTGAATTGCAATTGTTTGGTGACTAAGAACATAGGTTGTTAAGTTTCAAGAGAATGCATTGTTTGAACCATAACATGTGAATTGATTGCTACTTTATCATGATGAGTTTTATGAGAAAGAGTTGCTGTTATGATGCTAGGAAAAGTGATTGAAATTATCATTGATCAAACTTATGCACTATGCTAGCATTCACACTTCATAAATTATTTCTTTTATCATTTACCTACTCGAGGACAAGCAGGAATTAAGCTTGGGGATGCTGATACGTCTCCAACGTATCTATAATTTATGAAGTATTCATGCCATATTTATAACAATTCTATATGGTTTTGGTATGATTTGATTAGAACTAACCCAGACTGACGCTGTTTTCAGCAGAACTACCGTGGTGTTGTTTTTTGTGCAGAAATAAAAGTTCTCCAAATGCAGCAAAACTTTTTGACGATTTTTTTTGGGACCAAAAGAGACCCCCGAAGCTTCGTGGAAGGACCAGAAGCCTCATGAGGTGCTCACAAGCCACCACGGCGCGCCAGGGGGGTGGCGTGCCATGGTGCCTCGTGATCCCATCTTAGCCCATCTTGACGTGATTTCAACGCTGAAAAATCCTATAAATAGAGAAACCCCTAGAAATAACCCTAGATTTTTGACTCCACCGCTGCAAGCCTCTGTACCTTCGAAATACCATCTGGAGCCCTTTTCCGGCACCCTGCCGGAGGGGGACATCATCACTGGAGGCCATCTTCATCATCCTGGCGGTCTCCATGATGAGGAGGGAGTAGTTCACCCTCGGGGCTGAGGGTATGTACTAGTAGCTATGTGTTTGATCTCTCTCTCTCGTGTTCTTGATTTGGCACGATCTTGATGTACCACAAGCTTTGTTAATATAGTTGGATCATATGGTGTTTTCCCCTCTCTATCTTGTTGTGATGAATTGAGTTTTACCTTTGAGGTTTCACTATTATCGGATTGAATACTTTTATGGATTTGAGAACACTTGATGTATGTCTTGCATATGAATACCCGTGGTGACAATGGGGTATTATATTGATTCACTTGATGTATGTTTTGGCACTCAACTCGCGGATTCCCGAGGTGACATTGGGGTAATCTATGCATAGGGGTTGATGCATGTTTTCGTCCTTGTTTCTCCGGTAGAAATCTTTGGGCACTCTTTGAAGTTCTTTGTGTTGGATTGAATATTATGAATCTGAAGTTGTTTGATGCATATCGAATAATCAACTCACGGATACTTGTGGTGACATTGGAGTATCTAGGTGACATTAGAGTTGGTTGATGCATATCATATGGTGTTATTTTAGTATGAACTCTAGGGCTGTTTGTGACACGTATAGGGATGGCTCAATAGATTGATCGGAAAGGATAACTTTCAGGTGGTTTCGTACCCTACAACAATTTCTATCTTATGTTCTCCGCGAATAGGAACTTTGGAGTGATTCTTTTTCGCACGTTGAGGGATTGTTATATGATCCAATTATGTTAGCATTGTTGAGAGATTGCACTAGTGAAAGTATGAACCCTAGGCCTTGTTTTCAAGCATTGCAATACCATTTGTGCTCACTTTTGTTACTTGCTACCTTGCTGTTTTTATATTTTCAGATTACAAAAATATATTTCTACTATCCATACTACACTTGTATCACCATCTCTTCGCCGAACTAGTGCACCTATACAATTTGCCATTGTATTGGGTGTGTTGGGGACACAGGAGATTTCTTGTATTTGATTGCAGGGTTGTTTGAGAGAGACCATCTTCATCCTACGCCTCCCACGGATTGACCTCATGGCTCCGTTTGACCTAATTCCACTTCTATAAATTCTCAAATATTGGGAAACCAACAGAGAGCCACCCCGAATAACTTTTACGCCGCCGCAAGCCTCTGTTCTTCCAAGATCCCATCTAGAGGCCTTTTCCGGTACTCTGCCGGAGGGGGAATCGATCACGGAGGGCTTCTACATCAACCTTGCTGCCCTTCCGATGATGTGTGAGTAGTTTACCACAGACCTACAGGTCCATAGCTAGTAGCTAGATGGCTTCTTCTCTCTCTTTGATCTTCAATACCATGTTCTCCTTGATGTTCTTGGAGTTCTATCCGATGTAATCTTCTTTTGCGGTGTGTTTGTTGGGATCCGATGAATTGTGAGTTTATGATCAGATTATTCATGAGAAATATTTGAGTCTTCTCTGAACTCTTTTATGCATGATTATTATAGCTTTGTATTTCTCTCCGATCTATCAGTTTGGTTTGGCCTACTAGATTGATTTATCTTGCAATGGGAGAGGTGCTTTGTGATGGGTTCAATCTTGCGGTGCTCAATCCCAGTGACAGAAAGGGACATGCATGTATTTGTATTGTTGCCATTAAGGATAAAAAGATGGGGTTTAATCATATTGCTTGAGTTTAATTTGTCTACATCATGTCATCTTGCTTAAGGCGTTACTCTGTTTCATACTTAATACCCTAGATGCATGCTGGATAGCGGTCGATGGGTGGAGTAATAGTAGTAGATGTAGGCAGGAGTCGGTCTACTTGTCTCGGATGTGATGCCTATATACATGATCATTGCCATGAATCCATCATAATTATTTGCTTTTCTATCAATTGCCCAACAGTAATTTGTTTACCCACCGTATGCTATGTGTTCGAGAGAGAAGCCTCAAGTGAAAACTATGGCCCCCGGGTCTACTTTTTCATATATTAAAAACCTAAAAATACCTTGCTATAATTTATTTACTTTTATTTTATTTAGTATTTTATTTTATCTATTTATCTCTATAAGATATAATCCTTGCAAATAACCGCTAAGAGGATTGACAACCCTCTTATTTGCGTTGGGTCCAAGTGTTTGCTTTTGTGTGTGCAGGTGCGCTTAACGGAATTTTGCTTGGTTCTCCTACTGGATTGATAACCTTGGTTCTTAACTGAGGGAAATACTTATCTCTACTATACTGCATCATCCTCTCCTCTTCGGGGAAATACCAACGCAGTCTACAAGTAGCAGTAACGTACGGCTGAGTTACTTTTTTTTAGGCAGGCTGAGTTACTACTAAGTACTACAGTACAGTAGAAAAGAGAGACGAGCGATAGTAACATACGGGCTGTAGATATGTTGAGAAATCGAAAAAAAGGTCGAGACACCGGCTATATAGTACTGTACAGTACCAATAAAATTCGAATCTATTTCGGTATGAATACAAATCTACTCCCCCCACCCTAGGCAGCTTGGGCAACCTCCCCGCTCCACGCTTCACCGATGATCCCGTGGATTTGCCCCTCCCCTCTTCCCACCGCTCGGGGCACTGGTGGCGGGGAGGGGAATCCAGGTGCCTCCTCTCTAGTTAGTATTTTACATTAGGGTTTTTTAGTCCACGCACGCGCAGCCCTCACTCGGATGGGGGCACTTCTCCTTTGAGTTTGTCTTTCAGGCTCCGATCCTCCTCGAGTTCGTCCGTCTAGACATAGTGGATGGAACATGAGCGTATTGTCATGTGGCGAGATTATGTGTTAAGTGCTTCGGATAATTACAAGGGTTCAACGACAACAAGGGTGTGTTTTGGTAGGGTGTATGAAGGGTGCACGGGAGCAAAAGTTCCGTTCTCGACCCACTTTTGGGTGTTTGGTAGGGTGTATGAAGGGTGCATGAGAGCAAAAGTTCCCTTCACGGCCCACTTTTGGGTGTTTGGTAGAGTGTATGAAGGGTGCATGATTCCATGCTAGCTTAACACAAATACACTAGGAGCATGCATGAAGAGGGATGCTGAGATGAGCATGCACACAGAGGGAACAACTATGCTGAGATGAGAATGCAACCAAACACACAATACGGCTCTACGGCTCTGGTCCTTATGGGCATCTGCACGAAGACTTCCCGTTTATCGTCAAAAAGGTCAAGCCAACTCCGGTAGGACAGCGACGAAATCGATCGACACATCTTGTATGAGTTTGTCTTTCGAGCTCTGATCCTCGTCGGGGCATAGTCGATGGAGCTCCAATGTAGATTCATGTCGTCTCCTTGGGGCGGTAAGGCTAGGGTTTCTTGTGTGGCGAAATTTTGTGTTATATGAATTAGGTGCTTCACATTAATTATGACTACTATGGCTTCGGGTCGCCGCTCCGTAGGGGCAAGTGCACAAACACTTCCCGGCTGTCATCGACGAGGTCAAGCCGGCTCAGGTAGGATGGCGGCAACATCGGTGCATCAGCGGCTTGTTGCGACGGTAGTAGGTCGTTCGGTGGTCTCGGAATCTCGATGTAATTTTTATTATGTTTGAGATGCTTTGTAGTACTCATGGTGAACTTTTTATAACAGATCCGGTCATTTTCACAAAAGGGTTGCATATGTTGTAGTATGTTGAAAAGTAGAACAAAGATCGATGGCCCTTTATATATTCACCCGTGTGGTTGTTCAATGAATGGAGGGCCGGGGTCCACAAGTGAACAATACTACTAGTACTCCTGGACGCCATGGAGTTTTGTTCACTGTAGCACGTTAAATAGAGAGTTTCTTTTCTTTAAAGTCGCGTACACAAATTGAAACAATTGTTGTGCAGAGAAAAAGAAAATCACTCCACTATATATACGGGCAGGAGCCTCAGCGCTTGCTTTACTTGGGTTGCTCTCTCCACTCTCTCACCCTTTCCAGATCTAAACAAGACAGCGGTGGCCACACTCTCTCTCTACTCACCGCTAGTCATAGATCCGGCCGGATCCCCTCGGCCGGGGTAGGGGAGTAGGTGCATCGTTCACGCGGTCGTCGGCGGCTAGGGAGGAGACCCACAGCTGCCGGCGCGTCCCGATCGGCTGCCCGTGCCGTTCTCTCTGACACAGCACCGGCTCGGGAGGGCCTCCGACCCCTTCTTCCTCCATGCCGTACTGTGGCCAGATCCGGCCTCTGGCCGCCCTCCTAGCCACATCCCGACGACCCTCAGGTATAACTTCCTTCAAAAATGGCCTTGCTCTACTGCCCCAGCTCCCCACGTGGCTGCATGTGGATCTTTTTCTACTTCCATCAGCTGTTCCAAAGCCACCTTAATTTTTACTATTATTAGAGGTAAAGCTACTTCATGCAGTCGAATCTAGGACTTGGTTCAAACAGGGAATAAAGGGGGGAAAGGTGTAGCATGAATCTAGGACTTGATTCAAAGAGGAAATAGAAGGGGGGAAAGTTGTAGAGACTGGCTACCCAACCGGTCTCTTGGTTCAAAAGGGAAATAAAGAGAAAACGCAATACAAACTGGATAAGGAACATATCTATTATTGGTGGAAGAAGGAAAGAAAGTGGCAGCTGGGGGACAAGTCAACAGAGTATGTCCAGGATTAGATTTGCTGTCCTCACGTAGTAAAAGGTGCCTAAAGAGAACTAAATTTGGGACCATCCCAGATCTTGGTTGGATGTTTGTTGCTCGGGGCAACAAACTCGGCCTCACCACATTATGCCTCCTTGTAGTACATGGTGCTGATGCGTCCACTGTCTGCATGCCCTTGTACCAACTTTTTGATGTTGTTAATGTAATGGTGCTTGTAAAATGAAGCAGTCGCACTGTTAAAGTAAGGACATGTCTAACCAATGTTGTTGTTAATCTAATGCCTCCAGTAATATGATGCAATTAAACCATTTTACAAATGCTACTCTCCTGCTAGATTTCCCATGATGATAAGTAAGTTGCTTCTTTACGCTGGTGAATGTCCTGGTGTCCCCACTGTCCCATGCGCTTATACTAACTATTTAGCTGATGTTAATCAAATGTAGCTCGTAAAACGAAGCAATGCCACCATTAATGTCTCGGTCAGCTGGGGATTAGAGATTAATCATAAATCGGCTGATTAATCAATTTTGTCGATCGACTATTAATCGGTCATTTTTTGCAAGTCCCAGGTTCCCAACACTAAAATATGCTATATTCAGCACCAAAAAAATATTTGACAGAAGTGTTGCCTTGATTCCTAGCCTTTGAATCCTCGTATAACGACACACAAAATAAGACAATAGTACATATTGCATAACAAGGTCCACAAAACACAAATAAACATAGTTTCTGCAAACATAGTGCTAGGAATAGGCCCGATTTATCGGTAGATTCCCTATAAATCGCTTGTCAGAGCGATAAATCGGCCCAAACGATAAACGGTGAAGATAAGGCATAATCTTATCGGTCACCCCCCGAGTAGCGATAAATCAGATGATAAATCGCTGAATCGGAAGATTTTTTGAACAGTGACGCTCGTGAATGTCCTGGTGTCCCCACTGTCCCATGTGCTTATACCAACTATTTAGCTGCTGTTAATCAGATGTAGCTGGTAAAACGAAGCAATGCCACCATTAATGTAATGGCATATTTGACCGATGTCATTGTTGATCATAATGCTTCGAGTAATATGAAGCAATGCTACGGTTTTAAAATTTCTACTGTCCTTGCATGATTGCCATGAAGATAGATGCTTCTTTTCATTTCGTGTATGTTTCATATATTGTTATTGACCAGTAACTGTTTTCTTTCTATCTTTTTGTGCAGATAGGGATATCCATTTCACCTCGTTGCTATTGTGACCTTTTGGTGAACTGCACAAAACACTTTTTTTTTGAAAGAGTGTCTTGTGCAGTTCTACTAAAATGTCACATGGGCAATGTCTCTCGATTATAGTGGAACTGCACAAAGGGTGATTGGAGTTCCTAACCTCTTCATCTAACTCTGCCGGTAATCTCATGCAATAGTTTATTAACCTTTGCAAGATTAGCCATCACCGTCACCACAATGGCACTTGATTTTAGTGGAACTGCACAAAAGGATAAGCAAATTATAGTTGCACCTTCCATGAGCATGACAGCCAACCTTGACGTTGCTCAAATTTTAGTGCAACTAATGAAGGAGAAGCTGCCAGCTCATGGGACCAAGTACATCTTGCTAGCTGCATGATGCAAACATTGCTTCATTTTAGGTGAACTGCACAAAAAGGTTGCATGAATTGAATCATCCATGTTGGTGACTGGTGTCAACCCGTCTACAATGGCGTTGACTGCAGTTATGGTTCCCATGGCCGGGTATGTTCCTTTTTGGTTGATTTTGACTCTGCATTCAGCTAGTGATCTTCTGCTACTGTTTTTGCACTGCTATGAGAAAGCAATAATGATATTGTTTTTGCATCTTAATGTAATGCCACTAATAATTTGAGGCAATGTTTTGGCACCGCTAGTGCCACTGATAAAATGAAGTAATAATACAGTTATAATAGAGCTATTGTCTTAACTATCATCTCATTTCCAATGTAGATAACTTGCTGAAGGTGTATCCAGGAGAATTGAGTCCATTTGCACTACATCAACCACATAACATGTGTACTGAACTAGTTGAGTCCAAGAGGCATACCGTCAAGGTGGCACGGGCCCCCTCTCTCCCTCGCAGCATGGCGAGCGCCATAATTTTAGTTGAATTGCACAAAAAAAGAGATTGGAATGACTCAAGGCCCCTCCTTCTACTGCCACACTGAAGTTATTGATAGATGTCAATGAATCGCCATCATGGCAAGATACGGGGACCTGAAGAACAACTTGATCTCACAGAGTCATCTCACACTGCTCAGTACTGTCCTTCATCCACATGATCGTGCTTTGTCATACTGTGCTAGCATTGTATTTTTTTATATAAAGCTATTGTATCGCAATCTTTTTTCCCATTAAGAAAATAAAGTTGCTACAACTAGTGCCACTATTATAGTAATCATGCTTTTTCATTATCTGTGCAAACAGGAATACTCGGCTACAGATGTTGGGATGGTCAAAGCATTCGCCAAGTTCTTGGTGCTGGACAGTGTTCTTTCCCTTGAACTTGTGGAAATTCTTCTGCACCACATTGGCGCTAGAAGAACCCTCTGCCCCTTTCGCGTGTGAGTCCTTTGCTCTCGAGTTCTGCTCAACACTTAGATGACCGATGGCATCCTCAACAGAGAATTCACGCCTCAAGTGCTTGAGAGAAGTAGCAAAGTTCCTCCATGAAGGAGGGAGTTTTGCAATAATCCTACCCGCGACAAACTTGTCCGGCAACTCACACTTCAGGAGCTCCAGCTCCTTAGTGATGCACTGTATCTCATGAGCCTGGTCCAACACAGGGCGACCCGCTTATGCAGATATTGGAAGTGCTAGTGCCACCAGTTATCCAGAAAATGTTCATCTGCCAATGTTTGACATGCATGGCCGTAAATGGGACTGGTTTCAATGTTTCAGCAAATCCTTGAATCAAATTGCTTACATGAAGCATCGATCGATTTTATTTATTTGTTAACATTCTCACAATGTTTTAGTTAAACAGTAACTATTGGCTCTGATATGTGAATCATTGAGATGCGTAGGCATCTTTGTTGTACTTATTATTTGAATCTTATGAGTTGGTTGTGAATCTTGCAAGATGGAAACACGGCATGATGATGCAGAGGACAGCAACCCTAACAATTTGTTCAAACTTGGTAGTATTATCTGTCTGAAAGCGCGGTAAATGAGTTGTTTGCGTGCATCCTAAGAATAATAATTCTAATTGTTTTGCATGTTGATTTTATGGCACTGATAGAATGAGCCAATGATTTGCTTGTTTTAAGAATAAAATTTAAGTAAAGCGACCACACTAACACTCGCTATTACAGTGCCAATGTCGGCCCTCTCATGAACGGACGTGTGGACAGAATAGGTTTCTCGGCTTCCACGCCGGTTTAATGGAGGCGTTTGAATGGGTCGAGGGGGCGTGCAGCGGGCGAGAGAGGAGGGGGTAGTTACTGCTGCCGCCAGTACCCATTACGTTCACCGACGATTGCAGTTCCCCAAGAGTGGAAAAATGAACTGCTACCGCCACCTACCCCCTACGTTCACTGGCGACAGTTCCCCAAGATTGGAAAAACGAACTGCTGCTGCCGCCCCCCAGTACCCCACTACACACCGATCCCCAGTGTAAATAAGGAGCCCTCCGCTGTCCATATCTCTCCATCGTCTTCATCTTCCCCCCTGCCCCCAATCCCCACAAAACAAGAACCGTCACACCAACTCTGCGCGAGAAGAGACTCCAATGGCGATCCGAGGGGTGAGCCTGCTGGATATGGACTCCAGCAAGGAGTTCACCTTTGAGTTTGCTGTTCAGACCCATGGCAGCACCAAGTTGAATGTGATGTACACCAACGATCCGGACTCGGTGAAGCTCTGCGTCACCAAGTTCAAGCAGTACCTACTGGACGAGAAGCACAAGGTCGCGGGACTAGACCTTGTGCCCATCCATCCATCTCCTGACAGGGACCAGTGGATTGTCGTCGCCTAGGTATGCGTGTGGGACGAGGTTCTAGTCTACCACTACTGTAGGGCCATCAGGGGTTATGGAGCATTCGCCCATTTCATCGGCACCGCCGACTGCACCTTCTCTATGGTGGAGAGCAGGAAAAACGGCACTGTGCTTTACGATTCGGCCATCTGGTGCAAGAAGCTCGTCGACATCCAGAAGCAATACAAGATCATCAGCAACAGGCAAGAGGAGGACTCCGTGGTTGACCTCGCTGCGGCCATCATCGACCCCTGCTACGCCAACATGAAAGAAGACGTGGATACAAAGGACCTGAACACGTGGGAGGTACCTCTGAATCTAGCCTACATCACCTACGCGGCCAAGAACGCATACGCATGCTACGACATGTATAGGCGGATCTTGGACATGAGGGCGTGTCTGCTTCCCGTGATCGAGGAGTACACGGACAGCCGCAGCGTCATGATCAAGCGTGCCAGGAAGATCTAGATGGTGTAGTTTGTCTGTTTAAGCACCTTTATCATCTGAGTGTTTCATGCATTAGCCTATGTGTTGTAATTATCTGTTTTATCCATAATATTTTGTCTAAGAACCCATGAACCTGTTTTCTTTTTTTCTGAGTGGCTATGAATTTGTTTGCTTCTGTATGTAACAAGAGTACTAGTTCACAGGGCTGACGTGTTTCCTTTTTTATTAGGTCGAGTAGGTATCAACTGGGCTGTGGCTGCCCAGCCCAGGTTTCTTTTCTTAGGACATCCGCGGCCCACGACATGCTTATGGGGATCCAACAGTTGTATCATTTTTTTGTGCGTTTTTTTTAAGTCTGAGAGCGGTTTTCTGTAGGTTGCACAGTCGTTCGTTCTGCCTAGATTATCAGATAACTTCACTCAGGGTGGTCATCTTTAATCACGAACAACGAGAACAAGTTAAGTTTGATACCTCTTCCGTTAGTCCTTGTGGCAACCATTAGATTGAAATCCAACGGATGGCGTGCTTTGAATCTCCTTCCTCCCAACATATTCCCCTTCTCAGGTGGACCCAACAGGTCTCGTACACAGACATCTGAGACCAACCACCTATCCATTTGTATTTCTTTATTTTGTTCAATCTTTCGTCCTCTCCCTACAGTGGCTGGCGGCGCTGTCGTGCACGCCTCGATGACCCATCCTAGCCTATGCATGGCGCTGGCCAGGCCATCCCTCTACTCCCCCCCATCTCCTTTTATTCTCCGGCGGCGGCAGCTCCACCGGCCCACCCTGCACCCGAACCAGTCAACCCTCATACTCCCCTCCGCCTGCGTCTTCCCCAGCTCTAGTTTGTTCCGGTCCGAGGTCTCGACGTCGTCCTCCGCCTTGGTGCTCTCGCCGCGGCGCCGCCATCTATCGTTCTCAACATGGTCAACAAACGAGAGGAATCGGGAGATGACTGTACGTGGAGAGGCTCACAGTCCGGGCCCACCAGGTCCATGGCCGTACGCAAACAAGTGGCTCCTTATATATTGCAAAAAAATGCTTCCTCCATATGGTATGTTGACGTGTGGGGCCCACGAGATTGTCAACGTAGTCAAGGTGGCTGTCATCCAGGACCTAGCAAGTAATCATTTTTTTCAGAGGTAGAACAAGTAACAACTAGGCTGTGGCCTGCCCAGCCTAGGTTTTGTTGTTTAACATGCGCAGCCCACGACATGCTGACACGGTTGATCCAGCAGGTTTCAACTTTTTTTTGAGGTCCAGCAGGTATCAATCGGTCTCTGGGCCTCCCAGCCTAGCTTGTTTTATAACATCAGCAGCCCAACTTATGTTTGTTTCTTGAAGACAACTCACAGCTCAGTTCTATTTTTCTATACTGCTCAAAAAAAGAAGTTTTATTTTTCTATAAGAATGCCAAACTCAAATTATGTTTTCCCTTCTATAATAGTATATATATTTATATTTCATTTTATTACATATACTCCGTACATATATTAGAAGAACATAAGGTTCCCGTTTGACCTGTCCTTCGTCCAACCTTTGTATAGACCTTCCCACTTCCTCTATTTTTGTTTTTTATTAATCCTATCTCTGATTTTTCTCCCACAGATTTTACCTAAAACCAACTCAATTGTCCCACGTCTAGCCTAAAAAAATAATAATACCTCACATCTTATTAGCTCTTTAAAATAAATAATATTTTATTTGGTAAATCGATAAGTTCTTACCAAATAATTATTATTATTTAACAATAAGTTGGCAAGTTAATTCCTGGTGATTGCGTACATAAGCTTGCTAAGATTTTACGAACCAATGCAGTAATAGACGTGCAATCACGTGTTTATGCTCCGCAAATTATGTAGTTTTATAATAAAATGCCCAGCACCAGTTTATGTTTTTATAACATTTCTCTGACCTGCCCAAAATGACCCAGCCCAGCAAAACCGTGTATTTTTTAAAATAATACAAATAGGCTGTAAATGCTAACAAAATATATAAATGGGCTGCATAGACGCTACATTATTGTTTCACCCAGCCCACCAAATGGACTGGCTGACATGTGGACCAATAGGTCAAAGCCTACGCAAGGCGTTGTCAACTTAGTCAAAAAAAGTTTCTGACAGCCTTATCTGTTGGATGTACATCCAACGGCCGGCATTCTTCTTCAATCTCTCGTCTTCTTCCTCCAGCGCTGGCGGGACCGCCTGCTCCAGCCTCCGGCGTCCAGCAGCGCTGCTTCGCGCGCCTCATTGCGAAACGCTACCCCACCGACGGCCAGGCCATCCCTCCACTCCTCCGCACCTCATGTTATTCTCCGCCGAGTGTAGCCCCACCCCGCACCCGAACCAGTCAAGTCTCACACTCATCTCCGTTTGCGACTCAACTGTCGCGTCTTCCCCATCTCCGAGTCGTTCCCGTCTGGGGCGGTGGGGCCTCGCCGTCGTCCACCGCCTTGGTGCGATTGGCGCGGCGTGTTCAACATGGTCAACAAATGAGAGTCACCGGAAGACGACTGTATGTGGAGAGGCTGACAGCTGCGACTCACGAGGTCCATGGTCGCACGCAAGGAAAGTGCCTCCTTATTACGTGGAAAAAAAAGTTTCCTCCCCTTGACAGCTGGGACTCACTAGTTACATCTTCGCACGCAAGGAAGTGCCTCATTATGACTCCTCCCCCTGACATCCGGGACCCACCAGCTACATCTTCAGACGCAAGGAAGTACCTCCTTATTACGCGAAAAATAAATGATTCCTCCCCCTGACAGCTGGGACCCACCAGCTATATCTTCGCACGGAAGGAAGTTCCTCCTTATTACGCGAAAAAAATGATTCGTCCCCATGACAACTGGGACCCACCAGATTTGGAGGCTGACTTGTGGGCCTACTAAGTTGACGCGTACGCAGGGCTTTGTCAACTTAGTCAACAAACGATTCTAGCAGCAGTGACCGTTGGATGTTCATCCAACGGCCGTGCAGCTTCTTCAATCTCTGATCTTCTTGCTCCAGCCGCCCAAATCAGCGCCGGTGGGACCGCCTGCTCCTGCCTCCCGTGGCCGGCTGTGCTGCTGCGCAGGCCTCACCGCCCCACCCTACTCCAACCGCTGGCCAGGCCTTCCCTCTACGCACCCACATCCCTTGTTATTCTCCGACGATGGCGGCCTCACACCGCAGCCGAACCAGTCAACCCTCGTACTCCCCTACGCGTGGGCATCCACTGCCGCGTCTTCCCCGGCTCCGCGTCGTTCCCTTCCTAGGCCTCGCCGTCATCCACCACCTTGGTACTCTCGGCGCGGCATAGTCAACGTGGTCAATGAACGACAGCCATCGGAAGAGGACTGTACGCGGTGAGGCTGACAACTAGACCCACCAGCTACATCTTCGCACGCAAGGAAGTGCCTCCTTATTACGCTGGAAAAAAATTATCCATCCCCCTGACAGCTGGGACCCACCTTCTATATCTTCGCACGCAAGGAAGTGCCTCCTTCTCCTCCCTGACAGCTGGGACCCACCCGGTCGAAGCGTACGTAGCATTGTCTGTCTGGTCGTGAACGTGTACGTACATACTGGTCGATCGGTCTCTCTGCAACGATGAACCATGGGCATGTAAGGAGCGGCACGTGTCGTAGTAGAGCCCCCGACGTAGCAGTTCGGGCAGCCCCGTCTAAATCATGTACACGTACGTACAGCCACGCTGCAAAAAAATACGGGCACGTACGTACATACGGGCGGGGTCTCGAACACGTACTCACGCATACGTACAGCCAAGGCTCGTGTACATGGAAAGGCGACGGTGGAGGTATGCAGCAACGGCCTCATGTTCATCGGCAGCCAACCGGCTGGGTCGGAACGGAGGAAACAACGTCGTGTTCATCGGGAGGCAACCGACTCGGTCGGAATGAGTCATGTTCATCAGGAGCCAACCGGCTTGGACGGAACAGCCGAAACGGGGTCCTGTTCATCGACTCGGGGTCTGGCATACCACAAAACGGAGGAAACGGCCTTCTATTCGACCGCCTATGGTCGAAACGGGGTCCTGTTCATCGACTGGGGGTCTGGTGTACCGCAAAATGGATGAAACGAACTTTTGTTCAACCGCCTACGGTCGAAACGGGGTCCTGTTGATCGGGAGGGGTCTGGCGTACCGCAAAACGGAGCAACCAGACTTCTCTTCGAGCGCCTATGGTCGAAACGGGGTCCTGTTCATCGGGAGGGGTGAGGCATACCGCAAAACGGGGCTCCACGGGCTACTGTTCATCCATCGTTGACTTCCTCCAGCCTCCACCGGCTACTGTTCATCCAGCCTCCACGGGGTTCTGTTCAACCAGCCTCCACCGGCTACTGTTCATCCAGCCTCCACGGGGTCCTGTTCATCCACCCCCAACTGGCTGGGGTATGGCGTACTGCGGCACGGCCTCCTCGGAGTCCTGTTCATCCAGCACCAACTGCCTACACGGCCGGGGTCCTGTTCATCCAACCCCCACCGGCTGGGGTGGGGCGTATGAGCGGGCGGTAGCAACGGGAACTCTTCAACCACAGCCAACCAACCGGCTCGATCAATGCGTCTCGACTCGTGTCTACGTGCATCGCGCGCGCGGCAGCAATGGGCACTGTTCATCGAGAGGCAACACAACCGGCTACGTCTCGCACATGAGGGCTCGATGCAACACATCGATCGATCGGCTTCAGTAAGCAGCATGCAGCAGCGATCGATGGCTCGGGTTCAGTTAGCAGCGAAGGAATCGCTCGGGTTCAGTTAGCAGAGAAGGGATCGATCGATCGGCTTCAGTACGTAGTGGGATCGATCGCTCATCTTCAGTACGTAGCTGGCTAGTGCGATCGCTCGGGTTCAGTAAGCAAACGTCTCGCTCGGGTTCAGTTAGCGAACACCTCGCACACACGCGCGTACGAGAGAAACACGCAAACCACACTGCATCGCTCGTCCCCGACCACCCACCGTAACCGGGAATTCCCTGAAAATTTCCTCGCCCTCACTTCTACCATGATTTTTTACATCATGGAGGGCCCAAAGAATGTCATGCGTGTGCGTCTCCGGCCCGCCCAGGACGAAAAGCCAATTTTCTGTCATAATTTTTTGTCATAGAAGTAGGAGCCCACCACATCTATGAAGATACGTGTTTTTGTCACAATTATTGTCATAGAAGTGTCACAACCATGACAGAAAAAGTTTTTGTTCGAGCCATTTTCTGTGTGTAGTGATAGCTAGTAGCTAGATGGCTTCTTCTCTCTCTTTGATCTTCAATACCATGTTCTCCTCGATGTTCTTGGAGTTCTATCCGATGTAATCTTCTTTTGTGGTGTGTTTGTTGGGATCTGATGAATTGTGGGTTTATGATCAGATTATTCATGAGAAATATTTGAGTCTTCTCTGAACTCTTTTATGCATGATTGTTATAGCTTTGTATTTCTCTCCGATCTATCTGTTTGGTTTGGCCTACTAGATTGATTTATCTGGCAATGGGGGAGGTGCTTTGTGATGGGTTTAATCTTGCGGTGCTCAATCCCAGTGACAGAAAGGGACATGACACGTATTTGTATTGTTGCCATTAAGGATAAAAAGATGGGGTTTAATCATATTGCTTGAGTTTACTTTGTCTACATCATGTCATCTTGCTTAAGGTGTTACTCTGTTTTATACTTAATACCCTAGATGCATGCTGGATCGCGGTTGATGGGTGGAGTAATAGTAGTAGATGCAGGCAGGAGTCGGTCTACTTGTCTCAGAGGTGATGCCTATATACATGATCATTGCCATGAATCCGTCATAACTATGTGCTTTTCTATCAATTGCCCAACAGTAATTTGTTTACCCACCGTATGCTATGTGTTCGAGAGAGAAGCCTCTAGTGAAAACTATGGCCCCCGGGTCTACTTTTATCATATATTAAAATCCAAAAATACCTTGCTGCAATTTATTTACTTTTATTTTATTTTTCAATTTACTTTTTATCTTTCACTATCAGACTTAATCCTTGCAAGTGACCGCTAAGGGGATTGACAACCCTCTTATTTGCGTTGGGTGCAAGTGTTTGCTTTTGTGTGTGTAGGGGATGCTAACGAGGTTCTGTGTGGTTCTCCTACTGGATTGATAACCTTGGTTCTTAACTGAGGGAAATACTTATCTCTACTATACTGCATCATCCTCTCCTCTTCGCGGAAATCCCAACGCAGTTCACAAGTAGCAGGAAGAATTTCTGGCGCCGTTGCCGGGGCGACATCACCAAAACCTATCAAGTACCTTCGCATAAACTATCATCCACTTGCATTTATTTTTATTTACCTTTTATTTGCATTTGCCTCTCATTTTCATCTCCCCCACTTCTAAAACAATTTTACAAAAACACAAAAATATTTTCGTTTGCTTGTTTGCTAGTCTGCTTGCTTTGTCGTGATGTCTCAAGAAAACACAAAATTGTGTGACTTTTCCAATACTAATAATAATTATTTTATTCGTACTCCTATTGCTCCTCCCGCCACTAGTGCAGATTCATGTGACATTAATGCTACTTTGCTTAATCTTGTTATGAAAGAACAATTTTCTGGTAGTCCTAATGAAGATGATGCATCCCATCTGAATACTTTCGTTGAACTTTGTGATATGCAAAAGAAGAAAGATGTGGATAATGATATTGTAAAATTGAAATTATTTTCGGTCTCACTACGAGATCGTGCTAAAACTTGGTTTTCTTCCTTGCCTAGAAATAGTATTGATTCATGGGATAAGTGTAAGGATGCTTTTATTGCCAAGTATTTTCCTCCCGCTCAGATTATTTCTTTAAGAAATCAAATTATGAATTTTAAGCAACTTGAGCATGAATATGTTGCACAATCTTGGGAGAGAATGAAACTAATGATAAGAAACTGCACAACACATGGTTTAAGCTTATGGATGATCATACAAAAAATTTATGTCGGACTAAACTTTGTTTCTAGAAATTTGCTAGACTCTGCCACAGGTGGTACTTTTATGGAAATTACATTGGGAGAAGCTACAAAACTCCTTGATCATATTACCACAAATTATTCTCAATGGCACACTGAAAGAACTCCAACTGGTAAGAAGGTAAATTATGTCGAAGAAATTAATACTTTGAGTGATAAGATGGATGCTCTTATAAAATTGGTTGCTAGTAAAAGTGATCATATTGATCCTAATGATGTGCCATTGTCTACTTTGATTGAGCAAAATAATGATGTTGTTGATGTGAATTTTGTCTCTAGAAATAATTTCAACAACAATGCTTATAGGGGTAATTTCAATCCTAGACCGTTTCCTGGAAATTTCTCTAATAATTACAGTAATTCCTATGGTAATTCATATAATAATAATAGGATATCCTCTGATCTTGAAAGTAATATTAAATAATTTATTAATTCTCAAAAGATTTTCAATGCTATGGTAGAAGAAAAATTGAATAAAGTTGATGACATGGCTAGGAACATGGATAGAATTGCTCATGATGTGGATACCCTCAAAATTAAAATTTTGCCACCCAAGCATGATATAAATGAGTTTATAAAACTATCTATGTCTCCACTAACGAAATTAAATAAATAACCGCTAGGTTGAGAGCTAAGCAAGAATTCTTAGAAAAAGCTATTCCACCCGGTTTCTATCGTGGTAATGGTGAAGATATTAAAATGATTGGTGTCTCACCTATTGAATCTCTATTTAGTAATATAAAACTTAATGAAAAAGGGACTGAAGATGAGTCAACTTTAGCTAGAAGGCGTCCCAATTATTTGGAGGGTGATGATCTTAATGATAAAAATGACAAAAGTGGGTTTGGAGAGGTCAAAACTTTAAATAGTGATGTACCCACTACTTTGGATTACAAGGACTTTAATTATGATAATTGCTCTTTAGTTGAATGTATTTCCTTGTTGCAATCCATGATTAATTCACCTAATGCCTATGAACAAAATAAAGCTTTTACTAAACATATTGTGGAAGCTATGATAAAAGCTCATGAAGAAAAACTTGAGTTGGAAGTTTCAGTTCCTAGGAAACTACATGATGAATGGGAACCTACTATAAAGTTAAAATTAAAGATTATGAATGTAATGATTTATGTGATCTAGGTGCTAGCGTCTCTTCTATACCAAAATCTTTGTGTGATGTGCTAGGTCTCACCGATATGGATCCTTGTTCCCTTAATTTACGTCTAGCGGATTCCACTATTAAAAAACCATTGGGTAGAATAAATGATGTGCTTATTCTTTCTAATAGGAATTATGTACCCGTGGATTTTATTTTGCTTGATATTGAATGCAATCCTTCTTGCCCTATAATACTTGGTAGGCCCTTCCTACGAACCATAGGTGCTATTATTGATATGAAAGAAGGTAATATAAGATTTCAATTTCCGTTAAAGAAAGGGATGGAACACTTCCCTAGAAATAGAATTAAACCACCATATGAATCTATTATGAGGGCCACCTATGGAATTAATTTGAAGGATGACAATACTTGAAACTATGCATTATGCCTAGCTAGGGGAATAAAACAATAGCGCTTGTTGGGAGGCAGCCCAATAAATGAATTAAATTTTTGTTTTACTTTCTGTTTTTGTGTGTTTACATAATTATAGCCTCTGTTATGATTGTGTTTTTATCTTTTAATTAGTGTTTGTGCCAAGTAATGCCTTTGGGGTGATTTGGATGATAGTATTATTGATGTTGTTCGAAAACAGAAACTTTTGCGTCCAGTGCTGGAATTTTCATTTTTTGTTGGAGCGTTAGAACCTTATGAATTGTTTACACACTATTTATATATTAATTTCCCACGTTTAACTAAATTTTCAGAATTTTTGGAGTTACAGAAATATGACTTTAATTCAGATCTTTACAAACTGTTCTGTTTTAGACAGATTCTGTTTTTGTTGCATAGTTTGCTTATTTTGATGAATCTATGGATTGTATCGGGGGGTACGAGCCATGGGGAAGTTGGAGTACAGTAGAATTATGCCAATATTAAATATGAATCAATTTACAACAGTACCTAAAGTTTAATATTGATTTGTTATACTAACGGATCTCACGAGGTTTCTGTTGAGTTTTGTGTGCTGAAGTTTTCATGTTTTGGGTGAGACTACGATGGATAAAGAAATAAGGAGCGGCAAGAGCCTAAGCTTGGGGATGCCCAAGGCACCCCAAGGTAATATTCAAGGAATACTCAAGCATCTAAGCTTGGGGATGCCCCGGATGGCATCCCCTCTTTCGTCTACAATCTATCGGCAACTCACTTGGAGCTATATTTTTATTCATCACATGATATGTGTTTTACTTGGAGTGTCTTGTGCTATAATTTGTTTGCTTTTGTTTTCTTTTTAGTTTGCCACAATCATCTTTGCTGAACACACCTTTTTGAGAGGGATACACATTATTCATGATTTGTTAGAATACTCTATGTGCTTCACTTATATCTTCTGAGCTAGGCAATTGCTCTAGTGCTTCACTTATATCTTTTAGAGCACGACGGTGGTTATATTTTAATGAAATAGTTACACTCTCATGCTTACCTTATATCTTTTTGATAGTCTAATAAATAGAAATGGTAATATGCATGGGTTATGAATTTGGTACTAATACGATAGGTATTCTAGAGGGATATAATAAAAACTTTCATGTAGATCACTGAATATGATAAGTTTGATTCCTTGCAATAGTTTTGCGATATTAAGATGGTAATATGTGGGAGGTGCTAGTAGATAATTGTGGTTTAGTAAGAATATTGGTGTTAAGGTTTGTGATTCCCGAAGCATGCACGTATGATTGGTCGTTATGCTAAGAAGTTGGAGCATGATTTATTCTTGATTGTCTACCTTATGAGTGGCGGTCGGGGATGAGCGATGGTCTTTTCCAACCAATCTATCCCCCTAGGGGCATGCATAGTAGTACTTTGCTTCGAGGGCTAATAAACTTTCGCAGTAAGTATGTGAGTTCTTTATGACTAATGTGAGTCCATGGATTAGACGCACCCTCACCTTTCCGCAATTTGCTATCCTCTTCGGTACCGTGCATTGCCCTTTCTCACCTTGAGAGTCGGTGCAAACTTCGCCGGTGCATCCAAACCCCGTGATATGATACGCTCTATCACACATAAGCCTCCTTATATCTTCCTCAAAACAGCCACCATACCTGTTTATTATGGCATTTCCATAGCCATTCCGAGATATATTGCCATGCAACTTCCACCGTTCTTTTTATATGACACACATCAACATTGTCATATTGCTTTGCATGATCATATAGCTGACATAGTATTTGTGGCTCAGCCACCGTTCATCATTTTTCATACATGTTACGCTAGTATCATTGCACATCCTGGTACACTGCCAGAGGCATTCATATAGAGTCAAATTTGTTCTAGTATCAAGTTGTAATTTTTGAGTTGTAAGTAAATAGAAGTATGATGATCATCATTATTAGAACATTGTCCCAGTGAGGAAATAAAAAAAAAGAGGCCAAAAAAAGAGCCCACGGAAAAAAATAAAAAAAAAGAAATGAGAGAAAAAAGAGAGAATGGGCAGTGTTACTATCTTTTTCCATACTTGTGCTTCAAAGTAGCACCATGTTTTTCATATAGAGAGTCTCCTATTTTGTCACTTTCATATACTAGTGGGAATTTTCATTATAGAACTTGGCTTGTATATTCTGATGATGGGCTTCCTCAAATGCCCGAGGTCTTCATGAGCAAGCAAGTTGGATGCACACCCACTTAGTTTTTATTTTGAGCTTTCATACACTTATAGCTCTTAGTGCATCCGTTGCATGGCAATCCCTACTCCTCGCATTGACATCAATTGATGGGCATCTCCATAGCCCGTTGATTAGCCGCGTCGATGTGAGACTATCTTCTTCTTTTTGATTTCCCCTTATCAATCTCTACCATTACATTCTATTCCACCCATAGTGCTATATCCATGGCTTGTGCTCATGTATTGCGTGGGGGTTGAAAAAGCTGAACCGCGTTACAAAGTATGAACCAATTGCTCGGCTTGTCATCGGGGTAGTCCATGATAAATATTTTGTGTTAAGAAGATGGAGCATGATAGGATTATATGATTTTGTAGGGATAACTTTCTTTAGCATTTTTCTTTTGAAACACACGATTGTTTGTTAGTATACCTGAGTATTGATGTCTTTATATCAAATTATAGACTATTGCTTTGAATCATTTTGATCTTAATATTCATACCGCAAGAGAGAATTACATGATGAAACATGTTAGGTAGCATTCCACATCAAAAATTCCGTTTCTATCATTTACCTACTCGAGGATGAGCAGGAATTAAGCTTGGGGATGCTTGATATGTCTCCAACGTATCTATAATTTTGATTGTTCCATGCTATTATAGTATCAATCTTTGATGTTTTATATGCAATTATATATCATTTTTGGGGACTAGCCTATTAACCTAGTGCCCAGTGCCAGTTGCTGTTTTTCCTTTTCAGAAAATCATTATCAAACGGAGTCCAAACGAAGAAAAAACTTTGGATTAATTTTTTCTAGACCAGAAGGGACCCTAGAAGCTTCGGGAGAAGACCAGAAGAGTCACGAGGGAGTGACAAGCCCGGAGGGCGCCCCCCCAGGCTTGTGGGCCCCTCGTGGCACCTCTTGACCTAATTCCAACGCTATAAATTCCAAAATATTCCCCGTATACCAAAAAAACAGAAGAGAAAACCGTTCCGCCGCCGCAAGCCTCTGTTCTTCCGCGATCCCATCTGGAGGCCTTTTCCGGTACTCTACCAGAGGGGGAATCGATCACGGAGGGCTTCTTCATCAACCTTGCTGCCCTTCCGATGATGTGTGAGCAGTTTACCACAGACCTACGGGTCCATAGCTAGTAGCTAGATGGCTTCTTCTCTCTCTTTGATCATCAATACCATGTTCTCCTCGATGTTCTTGGAGTTCTATCCGATGTAATCTTCTTTTGCGGTGTGTCTGTTGGGATCCGATGAATTGTGGGTTTATGATCAGATTATTCATGAGAAATATTTGAGTCTTCTCTGAACTCTTTTATGCATGATTGTTATAGCTTTGTATTTTTCTCCGATCTATACGTTTGGTTTGGCCAACTTGATTGATTTATCTTGCAATGGGAGAGGTGCTTTGTAATGGGTTCAATCTTGCGGTGCTCAATCCCAGTGACAGAAAGGGACATGACACGTATTTGTATTGTTGCCATTAAGGATAAAAAGATGGGGTTTAATCATATTGCTTGAGTTTACTTTGTCTACATCATGTCATCTTGCTTAAGGCGTTACTCTGTTTTATACTTAATACCCTAGATGCATGCTGGATAGCGGTCGATGGTGGAGTAATAGTAGTAGATGCAGACAGGAGTCGGTCTACTTATCTTGGAGGTGATGCCTATATACATGATCATTGCCATGAATCTGTCATAACTATGCGCTTTTCTATCAATTGCCCAACAGTAATTTGTTTACCCACCGTATGCTATGTGTTCGAGAGAGAAGCCTCTAGTGAAAACTATGGCCCCGGGTCTACTTTTATCATATATTAAAATCCAAAAATACCTTACTGCAATTTATTTAGTTTTATTTTATTTTGCAATTTACTTTTTATCTTTCACTATCAGACTTAATCCTTGCAAGTGACCGCTAAGGGGATTGACAACCCTCTTATTTGCGTTGGGTGCAAGTGTTTGCTTTTGTGTGTGTAGGTGCTGCTAACGAGGTTTGTGGTTCTCCTACTGGATTGATAACCTTGGTTCTTAACTGAGGGAAATACTTATCTCTACTATACTGCATCATCCTCTCCTCTTCGGGGAAATCCCAACGCAGTTCACAAGTAGCACCTTACTGTTTTTATTATTTTATATTACAACTACCCACTTCTACCATCCATACTACACTTGTATCATCATCTCTTCGCCGAACTAGTGCACCTATACAACTGACAATTGTATTGGGTGTGTTGGGGACACAAGAGACGTTGTATTTTGATTGCAGGGTTGTTTGAGAGAAACCATCTTCATCCTACACCTCCCACGGATTGATAAACCTTAGGTCATCCACTTGAGGGAAATTTGTTGTTGTCCTACAAAACTCTGCGCTTGGAGGCCCAACCAAGTCTACAAGAATAAAGTTGCGTAGTAGACATCAAGCGCTCGCATGGTACGTTGTCTTTTGCTATGTGAAGCGCTCCTTTGTGGGCTACCAGTTAATACGACCACACGTACGAGCGTGGTTGCTCGTACGATAAACCGTCATACTATGGAGTCCCTGTTACTCACGGCCACGAGCTCATACGAGCGCACGTATGACCATGGCGGTCATATGCTACGCCGTATTTTCTTTTGGAGCTGCAGAACTGCACAAGTTTTTTTTTTGCTTCCACCTCACGTTAGGCACATAGCAAATTTGCAATAAAAATAGGAGGAGGAGGTATGCAACAAAATACATGCTACCGACATGCTAAACTTTTTTACCAACGAAAACTATTGAAACCAACTCAAATAACAACTACGCAAAATGAAAATAAGTGCCAAGGCAACATGGATGCAACTAGACTCAAGACACAAAGCTAAGAAAGAAACCTACTGACTTCCGGGTTACCTCCCTGGCAGTGCTTTCTTTATAGCCATATAGCTAGGCTTTGGTGCTCCATATGGTCATCCACCCGAATCCCAAGGAATTTCAACCCCGAGTGTGAGACCAACCTCCGACCGGGGTTGGGAGCACCTCATAGCATAGCTCGGTCGGAGGCGCACTCGCTTACAGTGCATCGGCATCATATATGTAAATTTGTACTCGCTCTTTGGCGAGTACCGATGCACCGTGCTAAGTTGAGATGCCTGAAAAGTTAGTTGCTGCAACTTCACAATAATTTTATAATCAAGAGGATGAGGAGCTATAGGTAGATCATAACCTTCATCATTTCCATCAAGCTGCACATTAATTATATCAAAATAATTACCATTGCTGGGAGTTTCCGGGTAGCAGTTGTTCCATCCTTCATCTCTGTGTTCCTCTGGATCATGATTTTCCAAACATTCTTCTTCTTGTGGCTCGATGATATATTCTTCGTGTTCCTGCGTAAGGTTATGTTCCTGCAAAACAGTGGCTTGGTAGGCTACGAATAAGGGATTTTCTTCAAAATCACAAATTGCACAAATATCGTAGACTTCCTCTATCAAGCCTTTATGCTTAATTTTGCATTTAGTTGGGAATCTCTCAGCCCAAGCTAAAAGCTCAAAAGATCTAAGCGTTAGCATCATCTCCTCAATGACTTCAACTTCGTCATACGGGTAGTCACCACGGTTATATGATCTCACAACCGGGTGAGGGTGATCTTTGCAGAAAAAGCTCGTGTGGTCTTCGGATCCGCATTGTATGCAAAACTTCAAGATTAAAGAGGTTACATGATCCAATACCAAAAACTGCTCATCCACACCAATACCTTTCTCGGAGTGTCAGTATTCTTCATATACCCTTCCTCTTCCATTGTCTCGTTTCATCGCAGCAATTATGTCTTCTGTTGACATCTCAAAGGAAGACATTTTTTTATATATATTTTTGGGTTAAGACAAAAATAGTAAGATAATTAACAACAAACAAAATAAACTAAGTGTGAGCGGGTAAGTAACAACCAAGCGCTATGCTACCTGGCAACGGCTCCAAAAAATGCTTGATGACCTGCAAGTGCACGTGGCTGTTGTAGCACTTTCGTGATAAGTAAAGTGTCGAACCCACATGGAACTGATAGGAAGGCACCACAAGCCCCGCAACTATGCTGTCACTTAACGCAGCTATGAACGCACCCAAACTGGAGTTTGGAAATAGTCTAATCTATCGGTTACTAGGGAAACTAGATAAAAAAGGTGTTTAACTAAACTACTAACAAAGAGATAAAAACACGAAATAAAAGACACTAAGTTAGTAAGGATTACGCTTGAGTAGTAAAGCGTTCTCAAGGGTTATGGAATCACTACCGCTAATATGAACTATCATATCCTCTATTCACTAGTCAAATGCATAGCGGAGCCGGGTACATAACACGTTCTACTCTAGGTAGACTTCGTGCCACGTACGCCACTACCGCAGTGTCCCCCTGTGGGTTACCACTACGATAATTAAGGGTTTCCCCATGGACGCAACCTCTCGAAGGGTTCTACGTTAATCCCCTATCAATTCCAACGGCGAGGAATCGAGGCTTTTACAGTCACCTCGAATTACCCCAATATCCCCAACCCTCACAACGATAGTAATATACTTCACGGCAACAAGGCAAACATGTGAGTGAGCGCTCCTCTCAACATTCGCGAAGGATACTAACTGAATCATGAACGGAAGATATTGGATCATATCAAGTATCATATAGGGTTCAACCATATCCTCAAGAACTAGTACAACTACTCAAATATAAACATGAAGGCTAGGGACAAGTTACAAGCCGGCATCAAGCCGGTGAAAGGAGAAGGCATGGTGGTGTTGGTGGAGACGGCGGCGTGGTGGTGATGATGATGATGGTGGGCGTGCCGGTGGTGATGGAGATGGGGGCGTGATGGTGACGGTGCCAGCGCGATGCTCACGGTGGCGGCGCCTCCTCCTCTTCCCTTGATGTGTGTCCCTCCTTCTCTGGTGATGGAGTAGCAATGAAGATGGCATTGTGGATGAATGAGATGATGGAGACGATGGTGGCGGTGGCGGCTAGGGTATGGAGGTGCATATAAAGGGCGCCTCCTCGGTCTCGTCCGTTAATGTGTTTCATCCAAGGGCTCTAGATGAGCCTTATCCTCTCCCAATCTCTTATTTATGAGCCAAGGATCTCGTGGGAACAATCGGGGATGAAATCGATGAAGAATCCCGTCAGAGAGGCAACTTTCGGAGCTGTCCGGATGTCATACGACCATCCATATGACCAGCCACATTCGTATGGTACGCCGTCTTTTGTTATGTCCTCCCACGGTAAAACGGCCGCCATTTCTTCATATGGACTCCGATTTTGATGTTCTTGGGCTCGTTGGATTCGTGAGAACGACGTCGATCCATTTGTGGTGTTAGTTCTTGATTTGGATAACTTTGAAAAAAATGACTTTTCCGACCTTTGAAATGGCTAAGTCTGGCCCCTCGGTGTCTCCGTGTTGAACCCATCTTTGATTCTTTCATCATGCTTGGTCCTAGGTTGCTCCAAAACACCTGTAGACACGAGAAATATAGAAAACTACTAAAAAAATTAAATACTAAATGTGCAATGCTCACAAGGGAAAGTGTAAAAACCGTTAATCAAGCATAATGGACAACTATTTGGTTCAATGGGACATAATATATGAAGAGAAAATGCAACAAATGAGCTCTAAAAATGCGTAAAATATAGAGCCATCAATTACCTCGACCCCCCTCCCTTGTTGAAACGCCCTCCTCCTCGATTTCCACCATAATTCCCCGACATCTCGAGGTCAGGTGGTGGCTGGGATAGGAACCCTAGGTCAGTGGAGTAGTCTGTCTGTGTCACCTCCCAGCAGGGGGTATATATATTATCCAGGGCTAAGGACATGTTCGCAAGTGGGCTAGAATAAGTATCAAGAGGCCCATTATCTATACATCCCACATCCACATCACTCCCATAGAAAAAGAAAAGTTGCCTAATAGGGCCTTCAAATTTTCTTCTATTATTTTTGTCTAAAGAAATTCCAGCCCACGATTCATAGGCCACATCCTCATCGGAATGATTTAAAGAGCATATCTCTATCTCCCCAGAATCTACATCAGTTTCATCCAAATAGTTTGGGATTGGAGGGAAATTTTCCATCCTCGTATGATTTTAAACCACAATTCCATCACTAATTTCTAGTACTTTTTCATCAACTCAAATTTTACCATCAATTCTCATCAGATCCATCCCATCTCCTTTCAAATTGACACCACATCTCACCCCAAAATCCTGGGATTGTGTGGTTTAAAATTTTACTAGCATCTCTCTTTCTGTTTTTACGATTCCCCTTTCCCCCTGCATCAAGAAAGTCGGTCGTTTCTAATCTTAGGAAAAGTTTGATTGCACAACAGCCGCTTTTGCAGACAAAATTCCATCTAATATATAACTGCATGCAAACTCCTAACAGACACATCACATGCTTTCTCCATTTAATTCTGCCGGGAAGCTTTGTCTTGTCGCAACTACCATCTATCCTAGTCGTTAGAGACTGACTTGAAGGTTCCCCACAAAAGAGAGAGAGACTAACTTGAAGGGCTTTAATCACGCAAGGAGTATTTCCAGTTAAACGAATCGAGCTAGTGCCCTGTAGAGGCCAGAATAATCAAAAAAAATTATGGTGCCCTGCGTTTCTATCAAAGGAACTTGGGGTTTTGAAAGGGGATGTGGTGAAGGGAGTGAAGAAGTTTTTTGATGATGGGATCATGCCTGAAGGAGTGAACGACACCACCATTGTTTTGATTCCGAAAAGTAATAATCCCTTGAGCATTAAGGATTATCGGCCCATTAGCTTGTGCAACGTTATATAAAGGTGATCTCAAAAAAATTAGTTAACCGGTTACGCCCATTCCTTGATGATATCATTTCAGAAATCCAAAGCGCATTTATCCCGGGGCGCATGATAACGGACAGCGCGATCATTGCGTTTGAATGTTTCCACAAAATACAACACAATAAGAATCAGAGGGACAATTTTTGTGCGTACAAGCTGGACTTGGCCAAAGCCTACGACCGAGTTGACTGGAAGTTCTTGGAGGGCACTCTACAAAAAATAGGTTTTGACCCAAAGTGGATTAATTGGGTGATGACTTGCGTAAAATCAGTTCTGTTCTCAGTCAAATGCAATGGAGAGCTCCTGCAAATGTTTTCACCATCCAGAAGGTTACGACAAGGTGACCCGCTAAGTCCATACCTATTTCTGTTTGTGGCTGACGGTTTATCTACTCTTCTAAACAGAGAGGCGATGAGCGGCTCATTGATACGTCTCCAACGTATCTATAATTTATGAAGTATTCATGCCATGTTTATTATAGTTTTGTATGATTTTGGTGCACTTTTATATGGCTTTTATATGATTTTCATGGACTAACATATTGACCTAGTGCCCAGTGCCAGTTGCTGTTTTCATCTTGTTTTTGGTTTTCCAGAAAATCTATATCAAATGAAGTCCAAATGCAGCGAAACTTTTTGACGATTTTTTCTGGAACATAAGAGACACTAGAAGCTTCGGGAGGAGGCCAGAAGAACCACAGGGGCCCCACGAGCCACCAGGGTGCGCCACCCCACCCCAAGCGCGCCCTGGTGCCTCGTGGCCCCCCTGTGGCACCTCTTCGCGTGATTCCAACGCCAAAAAATCATATATATTCAAAAAACCCCGAAAGTTAATCTAGATGAGTTTTTACGCCGCCGCAAGCCTCTGTACCTCCACGATCTAATCTACAGCCCTTTTCCGGCACCCTGCCGGAGGGGGGAATCATCACCGGAGGCCATCTTCATCATCCCGGCGGTCTCCATGACGAGGAGGGAGTAGTTCACCCTCGGGGCTGAGGGTTTGTACCAGTAGCTATGTGTTTGATCTCTCTCTCTCTCGTGTTCTTGATTTGGCACGATCTTGATGTATCGTGAGCTTTGTTAATATAGTTGGATCATATGGTGTTTCTTCCCTCTCTATCCTCGTTGTGATGAATTGAATCTTTTCCCTTTGAGGTTTCGTTATTGTCGGATTGAATATTTCAGATTTGAGAACACTTGATGTATGTCTTGCATATGAATACCCGTGGTGACAATGGGGTATTCTATTGATTCACTTGATATATGTTTTGGCACTCAACTCGCGGATTCCCGCGGTGACATTGGGGTAATCTATGCATAGGGGTTGATGCACGTTTTCATTATCTTTTCTCCGATAGAAACTTTGGGGTGCTCCTTGGAGTTCTTTGTGTGGATTGAATATTATGATTATGAAGTTGTTTGATGCATATCGTATAATCAACTCACGGATACTTGTGGTGACATTGGAGTATCTAGGTGACATTAGAGTTGGTTGATGTGTATCATATGGTGTTATTTTAGTACGAACTCTAGGGCTGTTTGTGACACTTATAGGAATAGCTCAATAGATTGATCGGAAAGAATAACTTTGAGGTGGTTTCGTACCCTACAAACAATTTCTATCTTATGTTCTCCGCTAATAGGAACTTGGGAGTGATTCTTTATTGCACGTTGAGGGATGATTATATGATCCAATTATATTAGCATTGTTGAGAGATTGCACGAGCGAAAGTATGAACCCTAGGCCTTGTTTTTAAGCATTGCAATAACATTTGTGCTCACTTTTGTTACTTGCTACCTTGCTATTTTTATATTTTCAGATTACAAAAACTTATATCTACTATCCATACTACACTTTTATCACCATCTCTTCGCCGAACTAGTGCACCTATACAATTTACCATTGTATTGGGTGTGTTGGGGACACAAGAGATTTCTTGTATTTGGTTGCAGGGTTGTTTGAGAGATACCATCTTCAACCTACGCCTCCCACGGATTGATAAACCTTAGGTCATCCACTTGAGGGAAAATTGCTACTGTCCTACAAAACTCTGCGCTTGGAGGCCCAACACGAGTCTACAAGAATAAGTTGTGTAGTAGAAATCAAGCTCTTTTCTGGCGCCGTTGCCGGGGAGGTGAGTGCTTGAAGGTATATCTTTAGATCTTGGAATCGAATCTTTTAGTTTCTTGTTTTATCACTAGTTTGGTTTTATAAAAAGAAAACTACAAAAAATGGAATTGAGGTTGCCTCATATTATTCGTCTTTATCATGTCTTTCTTGAAAATGATGGATCGGAAAATTGTGCTCAATTGATAGAAGAAGAATTCAATAAAATGTTTGGCATAAAATCTTTGAATGATGAGCATGATTGCAATGTTGTTAGTATGCTTTCTATGAATATCCATGATGCTAATGATATGTAAAGCCACAAGCTTGGGGATGCTATGTTTGATGAAGATGATATTTTTAGTCCCCCAAGTTTTGATGAGAAAATTTATTATGATGAAAGCATGCCTCCTATTTATGATGATTATATTTATAAAAGTGGATTTGGAGAGGTCACAACTTTATTTAATGACGATTCCACTATTTTGGAAGAGGTTTCAATTGATTATGAAAACAAAGTTGCTATCTATGATGATTATTGTGATGACATGTATGCTATAAATAATAATGATAAATATGAAACATGTCATCATAATTTTAATTTTCAATTGGATTATGCCAATCAAGTGTCACGTGATAGTTATTTTGTTGAGTTTGCTCCCACTATTATGAATGAGAAGAAATTTGCTTATGTGGAGAGTAACAAAAATATTATGCTTATGGATCATGAAAAGAATGCTTTATGTGATAGCTATATTGTTGAATTCATTCATGATGCTACTGAAAATTATTATGAGAGAGGATCATATGCTTGTAGGTGTTGCAATAATATCAAGTTTTCTCTCTATGTGTTGAAAGTTTTGAAGTTATGCTTGTTTTGCCTTCCTATGCTAGTTGATTCTTGCTCCCATAAATTGTTTGCTCACAAAATCCCTATGCATAGGAAGTGAGTTAGGCTTAAATGTGCTTGTCATATAATTCATGATGCTCTCTTTGTGTTTCAATTCTTTACTTTTATGTGAGCATTATTGAAATCATCATGCCTAGCTAAAAAGGCATTAAAGAAAAGCGCTTGTTGGGAGACAACCCAATATTTATACCTACTGTTTTTGTGTGTTCACATGATTAAGCTACTGTAGTAATCATGTTTTATATGTTTTCTTTCAATAATGTGCCAAGTAAAGCCTTTGGGATAGTGTGGATGGTTGTTGATTTGATTCTGTGCAAAAACAGAAACTTTTGCATCCAGTGCTGAAATTTCTATTCTGTACTGGAGCATGAAAAAATTCTGAAATTTGTACACAGTATTGGGTTACAATTTTTTTACGTTGTCCTAATTGTTCAGAATTTTTGGAGGTACAGAAGTATGGTTTTTAAATCGCTTACTACACGCTGTTCTGTTTTTTACAGATTCTGTTTTTGATTCATAGTTTGCTTGTTTTAGTGTTTCCATAGCTTATATTGAGTAATATAAATTGTGGAAATGATAGAATACAGTAGGAATTATGTGAGAACAATTATGAATCTTGTATTGACAGTACCTAAGTGGATGATTTATTTTTATCATACTAACCTATCTCACGAAGTTCCGTTAAGTTTTGTGTGATTGAAGTTTTCAAGTTTTGGGTGAGATATCGATATGAGGAGAATAAGGAGTGGCAATACCCTAAGCTTGGGGATTCCCAAGGCACCCCAAGGTAAAATTAAAGGAAGACTCAAGCGTCTAAGCTTGGGGATGCCCCGGAAGGCATCCCCTCTTTCGTCTTCAACACTATCGGTAACCTCACTTGGAGCTATATTTTTATTCGTCACATAACATGAGTTTTGCTTGGAGCATAATTTTATTCTGTTGATATTTGCTTGGTGTTATCAATAATCATGTTTTGTATCTTTTAGTTCAATAAAATGCCAATTATAGCCTTTACCATGCTCAGTTTGCAAGTTCATGTGTTGCTGTCTAAGAACAGAAAGTTTTCTGTTATGTCCAGAATATTCCTGAATAGTCAGAACATGATAAAAATCTGAAATTTTTACACAGTAAGCATGCATGAGTTCTCTGTCACGTGGTCATTTTTCAGAATTTTGGGAGTTAGGGAAGTATGGATTCTTATTCACCCTTTACAGACTGTTATGTTTTGGCAGATTGCTGTTATAGTTGCATTGTTTGCATATGTTTGCTTGTTTAATGTTTCTATTTAAGGATAGGAGTATTAAATATGCATAGGCATTTAGTATGCAATGTTTAATTATAATTTTTGTGATTTGTTAAAGTAGAGAATGTTAAGGTTTTGAGTTGATTTATACTAACTTATCTCACGAGTTCTTGTTGAGTTTTGTGTGGATGAAGTATTTAAGATTTAGGGAAACCGTGATATGAGAGGAATTAAGGAGACACAATAGATCAAGCTTGGGGATGCCCAAGGCATCCCAAATTAATATTTCAAGAATTCTCAAGCATCTAAGCTTGGAGATGCCCCGGTAGGCACCCCACCATTCTTCATCAACAACTATTGGTCAGTTTTGGTTGAGCCTAAGTTTTTGCTTCTTCACATGATATGTGCTATCCTTGGAATGTCATTTTATTTTGTTTTCTTTGCTGTTTGAATAAAATTATCAAGATCTTAAATTTTTAAATGAGAGAGAGTCCTCACATAGTTACCTATTTACTTAACTAGTCATTTGGTCTTCACTTATATCTTTTTGGAGTAGTTTGTCATTTACTCTTGTTCTTCACTTATATCCTATGAGTAAATTATTGAAATGAATTGAATATCATAAAGTTGAAATTTATATGCTTCATATGCTTGTCCCATGGGGAGTAGTGACTTCACATACAAGAAGTATAAGTGGTAAAATTTATTAAAAGTTAACAAACATAGCATTGGTCACTTGAACAATTCATGAAAGAATTTTGAAGGAAGATAAATTACACATATAAATATACTATCTTGGACGTCTTCTATGATTGTGAGCCCCCATTAATTATTTTCAAGCTTGATCAAGTAGTTGACGTTGGACAAGGAGGACAACGTAATGAGTTATGTTTATTTATATTCACATAGAAGTTATATTGTCATGGATCCTCTAACATGTGGTGCTTGCTTAGGATCTTTTGCTAGCCAAAAATTCGTACTAAGTAGAGATACTACTTGTGCATCCAAAAACCCTTAAACCCAGTTTCTTGCCATGAGTGTCCACTATATCTACCTATGGATTGAATAAGATCATTCAAGTAAGTTATCATCGCTACAAAAAGCAATAAAAATTGCACCTAAAATATGCATGATCTTTTATTGTAAGGGAAAATAAGCGTTGTACAAACTTGTGATGGTAAAGAAATAAAAGCGACGGATTGCATAATAAAGGTTGCTATCACAGGGGGCAATATAACGTGACGTTCCTTTGCATTAAGAGCTTGTGCATCCAACAACAAAAAGCGCATGACAACCTCTGCTTCCCTCTACGAAGGGCCTATCTTTTTACTTTTCTGTATTTACTTTTATGCAAGAGTCATTAATGTTCATCCCTATTCCGCTCTACTTATTCTTTAGTTGGCAAGCATCATGTGGTAGGGAAATATCCAGGCACATATATCCAGTTGAATATAGGTGATCATGAGTTATTATTGTTGACATTATCCCTGAGATAAATAAGTTGGGAGGCGAAACATTAAGCCCCTATCTTCCTATGTGTTTGACTGAAACGGTTTGTTCTAAAAATATGCTTTGAGTGTCAGCAATCATGGAAGACTAAAAGATGGTTGAGTATGTGGAATTTGCTAGATCAAAGCTCTTACATAGACCCTTCCTGAAAATAAGATGAATTGCAATTGTTTGATGACTGAGAACATAGTTTGTTAGTTTTCAAGAAAGTTTATGGCCTATACTTTAAACATGTGAATAGCTTACTACTTGATCATGAGAAGTTTTATGAGATGAGCTACTGATTATGATATATATTGATGCTAGAAAAAAGTGATTGAAATTATCATTGATCAAACTTATGCACTATGCTAGCATTCACACTTCATAAATTATTTCTTTTATCATTTACCTACTCGAGGACGAGCAACAATTAAGCTTGGGGATGCTGATACGTCTCCAACGTATCTATAATTTATGAAGTATTCATGCCATGTTTATTATAGTTTTGTATGATTTTGGTGCACTTTTATATGGCTTTTATATGATTTTCATGGACTAACATATTGACCTAGTGCCCAGTGCCAGTTGCTGTTTTCTACTTGTCTTTGGTTTTCCAAAAAATCTATATCAAATGAAGTCCAAATGCAGCGAAACTTTTTGACGATTTTTTCTAGAACATAAGAGACACTAGAAGCTTCGGGAGGAGGCCAGAAGACCCACAGGGGCCCCACGAGCCACCAGGGCGAGCCACCCCCCAGGCGCGCCCTGGTGCCTCGTGGGCCCCCTATGGCACCTCTTCGCGTGATTCCAACGCCAAAAAATCATATATATTCAGAAACCCCCGAAAGTTAACCTAGATGAGTTTTTACGCCGCCGCAAGCCTCTGTACCTCCACGATCTAATCTACAGCCCTTTTCCGGCACCCTGCCGGAGGGGGAATCATCACCGGAGGCCATCTTCATCATCCCGGCGGTTATTTTAGTACGAACTCTAGGGCTGTTTGTGACACTTATAGGAATAGCTCAATAGATTGATCGGAAAGAATAACTTTGAGGTGGTTTCGTACCCTACAAACAATTTCTATCTTATGTTCTCCGCTAATAGGAACTTGGGAGTGATTCTTTATTGCACGTTGAGGGATGATTATATGATCCAATTATATTAGCATTGTTGAGAGATTGCACGAGCGAAAGTATGAACCCTAGGCCTTGTTTTTAAGCATTGCAATACCGTTTGTGCTCACTTTTGTTACTTGCTACCTTGCTATTTTTATATTTTCAGATTACAAAAACTTATATCTACTATCCATACTACACTTTTATCACCATCTCTTCGCCGAACTAGTGCACCTATACAATTTACCATTGTATTGGGTGTGTTGGGGACACAAGAGTTTTCTTGTATTTGGTTGCAGGGTTGTTTGAGAGATACCATCTTCAACCTACGCCTCCCACGGATTGATAAACCTTAGGTCATCCACTTGAGGGAAAACTGCTACTGTCCTACAAAACTCTGCGATTGGAGGCCCAACACGAGTCTACAAGAATAAGTTGTGTAGTAGACATCACTCATTGACACCCATAAAGATTGCTAGGGGAAGTCCCAGGATCTCAAATCTGCTCTTCGCTGATGATAGCTTGTTCTTCTTTAAAGCAAACATGGACCAAGTTGTGAAAGTCCGAGAGGTATTGGAAGTGTTTCAGAGAAGTACGGGGCAACTCCTAAGTCAAGATAAATGCTCCCTCCTCTTTAGTGAAGCTAGCCAAACCAATGTCAGAGACAGAATCATGAGGACTCTGTGAGTAGTCTCGGTCTCATTTGAGAGTAAGTATTTGGGGCTCCCTACACCAGAAGGTAGAATGAAAAATGACAAATTCCATCCTATGATGGAAAGGTTTGGCAAGAGAATGCAAGGGGGTTTGGCGCGCCCCCTGAGCTTGTGGCTCCTGGGTGGCCCCCCTCCAGTAGTTCTCTTCGTCAATATTTTTTATATATTCTAGAAATATTCTCTTCAGCTCAATCCGAGAACTTTTATTTTTGCACAAAAACAACACCATGGTAGTTCTGCTGAAAACAGCGCCAGTTCGGGTTAGTTTCATTCAAATCATGCAAATTAGAGTCCAAAACAAGAGCAAAAGTGTTTGGAAAAGTAGATACGTTTGGGACGTATCATCGAGCTGCTACCCCAGGACGTGGTGCCGTTCAGGACGTCGGCAAGGGTGAGCGAAGGCTTGGGTGGCCTCGGTCTGGATGAGAGGCAACGAGGTGAGAGACGGCGCTGGGTTTTGGTGGAACTGTGGAAGGAGGTGGTTCGTGGTGATCGCATATGTGGAAGGGCCCTCGTGCGGTGCGGGCTGGACCGCTCAAGAATAGGAAATAAATCAGTAAAAACCGATAGAACGTGGGCTTACCTAAGGAAAAAAAAGGTAAACGTTTCCACCCGGCGAGCCGGTCCAAACTTGGGCCGGTCGCCTCGCGCTGGCTGTGGCCCCTTCATATTTTCACGCGCATGACTCAACCCCCTCGCAGGCCGCGTGTCCCTAGTGGACCCTTCTCGACCGCTTTGCTCTCTGGTCCTTATCTTTTTCTCTACAGCCTACACATCATCTTCTCCTTCCCCATCGTCTCCCTCCCACGGCACACAGCGAACCACCACCGCTGCCCTTGCAGCCGACGCCTCCCTTGCCCTCCCTTAAATACCACCGCTGCCCTGTCGTGAAACTCATCACATGCTGCATCCACCTAGGCAGAATCTGCAACCGCCCCGCAGGGAGCTGCAACCTCAAGTCCAGGAGCTGCAAAGCTTCCAGGCCCGCGACCCCTTTTGATGTGTGGAGATGGTACGATCGACGATGGGCAGAGCTACATAGAGGCAACTACCATGTTGCAACCGCCGCAGCAACGACGGACGAGCGACCGGACGGTGAGAACAGATGCGGGAGATGGAGGTAACCTCTGTTGAGATGGTGACCAGGGGGCGAGATGTTGCAACCAGCATTTGTGGTGCTACAACGGGCACCACCGGAAGCTGGAACCACCGTTTCCCGGTGCTGGAACCAATGGGCGCCCGTGCTGGAACCGTGCTATGAAAATGCTGGAACCAGCAATCTCCGGTGCTGGAACCAGTTGGCGAGAGGCTACATCGACAATCGGCGGGTGCTACAACAGCGACCGGCTACAGCGACAACTCACGGAAAAAGTTGCAACCGGTGACCCGATTTGCTGGATCGACACTGCATTTTTGCTGTGTAAGAGGCAACCGGGTTGCCGCCGAGCTGCAACGTGAGGCCGGCCGTGAGCTGCATCGGCGCCTGTGAGATGATTCAACCGTGGAGTAGGAAGTTACAACCGGCAAAAGGAAAGCTGCAACCGACGGATGTTTTTGTTACTACCTCGACCGACAGGCGCGACGGTGACCACACGATGCTACAACCGTAGAGGAGGGGAGCTGCAACCGCAAATCGGGTTTGCTGGAACCGGTGACCGCGGTGACCACGACGGTCAGCACGACGAGCTAGAAACCATGGCCGCGGTGAGCTGGAACCATGGCTGTGGGGTGCTGCAACCACGGCTCGGCGTGCTGGAACCATGACCGCGGCGAACTGCGATGGCCACCACGGCAAGTTGGAACCGTGGTCGCGGCCATCCGCGACGGTCACCATGCCCCGAGCTGGAACCGTGGTCTAGAAAAGATGGAACTGCAATTTTGATTTGCTGCAACCGACCACGGTGACTGCAACCCGGCGACTACGAGCTGGCTCTGCGGCGAGGGGCACGGGGACGTCGAGCTGGTTGTGCGGCGCTGGGGCACGGGGCATAGCTTTTCTTCTGGGGAGAGAAAGGTTAGGGATGAGGGCGCAGGTTTTTTGCTGGGGAGAGAAAGGTTCAAGACGAGGGGATAAGGTTGCGTGTGAATTGGACGGCTCTATGCATGTTTATCGTACGCTGGGCAGGTGACCGGCCGGCCCGCAGGCGCATATCGCTGCCCGGAAAAAAAATCGGTGGGTTGCTCCTCCCATCGATCGAATTGGTGGAGGCTGGGTACTAACGAACGAAACGACTTACGGTCTGCCCCCTTATAATTAGAGATAGAGATTAGAGATTTGGTATCTTCTGGATTTTCTTTTGAGCGTAATCTGATCTTTTTTTTTGAGACATTCTCGCTAGGCTTTATTCAAACTGTCACCACATTTACAGGAATGAAACTAAGATCCCCGGGTTGGCCTAACCAAACATGACGGCCAAACCCGAGTGAAAGTGCATGCCTACCGAGATTGTGAGCCTCGAAATTCGAGCTCCTAAACTCGTGGATTATATTACAAGAAGAAAAAGCATAAGATCTAGCTATGATTTCACGTATAATAGCTGCGTGGCCCGCCAATGACCCCTGCTTGATTTCTTCCACCACGCTCTTACAGTCAGACGCAACTTGAATCTTCTGAACATATAAATCTTCCGCAATTGCCAAGGCTTCTCTCACTGCTAAAGCCTCAAGTGTGGTTGGGTTATGAATGTGTTCAAAAGTAATTGATGACGCCCCCAGGAAAGCTCCGTGGATGTCCCTGCAAACCACTGCAACAACACCGATGCTATCATTCAAGACTGCCGCATCAGCATTCATCCTCACATGCTCCAAAGGCGGGGGTAACCACTGAGACGGCCTGCTTCTCACACTTGAGCTAGTCTGTAGGGTCGGCTTCACTAATATCTGCAGGTCCCTCAAATAAGCGTTGATAAATGTGTGAGTCCGAAGCGGACTGTCAAAAATATCCTCATGAACGGCTCTTCTCCTGGCTCTCCAGATCGCCCATAGCGTCACCACCAAGCGAGTAAAATCATCTTCCGATAGTATTTCATGCAGTGTGAATATCCAACCTTTGGCGTTTAAATTCAGATTGTCACACATCTTCTCCACTAGTTCTTCTGATGACAACGACCAAATGCATCTTGCCATAACACAATCGACCAGGGCGTGCTTCCATCCATCATGAGCCGAACAGAAGGGGCATGCAAAAGTGGTTGACATATGCCGGTGGTGCAGCACATCCGCTGTAGGGATAGATTCATTGCAAAGTCTCCAAACAAAGTTCTTCAGCTTCGAGGGTACATTAATATGCCACACAGAAGTCCATGCTTTCATCTCCATATCAACAGCAGACGTCCCTCCCGTGCCCTCAAGGAGGTTCGTTTGCTGGCACTTCATGTTATACAGCATCTTATAAACTGATCTCACCGAAAACTTACCTCGCTGGTCTTCTCCCCATGCCCAAAAATCATCTATCCTCTTCGTACATAGAGGTATCTTCATTATCTCCCCAACATCGATAGGGACAAAGACTCTTCTTAACTCATCCTCCCGCCAAGACGACGACGAGGCATCAATCAGTTCCGAAACTAAAAGAGGCGGCTGGGGTATTAGTGACGTGATCGGCCTCCTCAGTCCCGAACGTGGCAGCCAGTTATGCTTCCAAATACTAGTGCTCTCTCGTGTCCCAATTCTTCTTATAATGCCCTGAGCAACCACATCACGCCTGTCCAAGATCGCCCTCCATATCTGCGAGGGGTGGGCTCCCAGTTCAGCTTCTAAGAGTGAGACTGATGGGAAGTACACTGCCTTTAGTATCCTTGCGCTCAAAGTGCTTGGGCCCTCAATCAACCGCCATGCTTGTCTTGCAAGGAGGGACAAATTGAATAGCTCGATGTCCCGAAAGCCTAGGCCTCCCAAAGATTTGGGTTTAGTGCGTAATCTCATCTTCTTGGATATGCGCCTTCTGTCCCGCATGGGCCGTTGGCCCGTCTGTGCGCGACACGAGGTTCCAGTCCGGCAGTCCAGTCCCACTCGCGGACTCGCCCGAGCGGGTCTATTTTTCCACCTCAGCTCGTCTCCCTTTTGCCCTACCTACCCCGTTTATAGCCGCCTCGTCTGACCCAAGCCTTCCACCCAGCCGCCCGCCCCCCATGCCGCTCCCGATGCGACGCCTCGCCGCTGCTCCCTCCCTCCCAGCTGTGCACCCACACGACTCCCCTGCGCCGCCCTCCGTTCGGCTCCGGCGACAGCATGGCAGGGTGTCGATGGAGAGGTCCTCGACGACGACGGCCCGAGGTATTTCGCCGCGGCTTGCGGAGACTGGTCTTATATCTTGTTCTGTTAGCTAAGGCCTGCGGCAATTACCCGTGAAAAAGCTAACACCTCTGTGCAATGTACCATGTATCGAAGTATCCTTCTGCTTGATTACGGTTTTTTTAGTCTATTTGGGTCGGCTTCGCATGCTAGGATATAAGTCTGAAAGTTCGCCATGTACCGAATATCTCATCTGCGAAGCAAAATTTACATAGTATTCCTCCTTTCTTGCTGGAATAGATTTTGATAAACTAACCTCCTACGGTAAAACTGTCTAAATCGAAAGAAATGAACATTTTTCTTCATGCCTCTGTAGTCTGTTTTCACTAAAATAGTTTACTAATGACCTCTGGTGTTGTTGAATCTGGGTTTCCACATCCTTTGATGAAAACTGGTCCTGGCAGTGCCTATTCTCCATGGGCTGGCCATTTTATACCAGTGGGAGATTTGCAATAGGAAACTTGAGTGACTAATTTTTGTGTTTTATATGGAGGGGGTATCATTTTGCTTCTGTTATGATGATATCATTATATGGTTGTTGAAAATCTGCAGGTGTTAGTTGCGTAATGGCAAGTGGAAAGGAGCATGCAGCAACTACTAGTGGTGATGAAAAGAAAGGTGGACTACGTGGCAAACTGAAAAAAGTTGTTCTAGCTTACAGCGGTGGCTTGGATACATCAGTAATTGTTCCATGGCTTAGGTACAACTGCAAATGTTTCTTGTTTCAGTAAGCAATTTACCAAATTAAAGGATGCATTGATCTGATTCGTCTAAACTATGTTTCTTGTTTTTTATTTATTAAAGGGAGAACTATGGCTGTGAAGTCGTCTGTTTCACTGCTGATGTTGGTCAGGTATGTTAACATAACTTCAGTGATTCTACTATCCTCCTTTAATCTGCGATGTTATGCTAAATTGCTAACTATGTCCTGCTTGATAAGTGCCACAACTTTCTCTCTCCCGTCCCTCTTTGTACATTTTACTTAGTTTTTGCTCTTCTGATGGTTATATATTTTACCATGAGTTATTCTAGAATTTATTCATCTGTTGTCTCTGGCTTCATGCTGTTCCAAATTCTACAACTTTGTGTTACTTTTATATCGTATCTTTGTATGGAGTATTTTGTTTTCTATCAGTACATAAATGAACTAGCATTGTTTGGACCTTTTTTCTAGCTTCCTTCTAGTGAACCATCAGTTAAGTTCATATTTTACCCTTTTAGGGTGACATTGAATTGGAAGGATTGGAGAAAAAGGCAAAAGCTAGCGGTGCAAGCCAGCTTGTTGTGAAGGACTTGACAGAAGAATTTGTTGGTGAATATATATACCCCTGCTTGCGTGCTGGTGCAGTTTACGAAAGAAAGTATCTCCTTGGGACTTCCATGGCTAGGCCTGTTATTGCTAAGGTGAAATTGATAAACTAGCTGTATTTTGTGATTTGTGTGCACATTACTTCTACAACGCAATTGTCTTGCAAGTAAATTTGAAAAGAATCTTTTGTTGATCTTCAGTTACAACATCTTTTGGAGTGTTTTTTTTTGTAAAATCTGCACTCTCTTATACTAGAATAAATGCTTCTGAGGTCATTTATATAAGGTGCTGTCACTTTTTATAGCTAGCCATCCACCCTGGTATCATTTAAGATTTGTTTACATACAGCATGATTAATTTCTCATTGAGCTTATAAATGCAAGTTTGTTTTCCTTCAAATTTATTTTATTTGTTCCCTTGAAGTCTCACCTGTAAGATTTGCACTTGTACTGTAAGCTTTGTAGGATCTTAACTTAAATATGTAATTCTAATAGGTGGTGGGATGGATGAAATATTACAATGAAGTACTTGCAATTATATACCACAAATTTTATATGTCCTCATATTCCTTTGAGGACTAAGCAATTTATATCTTTATTGCAGGCAATGGTTGATGTTGCCAAGGAAGTTGGCGCAGATGCAGTTGCTCATGGGTGCACTGGGAAGGGCAATGATCAGGTACATACTGCTGTTCATTGAAATGTTAATATGGGCAGTCATCTGATGCTATCATTTTCTGTAGGTTCGCTTTGAGCTTACATTTTATGCCTTAAATCCGGAACTTAAAGTGGTGGCACCCTGGAGGGAGTGGGATATCACAGGACGTGAAGATGCAATTGAGTATGCAAAGAAACACAATGTGCCAATTCCGGTTTCAAAGAAATCAATATACAGCCGAGATAGAAATTTGTGGCACCTTAGCCATGAGGTATATTACCTATTGTCTTGTTGATGCCTCTTAGGGTTTATGGAACTGTATTGTTTCTTTTTGGTTTTAAGGATATGGATCTTACAGTAATTTGTACATGGTGCGTCAGTTCAGAAGTTTCAAATCAATGAAGTGCACCATCATATTAATGCCATCGATTAATCTTCAATTGAAAAGGGTAATGCTTATCAGATGATGTGAGTTATTCTCAACATTTTCAGGGTGACATTTTGGAAGATCCAGCGAATGAGCCAAAAGAAGATATGTATATGATGTCTGTTTCTCCAGAAAATGCACCTTCAAAACCTGAGTATGTGATCAATCCTTTTTCTTTCCATAAGGCCACACCTGTTGTCCTGAATAAGTATATTTTTTATGCTCTTTATTTTATCTTTACTGCAGTGTAGGCCTTTTTACTAAATCTGTGCAATGGTTCATCTTTGCTGCAATGTGGCCTATTTTAGTACTCCCTCCGTCCAAATCAGCGACACTTATTTTTGGGCCGGAGGGAGTAAATCTGTGCAATGGTTCATATCCCCCACGTAGAGTTGAATTGCGTAGAGAACCACCCAAATGATTTAGTAAATCTGTGCAATGGTTCATATCCCCCCACGTAGAGTTCAATTGCGTAGAGAACCACCCAAATGATTTGGAATCTGGATACGATTACTCTAAACTAGGCATGTCGAATCGTTGCATGATGAACCTGAGTTGTTCAGCATTGTGAAGTTCCCAAGTTTTTTACATTGCCAAGTTTTTCATGTTTTTATGTACACATTTACCCAGCAGCTTTTAATGTCAAGTGACAATGTCATACTGGATAGAAGATCACATTGTTGTAGCCACCAGCTATCTCTATAGGTAGGACTTAGGTTATGGTTCATGAAATCACCATCTATAACATGAATCGGGAACATTACTATCGGTCCATTTCTGTTGTAAACACTTTGTTCGCTTATTTTTTTAAACTGTGGATTTCTTGCTGATAGCATGGGTGAAATCATTGGAACTGGTGACACTACTACCAGTCCAATTTTGTTGTAAACACTTTGTTTGTGCCTTTTTGTTACATTATAATTATAATTGGCTGTACAAAAACAATCGGTTAACTGCATGTTTGGTTGCAGAACAGTGTTGTTTCCATTGTTCCACCATTATGCACATATTTATACCCTGTTAGCCTGTTGTATATAAAAACTAAACTTCATACAGGTATCTGGAGATTGGCATAGTCGCTGGTGTTCCTACCTCTATCAACGGAAAAGATCTCTCGCCAGCAACTCACCTCGCCAAGCTCAACGAAATCGGCGGAAAGCACGGTATTGGGCGCATCGACATGGTGGAGAACCGCCTGGTGGGGATGAAGTCCCGTGGCGTCTACGAGACCCCCGGCGGCACCATCATGGCGGCCGCGGTCCGCGAGCTCGAGTCCCTGACACTAGACAGGGAGACAATGCAGTGGAAGGACATGCTGGCTCTCAAGTACGCGGAGCTCGTCTACGCGGGGCGCTGGTTCGACCCGCTCCGGCTGTCCATGGACGCCTTCATGGAGACGATCACCGCGACGACGACCGGCTCGGTGACCCTGAAGCTGTACAAGGGCTCGGTGACGGTCGCGTCCCGGAAAAGCCCCTACAGCCTGTACCGGGAGGACATCTCGTCGTTCGAGAACGGGGAGATCTACGACCAGGCTGATGCTGAAGGTTTCATCAGGCTGTACGGCCTCCCCACCCGGGTCCGCGCGATGCTGGAGAAGGGTATCTAAGGTCGTTTTTGCGTCTCGAATAAATTGTTTTCTCATTGAAAACTGCCGAGTGTTTCTTTGAGTAACTGTGGACAAATGGAAGATTTCCAGGTGGGTGGGCTTTGAGCGCATCGTGGAGTTTCTGTTTTGTTTGGTAGCCTTTCATCTGGTCTGCGTGGATATATGTATCGAGGAGTTGCTCCAACTTGCAGTAATATACTGTTTGGTACTGCGGTGCAGTCCTTGTCTACTTACACTTCTATCGTGTTTGGTTACTCGTAGTCGTATCATTTTTGGCTTCCTGGAACCTGGCCTGGTAGAGTCTGAATAGGCTAATACGAGGTGTGTGTGCCAAGTTGTGCAGTTTGCTTGGTTGCTCGCATCCTCTCTCCTCGCATTGAACTAATAGTCTTCTTGCATTGGCTACTGTCGATTTGAGCGTTCCTCCTGAGTCAGTTTGAGCGCTTTTTTGAGAAGCGTGTGGACCTGTTTCTCTCTCTCTGGCAAGGCAACTTAATAGGTCAGATTTGGCCCGCCAGAGCCTGCATTGCTGTTATGCTAGCAACCATCATCCAAGCAAGTATGCAAGTCTGTAAGACGAAGCATTCGCCACTTTAGCACCTCGGCTCTCGTTCCTTCTCTTCTCCCATAAGGGCATCTCCAAGGCTGACCCGCATCCGTCCGGACTGCGCTGTCCGGACCGTGTGAGCCATCTAACGCCGACTTGTATCGGTCCACAGGGCGGTCCGGACGCGATTTCTCCCGCAAAACGGAGACAAAAGTGCGGGAGGTTTGCGAGAGTCTGGACACGCAAAACGAACGAATCCGACACCCGTGGCCCACCCAAAACCCTTCCCGGACCCCGCGACTCCATCCTCCTCATTTTCTCTCCTTCCTTCTCACTACTGGGAAAGGGCTTATAGGAGATCACAAATTAGTGGTGGGCACGGCGGGGCACCCGCCATATCTATTTTTGAAAGCAAGCAGTGGCGAGCGCCAAATCCTGCCCGCCAGTGCTACGCAAGTAGCTGTGGCGGGCGGCCAAGATAACCCGCCACAGCTGTGCGTTTTCTAATTCGTGCCCGGCTGGCAAGCTACTGTGGCGGGCGCCGACAGTTGCCCGCCACAGTTCACTTCCACATCTGTGGCGAGCGGCGTTTTGGACCCGCCACAGCAATATTTGGGCACCCACGCGCCAAACGTTTTCAAATATTTTCAGATAGGGGGTGGCGGGTTCTGGCAGGCGCTCGCCACAGCTATATTTGGTCACGTTGCCGCCTCCCACGCTTATACTGGGGTGGCGGGCTACTCCCTGCGCCCGTCACTGCTACACACGACCTTACCTACCCCCCGCACGGCAGTCGGATCTCTTTCTAAACGCAAACTCTTTCTCCCTCCTCTCTCGCCGCCGCCAGCGTCGTGGCGTCGTCCGTCGCCACCGGCGAGGTCGCCGTCCGCCGTCTCGAACGGCGTCGAGGAGCCAATCTTCCCCGTCGCCCGCGCCGTCCGTCCCCGCCTCGAAGTTCGTCCGCGTCGCCGTGCAACGCTACCTCGAACTACTTCCCCGTGACCGTCGCCCGTGCCTTCCTCCGCATCCAACGTCGTCCTCGTCTCCGTCGAACTCGCCGTCCACCAACGCCTCCGCCATCGATCTCCGCCTCGTCCAGCGCGTCGTCCGACTCCGACCCGGTAAGCACACCTCCGTCGAACTTGTTGTATGGGCTTCATATGGATAGAAATATTCATACAACATTTTATTAGTGTAGTTAAAATGTACAACATGTGAATAAAAATCTAGTACAATATTTTATTGGTGTAGCTAAAATCTGTTGTATGATGTACCATTGAATCTTCATAAGTGAATGTCTTAAAATTGAATGTGTGTGCTAGACAAAATGTATTACATATGGATGAGCATATGGTACATTAGTTTTTTCATGATGCAGGTGTATTCATAGTGAGTGCCAATGTTTTTGCGAAGCGTGGATTAAGTTCCGTTTCGCTTAATTGCTTAATTTCTGGCACTCAATATGTCCAATTTCTATCAAAGGTCATGTTGTTTTTTTTTTCTAAATGTTATATCTAAATGTCAAATTGTTTAATGCGATTTAGATGAAGAAGCCACAACGCCTCATTAGGACTCCTACAGCCGTAGATGGAATTCCTATTGCCGTAGACATCGTCACGAGGGTGGCTCAGTACACCGAGATCGTGCTCGCCTATGTCGAGAGTGCTCGAGCAGCCACCGAGAGCGCTCAGGCATATTCCGAGAGCGCTCAGGCATATTCCGAGAGCGCTAGAGCAGCCGCTGCGAACGCAAGAGCAGCCGCTGCGAGTGCGCAAGCAGCCGCGGAGAGTGCGCGAGCAGCCGTCGAAGCTGCAAGGACCACCCAAGAGGAGATCACGAAGATGACGGAAGGCGAGGATAGCTCATGATGGATGGAGCTGAACAACTAGTGCCCTGCTTTCATGTGATCTATATGATCGATGCGTGTGAACTTAATTTCTAAGTTGCTATGATGGAGCTCTACACTTTTGCTTCCGAACTACTAATGAACTGTGCAACGTGGTGATTTGTATCGTCTATGGTGCTATGAACATTATGATGTGACTTTGCTCTATGTGATTGGATAACTATAAAATTGACTTGTTGGCTTCTTTATTTATTTACGTAGATGAAGTGGAACTGGTATGTGGTGTACATCGGGAAGAATTCTGGAATTTATGATTCATGGAAGATATGCAAGGAGCAAGTGGACGGTTACAAAACAGCTGCTACAAAAGATATAAGACTAAAAAAGAAGCTGAGGTCATTATGCCAACTGCGTCCGCAGAGAAGTTAAGGATCATTATGTCAATTACGCTCGCAAAGAGAAAATCAACTATGAAGTATGCAAGACCGTGTGGACAAGTGGACGAGTAAAGAATTTGATTATCTTTATCCAGCTCATTGTCATTATGGTATTGTTGTTATCATGAGGTCTTGTATGTATGTGTACGTACTAATGATGCGACATGAGTTGTTGTACACTAATGCGTACATCTATTATTTGTATGAAGTTTAGATTATTGCTATGTTAAATGTAATGTATATAATCGCTTACGTTAGTTGTATGCTGTAATGTGGTTATTTGTATCCTGTAATGTGTATCAGGGGCTGGAATGGCTGGAGGCTGAAGAGATAGCTGTGACGGGTGACAGGTACAGCCCACCACAACTAATAACATATACCAATGGCGGGCAAGTAGGGCTGCCCGCCACTGGATGGGCTCTAACAGTGGCGGGCGCCCGCCCGCCACTGATGCCATAATAGCAGTGGCGGGAGGTCGGTGGCAGGCGCCCCTGGGAGCCTTGCCTGCCACTGCTGGCCTTTTCCCACCCACCACTGCTAGGCATTCTTGTAGTAGTGTCTTTCTCTCTTGCCTTCGCCGCCGCTCCACCACCCCGGCCACCACGCCACACCCCTGCCGCAACTCTGCGTCTCCGTCACCTCCAGCGCTCCACCAGGGCTCCCCGACGCTTCTCCCCCGTCTCCGTTCAACCCCTGTCCTCCGACCACTCTGCCAGGTACCACCCTCTACCATGCCCGGCAACTGTTCGATGAATCGCCGGAGCTGAAAATAGTTGTCCCTTCTTCTTTTAGCAATGGATTCCGATTTGGAGTACATATACGAAAAATATGTTGAGTCGTCCGACGGCTCGTCGGACAAGGAGGAGTACTCCGATGAGACGGCCATGATACAGGCGGTCCTTGAAGACGCAGAGCGTGCGGAGGAGTATGTTCTCAATTTCAAGGGCTCGATCAAGGGTCATCGAGTGCTCAACCGCAACAGGGCGCGCGGGCATTTGACACTAATGGCCGACTACTTTGCCCCCGATGCACTATTCACTGACCATTTTCGCCGGCCTTTTCGGATGCGCAAGATTGTCTTCGATCGTTTGTACCATGGCGTCCGGTCCTACGATGACTACTTCATCCTAAAGAAGGACGCCGTGGAAACGATTGGCTTCTCTGGTTACCAGAAGTGCACGGCCGCACTCCGGATGCTTGCATATGGCACGGCCGCTGATTCGTGGGACGGGTACCTACGGATGTCTGAGAGCACATGCGGAGATGCCATGGTCAGGTTTGCAACTGCCATGGTCGAGGTGTTCGGACCTCAGTACCTGAGAGAACCAACTGTGGCAGACACCGAGAGGCTCTTGGCAATCTCAGAAGCAAGAGGGTGGCCAGGTTTGCTTGGATCTCTTGACTGCATCATTGGAAATGGAAGAACTGCATGAAGGCTTTACAAGGGCAATATCAAGGTCATGTTAAGAAGCCCACCATCATTCTTGAAGCAGTTGCATCACAGGATCTTTGGATTTGGCACACTTTCTTTGGCATGCCGGGTCTCACAATGACATCAATGTGCTGCAACGATAGCCGTTGTTTGCGAGGCTGACTGAAGAAAAAGCTCCTCCTTGCCACTATACTGTCAATGGACATGAGTACAACATGGGCTACTATCTGGTTGACGGTATCTATCCTCCGTGGGCTACCTTTGTCAGCACCATCTCAAACCTAGTTGGCCAGAAAAAGGCTCACTTTGCCCAAAGACAAGAAGCAGCTAGAAAGGATGTCGAGAGGCATTTGGAGTTCTTCAGGCCCGTTTTGCAGTTGTTCGTGGACCTGCTAAACAATGAGATCCGGAGACCTTGTGGGAGGTGATGACATGTTGTGTGATCATGCACAACATGATCGTCGAGGATGAGGGTGATGATGGTGCCGCAGCTCTGAAATTTGAGAACATGGGTGATACTATCCAACTAATTTGCGAACATGGGTGATCCTATCCAACTTCCAGACCAGAATCCGGCCACATTTGAAGAGTTTATTCAAATGCATCAACAAATTCGGCATCGACCAACTCACGAGCAGCTGAAGGAAGATCTGATTGAGCATCAGTGGGCGGTGAAAGGGAACAACAATGTTGGGATGTAAAATTTGAACTTTTTTAAATTTGAACTAGTGCTGCATGCGGCTATTTGATCATCTATTTGATCGTGCGGACTTGGAAAAAAAAATGAGACATGCCGGATGTATGCAGCAAGCGTTGGATGGCGTCCTCCCGCATCCGTGTCCGCGGACTGGTTCCCCCCTGTCCGCGGACAGATGCGGGAGGATTTTTGCGCGTTGCCATTGGAGATGCCCTAACAAGACAGCTAGGTTTTTCTCTCCCCCCCTCCCCTCTCGTGGAGGGGTACTCGTTTTTCGCCCGATGTGTGCTTTCTTTTCGTGTAGGCTTTTGTTCGTGTGTCATGGCGATGATGACAACACAACGATGGAGGAGCTTGGCCTTGGTGGTTCTGCGACATATCTTCAGCGACTTGTTCGTCAAGTGTGTGCTTTGTCCTCCCGCAAAAAAAAAGTGTGTGCTTTGTCCTGCCTCTCGTGATAACTTTCTGTTGCAGTTTCTATAGCCCATGGTGGCGTGCGTGGTTGCTAGGAATTCTGGTGCGATCTTTGCAACCGCTTCTTTCTGACAAATTTTTCTTCGGGTCAGGTCAAGAGCGTTCTTCATGGGCTGGCTAAAAAGATGGGAGTTGGAACGACTTTGGGGACTACGGTATATTTTCTATTTCTTGCTTGGGTCTTCAGTGTGTTCCTTGACGTTTGTCAGATACAATGAAATGCCGGTGGGTGTTTCTTCTCAAGGAAAAAGAAAGTTCGCGAGACTGTAAAGTTCCACAAAGGTATCAAAAGGATTGGCTTTTCGGTTTCATCTCCTGAAGCTGGCTGTGCTTTCCTCTCAGGTCTCAGGCTGCCCAAATTTTGCAGAGGGTAGTGGGGGCTGGGAAGACGAGACGGGGCAGAAAAGGCGTACGCAAGCAATCTGATTCAGGTTGTACAGTTTCGTTAGAACGCAGTCCAAAGCTCGCTGAGAGAAGTTAACACTGTTTCATTTTCTCCTTGCATTACACACTGACACTGGCAATGTAAACTACAGAGCACTGTACAATCAGGATTGTTTATATTCACCTGCTTCCGCCAACTCGTCTCACTGGATTCGAATCATTTTACTGTACAAACATCTGACTGGTTACAAAATCTTGGTGTACCAACCCTAAAAGAATCAACACACTACCCTACTATCTTCAAGAAAATGTTTGATTGTCAGCATGGTGGTGGTGAGAACTGATTGCCCGGACAAAATCTACAATCAAATGAGATATAATTACGACATGTCCAATGAACATGAGAAATCCTTGGTAATAAAGATTTCCTGGAAAGCCTGAAATGAAACTCTTACTTGCGAGTCAACCCTGGTTTGTTCAGCAAGTTCGGTGGAACTGCTCCAGCCAGCTCATTGCCTTGCAAGAATCTGGATAAATGAAGACAGTAAGCAAGTTCGCAAGTAATTTGCTATGACTTGGTGCAAAGGCGTGCAGCTTTGGAAATGAAAATAAGTACGTAGATTGAAAGAACATTCAAAACTTGTGATGCACCAAGGAATAGGATGGTACAAACAAGAATCTCAACGATATTGACAGTTTAGAACTTACAAATGTATATGTGGCTATTTTTTGTTAAACATTGCACAAACTCCATGCAAGTACAGTTTATTTACAAACAATCAGTCATTTTGTCAAATCCCTATTTGCAAACATTGTACAAACTTCTAAACATAGGCGACAGACTCACCCTAATATCATGTATCTTAGACTCGTAGTTAGTTTATTTTATGATGATATTTCAGATCCCAATGAGATTAGGCGTGCCTTCTTTTGGACATCCGAAGAAACGTGCATGAGTGCCAAGTGTCTTATTACCTAGAAAAATGTTTGCAAACCTAATTTTTTTGGTGATCTAGGCATCAAAAACTTGCATGTTCAGAATAACAACCTCCTTATGAAATTTGTTGTTAAGTTGCTCTCTTCACCTACTACACCTTGGGCTCACTGGTTCTCCTCACAACACCCACTACATCTAACCCAGTCAAACAACCACACGTCCTTCCTCTGGAAAATTACAAACACACCTGCCTACACTGCAAAAAAAATCTTTTGTCCTCATTGGTAATGGCATCAACACGTTCTTCTGGTCCGACATTTGGCTCAACCTCCCTATCACTAGCCTTACAATTCCACAACCTTTTTACCCACTCCACAAACAGCTTTAGTCTCACATGTTTTGCAGAACGGTTTACTTGCTAACCTGCAAAATCGCCTAAACATGTTGCTACCGTCGAGTTGGATGTGTTGCTCTCTCTGTTGCAGGATTTCCGCCTTGAGGACCAGCTGGACTCCAGATTCCTCAACCATGGGTTCGACTTCTCCACCAAAGATACTTATTCTCAGCTCATGGTTGAAGACGAGGTCGACCATAATGCAACTCCATATGGTCTTCAAAAGCTCCGATTAAAGTGAAGCCATTCGCTTGGCTACTCTTCCACGACAGGCTCAACACCAGGGTCAATCTCCTCCGAAAGCACATGGGCCAAAACAGCTCGTGCACCAGTCAAAAAAGACGCACTACACCCCTTCATCCCCTGCCTGCGGTCCATGGCTGTATGGCAACGACTGGGGATGCCCCCTCCGGACTTGGTGCGGCTACTTTGGGACGGAGTCACCCCCCCCCCCCCCCCCCCCCCCCGCCAGGCCTCGATCTGGACGTTTGTCCCACCACACTACTCGTCATTCTGTGGAAGATTTGGGACACACAACGCAAAGGTCTTCTGCAATGAGTCTCACCCGTCTAGCCTGACTGTTCGTAATATTGTCGATGATTCCACGCTTTGGACTCATAGGTTTACAGAACCTAGTCAAAAGGCACACGGCATGTCATGGTGTCAACACCCCTTCTCGGCAACAGCGCTGCCTTGTAACTCTTGTAACAATTGAACTTTGGTTCACCCTCTGAGTAATGTATACAGGTGGGGATCCCCCCATCCCCTGGTGAGTTATTTAAAAAAAAAAGTCATTTTTTCTAACAAAGTGCAAACTGTGGTTAAGGGATCAGTTTCACTTATTGGCCTTAATTTAGGGCAATCTTTAACTACATGCTATGTCATCAAGGACTGAGACCAATCTAGGGAGCTTGCAATGAGAGTAAAATAGAGCCCCCCAGGTTTGAGGTGTTGCGCTTATGGCAAAATACTGTGGTTAAGGGATCAGTTTCACTTATGGCCAAAGAGCCGCTTCAGCTGTTTCCAGATCTGAGCCTCCGTGACCGGCTGAGCTGCCACATTTACCACTACAGCCACTACGCCAATCGAGCAAAGCACCGCTGGAACCAAACACGACTGGACCTCACATAGCTCCAATACCATTTGCAATGGACAAGCAGGAACAATAATTGCCGGGAAGGGCAATCCGCGCGCGGGGGGGGGGGGGGGGGGGGGGGGGGGGGGTTGCAAATGTTTCTAAAATATTTGTTATGCTTTCTGTGTTTACAACAATATAACTCAAGCATAGCGTGTTTACGCTCTGTGTTCTTGAATACTCCGAAATGACAAGTGCAGGCAAATAGCAACATCCTGAAACTGGAATAATAAACCATAAGTAAAAATATTGACAAAAATCAACTCACAGTTCACGCAAGGGCTGAATTGTCCCCAATGTCTGAGGTATTGTTCCATTCAACTTGTTATCATTCAGGTGCCTAAAGACAAACCAAGTTTCGAAGTAATGTTTATTCATAAACAATTTTCAACCTAAATAGAGAAGGCTGAAGGGTTAGCTTACAGTCGTTGGAGTTTCCCCAGTTTGATGAGATCAGGAATAGGTCCAGACAAGCTATTGTTTGCAAAAGATCTGCCAAGGTAATAGTGTCATTTTGCTAGCTTATATTTTCATTCACTTTGATAGATTATAAATAGAACTTACATATCAGTAAGAGCAGTCAGATTTCCAATGTCAGGTGATAGAGATCCAGAGATGCCCATACTTGAAAAGTTCCTGGTGTAGACCAATACAAAAGAATTGTTACTGCAAACTTGTAAATGATAAAATAATTGCATCGTATAGATCGAAGGATCATGAGTTGAACTCACAATGAAATGACACGTGTATGTTTTCCTTCATGACATGTAACTCCAGTCCAAGCATATCCTTGAGGCATACATGGATCTCCAATCCAATCATCAGGTATGTTCTGGAGGCTTCTCTTCATACTCTCCATAGCAAGTACTGTCAAAGAAATGAAATTAGTAGGTCAATTTCATAAAAAGAGACAGGCGCAAGTTAGAGCAACTTGCTGCATTACAAGAACATCATGCAATACGCCCACAACAATATTTAAAAGGACACTCACTACCACCTAAAGTCGATGCGCACACTTGATAAAATACCTGAATAATACGAGTACAACTTGAGGTGATGGTAAAATTGGGGGAGATGTCTAATGGTCATGTATACGCAAATTCACCCAAGCACATTTTGATGACATGTTGCTAACACAGTAAATAAACATACAATCTACCATACAAATAACTAAATTAGTGCTACCAGAATCATTACACATCAGATAGTTACATACATAGTGCATTGCGTCAGGCTGGCCAGGAAATATCTAATTGCTTGTTTGCATGCAGTATCAACTCAGGAGAAAACAATTGATAACGAAGGAATAAATGCAGCAAGTGATGTACCATCCCGCGTAATTGTCAGTCTTCCGATGGGAAAAAGTCCAAATACTTCACCAGCATTGATAAGTGGCGGAAGAACAGACTTAGGAGTCAATATAATTCTGGTTAGACCCGAGAGAATCCATTGAGTTGCAAAGACAGAAAGGCCAGCTGATGTTGCATTCAGATCTTTGTAAAATTGGTAATCATTTATATTCACATCAAAGGTCCTCGAACTATCAGCTAAGGTATCAGCAAAATAAAGAGCAACATAATAGCTATCATTCTGAAGAGCTATTGGAGGCCATTGCAACACCAAGGGTGCATTTTGCTCTGCCACCACAGCTGTATTAAACACGTCAGGAGGGGGAAGATTCCAGAAATCAGCTGATGTAACGTTGTGCGTACTACTGACAGCATGTTTGTTGTCTGGAAATGGCTGCCAATAGCGGTCAAAACTGTCATCAGGGTACCTAAGTTTGAATGTAAGGAAGAAAACAAAGTCAGAGATCTATAGAGCTCCAAAAAATATATATACAAAGCTTGTAATTTGTAGTTCTCTACAGAATGAAAGAAAAAGAACAGATAGATAGGGTATTTGCTTTTTGTGCTTCATTTAGTGGGCATTTAATTGGTAAGTACGATTCATTCCTTGAAATACACACCTTAAGTTCTGCAATCACTAGTGCAAGCACATGTTTCCTCGAAGAAGTAAAGATAAAGAGGTTCAGAAACTTAAGGTATTTCATTGCATAAGAACTAGGGAAGTAAATTCGATATGGGGAAATCCACATCTTTGATATTGGAGGATCATATCCATTGCTCACTATCTGCGATAAGAATGACACATTCCTGATCGATAGCATTCTCCACCATATGGACATTGAGATTGAGTCAGTTCTGCGGTCCAAATTCCTAAACCTACTCAAAATATGGGAAATCACAGAACATCTAGCATTTTATCACTAAAAGCGCACTGAAATCAGGGCCAGACGAGTCGGCACTCACCTCTCGACGTCGCCAGTTGAGCCAAACTTTGTGCGCGCAATAAGACCCATGGCACTGCTCCTGAAATCCGTGGCGTTGTACACCGAATCATCAAGCTGGATGACCTGCAGCGCGTTGATGAACGGGCCGGAGCTGGTGTAGTCGGAGTTGACGCCGAGGCAGAAGGTCAAGTTCCTGCCCCTTGCCGGGAACACGGCCTCGTAGTGCGAAGCGCTGCCGGCCAGGATGTCATCGGCGGTGTCGACGGCGGTCCAGAAGGTGCCGTCGACGATCAGGTCGAATACGGGTGGGGGTTGCGAGGAGAAGCCGTAGAAGAAGGTGGGGCGAAGGAGGTAGCGGCGGCTGGGGTCGACGGGAAGCGCGTAGCAGAACTTGGCGGCGTGGCGGTACGGGAAGGCGCGGAGGGAGGCGAGGGTGGGGTCGAGGAGACCCTGGACCGAGAGCGGGCGGGCGGAGCCGGCGGAGACGTAGGGACCGTCGGGGTCCCAGCGGAGACCGCGGCTGTCGGTGGAGGGGGCCGCGGCGCCGCAGTCGAGGAGGTAGGAGAAGCCGCGGAATCCCTGGCCGGCGGCGAGGGGGAGGAGGAGGAGGAGGACGGCGGCGGCGGCGCTGAGGAGAGGCCGCATTCTGGTGAGCTTTGCTATTGCCGGAAAATTTGGGCGGAAATGGAGGGGAATTGGGATGGTTTCGTGTTGGGCAGGTGGGTTGACTCGGCCGGCGGGGAAGGTGGGCGCGGTCAGCGGAGAACGGGCGGCGGATGCGCATGCGCGTTCCCGGCGGCGGGTGTCGAAGGTTGGGTCGGGCCGTAGGGCTCGGCTGGGTCACGCGGATCCGCGGACATTTTTGCCAGCTCAGTTTTGTTGTCCTTTCTTTAAAAACAAAATTAGCAGGAGAGCTGCTAACATTTCATTGATAGGAGAGGAGGCCGATGGCCAGAAACATGAACAAGATAGACAGAAGAAAAAAAAAACAGAAGGTATAAAAAAGAAAGATCTTTTCTTTTGTTTTTTATTTGGTTAATCAAATAGTGTAAAAGTTAAATGAGACTTTGCTGACTCATCTAGATGAAAATTAACAAATTCGAAAAAAAAAGAAAACGCCGGCCGCAATAAGAAACAACCAGCATGCTCCTTTGGAGCATAGCCCTAGGCTATCTTCCTCCCCTAGCCAGGGTCAACAGGGATTGGCTCCCAGCCAGCTTCTAGTATGTTGCTTCATCGTTAATCTGTGTCATCAGCAGTCTTGGTGTCAACTCCTTTTTGTGAAAAAATCTTTGGTTGCGTTCATTCCAAATATCTAAACACAACTTTGATATATTACATGCAAACCGGACGAAATCAGACAAGTTCAAACTAAAATTTTAACTTAACTAAATTAAAGTAAACTACGTGAGGTACCGGACGGTGACCTCCGTGACAGTGGCGCCTCCGTCGCCATCGACATCGTCATCGTTGTCCTTCCAGCGGCGGAAGGCCGCATACAGGTCGCGACAACCGCTTGCCGCTCGTGGCGCAGCCGCTCGGCTTCCTCTGTCGTGGATGAATCGGCCCAGACGGCCCGCCCCTCGCCTTGCCCTTGCCCTTGATTCCATTTGTGTTAATTCAAACGCTCGGATAGGTTTGCGGACGTTGGAGGGCTCAAAGTGTCCGGACCGCATGATCCGGACGTTTACGCGTGGTTTAACGCACATAGTTGGAGATGCCCTAGGTGGCAAAAACATTGTGCTCAGAATACAATTTGGTCCAGGTTCGGTTGATGTGTCATTTTTTGTTGCTAGCACCTAATTTTCACGGCGGAGGGTGCAAAGCCGTCGCCGGCGCGGAGGTGTTCGCGGGACCAGCAGCTCTTGCTAGCGTCGCGTTCTCCAGCGGCGCCGCAGCGCAACAGCTCCCCACGTCACTCTCCACTACGCCTGCGGGGTCCAACATATCGGTGTTGCCAGCGTCCTCTCCGTCGTCGCGCGCGGGGAAGACTGCTTTTGCCGACCCAGGTGGAGGCTGCGGCTCCTTAGGGCCACGTGAGGGCTGCTCCGACCACCGCGTCAGTGCGGTGCAGTGGTACATGATTAATTTTGAGGGTAAAATTGTTGCTGTTGATTCCTGCTTCAGTTCGAACAGAAAATTCTGCAATTAAATTTCTCGGTGCCTTAATTCACATGGTAGCATTTAAGTTATACTCTCTCCGTATCAAAATATAAGACGTTTTACAAAAACGTCCAATATTTTGGTATAAAGGTAGTATTTTGCATGATTTTTTCCTGGAATTAAACTTATGAACTTGCGAAAATTCCATATGGGTCGTACCTGCATATGCTCACATTATCCTGTTCATTCCTAGACCTCGAGATTTGCACCAATCAATGTATAGGCAGTCGTATTTGATTGTTCCCTGACTGTATGAACAGTGAGGAGGCCCACTGTACCATCGAATTTAATGAGCCATGTGTGCAGTTCGCCAGCACGGTCTCCTTTTGGTCTGAACTGGACCGTTCAGCCACGTTCAGCAGGACCTGGCTGTTCCAGCCGTTTGAGTTGTCCACCGCAAGATACCTGTTGATATTAAGTGGTTGTTTGGATGCCTAGGATTAGATGCAAGATTTTTTGAAAACCAGTTTATAGAAACAGTATAAGCTACTTTTTCTGCTACGATAAGCCTATACTCTCTCTATACCGAAATACTTGTAGTTGGGGGATGGGAAGCAATTCTTTGTTTGGGCCGTCTCTGACGCAGTTGCTTTGTGCTCTTTCCACGGCGCCAGGACGATTCGTTTCGCTCATCGTCTCCACCTCACGATCAAGGTATGCATGCTTCTCGCGCTCCTGGCACCCCGCTCGTCCACGCACACTGTCCTACTATAAGCTGGCTAGGTGACGCCATAGTTGATCGAAAGAGGTTATTCTATGCAATACATGATCACAACGAGCACGGCAATACCTTCGATGTGAGCAATCAGCTTATGAGCACAACAGCGGTGACCGGTGATGACGCTGAACACTAGTTTCTCCGGTGATAGTGTGGTTGGCTCGCGACGGCTCTAGGTTTGCCGGAAACGACGACAGTCTCTTCGGCGGACACGACGACGATGGCCATCGGCCGGGGTATGCTAAACTCGTTTTAAATCTCACTTTTTCAGTTTTGTACGGGAACTAAGTTTTACTTATCCAGAGTTTTATTAGGCTAACCATAGTTTTAGGTGGTTATCCCAACATTCTTAAGGAAAATAGATGTATTCGGTCCGGCCCATTCCTACCGATGTGCCTCCTCGAACCTCCGCAACTCCGCTCAGATCCACGGTGTCCTCATAGATTGGGAGCCTGCAACCACGGTTCTGAGCAATCAACTCCAGATCCCCAATTTTTGTGGAAGCAAACTAACATTTTTGACCTCGAATTGGTCCTCTGGAAAAGCCACCTTCTACGACGCTCGATAGATCCCCACCGGCTGCTGCATCGCACTGGATTCGTCTCGGCCCTCGCCACAATCCGCGGAAACGAGAAAAGGAAAATGCAGTAAAGAGAATACATCTGGCGCTCAAGCAGACGAAGAGCATGGTTTGGCGCATGCAGTAAAGACCCATTCGTGCAGTCACAGCAGCTACGCGGATTTAGGACCATGGTCTTCTTACGAGGCAGGTGTTGTTCCACCGGTCCGGATTCTACCCCATGGTGGCGTTTGTTCCTCCCATTGACCCGGGCCCCCCGTACATACATACTCGCAGGGTATAGTGCCAGAAAGCTGATTTCTGTGGTTTGCTCCAATATTCATTAAATGCAGTGGTGCAGATCCACATGCTCAACTCAATGGTCCAGATAATATTACCATATGGTGGTATGAGCCATATTCCTGCTCTCATGAACTTGGGGCTATATATATACATGTTCTATTCGGTTGGCTATAAATTTGGGA